>OY728163.1:1695530295-1696730295 GCA_963277665.1 Viscum album
GAATAATAATTAATGAAACCGTTATTTAACTATTTTATTGAATCACATTACTTAATCAAGGTGCCTAGATTATTTTAAAACTTTCTTTAAGTGAGATTACTAATCCATTTGGTCATATTACTAATCCTAATCATAAAATCACTATTCATAATTTACTATTCATCAAAAATCAAGTTGATCTTATTAGACTCTAAATTTAGTACTGAACATAATTGTAGAAGACCATTTTTTGAAAATCATTACACATTTTTAATTATTTAGGTTTTACATAAACATATTTAAAATATCCTTTTTCTAAAATTCATCAAAAATATGCATACTATATTTATCCGGTCATTTAAAAATTCATAAACTTCATCATAAGAAGAAATCCCAATTTTTATTTAAAACAAGGATTACACAAGGTAGTTACGGTCTCGTTACATAACCCCTTATAATACCAGCATAGGACCTAAGAGTAAGGTGTGCTAGGGTGATAGAAGCTTGGGGCGGCTCAGTCAACATTGCCCGAGTAGTAATTTCTATCAGTTTGAACTTCTCACGAAGGCGATTTCGTTCCAGCTTCACATGATGAAGTTCGGCTTGGATTTGATCCAGAGCGAAGCACAGTGGTGATACCTCTTTCCCAAGCTCTGTTAGATGGGCTTCGTTCGGTCCAAGACTACTAGGTGAGGCCATCGAATATTCTTTCTATAATAATTAACCAAGATTACTTATATTTAGAGACAATAATCAAAACATTTTGTTCACAGCGGTCATGTTGACCGATGGTTATATAATAGTCAAAACCCACTGATCTCATTTTAATTATCATCATGTTTATCAAATAAAACATTTTTGTTGAGTATAACAATAACACATAAAATTAGGGAACAAAATTTATTTAAAAATTTCGGGTCGTTACAATCTTCCCCCCTTAAGAAATTGCGTCCTCGCAATTTTAAAATTGGGTTTTGAAATTTCATTGAAAGTACCACATCGGAAAAGGAGTCAGTAAAACTATTACTTTAAAATAAAGAAAGGGAAGTACAATGGTCACCCGAGTTAACCCACAGTAGGGTTCCATGTAGGAAAACATGGACATGGAGGAAAAAACAAAGGGTCAAGTTCTGAGGGAGAGTGATAGAGAACATGATTAGGAGAAAGTTAACCATGAGAAAATCCCAAACTTATGATGTGTGTAAACGGTCTTTGATTACCTAGTAGGAAACGTAAACCAACAACATTTTTGTTTTACGTTTCTTTTCATAATTTTGAGGATTTCATTTACTACATAGAACAAAAACATAAGAAAATATACCTACCTTCAAGTAGAGTTTCATCCTTTAACAAGTCCCTACCAACACTAATCTTTTCTCCAAATGATGAGAATTCAAAAACACTTGGTCTCATAAAAGCACAAGAATCATCTTCTATAGAATCACATAATCTACAAAAGAGTAACTATCTATTTCTTCTATCTTTAAACATTATCCCAAAAACAGAAAGGTTTTGGTAAAACAACTCTTCAAAAAGAAAGAATCCCATAGGAATGGAAACTACTTTTAAATCATCAAAGTTCCATGGTACTACCCAAAGTTCATCATAGACCATTCCATAAATAACGGTCCTTAAAATTCCTCAAAAGAAACCAAACTAAGATTGAAACCCAAATAGAATAAGGATTTGATAACATAGTCTTCCAAAACAACTTCATTGTTCATCTCCAGACAACATCAACCACTCCTAACATCTTATAAAAAAGTAGCTAACCTAAACATATTTTACCCAAGATAGGTTAGTCATTCCCATAAGTAACCTAAATTACTATAAGTTCACCTTAAATTTATCGATTCTTCAAAATATAAGTCAACCTTACTCCTCAATGAAAATACCGTAGTAATCTATTTACCTCGATCAAATATGGTTCCCAAAATAATGAACGTCTTCCAAAATAATAATCATATTTTAATCCCCTAATAATCCCTGTCATATTAATACAAAAATCGTCGCATTTCCTATCACATTGGTTGTCGGAACATGTTCTTCCATTTCCCACCATTAACTAAGAAGAGAATGCATAATTAGGGGCTTAAGTACTTAGCTAATAATCATGAAAAGGAACTGAAAGCATATAAGGATAACTTGTATATGAAAGTTATACCCCAACTTGTGATCTCCTAGGTTCCCATGTAGGTTATGAATGATCATATATTCTTATGTGAACCTTTATTTTATTTTATCTTTGTTCCTTTAACAATGGTTCATACCAAGCTTATGAATTTACCAAAGCATATCCCCTGGGAGTGTCGTAACCAAGAGTGCAGCAAGGCCCGTTGTCGTGTACCAGTTCCCGTTCGAGTCTAGCTCAAAGCGGTGTTTTCGGGTTTTACCCCTATGTACATCTGTTCCAGATCCACCTCTACCTGCTCGTATCCAGACAGGGATGTATTTGCTTGGCAACCCCTTACTCAAGACTCACCAAAATACCAGGAAGATTTCCTATATTAAACTTTTCTATAGGGTTCCTCCTAGAGTTTTCATATCCTAATTTCCACAAATAACTAAACCTCCCTTTGATACCAACTATACCATCCTGTCTTTTTATAACATAACTTTTCATTCCATTACACGGAACTGAGGATCTTTAAGGTTTAGTGTCTTGGAAACAAGGAACATAAAACATGAAACAAAAAAAAACATTCTTCTTAAACACTTGAAAGGCTTCTCCTCATGTTCACCCTAGGCTCATTACTGCATCTCATAACCTGGGGACATACATCAAAAGGAAGGGTGAGCAGAATGCCCAACAAGGGAAACAAGTGAAACATTTTACATATGAACTTGAGATACATCAATAAAGTCATGAAAAGAACTTTAATGCATGAAAATGAAATCATGAGGCATATCATAATAAAAATAAAACTTTTTCATAACTTGAAGATGTGGCTGCAACATTTAATATTGACAATCGTTTCGTTTCACCAAGGTCCATCCCCAAGGGGTCGTTAAAAATTACCAAGGTTTTTCACCAAGGCATCGTTAAAATTGTAATCTCTAGTGGTTACATCATTACCCAATGCATTGGAGCGCTATCAGGGCGCACCCTTAAATTTGCCTTTATTATCATGTGAGCCACAAATATCATCATCAAACATTTCATAAATAACCCACATAGCATAAAATAAATGGGTTTCATTTCATAATCATAACGTTTTAAAAACTGCTTTAAAGACATGATCTTTACGTCACTTTAAAACCCACAGAAAAGGAAGGTGGGTCTCATGTATGTAAATCCCAGAATTTAAAATAGAACATTTTGGTATATATTTGAATACCCCTTTAGAAGAAAGAGCTTTGAGTATTAACTTAATAATATAAAAGAACTTTAGAAAAAGAGAGAGACATTTTGAGATGGAAATTCTGCAGCATAACGGCTATGTTATGAGGTTTTAGAAGACATTAAAAAGAGAGGGAAAATGAGTCAAACATTCATAAATGACCCATAAAACAGTATATGGACAGAATAAGAAGGATACATGATCATGGTAATGAAATTTCAAGGACATACCATTTGAAATGAAAAACATGGAAGGAAGACAAAAATTAGATTTCTCTTATGAAAGTTCGACAGCCTAACGGCGTTACTTAAACTTCAACAAAAACGATTTGAAAATATCAAATAGGGTCTCTCATCATGTGAACATAAGAGTTCATTATGATAGATATAGAGATAATTCCCCAACATAACAAAAATGAACTTGAAAGAATTGACATGAAAGTAGATCTTCAAAACGAGAAGGGTGAAGAACCACTTAAAAATTCGGCAGCCTAACAGCGCCACTTAAACTTCAAAATACTAAATTGAAGCGATCAAATGGGGTCTCTCATCATATGAAAATAAGAGTCCAGTATGATAGATATAGATATCATACCCCAATATAACAAAAAGGAACTTGAAATAATTCACATGAAAGTAGAACTTCAAAACGAGAAGGGTGAAGAACCACTTAAAAATTCAGCAGCCTAACGGCGCCACTTAAAACATCAAAATAATGAATTGAAGAGATCAAATGGGGTCTCTCATCATATTAACATAAGAGTCCAGTATGATAGATATAGAGATCATACCCCAACATAATTTAAATTAACTTGAAAGACTTGACATGAAAGTAGAACTTTGAAAAAGAGAAGGGTGAGAGAATCCCTTAAAAAATTCGGCAGCCTAACGGCGCCACATAAAACTTCAAAAAAATTGAATTGAAGAGATAAAATGGGGTCTCTCATCATATGATCATAAAAGATAAGTATGATAAATTTAGAGATCATGACCCAACATAATACAAAGAAACATGAAAGGCTTGAATGAAAATAGAACTTGAAAACGAGGAAGGTGAAAGAATCCCTTAAAAATTCGGCAGCCTAACAGCGCCACTTAAACATTCTTAAAACGAATTGATGAGAGAAAGGGGGGGTCTCTCATCATATGAACATGATATAGGCAGTATAATGAATATAAAATAACATCCTCCAACATAAGAACATGGAGTATAAAAGAAAAGACATAAAAGAGATTACTTGAAAAGAAAGGGAGAGGTCGGATCCCTTACCTTAAAATGTAACTCTTAAACCTCAAAGGTTGGGACCAAGAGGGATTGGGGGCACCTTGGGAGGACTCCTTGGGAGGTAATGAGACCATAAATTCGTTGGGAATGAGTGGGGAGTCGAATGGATGAGAGGAGGGCTTGGTATTTATAGGGAAAGTGAGGGGACAAGGCATTAATGGCCAAGGGACACCTCACATGGGCTTTTCTCAAACCCATGTGCTCTCCCTTGTCATTTATCATGGAGTTAGGCCACATGGGGCCCCCAAAACAATAATGCATCACCCTTGGCCGGCCAACCCTCAAAAGATCTCATGACATCATCATGACACTGTTATGATGTCATTAAACATACCGAAACCCTAAAACTGTTTTTTTACTATTCACTGAAAATTCAACTTTCTCAGAAAAATCCCAAAATTTCACATTAACCAAATATCAATGCTCTGATTTCAAAAATGAAATCCATTTTATAAAAATAATTTTCTAAATATTTTTAATTTAATTTTATATAAAAACACTATTCATCGAAAATTCATTTTTTTCAGAAAAAACCCCAAAAATTACCATAACATAATATCTATGCTCTGAGTTCAAAAATAAAGTCATTTTTATAAAAATAATTTTCTAATTATTTTTAATTAAATTTTTAATTAAAAAACACTATTCACCCGAAAAAACTAATACTTGAATAATAATTAATGAAACCGTTATTTAACTATTTTATTGAATCACATTACTTAATCAAGGTGCCTATATTATTTTAAAACTTTCTTTAAGTGAGATTACTAATCCATTTGGTCATATTACTAATCCTAATCATAAAATCACTATTCATAATTTACTATTCATCAAAAATCAATTTGATCTTATTAGACTCTAAATTTAGTACTGAACATAATTGTAGAAGACCATTTTTTGAAAATCATTACACATTTTTAATTATTTAGGTTTTACATAAACATATTTAAAATATCCTTTTTCTAAAATTCATCAAAAATATGCATACTATATTTATCCGGTCATTTCAAAATTCATAAACTTCATCATAAGAAGAAATCCCAATTTCTATTTAAAACAAGGATTACACAAGGTAGTTATGGTCTCGTTACATAACCCCTTATAATACCAGCATAGGACCTAAGAGTAAGGTGTGCTAGGGTGATAGAAGCTTGGGGCGGCTCAGTCAACATTGCCCGAGTAGTAATTTCTATCAGTTTGAACTTCTCACGAAGGCGATTTCATTCCAGCTTCACATGATGAAGTTCGGCTTGGATTTGATCCAGAGCGAAGCCCAGTGGTGCTACCTCCTTCCCAAGCTCTGTTAGATGGGCTTCGATCGGTCCAAGACTACTAGGTGAGGCCATCGAATCTTCTTTCTATAATAATTAACCAAGATTACTTATATTTAGAGACAATAATCAAAACATTTTGTTCACAGCGGTCATGTTGACCAATGGTTATATAATAGTCAAAACCCACTGATCTCATTTTAATTATCATCATGTTTATCAAATAAAACATTTTTGTTGAGTATAACAATAACACATAAAATTAGGGAACAAAATTTATTTAAAAATTTCGGGTCGTTACAAAATCCATGATAATTTATGATAAATTTATTTCTAAATAAATTTAATCTTATTTTAGATTTCGTGAACATAACACCTAGGTTATAAAAACTGAATACTCTAATAAAATAATTTAATATAAAACATGCCCAATACAATCTTGATATTATGTTATCATGTATGAATAGTAAAATATAAAATTTTATAATTAAATTGATTAGAAATTTGTATTAAAATTAAATGGTTATCTATTTATTACATATTAATTAAGATTCATTTGAAAAAATGAAGGATTTGTAAAAAAATCATTATTATTATAAATGATGGTTTAATCATTCTTTGTGCACATAATTTAAAATTTCAATTCACCACTTTTATAAAAATTTTATGAAGAACTATATTTAAATTGTGAAATAAGAATATTAAAATTATATAAGGATTTTTTTATTTCATTTAATAAACCTTTTTCTTTTTCGATGAATATTTAAGATATAGATATTTATTAAAGACATTCGTCTCATTTATATAATTACGATGGTTAAATTATAATATAATTTTTTTCAACTCAAATAATATTAAATATAATAAAATTTTACAATTTTTGGTCATTGGTATCAATTCCATGTTTTATTTTAATATTACAACCTTCTTTTCCTAGAAGAATTTTCTCTTTCAAAAACACCTTTTTCACGGTGTTTATAGGGGTAATTTCAAATTAGATTCAGCCGCAACTAGGAATTAAATATAAAAAAATAAATTCAATATTTTGAATCCTAATAAATTACATTTTTTAATAATATAATTTTTTGACCATTATGAATATTAAAAATCTATAAAAATTCATTTCCATGGTTATGGTAAAAGAATGATTTACCAGGGGTTAAACATAGATTATGAGCTTTTAAAATGACCCCAAAACATATATAAAACCCATTTTATAGAATTATATATACCTTATCACCTATAAGTGTTAGTAATTATCCATTTTCGTGTCTTATTACAGGATAAAATTTTATCGAAATTGATAATTTTCAAAAATTCAATGTGAGACCCCACAACCATTTACAAATTTCAATCCACTCTTATACTTTCCTAGAACTTTTAATTTCAATATTTTGGGAAAATACCAAAAAAAATCATTTCTAAAATCCCTTAAAACATTATAAATCCCTTTTTATTAATACAATTCCATCAAAAGAAGTATTTTGATTTAAAACTATTGATGTTGTACGATCAAGGGGTAACATTATTAAACACACATTTTATTATGTTCTAGCTTAAACATCTATTAAGTTTTATTAATAAATGATTATATAATCACAATGATATATTATATATTAATTTATGTTATTATATTAGGGGAATGGCCTATAATTTTCTCCCCTTCTATCAAATGGGAAATAACGACATTGATTGTGTGTTAGTTGGGCTCTCGCCTCACGAAACAATGTAATTTGTTATAAATCTCCACCGTTAAATGCTAGATATAATGGAGGACTCAACAGATATATATTATATTTAGTATACTTATAAATATTCATTTATTATAAAATTATATATGACTTATTATTCTCTATTTCTTTTAATATATGATAATGTTAGTCAGGTTTACGGTGGACCGCCGTCCCACAATGTGATTCGATTCATTTTTTAGTAATTCTATACATTGAAATTAATAGAATAATTTAAAATAAAAATATGATATATATAATAACATATTTATTTGAGATAATTAATTTATACCATCTTCCATATCATTTAACTCATTAATGGAATGATAACATTGCCAATGTGTATGTACAACAAACAGTCTCCGTGAAGCGACATGATTCATTTTCTAGGACCAGAATTAAAAAATGATTATAAAGAGATCAATAATGATTAGTAATGACATATATAAAATTAATATTAATATTTATATGATGGATTAGTATCATATACCTTATAATCAAATCATTCCTCAAAATAAGTGACATAGAAAAAATCAAAAATTATCACAAGAAATAATGCAAATAATGAAATAATATTTTCAAAAAAGTAGTAAAATTGCATAAGAAGATGATATATGATATCATAAATATGAAAAATTTCCCAATGTAAATAATTACATGATTAATAAAAATATACTTTACATTGATGGATATTTATCCAAAAGGATGGTTGGGGTAAAAGATTTCGCCAAAATTTAATTTTGGTGTGTCATATTAAAATTTAATGAACCTAATATTTTTTATATATTGTAAATACTACCCAGTTTTTATATGATATCATGTATCATTAACAGTTTAATTTATTTTATGATTGAATTTGAATTATTTCATTCCAATTATTTTTTTCTTGAAATATAACAAGTTGTAATTAATTTCATTTCTCAATTTTTTTTCATTGGGTTATATAACAACTTCATTTCCAGAAATATTATTATAGTATGTGTGTGAAAAATGTATACACTGTATTAAATTTCTATTATTTTTATATAGACTTACATATTATATTTATAATCAATTCATTACTTAATTTACATATTAATGTTATGATCATTGCAAGGATTTATTTCAAGGTTTTATTTTATTCATGCCTTTTTATAAATGATTTTAATTTTATGAAAATAATTTTATATTTTTATAATAAAAATATTTAAATATATATTCCTATATTATTTATTATGTTTCCAAATAATTTTATGGTATGTTCTATTTTTTGGTACTCAAATTGATTGAGAAAATGTTTTCTTCATAATATTTGATGATATCTCTCATTTAGGATGGTAATATTTTCCCACTAAAAAAATATGTTTATATTAAATTATATCAAAAATAAGTTAAAAATCAAAAATTTATTTATTATATCCATTTTCCAATATTTTGTTTTAAAATAATATTTAGAGAGGAATACTCTTATCGCTATCCAAATAGAGAGTCTTATAACATATTTACATGAATGTAAAAGAATTTTGTTAACTTACACATCATATATGAAATCTACATCCATCATAACCTCTTATTTCATTGTAAAATTCATAAAATATTTAAAATATTATGTTCTTTAGAAAAAATTTCCCAATATTCTTGAATTTTTTTGTTTTAAAATATGATTTAAAATTTAAAAGAAAATTTTCATCAACAATGTTTTGACGAACATTTTATTGTAATTTTATTCATAAATGAAAAAAACCATTTATTTTAAGTATACTAAAATACAAATATGTTTTATTGGTAATATAATTAAAATTTATTATGATGAATAATGATAATTATGATAAAGTAATTTATTGAAATTCACATATTTGTTATAATGTTTTAGTCGTTATCTTTTCAATTAAAAATTAACCTTCCAATGATCATTATAAATTAATTTTTTTCTAAATATATTTTACTTATGATGTATATTATTATTTATTAATCCATTTATCATTTATATATATTCCACTTCACCTTTAAAGTTATATAATCTAAAAGATAGTTATTTTTTTGATTTAACACAGAAAATATATTTTTTGACTTGTCATATATTTCATGAATTTAATCAATAATTTGATATATATATATATATATATATAATTCTTTGGATAAAAATATATGTTTGGGTCATGATTATTAATGTCCCATCAATGCATCAGTAATCTTATAAGACAAATTAGTTAGTTATCCTTAGTTAAATGTGTTTCTACTGTATATTGAACCATCTATTTAATAAGTATTCTAAAAGGTTATTGTAGTAGAGGTATTATGATGCCTAATATCATAAAAATCTATAATTAAGTATTTTATTCCTCATTAATTGTACTTCAATTATCCATGATATTTTTGTAATGATATTAACTCTGGAAGCTTTTATTTCTATGTTTATTGATTAAATATCATGTGTTTTTATTTATTTAAATTTCTCTTTTTATTGTACCATATCCTGTTATAATATGCATGTTATTTATTAAATGAAATGTGTTTTTATTCATTTTCCATTCCATATTAATTAATTTAGTGAAATTATTTAAATGAAATGGGTGAGAAATTATTTAACTTTCTATGATTATGCTTATTTATAAATGATATGTTCAGTTATATATAACCTTTAGATATAATGTGTATGAAAATTTTTTTTGTATCCATTCTTAGAAAGCCAATGAGTGTAATAATAATAATATAGAAGGATGTTATTGGGGAAATAATTATTTTTAAAAAAAATATCATAATTTATGTTTTCAAATACATTTTTGGAACCATATTTGTATCTAGTTTACCAAGACTACAAAGTCATTAGGTATTTTAGGAATTGATTTCATTAATATTATTTGAATGCAATAATGTATGAAATTAATGATGGGTTACTAAATTCAGGGTCATTAAAGAGTTAATATATTGTATTATTTACAAGATAATTAATTGAAAATTAAAAACCAATAAATAACACAAACTATTTATAAAAACATTATCATATGTTCTAATGAATTTTCAGTTCAAATTTATAGATTCCATACTTTGGATTTTGCGTAAAATGTGGATAATTATACGAGGTATACCTTGGGAAAGTTGTTTAAATTATGGAGGTTTTGATAATTCAAATGAATATATTTTCAAGGGATATAGATTAATGTCATCCAAAAAATATTATTACGGAGTGTATTGGATCCATTTTATTCAGGGATAATATGTGGTAAGAATGGTTTAAAAAAATATGCTTATCATTATATGTAATATGTGTTTGAGAGGATTGAAAATATGATAGTTATTACAACTTATCTAATTTTGATAAGTTAATATTATCATAATGAGAGATATAAGTATTATAAATTTAATATTAAATATAATTTCACTTGGATAATCCTATTTATTATAGTGAAGAGGATAAAAACACATGAATATTGAGGCTTATTGCTAGCCGTGAGATATGTTGAGATGGTTAATTGGGAAAAATACTCTGAAATAAACTCATGGAATTTTATACTAAAATAATGGTTTGTATAGATAATAATAAAATATATGAATTTTTGGATCCATGGTGACTATATAGACTACACATAGTTTTAGCAAACCAATAACCACATGATTCATTATACTATGTATAATTAACCTGATGAAATGGGAAACGACGAAAATTATAGTATCTTATCCCAAAACAACATGGGTAAAATTGTTACGCTTCAACAGAATAGTAAAGAACCTATAGGTATATTACAAACCTAACTATGTTTACATATTTTAGATAGTGAGAACATCCTCTTCCGGGATATACCATGGTTGATGAGTGTAGTTACGGTTATTATAGAAAATGCTTTATTTGATCATGGACATATGAAACTATTCATTTGTGTGTGGGGAGGGTATCCAATGTCTGTGGAATCAAAATATTTAAGGTATGTAGTTAGAGGGATATTTCCATAAATGGGGATAAACTATTGATATAGTGTTTATGCTATATGAATGAATAAACATTGGCCAATGGGTTTGTGGTGGAAGTGATATTTCCATTATTATATCAAGATCATTTCTATAGAAGCATGGAATGGGGAAACATTATAATTTTGAAGATAATTGTTTCAAATTTATAAATATATATAATGAAATAGTTTTTTAAAAATATTTTTAACAATAGTTATAGTAATTTTTTACAATCTCTTGAATTGGAGTCATTAGACCTAAGATAAAAACATTTTGAAAAAATTTAATTTTCTTGGTAAGACATATCCATTAAAAACATACAGTGGCCAAATGTATACAAATTTGGATTCAAATATATTAAATTGATGGGTTCAAGTGGAAATATTTGATATATAGATTTGGTTCAACATCTTAATGGTTATAAGTATGAGTTTTTTCCCTGTACCGTGCTCATAAATATTGTTTAGTGGATTATAATAGGCCAATGTAGTGCATTAGTAATCTATTGGTATTTATACAATATATTCATGTGAATAACACACAATTATGTTTATTATTTTATGATGTAATACTAAAAGCGAATTGATAATAAATATATATTCTATGTATCATCAAGATATGAAATAGACGATGAATCTTAAATTTTATTGTATGAATTTTCATTGATAATGGGTTTAAGGTAATTTTCTTATTTAACAAGTATGTGTTTATGATGAAAATTTGATGAATGTTGAATAATAATTATCAAGGTATTATTTTTTCCACACATTCAGTGTGATATGATACAAAAAGATAACAATATTCATATGTAATGCATTTAAAAGAGAATGGTGTAGAACCGCTAGATTTAAGGCCAATTTTCTTATCACGGTCTGAATGTGGATAATGTTAAATTTATATCAGTTATTGAAATATATTTAGTTGTTAAACTTATTCAATATCATTACTTTTATTTTTATTTGGTTACATCCTCTAACCAAGGTTATGGTCAACATCGATCATAGTGTTTCTATGAAATTAAGAGATTATTACAATACATGTGGTTGGTCATGGGGTATCTTTATCATCATAATTCTTTAATAATGTCTATAGAGATCACATGGTTGATATTTTTCATTTATTTTTAGAAAATTATTTGTTATATAAAAAAATTATAGATGATTATTGTTAATGAATATATGGATTATAAAAAAATAAATCCATGGTTTTAAAAAGTATGTGTTAATTATAAGGATCATAATGATTTAAATGAGGGGAGGGGATGATTTGACATATGTTATAGTTATTAATGTGGAAAATAGAAAAAATAAACTATTTTTTGGGTTGTGTAGAAAAAAATATAATTCTAAATATTATTTTCAAAAATTATTAAAAAAGTATAATAATATTGATAATGGAGGATATATGCTCTATAAGAACCTGGTTTTTTAATTTTTTTTATATCATATTTATCTTCCATCATTTTGAAATGTTTACATTTATAGTGGAAATGATATAGATCATATGGTTATAGAATTTATGGTGAGTATTATGAAACCATTTTTCTCATCCTTTTGAATATTTTATTAGAACTATGATACTTGTTGATAGCTATATGTGTACATTATTTTCTCCCGTATTGGATATTTAATTTATATCCTAATTTATTAATTTATTTGTAAATATAAATCATTGATATTATTTTATGATGAAATTTTTTTTCAATTGCAAGACCAATTTTATAGGAAATATGGATAAATTCTTTTATTGAATTTTTTTAATTAATGAAATAATAATGTAATGGAATAAATTAGAGAATAATTTAAAGTGAAAAAATAAAATATCATTAAATAAATAAAAAAGAAAAATAACTTGAAAATATTCAAAAAAGGAAAAATAAATTATTATAGAAAATAAAAAAAAACTATCAGTTGAAAATATAGATCTTATACACCACTAAGAATTACTGATTTATGCATAAAATTATATGGAACCACACGTTCCTATAAAAATTGTGAGAGTAATTATATTTTATATGAGTTCAATATATATTAAAAATATTAAACATAAATATTAATTTTTTTATTAATATGATATATTTTTTATTTTTAAAATAAACGATATTTTTAACATTATAATTATATTTAATGGGTAAATAGATTGAAATAAAATATGAATGGTAAAATAAATTAAACCAAAATTATTACAATTACCATAAATTATCTACTAAAATTTAATCCACAAAACTATTTCTACTAGTAATCCAAAATATTAACAGTCTCATTGTATGCCTGATGGATGTGACATATCTAAATTGAGAATATATATTTTTATATTAAATTATTAATTATATGGTCATTTTATGTTAGAAATATATTCTAGGAGCCTTCTTCTTCCACCGTGAGTTTCAACCAAAATAAATAACTTCTCTTATTTTCCCCTTAATTTTACACATTTGTTCACACACATAATCTCCAAAAAATATGTACTATATTCAGTATTGTGATAATGGATGTGAGGAGATTGTAATCTCTCTTACTATTTTTCAATAAACATAGATTTGGGTGCTTCCACCTTAATTGCTATTAATTAGTTACCTTTTGTTGATTTTGATGGATTCTAATGTTTTAACATGTGTTATAAAATCGATTTTATTAAAAAATGATATTGTTCATCATTCCCTGAAGTTTTAATTTAATCTATCAAATTTTTTGAGTTGTTCCATATAAATGTTATAATTTGGATTGGAACAGGGAGTATGTGTATTATTTTTGAGCTATTGTAAGAAAATTTAAATGTCATTTAAGAGATAATTAATTAAAATTCAAATAACATTATACACATAGAGGAATAATATATTGGTGTTACATATTCATTCATGTCTCATATTAGTGGTTATTTTATACAAAATAACTCCCAATTTTTTTTCTAATTTAATAAATCTTATAAACATATTTATTTAGATGATCACTTTTATATTTCAATAACCATGAATCAATGAAATCTGAAGATCATGATATTTTTAATTGATTTTTCATCCCTTTCATGTTGAATGTTTTCAAGAAGATATTAGTTGTCAAACCATATAGGGGATTTTACATATTTTAAAAGGGAATATCCTATTTAATAATATTAAATTTACATATTATTTTGTCATTGAAATGTCTATAATAGAATGTTGAATTGTGTGATCAAGATGACTTGTTATTATTTTATTTTTAGAAGAAAAAATAACATTTTCTCACCTTTAAAATTTCATTATAGATACAAAATGAAATTTAATTATTTCTATCATTAATTAAATATTTAATGATGACGGGTGTGTTTAGAACATATTGCACAACTATGGTATGTGTGTATATAAATCACAAGGAAAAATACAATTATTTACATAAATGATACCAAACAGTCAAGCCCAACATATGGGTTCATAGAAGGAAATAAACCCACAAAACTACCACATTTACTACAACTGATATTGAAATTACTTGTATCCACAAACAAAATTTCATAATGTAGAGATAATTGTAATAAAATTTGGCTTCACATTTCCCTCACACATAACACACATTTAGCGTATTTCATTAACCATTTCTATTTTGTTATCCAAACTATCCCAAGACTTTACAACATTATTAACGATTATTTATTTATCGATCACAAACAAAGAGAATTTCATGTCTGACACATAGTGGAATCATAATAAAAGATAAAAAAGAATATGAATTGTTATGATAAATAACATACATGAATTAAAATGAAAACACATCATACCACATTCTATAGAAATAGGGTTATTCTTTGGACTGCTACTCAGGGAGAAACTCTGGTATATTTACCCATACCCACACTACTATCATTCTTCAAACTCATCCTGCTCAAATCAAATATCAATGGATCCAACCACCAAATCACAAACCCATATTCTAACACATTACTATACAACTAGTTCATAGTCCTGTTGTATAATACTTCTCATCTATCTCACAATCAATCAATCACTATACATGACATTTCATTACACCACCCAAGCCATCCCACACCACACAACCATGCTCCCAACCACACTAAAACAAAAACCAGAACAATCCCACACATAACATCTCCCTATATACCTTGGAAAAACTCCATTCTAGATTTAACATGGAATCCACAATTTAATACCACTAATTTATTCTAGGGATATCAGAAAAACAATATGATCTTGTGGAATCCAATCATTAGAGGAATATATGTGATTAATCAATTTCCATATATTGGTTTCCAACAAAAAGAGAAAAAAATGAATCCCATAATTAATATAGTGTGAAAACATTTCCCCCAATGGCCATGATTTTCAGTGAGTCGTTATCCCGTAAAAATCACAATATCATACTAAAACAATAAAAAAGAAGGATCATGATTCCCTTTTCCCAACCACTACATATTAATCTTAACTAGTCCAATTAACTTTTTTAATATTTATTCAACTACCTTATCATGGAAAACATTATTTTACCCATCCCACATGAAGGATAATTAGAAGGAATAAAGGGAAACCTAACCGAATAATGTTGTAATAGTTCATCACATGAGAACAGACCACATAGAGGATCACTAATCACCTCTCTCAATGTATAAACATACTTATGAGGATGTCACTCAACAACCACAGTAACAAAAACAGAAAATAAAACTACATTATAAACAAGGAAGATCATCCAATATCGCGTGATGAGATGAACATGAAGAAAAAAATATCATCCAAGAATAAATAATAAAATAGAGGAAGAACTGACTTTGGATCAAAGATAGATTTCTAAGGATCTAAGGAGAGAATTAGTGAATCTTCCCTCGATGTATGAATCTTCAAAATTCTAAAGTGGGGTCTCTGGGTCTCTTTGGTTTGGGGGAGTGTAACAATATGTAAAGGGTTTGACAACCTATGTAGTTGGAAAATACGTAAAACATTACAGTTGTGGGGGATTACACGACTTGTAATACCCCTTAATGTTGTATAGTGAATTGAGGTTTGTTTACATCAAAAATATCCCTCATTTTCATTTATTTTAATTTTTAATCCTTGAAATATTAAAATATGTGAACCACTGAGAATAATCCGTGAATCCAAGCTTCATGTTGTGTAATCTACTTACATGATGTATAAGTCATGCTATTGTTTGATGCACCCCAGACTCCCACGAAAACACATGGGACCACCACCAGAAATCTCCACCAACAAAAAACAATAAAATTAATGGGATCGTATGTAACATAAAACTACATTAGATACCTCTAAAATGATTCACAACTATGAAAATCATAAACATAAACTAGAATCAATGGGGCTCGAACCACCACCATGTGATATACCTCTCAAGAGTCTTGTCACATCTCAAATGATACTTCAAAAAAAACACATCAGCCCAGAAGACCACATGTTCACTCCTCACAACCACAATACCAGACCCATAAGATTCTACCTTCTAAATAACCACACTACCACACAACGAATCCCTCAAACTCTACACTAAACAAACTGCAATATCCAAAATAAAGGAGTCTGAGAATTCCATCCTCCATATCAAGATACTATCTAATCTAAGAGGAACTAATCACCCACACAGGTTTAATCGATTCATAGAAAATGATTCTCTATTAGTAATCTTCTCTCCCAGACATTATATGTTAGTACTTTATCACAAAAAACATATATGAAACTTTGGGAAATAAGCTCATTTCATAAATAAAGATTGAAAAATCAAATATTAATAAAATACAAGTAATATAAAACCTAAAGTAAACTCATGGTACTGGGCAGTCATATATGTTTCTATGTCCCATGTACTCTCACAGTATCCACTATTCCTCCAAAACACACGAACCCAAGGAATGGTACTCCCACACAAATCCTTATCTTGAAGATCGTTGATATCTACTAGCTACTCTATGAATTTATTCCCATCCCTAATATCCAACTCTCCCTATTAAAGGAAATTGTAGTCATTGTGAAGATAATGATAAATATGAGAGATGTATAAGTTGTCATTGAATCTCACTAACATCCATAGCGATGATAATTGGTTCTCCCCCATCCAAACTCACCAAGATACCAAAAATGGACAACAAAACCTTGATGACATTTTAATGCCTCTGCTGAACCTCTGTTCCCCATGTTGAGGGTAGTCCTTCATGATCATGTTTTCCCCAATCAAGAATTATGGGGGTCTGCACCAATGATGGTAATAATAATTATGTTGTTCTTTCGATACTTTCATCTTCTCTCAAACAAGATGAAATTTTCCAGTGGTGCTCTGCGCTACCTCCAGAAAAAAACCAATGTCTCCCTAACCTTTTCAAAAAATAACAATAATTGAAATAGTCTTATATACAAGGATTCAAATAGAGTATTGCTGCTGGAAAATTGGTAGCTATTATTATAAGTGAAATCAACTAGAGTCATTTGACATAACTAAGAATCAAAAATTTCCATGATGCATGCACGCAGCATATCATCTGATGTATGGAAACTGTATCATGTATTCTCATCTGTATGAGGGAGGAAAATAATGTTGATGTACAAATGGGGGTAAAAATCATGCTTATCTCCCATCAATAATCGTGAGATAAAACATGTGCCCCGTTTGGAGAGAACGGATCATGGAACTCCTTGCATCCAAACCACCTCATCTACATACTTGTATTCCACGACATCCATTTCTCCCAACTCATTGATCGCTAAAAAGTGAGCAAATTTCTCCAGTAGATCCATGATCATCCTCTGGGTAACTCTAGAAATAAATTGATGGATAATTTATCCCACTCCCCCTTTGGGAAATCCAAGGGAAATTACAATCCTTAAGGAACAAGATTTTCGAACTTCACTTAAAGGAAAACTATGAATCATCCACAAACACTACCACTAATCATATCATCTTAGGCCACCAAAACTGTATATTTAATACACGATGCATTGTGGAAATTCAATGATGTACTACCAATGGTGATCCATGAATCCCATGAAATAATCCACTACAAATTTCCACCATAACAAATATATTTCCACAAAACAATATATGGATTCAAAAATCCTCTGACCATGCCTAAATAGCACCACCACAGTCAACAAGATTGAACAACACCTCAGCCTCTGAGGCCCCCCACCGAGACGAATCAACCTACAACATCATAGAATACTACAACATTTTTTGAGAGAAAAACTTTACCCACATCCACAGTTGCATTTATGTAAAAGGATTCCATCTTCTCCATCACATTCCTGGTATCCATAAATTATCGAACAACCTACTTCCATGACATTATGTACAAATCATTGGCCATGACATTTCGCATTTCTAGGTGTCAGAGATATAAAAATAATTTCCTCATAAATATTCATCCACCTTTGTGGTCATATATTAATTTGATGCTGGGAAAAGATATTCCTTAAAATCTTGTGATTTATGAAGACCACACCGTACTCCCCAATGAGGTAATGTCACCACCATTACAGTTCAAACACGACTACTACCAGCTCCCGGTTAGGGGATGCGTATTTTTTTCTTTTAAAGGAATAACATCCTACACCCATAAGAGATCACTACCCGCTTCTGCATCAAGATTCATCCTAAGCATAGACAAGAATAATCAAATCACACCATAAGCATCACCATTTCCTCATGAAACTAGAGATCTAAAGCACCAACCAATTCCCCCTTCAAACAGATGGGTGTTGTCCAACACTGATCACTCCCCACAAATTCATTATCCTGCCAGATCAAATATAAAAATGGGCATACAAATCAATATAAATCAGGTACAAACATATGATAATTTCCTAACACACTAAGAAAACTAGAAACCTCAACCACAATATTGGGTGCTGCCCAAGGAAAAACAAGTTTTACCTTTGATAGGTTTACAGTTACCCCCTACTGAGACACCACATGTTCAAGAAATTGAACCTCTTGTGTCCAGAACATACAATTGGATAATTTTACAAATATTTGGTGGCATCAAATAATTGGAAATAAAATTGTGAGATTCTTGAGATGCTCATCCAATGGTATCGAGTAGATTAAAATTTCTTTGATGAGGATGATGATGAACTAATATAGTAACTCACAAAACATGGATTTCATGAATACGATAATGATAACTATAGAGTTAATGTCATAGAAGGATATGACTAAAAACGAATATACTATAACTACATCTGAGATATGTAATTAGGATATCTCCCTCCATCACCTTTAACTGGTGATATCCAAACTGCATCTCAATCATAGAAAACCAACTTGTGTCTCACTACAAGTTGATAATATCATCTATCCTCTAAAAGGAGTACTGGTTCATGACTGTCAACTAATTAAAGATATTTTATTCCATACACAACCTCATACTACCATCCACATTCCTTGAGAAAAACATTTGAGAACCCCACAATGAAACACATGTGTAAATAAAACCCTTTTCCATCCAATCATATATCTAAATCATTAACCCACACATCCTAGAAGCTACCTTCTGATAAGGATCCATCATAATTAGAGAAGAATTAGGGTGTAAGAATATCTTAAACTAAAAATCACATCAATGAGGTATCTTCATAAACCCTTTAGTGAAATTGTATAGGATATCCAAAACAACCCTTGGAACTTCATCCATTTTAGTATAAAATAATTCCAATGATACATTTTCAAACTAAGAGAAACTGGTCGCCACACAATGATTTACCACTCGAAAATCCCACTCGCCACCAAAAACCACACACTGACCATCCCCATCTAAATACATGACTCTTCACATGAAGTTTTAGACATTGGATTATGTGGAATAAAAATAGCCAAATCCATGAAAGACATCATTTGGAAACAACTGTAGAAATAAGCACCCCACACGGGACATATCAGTCCCATCATCAGTATACAATCCTGATACACATCAAACATGCTTATCTGGACTATGATTGGCATAATAAAAATAAGAGGCATGGGGAGGCTCTATATTTTTAGTCCATGTTCATGTTCTATATTAGATGTAACATATGATATTAATGATCTTTAATCAAATAAGATGCAAATATGGGTATATAATACATATATCTTACCTATGATGATGCCAGGACCCTCTTAAATTGATGCCTCCATGGGGTGAAAATGACCATACCCAACTCCTCTTCATATTTACTAAATACCACCTACAAAAAAGTCCCATGTTGAGTTCCTTAAAAATGTGGAACATATTCTGGTTGGCCTCTACCTACTGAAAATCCCCAAATTGGTGCATGATCGTACAACCCATATTGTTGAAACGTCTTAACTGTAATCTCCAGCTATGGCTGGTCCTAATATTCTCCACCAAAACCTAACTGAGCTATAACATCTACAGGGACCTAATTTTGAAGATGACTGCAAAATCTGCAAAATAAAAACATTGTTCCCAAAATTGTGGGAATGGTTCAAGTACCAGAATGGTGAAACAGTAGTTGTTGAGGTCAAGTCATTTCCAGTTGAAACCTAGAATGTTCGGGTTCCCAAGACAACCCGCTAACAACTCTTCCTCCAAAATAATACTTCTGGCTCCCCTCTAAAGGAAATCAATCCCACAATTGAGTAAGACCATCCTAATAAACCATATTTTGAACCACCATGTACCTTGGTAATGTAAAAGGTTTCACCACATACTGGATAGAATGATGATGTTCCCCCTCAAGACTTCTCTCATGAGGCTTTTCATCTATAAATCGAAATGGGGATTAAAGATAGATATCCTTAAACTAGATCCATACCACCCAGACAAAACATTTTTCCTATTGAAGGGTTATTACCCATTCCTCTTCCTATCCTCATGGTTGATGAAATGAACTCTGCTCAGAACTCCATCTCGATGTCAACCCACAAAACATCTGCATCTTTCAATCCTCTGAAATACAACATCCACCACTAACTCACATCTCCCCACTTTCTGATGAGTGTTAAAAGAACTGATTACTCTTTTGGGGATTTTACCAAACTAAAGGTGATGTTAATATGATCGGTAAATATTTATCTATTCATATTAGAATCAATCTCCACTAACATTCGCAAAGCATTTCTTTTGAAAATAGGCAACGTCCTCTACCACTAATCATCCAACTCATCTGGATCAAACCTATAACAATCAAATGGATAAGCTTATGTGTCCAATACTACCCGAACCACATGAATATGAAAACATAGAGCTATTGAAAAAAGGTAAACAATTTTTTCTTATGTCCTTGTAGTATGGTATTTTATTAGAATTTATTTTTTTATCCATTTTGAACCAAACAAAACAACAAAATTAATGTATGAACATAAGGCCTTGTAATGTATGTATATTTCATATGTCTCAACCCTACATAAAGGTTTGTCTTACATGGTCATTTAATAAGCATAGTGACTTTGTACTAGATCATAGTGTCCCAAAAAAATTATTTCCTAGAATTTCTCCCTTGATTATGTCACACACTATGGTCAACTAGAATTATTTCCATACCATCCAATGTAGTCCTCACTGTTCCTAACTACCAACTCTATCATATCTCTTAACCTCCCTCTGATACCATTATATAATGACCTCATATCTCTAAAAATCTACATCCTCATCTAGAAATGATGAATGGGAGATAATGACCCCCCCCCCCCACGATTCAATGCTCTAGTAGGCCCTAGGATGGAGACAAGCCCCACAACTATATGGATCCCACAATATTGGATACATTACCATATAAATGTACCAAGATCGGGTGATAATATGGAATAACCAAAAAATAACTCCTTAATATATATATATAATAATGACAAAAAAACATCCCATATACATGTTTAAAAGATATCTACTACAAATACAATACAATTAAAATGTAAAATACACAAAATCATTCTAAATAATCGACTAAACAACTATCCCAATGACTGAGGTAGTAATTCCCGGTACCAACCATGTAATCCTCTTGAAACTAAAATCTAGATTTATATACATACGGTGAGTATATATGTAAAATTAGAATGAAAAACAAATTCTCCCATGCACACTGGAGGAAAACATGCTAATGAACTCGTGAGAAAATAGTAGAACCAACAACAACAAAAAGTTATAATAACGACCACAAACTCAAAAGGCTTTCTCACTAAATAAATTAAGTCATGTAAAGTAATATAAGAAAATAACAACGATGTTACGATACCCCTCCCCAAATTCCCAATGATTATCCACTATCACAGCCAAATAAAAGATGTCCTGGTGATACCACCTCTTCTAAAGATACCACATCAAAACCCATATGCACACACATGAGCCACAAACCACATCACATCGATCATGTATACTCCTGGTCCACATTCCATATCACTTACCAAACACAGACAACTGATCCACAAACCAGAACATATCCATCACGAAGAAACTTGGGCCACAAACCAAACCTCATCTTATATACACCTAGAAATGAATAACACAACTCAAACTGAAGACATCTGGGCAAGAACAACAATCCCACACACACCAAGGCCTCACACATCACCATAACCTTCTCGGAGAATCATGGGATATCATTTCCAAGAATATGGAGTCTGGAAGAGTAGGTGTCCATCCATACATCATCCCACTGGGGTGTTTGGGAAAGGCAACTTCCCCTATGACAATGGAAGTGTTTGTCACATAATTCTAAACTAGGGTGGTACATATATAAATCAGAATGAAAATACATATTTATAAATAAATGATACCAAACATGCAATCCCATCTCATTGGTTTCCTGATAGAAATCCTCCCAAAATACTAATATTGTGGCTTTAAACTCTATATGAAATTTTCAGTATCCACAACAATCATTATTTATGTTGATGATACTCATAAACTAATGTGGGTTCCCATATCCCCCATGTTGAACACCAATTTATGATATTTCACTAACCATTTCAATTTCAATATCCAAACCAGCTCAAGGAATTTCAAAAATTAGTAACGATTGTTTATTCATCTATCGTTACATGAGAAACAATCCATCATTAAAAAACTGGAAACATCAAAAAAATGTTGATGAGAAAATTAAGAGTTCAAACAAAAAATTAACACATTTCTCATTAAAACACCTCGTACTTAATTCATTAGATAAGGTGTGAAGTTTTATACATTTTACTAAAGGATAATCTCCTAGATAATTACCTAAAACAACACAATTTTCATTCATCAAATACATCCTTCTTGGATCACATATTAATAGAACCAACCCCCAACTCACAACCCCCAATGGTAATACATTACTACACAACGAGTTTGCAGACCTAATATACAATACTTATAACCCATCCCATAATTAATGAATCTCTCAATCATATATTCCATTACACTACCAATGAATCCCACAACACACAACAATGCTCGCAACCACACTACAAAAAAAAAAATTAACCAAACCACACATCAAAACTCTATATGTGTGAAGAAAAAACAAAATTCCACATTTTAAATTGAATAAAATATTTAATTCCACAATTTAATTAAGGGGTTATCAGAGAAAATTTATGATCTTGGGGAATCCAATTATTAGGAGAATATATGTGATTAATTAAATTACATATATAATTTTCAATCCCATTTATATAAAATGAATTTTAGAAATCATTTAGTGCACAAAAAGTCCCCCCAATGGACATTATTTTCTATGGTAGTTAGTCTATACAAATAAAAATATCATCAAGAAAAAATTACAAAGCAGAATCATGCAACAATTTTCTGAACGCTTATATATTGATCCTAAATAGGTTCAAATATATTTTTTTAATACATATTAAACTATAATCACATGGAAAAAATATGTATCCTCACCCTTCATGATGCAGAAATAGGAAGTAAGATGGGAAACCGACCTCAATACGATGTCAAAGTTCATCGCATGTTACCATATCACTTAACGGATCTATGATCACCTCTCCCACGGGATCTACATCCATCTAAGGTTATCACGACACCAATACACCATCAATAAAAAAAATAGAATCCCATTAAAAATAAGGTAGATTATTTTCCATCACATAGAGAGACAAATTGGATGAAAATGAGATCATCCTGGAAGAAATCACAAAAATGGATAAAAAACTCACACCTTGGATTGATGATGAATTTCTATGAATGGAAGGATAGAATAGATGAATCAATACTTGGAATATAAATCGTCACAATGATGAAGATGGACATACTTGTCTCCTGGGGTCAATGGAGAGACGTTCCATCCATAGGTTTTGACAACTCGAGTGGTTGTAATATATTTAAAACATTTTGGAAATAGAGGATTACACGATGTGTAATCCCCATTCATATAATATATTGAATCGAGGCATGTTTCTACTAAAAATACCGTCACCTTTTTATAATTTTTTTTATTAAATCACCAAAATATTACATGCCTTGAACCACAAAAAACAAGATGTTAAACTATGCTTTTTTTTGTAATCTACTTACATGAAATCTAATCTTGGAAGTAGATTTATTACATCCTTGAACCCAATGAAAACTCCAAGGACCTTCTCAAAACATCTCAAAAATCCAAAAATTGGAAATGTATTGGGTCGATATGAAATGTAAAATCACAATAAAGGTTGTTATATAATGATTCCTTTATATGTTCATATGATATTGTAAATGATCTCATATATTTAAATATATATATATATATACTAACAAAAATATTACTATATATTGGGGTCAAGATGGTGGTTTCATACTTATTTTAATACTCACACCATACAGTTCATACTCATTAGTGTAGACATCATGTTTTCAAAATTAAAATAATGTTAATGGAACATTTATTTTTAGTAGATATATACATGACTGAATATGAAATATATAAATCATCAATATGTGGAATATGTATTTAGGAGAAATTACATCAAATGTTATTTAAATTTTTGCATCCTACCTTGAACATTGTAATCCCAGTATGTGACCTTTTTTAGGATTATTACTATATGATATGGAATAGCTTTATTAATTACTTAAGGGTTTTATGTAATTAAATATTGATGGAAATGAACTACGACTTCATATGATTACAAAAATATTAAATATTAAGAATGATTTTTTATTTAATATTTCTTAATGTTTATTATATAGTAGGAATAGTCTCCCATGGTATAGAATATTACCATTATACTAGTTAGAAATATATAAAATACCATGATTCATATATGTGGTCAGATATCATATTTTATCCAATAATAGAGTTCGGATATGTTTTTTACCAAAGGGTAGCGATGCCCTTTCATTTTTTAGTTGATGATTTTTTTAATAATTGATATAGATATATTCATAGGAAAACTAAATGATAGATATAAATTCACTATTCTAACACCTATATGGGGGATATCATTGATAACATGGATATATATATATATATATATTTTCATATAATTTTTTATTTTAATTATATTTAGTTTTTATAAGTTTTTCATTTTAGATTTATTATAGTCTGATTTGGAATGTTAGAAGTTTTACATGCATTTGTTTCTATAAAATGATTTAATTGTCATTTATAAATAAGTATCCTTATTCCTAATATAATGAAAAAAAATATTAATTAAAAATAACACCAAGGGTTCCCTATTTTCATTATAAAAAAATTTCTATAAGGTATTTCTTTGAGAAACACAATACTTTCCGCATGATATTATTAGAAAATTTCATGAGTATGGATTTAATGTGAGCCATTATATTTCTAGGAATCACTATATCTTTTTTAATATCTTTGAACACATTATAACTATCGGTTTATAGTTTCTAATACATTAATATTGTTACTTTGAGATGAAAATTGAAAGAGCATTTGTGATGTATTCTCATCTCACTCATTAGGATGAATTTTTTCCTTCTATAGGACATTCTTATAAATTTCTATAATGTTTATAAATCGTTATCATATCCTTTGATAAAAAAATATACATATAAAAAGTAATATGTATCTTATTGTTTTTTTGTTATATTAAATGTTTGATAATTTTACTATAGTTAGTGAGTATAAGTTATGATTTTGAGTATTTATTACTATCATGTGTGGTGATATGTGTTGTTCAGTTAGAATTAGTCATATGAAAGGGGATTCACATGATTCCCATTGAGGGAAATCAGAACTCGCAAATTTTTAGAAACATAATAGAATATTTTTTACCATTTATGACAATTTAGTAATGAACATTATGGAACTGTTTTTGATGTCACATCTCGAACCAAATGATGTGTATTTTAATGTCATGAATCCAAAACCTATTCGATAATGGGATTGAATGATAGAGTAGTGTTCTAAATATTATTCTACTTAGGAATAAATGATGATGTAGTTTTATTTTCAAAATTTAGGGACTTCTATCTGCACCATACAATGATTATTATTTGTATATATTTAGGTTTTTTGTTATATATTTTATATTCGTACATCTTGATCATATTTCAAAATGTTGCTTATAAATTGTTAATTTGGGAAATATATATGGTGTATCCTTTATGATTAATCATTAAGTTGATATATCACAATGACGATGGTATATCACATGGAATATGGAAATTTGAGAAAGGTAAATCATAGTGAATATGATCTTTCGAGGAATATGGGCTTATAAAAAATATTTTTCAGTAAGGAATGAGGGAATATGAGGATTGATACACATTATTTGGATATTTCATGAGGTTTATGGATAATAAAAAATAATAATTGGTTTAATCAAAGGTTAACTATATTTTTATTTGGGTCATTAATGAGTCATATGTATTATATCAATAATAATGAAATAGTTGGGTCTTTTACATAGTATGAGGCACAAAGAAGGGTCTATTTTCTACTGATATAATGTTAAATGGAAAATATGAAAAGACCAATCCAATATATTTTCCCATTAAAAAGTGTTTGGGTTTTACCTCTTAGATTTCCATGGGAGGATTTATAATTCTTATGAGATAACTAACGGATGACAAACTAGTAAACTCATAGAGAATTTATCCCAATTATAAAGGGATAGGACATCATCCAAGGTTACTGATCATTGGTTTGGGAACAATAGGCATGGATGTTTACAATTGATATCTGACTATGTTGTTAACCTTGGTGAATATCTCTTTTTATGGATTACTATTTAAGGAAGAACCATCTCTATCCTTGTCACATTTAATGGAACCAATGTGTATCCATGTTGAAATAAGATATCTATGTAGAGTAGCATTATATAGGCATGGTATCATCACCACCTTAATGAAATAGAACCTAACTATCAAGGTGAAATATGATTTTAAACCCATGTATCTACCTAAAAGTTAGTGGGAAAAGTGGTAAATGAATTTTAACAAGAGGAAACATGATTGATTATGTCCGAACATTTGTGAAATTATACAACTTTATCATATTAGGTTACTGAGTGCTCTATGTTATGTTGTTGCCTTGGTAAGAGACTTAGGTAATAGTGGATCTCTTTAATGGGAACTTGTGTGAGTGTTCTCTATAGTAGAATGCATGAGTGAACACAAGGACATGTTTTAGGTGGGAAAAAGGACTCTCTACTATATGGTAGGTTCCATTCATCTTCATAGTATGAGGGGTGGTGATGTGGTTTTCCAAATATGGGTCTTGGGTGAACATTCAACGAGCTATAATGTAGTGATAATATGTTTCCATAGTAGTATAAATGGAAGTGGTACACTATTTTATGGAGGTATGGGTAAGCATTAATTTATGTTATTTAGGGTACAATGAGTATATATCTCTATTATAGGTAAGGAAAAGTGAATTCCCTAGTATGTGGTGGGGTAAAGTGTTCTTTTCATTGATATGGTTTAGATAAAATATGGGTCATATATTAAGGTTATGTTAAATTTTTCACCCTTGCATTATGAAGGGGGGAGTGGTCATCCTAACAGAAGAGATTAATGAGGTGTTTCCTTAATAATGATTCTTCAAGTCATCTTACATCATAAAAGTCCTTTATGATCTATCAGTAATTTTATTTGATGATGTTCTCAATTTTTTAAATATTATTATAACTTAATAAAATATATATCCTTTTAGTTATATATGTTTATTATATTCAACAAGTCTCCTTGTTAAGGTCATTAGACTTAATCACATGCCACTAGTGGACAATGGTGTGTGTGGTTTGTGTTTATTCATTTCAACTATCATTATTTTTATAAAAAATAATTCTCATCGGGTCTGTTTCTAGGAAGGAAATTATAAATATGGATGATAATTTTTTGGAAGTCAATTTGTTTTGTTCATTGATTTAGGGAAGATAAACTGGTCAGTGCATTTTCTAAATTAAGTGGGTTTGGAAAAAATGTTTCACAATGGAGGAAGGTGCACTAGTTTTCTCAAATAAGTTGGACAAGGTACATGAGGTTGAATTTAATTATATAACCTCTCAATGATATATAAAATATCACAATTGAGAGTTTTACAAGTTTCTTGGGGATCATGACCTAGGATAGAATACCATGGAACAATTACATGTGAACATTTATGGATATAAAAAACCAAATCCTGATATTCCCATCCAAAAGATGAATATATTTTGATCATGGACTCTATTATGGTTACACAATTATTCAAATCGAAGACTACATAGATAATTTCACCCCTATGTTTTGGGTTTCACAGAACATAGTGTTTTACAAAGTAAAAGTAATATATATGATAATAAAATTGGATTTTATGGTCTGAACACCCAGTACATCAGTAATGATGATTTTTCTAAATATGATTTTCTTCCCACACATGATTAGTGATGTATAAGATAAAATAGTATTCGGTATTTTATAGTGTAATCTATAGAATAAATATTTTTGACCTAGACATCATATATGTTATTAATTTATATTTGAAAAACACATGAAACCTTGTGACTAAAAAAATATTTTTTAGAAAGGTGTTTTGTTTAATTAAAAAATTACATTGTAATATTTTTTAATTTTTCAAATAACATATTGGGGGAATGGAAAATATTTGAACCAATAGTGTATGTTTTTGATGTATTCATGAATTAGTTTATAAAAATATTATTTATATGTAATAATGGGGTGGCGATATTCCAATATTGGGTTTTATAGTTTTTTTGTAGTTCCGTGTGGGACAAATTGAGTCAATGGAATGACAACATAATTGATAAGGAATTTATTACTAGTGTTGATTAGAAAATACTAATTATATGTTGAATTTAGTTAATAATTAGAGTAGTGTGATAGTATATGTTTTATTTTCAATAAAATATAATGTATTTAGAACTGATATAGTGTGTCAAATTTCATGAATCTCATTTCAGGGTGGAGAGTGACTGTTTTGTGTGGAATTATATAAGGTATGACTTATGGTATAAAGTTATATGATCATTTTACAGAATAACAAGTAATTTAATATTGATATTGGTAAAATAAAAAATATATTATGAATATTAAAATAAATAAAAACATGATAGATCAAATGGTTTTTGACTTGTGTAGATCTAGAAAATAAGAAAATAATACAATTGATATTATGTCAATTATATAATTTTTTTATTTATAATATATGGTATAAAAATATATTCACAATATTTTTAATGATGACAACAATATAGAATTGTCACGACATTGTCTCTTTAAAATTTATTACAGATTATTTACCCATTTTATGTAGATTGTGAACTTATGAATGACTCAGTTAAGAATGTGATTTTGTGTAGAAATATTCAATGGGAAATTATGGATACCATATTTTTATACGTGTATGATAAATAATTTTAATATTTATTAGAATAGTTAATTGGATTAATATTTTTTCTTTGGAAGATTTCAGGATTAATATATCATTATATAATGATAATAAGGGGAGAATTTTCTTATATGACATGTAATGTCACATGTTATTATATATTTATAGAGTCCATTTATTTTGAATATTACTAGATTATAATAATTCGAGACTTGATTTTAATATTATGATACAAGTGGGTAATCATTGATAGATTTCTAAGTAATATAGACATAAAAAAATAGTGTAATTATAGATATATGTAAATAAATATAGTTTTCCCTATAATGATATAAATTAAATATCTTTTTATTTATTTATTATCATCTACATCATGTAGAGTATTTAGTGTTGTTCAAAGTCATACTTGATAGAAATTAATGATCCATTTAGTGATAACGAGTGCTTGATGTGTGGTTGGGTAACCCTTGGTAGACACATTGTATGTAGTCATATTTTAATTAACATTAACAAGATGAAATTTTTTAATACATAAGGAGAATTCTATAAGACCTTCCAAAAATATCCTCTCTTTGAATCCAGTCAAATTTATATCTTCCTCCATTAGTTTTATTTAATCATTTTCATCAAAATAACTTATATGAAATCACATTTATTAAATATCAATGGATACAGTCACCATAGTTATGACCGTGAGTCCAGTAATCTAGATCCATTATTTTATTTTGTTAAATTTCCATAAGTAACACGGAATAATTTATGAATGTAATGAATAATTGAGTATTACTAGAAAACTATAAATACACATGATTCCCATATTAAATTTCAAAGCACAAATTAAATATTTTCTGAGAATATAATTATTCCGACTATCATATCCTTTCATAATATTTATTATAAACATACTGTATTCCTATGAAGGGAAACCAAATAAGGGTGAGATAAAATGACTGATAAATATTATGTAAAAAAGGTGATATCATGAATCAATAAGCATAATCATGGAAATTTAACTAAATACAAAGATTCATTTTAAATAAATTTCATAGAATAATCAATAGGCCAAGGTATATAACTAAAAATACATTCTATTGAGTCAATAACTAGGCTATCATAAATGGAAAGCAAATTATAAATATAAAAATGTAAATAATTGAATGTACATGCCATATAATCTGTAAAAATAAATTGGAATGAATATAGATATAATATTATTCAGAAAATAACATGGATAATAATAAATTAATTATCAACGAAGGAATTTCTTAGTTATTAGATGTCAATATATCGTGTTTGTTGATACCTCTACTATAATGGAATTTCTCAAGACATTTTAAATCGTTTTGTAGATATTCACTAAAAACCAATTTGACAAATGGAAGACAACTTATTAATCTCATGAGTTTTCCAATGAATCTAGGGTATATCTATTATTAGGCCTCAACACAATATTAATTTCCAAATCATTCATCATATAAAAATAATAATTGATTTAATTAATAAATAATGTGCCTTATCAAAAAATTTCTGTATTTTATTATAGAATACATATTTATTAATATTTCACATGTCAAACAAATATGAGTTAGTGTAAACAATGTTTTTAGAATTTATATTAATTGTATGGAATAATTAAATACAGTATAAAGAAAATGAACATTTATGGGAAATAAATTTGTCAATGATCACAGGAATGTGAATTTCTACAGGGAAATTTAATTACATAGAAAATTAATCAAGAAAGATAATTTCAATAATGTCATTAGTAAAAATGAACATATACTAATAATTTAAAGAATAATGTTAGAATCAATACAATATATCCCTAGTAATGTATATGTAAAATTATTTATTTTTTTTCATTACAAATTTAAATACAATAAAGATTGATTTTAAAAAATTGAGGGAAATATCCATGGAATTTTGAAAATTTCCTTTTGAAATAAAGAAAATTACAAAACATTTTGAAAATTCATTTCATTGAAAAAAAAATCAAACATTAAAAATATTCATTAAAACATTAAATGTTATTGATTATTGAAAATTATTCTCAAGATATATAAGATAAAAAAAATTTATTTCCCATTATCATTAAAATCCCAATGGGCGTTATTTGAAAAAGGGAATTAAGATTTATTTCAATGAAACTTATGAAAAGAAAAAAATGTTTAAAAATATCTTTATAAATCAGATTAAAAAATTTAAAAGAAATTTCAAAATTTTTTCAAAAGTTTTCTTGATAGAAAAAATTATTTTTGATCAAAAAAAGAAATGATGTTAAATTTTTTAATAACATTTTTTTAGTCACATTAATTACCAATTAGTGGAAAATGGGACTTATTTCATGAAAATATCATGAGTTAAAATAGAATAATTTTTTTTTCTGATTTACTAGAAAATGATTGTATAATTTTCATAAATGTATGTTCATGAAAAAACAATCCAGATTAAAATGATATTTTCAAAAAAAACCATGAAAATATCATAATCTTCAATAGTGAATTAGTAAATGATTTTATTGTGTGTAAAAAATAAAAATTCACATAAAAAGGGAAGTTACACATAATATAGTAATATGTATTTACAAATATAATCTTAGAAGGACAAAGATAATCAAAATTTATATAAAACAATGAATAAAAACTGGGTTATCTAATTCATTATAACAATATAGTATTCATGTCAATCATAATATAATTAATAATATAAATCAATAAATAAAATACCATGATTTATATATTATCCATGTTATTACCTAAAATGGAATGTATATAGAACAAAAAAAATATATATTGTGCATGACTTTATAGTGTAACTTAATAAAGATGATTTTAGATCTAGTGTCATACCACTTAGTAATATTCATTTAAAAACAATATTAATAACATAATTTAAATTGAATAACAAAATTAAATAAATCTTTACTTATTCATGATATTACATAATTAATGTTTATTAAGTATACCATATAAAAGAAATTTAGTTTATAAAAATATCATATGCCTCAATGATGGTAAATTGAGATGAAGTCCATTACTAATTGGAAACGATCGGGTTAATTACATGAGGATTAAATAATTAAAACTGAAAAAATACAATTTAGAATAAAGTATTCATGATATAACCTGATTAATATTTTTTCCATACAAAATGTATAATAATAAAGTGCTGAAAAATAAAATTTTCATCATTGAAGAGAAATTGAGATAAAATCCATTACCTCATGATTCCTATTGGTTAATCTTGATTTAAAATAATATATATCTATTTATAAAATAATAATTTTTTTAAAAAATATTAATATGTTAAATATTATATATGACACTCTTATAACATTTTATAACCCATTTTCTTATATTTTTTTCATTATTTCGATTTTTTTGGAAATAAATTGCCTTATTTTCCCACATTTAATTTTTCATGAATGTTCTTATTAATTTGTATAAAATATAAATCCATTATCTAAAAAATTATATTAATTATATAAACTTTATAAGAAATTTTTATATATATTTTTAATAATATTTTTTATTTTACCATGATGAATTCATCACATTTCTCTATGTAGAGGGTAGGCTTTACATATGAACGAGTGATATTATCATTCCCTTAACTGGTGAAAGGGTGTGGAAGTGTGTGATATATGAATTTTTTTAATTCAATATATGTAATATATATCACATACATTACGTATATTTACCATAGTAATTTTCATTTATTTATTATGTAAAAAACAAATTACATCACTTCATGAGGTGAATGTATATTGAAAAAACATGTGGCATTATCATATTTGAAATGACGTGGAAATTAAAAAATAATATGTGATATTATAATGAAAAATATTAAAATATAATAAATATAATAATATAATAAGTATATGTTTTTCAGTATATAATTAAATATAGACACAAAATGTTGTGATGGAAAATGAATTATATTTGTTTACAAGGTGATAGTTTGTTGTACATATGATCAATAGTTTTCTTTAGTTTTTAAAGGAAGTAGATTTCTATATAGTTTATTAAATTGTAATAATAACATATTAGAATATTTTTTATAACATTTAAATTTATATTATAATTATTAAACAATATTTTAATGAGGTTAGAGTAGGATCAATATAAAAATGATCATTTAAGAACACTACCTCTTATTTGGGGAACTTCTTTTGATATGCACCAAAAGCCTTCATATGTTGTACTTATAATAAATAGGGATATATCATGTTTTAAGTGATTAAGGAAGTAATTTTATAAGTCTTCATTTATCTAATTGGCATTTAATGTGTGAATATGGGACAAGAGGGCTGGGATTTTGTTTGTGGTTGAGATGACATATATGGAATTTTATAAAATATTCAACTATGACCACATTTAATTTTTCAAGAGAAAAGCCTAAAAAATGGGTCATTATCAACAATTAGTGGATATAAGACCAAAATATGTCCATATAATAGTTTAAATAAAATAATGTAGGTTATATTAAAATATTATCTTCTTAGTTTAACCCTCTTGGTAATTCATTTTTTACTCTAACGACAATAATTAATGTTTACTTCTTTTACAATTAATTTTGGTAAAAATTTATTTTTTTTCTTATTAGATAATATTAATTTTTCAGATTCCAAACATATAACCCATTTATCTAATTTTGTTTTACAAAATTAATGTTATTCAATTTAAAAATATACCCATAGACACAGTGAAATTTTAGGGTCTCAAAGAAGAAATTCTAAAACATATAGAGTGTTTAAATTTTAAAATCCAAAATGAAATTGATTCTAATGACATAAAATATTTAAATTTAAATATATTTGTACTAAATTTTCAAAAAATTTAATTTAAAGAAATTTTATTCCTATGAAATATTTATTCCAAATTATATTTTTTAATTATAAATTTTGTAACTATTCATCAAAAAAATGAAACATTTCAAAATAATAAAAAGAATTCTCCCTAAGAAAATATGGATATAACGAATTAACAAAATTATTTTCATATTTTAAAATATATTTAGTATAATTTTTAATAAATAAAAATAAATTATCTATGAAAATCATGACTAAACCATATTCTTGAAAAACTATAGTTTTAAAGAAATCATTTCTTTTTCAATTAAATGATTATTATTTTATTTATAATTTATAGTTTAAAAAATCATTTTTTAGATATTACTGGTAAGAGCCACTAATATACTGTATATGTTATAATACTAAAATATATTACATTTCATTTAGACTAGGGGTTCCATGTTCCACAATCTATGAAATAGATTAAATATAACTAAATATATTTCATGTGTTGTTATGGAAAGTGTTCCTTGTAACAAGTACATTAAAATAAAAAGGGTTTTCTTTTAGAATTTAAGGATGTTGCATTCTGTCACTCTGGATGATCAGATATAACAATTTATTATTTTTTATAATTGATATTTTTTAGGATATCAATATGAATCCATAGGTTTGGTGTATTTCTGTATTCAATGATATTAATCTATTAATGATGAAAAATTCATTGATAATTTATTATTCAAATACATTGTCATTTTATGTGGTAATTAACATAATAATTATTTATTATGTTTTTCTGGTGAAATATGATATAGTTGAAATAGTATTTTTAAAGGTTTATCAAAACCGACACTAAGAGAATCTTAATTTTCATGATAAAATGTGTATATAAAACTATTATATTTAAAAATATTTGTAAATTTATTTTGTATGCTTCAGATTTATCAATGATTCTTTCACCTTTTTAAATATTGGATTAATTTTCCATATAGAATCAAAAATTGAATCAATTAATGAGACAAATAATAGAAACTGAAGTTGTTATATTTTTATTTTTTATAGAGATTAAAGACTACATACAATATGACTTATGGTTTGGATAAGGATTATTTTAAAGGATTATACATTGTAATTGAAGTATATTTTGTTTTATAGACTATAAATGCTCCCTATATTATTATCTATGTGGTTATATTGACTTTATCTATAGGAGTTTTAATGTGGCCTATTGATAATATTTAAGGAAGTAATATTATATTATTTGAATGTGTGAAAAAATTAGTGGATGGATCACATAGGATATAGTTTTTAGATTTTATATTGTTATAAAAAATCAATATAAAATAACAATAGAGTGGATCTATTGGATAATAAAATAACATTGGTGATATTAGGTGTTCATTTTAGATAACCTATCTAGATGCGATGACGTATAGAATATCAAAATATATTGAGATAATAGTTTATTTTTCTGAGAGAAAATGTAGTTCATATGGTAACTGAGGTCACTTTAGAGAAAGAAATATTGTGTGGTGACTGATTCCTTGGATGTACCATGCTTGAATGGAATTCATTATGAAAAGTGATACATTGGATGTGATCACTATTATAAAAGTGATGTGATTTTTTGCTTATGACATTGGATACAATAGATTTTTTGGTTTATGATCATGGATTGGTGTATCAAACATGGTGATTCTGTGATATTATTTATATTATATTCTAGCATGTGATATGTTTTTCTATGGACATATACTATAGAAAAGATTGTATATGATGTCACCACATGGTGTGAATGTAATTATGCCAATGTAAATTGTACATGTACCACATGAGCATATTGTATACATTATTAGTATGGATATTTGGATGAAATATATATAATATAACACCCTAGTATAGATCTTTACTATAAAAATTGTTTGAAAATTATACTGTGGATCTATATTAGGATATCATTTACAAAACTGAGGTTATGCCTTATCATTTCTTGTACGTAGAGACGTGTATTTATTTATTATTGGATTTCAAAAATAAGTTTATGAAATTTTTATTATTCATTATACTAGAATGATATGTATATGATTAATTGAAATTATTATCAATTTTTTATTATTTTGATTTTATATTTGATATTCTCTATAAACTACCATATAAAAATATATTATGGTCTCACTTAATATCTTAAATGATTTTTTCTAACAATTTTTATAATCACAGCCAACATATTCTCCATGGAACAAGAATAGAGCATGTGTTTTATTTTAGAGATTGAAAAGTTATGATGAATGGTTACTGGGATAGAGGATATTGTGAAATATTGGATTATGATTCAAAAGAGATTGATTTTTAGGGATTGTGATTCTTAAAATTTATTTTTCTTTATTTTCCTCCCAACTAAATAATATATACAGTAAGGGTAGTAATTAGAATATATGTTTTGTAACACAAAATGGGTTATGATGTATTATTGTTTAATGATTCAAAATTTATATGGTGGGAAATAAATTTGGACTGTTTTTTATATGATGATGTTATGAGTTAGTGATTATTATATACCTGGTGTTATATATTATTGATAATCATCTCCCAATTTGTGATTTTGGGCCCATATTCATACTCAATAAACACTATCATAGGGGAGGAATGCCTAATGTTATATAGAATTTCATACCCATCAAGAGATAGTTATATGAAAAAATTTTAATAATAAATTAACATAAATTTAATTAGTTATTATCAAAATAGCTATATTATGTTTCCCTATGATTGATGGTTATTGGGAATGAATATTTACATGTTCTTTAATATGAATCATATAGTGGAAACCATGATTAGTTAGGAATTATTTGTTTTAAAACTTTTTTTATATTTTTATTACTATATATAATAACTTTTAATTATATTTTATTTATTTTCATTTGGATCAACAAGGTTATACATCATTTATTAAGGAATTATACTTAGATCATTTTTCCACCAGTCGTATGAATGAAATATTATTATTATATAATTAATATTTAAATTTTATTTTTTGTAATCTAACCAACAATGATAATATTTAAAAAAAATATCTAATATTTTTTTTCATGGGTTTGTTAGCTAAAACCAATTTTGGGGTTTTTCTAGTGGATTAATATGGTGAAAGATGGAAGTATTTATTTAAATTGTTTCTATAATAAAAACAATTGATTGGATAGAATATGTATTTTTTGTATTTTTATCCGGGTTATTTCATTTCTTATAATAAATTAAAAGTAATTCGGATCCTTATGATGGTAGATTATGATTGTGTATTTCCACAAGTATTCAATGGAATAGATGGTATATATTTTTATTTTTAGTAATATTGGATTAGTGAACGTTATATGATTAAGCAAATTCTTATTCCATTTAAATATTCATGTCAGTCTTTTTTAGGTGTGTTAATACTCATGATTCAACTATATAGTTGTATTATTAGGGTATTATAAGGGATTAATCCAAATCAATTTTGAGTTTCATTGAGATAAGGATGTTAATTGTTTTTGTTTTGATGTTTTTTTATTATTTTTTATTTGATTATCTATTATAATTGATGTTTTTGAGTATGTATTGTTGTTTATTAAAAGTTATATAGATTTGTACAACATGATCATTGACATGTGATGATTTGCAAAGTGTAAATATGTTATATATGACTAATATGGATAATTGGTTTGGTGTATTTTATGGAAGGGGTATATGTGTGAATTAACAACGATGTATATTTAAAATCAGGTGATTATTATTATAAATTCTTGATATTATGAATATTTTTGAGTCACGGTGTTGTAATTAAGTGGTATAGAATCATCAATAAATGAAATAACATATTGAGGAAGGGTTTCCCCTGTGATGTGACCACATATTACTATATAATTAAAAAATATATAACTAGATATTTTTCTATGATTTTAATATGAATGTATAAATTGATTTTATGATAGAGTAATTTAATTTTAAAGTAGTTTTATATATTATAAATCATTTTAAATGTGTTTAATTATTTATTTAGATTATCAATGAGATATAGGTAAGTGACATTCAAATGATTTAATAAATTAAAATATTGTATGTGTTTGGAATTATCCCAGTCCTTGTAATGATGAGATTGTAGTATAATTGTGATCAATATACCATGTTAATAGTGGAATTAAATAAACATTCCTTTATGGAGGGAAAATAATTTGAACTAAATTTCATTAAAATAAATTTGTTTTGGTTCTAATGTAAATTCATAAAAATTGAATTGTGTTGTAATTACAATATGGTTTTTATAGAGTATAGTTTATTTTTGAGTAATCATATGTTTTGTATCTTTTATTATATAGTGATTCTAAAAATGATGTCAATAGCTGAAAATACAGGTATTTTCAGTTGACAAATCTCTAAGGGTATAAGATCTAGTGGATCTCTCCCATTAAAATAGAAATATTACGAGTTTTATAGATTATCAAATATGGCTTATGATATAGTATTTTGTATTGAACACATTTTTTCATCAAATCCAATGTTAGTTCCCCGTATATTTTAACAGTTATATATTATTTTAGAATGTTATTATAGAAAAATGGGCTTATCATTCATTGATATTACATCATTTTAGATGAATATTACCACATAACAAATGTATATCCCAAATGATTATAAATTTTTAGTGTCTTTGGAAATGTGGAAGACATTATTCTTGTTTATTAAAAGATATAAAACATATACCTTCAAGATCTTCCACTTTATCACTCCAACTCAATCCTTTCTTCATAACATAGGGAAAGGTTACTAAAGATATTGGTGATATTGAATGATTAGTAGGGTAATTAATGGAAATATGTAAGAATATCATGAACATTGTAGTGTGAGAATTTGAGCATAATGTTTTGAGATCATACCATATATATCATAGATATAAAACACGATGCATGAAATAATGAATAATATTTCATGAGACATAAATCAATAGAAAATTAAGAACATGAAAAATGTTAGCATATCACTAGAATAAGGTGTAGAATTTTTGTAAAATATATAAAAATTTAATATCACTCCATATAATTCAATGTTACTTATAAAAAACATATCTCGACACTTCATATAGACTACACCTCCTGGGCAGTACACACCACCATCTCAATTCAAAGTCGTTATAATGGATCATGCTTCATGATCATCCCATACTAGATCGGGTTTCCCCTATTCCAATAATGGATCAGGATAATCCATCTTCCCATAGTGGATAAAGAAACACATGTTACCCATTTTAGATCAAGATGAACTTGTTTCCCAATTTGGATCAATCATGTTGACCTATTTACAATCAGTATATCCTGAGAACTAAATCATTAACTAATTAATTTGAGAGATATATATGCATTAAAAATCACATAAAAAATGAAAATTATTTTTTACTCAATATAATTAAACATGAATCTTATCATGACCCATAAAAATAGATGATTTTCCTAAACATAATATCATAACACAGGAAATCAAATTGGTATCATAATCATTCCATTATATTGTTATCCATAGAAAATTAGAAGCTTGAAAAATCATTTCACCAAACTATAACACGTGAAAAGAAGAGAGTTGGAAAAGAATAAATTCCACGGGATAGAAATTGTGTCATAGACATCATTCCATCCAAAAAAGGATCTATTCATGAATAAATATTCATTGTATTATTAGATTACACCCCCAATAATCAATAAACTATAACAATGTAGTTCATAATAGATTAAGAAGAATTTTGAAAGATCACATGGAAAATTTATATTGTAAAATATCCTTTATTTGAAAATCCCTTCCATAAACCATTTTAATAGTCATTTTCATATAATGAAATCTTTACAATTTCATTTCACACATTTTGTGAGGTAAAAATATTTTCTGCTTTAAAAAACATTTTTAAGAACGTAAATTATTTTAAACCCTTATTTATTGAAACATTGATTGAAAACCTATAAATTATTTTTCAATACATATTTAAAAATGTATATATTGAAAATGGTATGAAAACATTTAAATAACTCATAATAACATTTAGAAAACAGTTTTCGATGATAATGTACTGGAAACATATAAATATTTGTCAAGTACATTTTAAAAAACATTAATTGAAAAAAAAATAATGGAATAACGAAATGGATAAAAAAATATTCAACCTAAAACAATTTTATGAACCTTTTATGATATCAATGTTTTAAAATATCCCAGATTCCCAACTGAAAAGAAAAATAAATTCGTATTTTCATAATAAACAATTCTTAATCATATTATGTGGAAAAGAGTGTAAATATTAAACTACTACATGTAGTTATAATGGATAACTAGAGGTTAAGAAATGAAATTATTGTTTTGGGGATATGGATCATAATATTTCATATATTTAATCATGACCATAAACAATATCGATAAATGATGATATTATAGAAATAAACAGTTACAACCTTGTTAACATTAAATCAAAATTACCTTGTAATAATTACATCACATGAAGATTAAAATTTCATTACTAGTATTTTATTCATGATATAACTTTTCAAAGGGAATTATATACACCCCATAAAAAATATGTTCATTACATTTCATGTATCTCAAAGAAGACATATTGAGACAAAAATACATTAACGATTTGTGAACTTTTTAACCACAAACCGCCTGAAATAAATAGCAATACATGGATTTATAAATACACATTAATTTAATTATATTAATCATATAATAAAAATCTGGATACCATATACACCACACAAATGAAATTAGTGGTAAAAAATCTATATATATCAAATAAATAAAAGTGAGATAAGAAAACACATACTACTAGAGTAACATTAGAATCGTGATCCCCATGAATGAATAAAATTTGTTAAATAATTAAATAGAAATATATTAATTAATTTAATTATATAATATTTAATAGGATAATATATACACCACACAAATAAATGAGTAGTTAATATGACATGCATCTCATGGAAATAAAATGTGAGAAGAAATTCCCTTACCTTAAGTGTTAACTTTCTGCATACACCTCCAAAACCCTAGTATAATAAATTTAATCTTCTTATTAATCTATCATATAAGAATATTATTAAATATAATATGATATATGAATTTCATATGAATTTATTTTACCAATTTATTAATAAAACGATGCTATTGTTACGTTTCAAGTAATATTTGCTTTGGCATTCATATATGTTTTGGCTTGTAATTATTTATCCTTTTACCTAGATCATGATATTCCTATTTCCATAATGTTAATAATGATATAAATATTGTATATATTAATTATATATTTAATTATAATAATCTAAAAATATATAGAAATATTAAATTTATTTCACAGTTATTGGAGATGGTTGGTCGTACGTACGGATGAACATTGCTTCCATTTTAATATTGTTTTGAAACAATGAAAGTCAATGATATATATTTATTTATATATATAATATTATTCCATCTGAATTATTATTTCATATATATAGTATAAGTTACCTAACCATCTATTTAACACAATGACATTGAGTGTTAACCATTCACATTTCTTTGAGGAGGTGGTAGTCCACAAACGAATTTATAGTATTTACATAAAATTGAATTAATAAAGGTATGTTTTATATAATAATTCCATAAGAGTAAATATATCAATAATATCATATATATCATATGAAAACATACTGTCCATAATAATTTCGAACCTTGGTGGGTGGAAAAGGAAAATGATAAACGTAGTTTTGTGTGGCTGTCGTTTTCCATACACAAGAACAATAAGATCATTACACATTATATGGAAGTGTGTGTATGTGTATATAAATACAAAATAATTACAAGATCTTATTATATTTATGATTATAGGTTTATTTTATAATCATTTAATAATATGAGTTGATGTGGTGTAGAATGAAAATAAAATAAAGGATCTTGAGGAAGTATGTAACCACTTCTTCATGTAACTCTTATTAGTTTGCACCAATGGGATTAAATGGTGAGAATTCATGTAACGCCCAGACCACAGTTACCCAGATTCGGTACTTTATTACTTAATATTGTCATGATTAAAATGAATCAGTTCTCAAAGGAGCAATCAGTTTATAAGTATTGGAAAATATATTTAATAAATAAATGTTACATTACATTATAAAATGAAAAACAACAACTACATTGTCTCAATTGACAACAATCATATCGTTTAGATTATCCCTGCATGTCACTCATAATATACTTCTTCGCATCCTAGAAAAAATATAACATAGAAATGGGTGATCTTAGATACTCATTAAGGATAAAAATAGATCAGAATCTTTCATAAATAAGAATAAACATTTAATGCAATTTATATAACTAAAACAAAATCCTTTTAAACATAATCTCCAGCATAATATGGATATAATAAATCATGTAATTCCAATAACATATTCACATGTATATTCCACAAGTCGAATAATCACATATAATATCAATAGCTACTTTTATAATGATGGAATGAATAACGCCAGACATCATAAACACGTAGTCAAGGCACTGTTCCAAGAATATAAATAAGATTTTGTGAATCCCTTCTGCCAAAACACTAGTTTATCTCTTGAGACCTACCGATGTATCGGGGAGATATAGAAGGATCTCATCGCTACTTTTTAAGTACCATTCATTCATCATTTAAAAAGGATTAAACATAACTTAAACATTCATATTTAAACTAGAATATGAAATGTCAATATATTGTCCATAAAACATGAATGGTATAAAAATAATACATCCACAGTCAAACATATTAGAATACCATCAATACAATATGGAATATATGAATCATAATAAATGTAAGAACAATGTTTTTTTCTACAAAGTACTTTGTAATATTCTTGATGTTATTCCAAAGCAGTGCCTTCAGACGGCGTGCGATTCCGAGCCCCGGAGTGGCCGGAATTAAATTTTCAGTGCATTCACACTAGAAACGCCAAATAAATGGGATAAATACTAAAGAGAGTTCCAGATCAGAGATCTGAGTGTAAAGATGGATCCATAATTGGGTGTTTACCCTAGGAACAACATAAAGCGTGTCAGCATGGGACGTTTGGACCCCTCGCTCGCTTCCGGAATGTTAAATAGATAAATTAATTAATTAATTTATGCGTTTAATGGTTAAACTCAAGTATCTCTTAAATTGTGGCTCGGATTGGAAAAACAAGGGCACCCTTGAGTTTAGAGCGTATTGTTTACCCTAGTAGGGGTGTATGTTTTGCGGGCACGGGATGTCTATGAAAAATGTCCCCAGGGGCGTTTTCATAATTTGGCAGCCTCGGGCACTAAGTTTAATAACTTTTGAACGGGGTCTCAGATTAAAATTCTGAGACTACCATTGTGCTCGAGAGGTGGTGTTTCCCATAGGGGAGGCTTAACCTCGACCCCGTTGAGCATTTCAGATGCATGTAAAATTGGGAGTTTTAATTAATTAAAGTTTTTAATTAATTATTTTTTCCTACTTAAACCAAACCCCTTCCCCCTTCCTCCCATTTTCTCCCCTAGAAAAACCCCCCCTCAAGGCAACCCCTCAAGCTCCCTCTCCTCCTCCACTCTAGAGAGGCAGCTCTGGCAAGGCGACGGCGCGGTGGCAGATCCTCCGTGAAGCTCCGGGCAACGCCCAAGAGGTAGGAGGTTTTGGTTGTGTTTTCATTTCTGAACCTTCCTTTGATTTCAATTTTATACGTAGGTTTTCTGTTAAATCTTTGAACAAAACCTATGGTTATTTTGTATGAATTATACTCTTTCTGACGCTCATTTCAGATTTGAAATCCGGGCTCGGATGGTGTCGCGGTCGTTCGTCGAAGTTTTCGGGAATTCCTGGTGTTGTGGGTGTTTTCCAGCGGGCTTTAGTAGGGTGGCGGGGTGGTTCGGCCGAGCATCAGGCGGCGCGAGGCGGCGGCCTCAGGCGAGTCTTCCAGGCAGTGGTGGGTTCGTCTGGGTGTCGGCGTAGGTGGCTCGGGCAGCGATGGCTCCAGGCTGAGGCGGTCCGGCTGAGGGCGTGGGGGTGGCTTGTGGTCGGGGCTTCCGGTCGAGCGAAGCAGGCCGGGCGGCTTCTGTTGGTAGGCGCCGGTCGGCATGCAGCGGGAGGGAGCCGGGGTCATCGGACCCCAGGTGGACAACAAGGACCCGCACACTGTGGGTCCTATTAGAAAAAGTAGACCGGCCAAATGGTCGGTCTGGCTTTGAAAATATATATATATATATATATTAGTTTATAATAATAATAATAATAATATTATTATTATTATTATGGAAATGATTTATTTTGATAAATCATTCGTAAGGAGACATATACGGTGACGACATTCTCAAATCCAGGTGAGCTTTTTGAGATGGTTTTGGTAATTTTTAATTCCCGAAACGAGGGACCTCGGTGGCACGACGCTTGCTTTAAGTGAATTGGCGTTTTTCGGGGGGCATGTTTTGGACGGCGCGGACGCGTCCAACGTCCGTTTTGAGCTCTATCAGTGGCGTTGGAACCCTACCCCCAAGGTGGAGCTTCCCAGTGTGGTTTCAGGCGTTGAGGCCGAAGTTGAGGCGCGGGCCCCACAACCGTCTTTCGAGCTGCGTGCAGCGTTTCACGACTTTTTCATCGGACGTCAGTTTGGGGCGTGCGAGCAGTCCTTTTTGGGTGTTTTTTCAAGTGCATTTCATTGGTGCAATCTGCCCGCTCTAATTCATCATGATGGTGCGGGACCCATGACGGTCGTTCGGGAGTTGACGGTGATTTTTCCAAAATTATCACTGGGTGTCCGTTTTGCACAAGTGATTATTTCATCTTGTGTGCTTTTTCGAGAGGATCGCAATGGTGTGATCCGTCTGTTGAGTTTCAGGACCGGGATTCAGGTCCCATGTAGCACGGCTCATGTGCTGTGTGCTGGAATGCATCTTTTTCTCGGGATATCTATTCCACTAAAGTGAGTAGTCCTTTTGACGTGTTTTTCTGAGGGGATCGCAATGGTGTGATGCGCCCGACTATTTTATGGGCTGAAGCTCGGGATCACGAGACGCCGTTCGGGCGTGAGGCGGTGTTGGTGCCTTTTTCTCTAGATATCCATTTGAGGCGAGTAAGTATACCATCTCGCATGCTTTTCTACGAGGATTACAACGGTGTAATCTGTTCAAGTGAACGGATCCTCACACGTGATTATATTATATATGGAAGCATGGAAGGTGATCTGGTGGTGGTTCTTCTACCGTGTTTTTAGCGGACCCTTGGCGTGTGATCGCGCACTCTTGGGAGAGTGATATAAATGGTTCATAAGAGGTGGTTGGCCATGCCTGGGCCTTTGAGATGGACTTTTTACGTTCAGGCCTTCGTGTTGACGTTGGTTTTCGTGGGCACGATAGCCTTTGGGCTGGAATGTGGTATACTCTAAGAGTATACGAGAACGCTGGGAGGTACATGTGGATTTTGGTACCTGAGGTTGTTTGTGCGCTTGTTTGGGGGTGAATTGGGGCCAAACGTCGTGTGGGCCCCATGTGCGTGTCATGTTCTGCTTTACGTACTTTTGACCTCTCGCGATGTAAAGGGTTTCCCTGTTCTTGTTTGTTTGACCAGCAGGGTTTAGTTTTCCCCTGGTCCTCTTCTCGATGGTTTGGATGATAGAGATGGTTCGTTTCCTCTGTTTCTTCATCTATGAGGGGTTTTAGTACTGTGCCCGTTCACCAGACTGCAGCACCATTTGCGACTATGTGTGCTCGTACAACGTCGGTGTTTTCCCACTTTCTCGGATGATTTGTCTCGGTCCTCTTCGACAGCGACTCAGCGGATTGGAGCGAGATTGCCTTGTGAGGCCTGGGGAGTTTCTCCTGTTGCATCATGTTCCCTAGTAGAGTTATTGTGGATTCGGTGTGACCAACACTTTATGCGGGCACCGATACTCTACCCAGGAGGTTGTTTCCAGTAGGGCTGAGGTTGTTTCCAGAAGGTCTGAGGTTGGTTCCAGCAAGGTTTAGGTTGTTTCCAGTAGGGCTGAGGTTTTTTCCAGCAGGTCTGAGGTTGTTACCATTAGGTATGAGGTTGTTTCTAGTAGGGCTGATGTTGTTTCCTGTAGGTCTCTGGTTGTTTCCAGCAGGGCTGAGGTTGTTTCCAGCAGGGCTGAGGTTGTTTCCAGCAGGCTGAGGTTTTTTCGAGCAGGGCTCGCCAGTGGGTTACCATCATGCAGGGATGGCCAGAGCAGTGTCGGACTTACCTCCAGCTGGGCTAGGCTGTGGTCCCCGATGTCGGGCTTACCTCCAGTGGGGCTGGGCAATGGTCCCCGATGTCAGGCTTACCTCCAGCTGGGCTAGCCAGTGGTCCCCAATGCCGGGATTACCTCCAGCTAGGCTGGGCAGTGGTCCCCGATTCCGGGTTACCTCTAGCTGGGCTGGGTAGTGGTCTCGTCACTGACCTTAGCCAGGTCTCCCTCTAGTGGATTACCCTGTTAATGGACTGGGAAGTGTGGCACCTGTCGACTTTCCGGGTCTCCCTGTAGTGGGAACCCATCTACTTCCAGGGACCCTCCAGCGGGGCTGGGCCGGGGGTTGCCTGTTGACTTTGAGTAGACCTCTTGACTGCAGGGCAGTGACGAGTTGTGGTTGACTTTCCCCCAGAAATCTCAAGTATGAGAATCTTTTCCCCCACCGAGACACGTCATTGTGACACAACCTAAAACCGTGCGGGTGAGTCAGTGATGCCCAAAGAGGATAGTGTCGAGATTTGGTGGTTTAATCCCTTGACATGTAGTTCGGGGCAGACATGCGGGATGTTGGGCATCAATGGTGTTACTTTCTAGGATGTTGGCTACTTTTTTCTTGGGCTGAGCTGCGGGATATATATCCCATTATGACTTTGTTCGGGCTTCTTGATTGAGCATAAGGATATGTATATACCTTGTTCCAGTACCCACTTCTTCGGTTTGGTTACTCTACTTCCATGAGAGGTGAAGATTCATGGGGTATGCCACGTGCTTTCCGTGTCTAGCTTCTCGTGGTTGGATGAGTCTACTCTCCTGCTATAAGTAGCGAAGACTCGACGTGATGTTCATCTTCTCATTGTTTCCAGCTCCTTGTGTATGGAAGAGTCTACCTTCTTTCCTCTTGTTGGGTAGTGTTGGACTCTCTACTGTTACTCTTTACTGAACTCTTGGTTGTACTCGATTACTTTTCCTATTCTCTCTAATGCTCACCCTTTAGTACCTCTTGTGTTGCTCCCTCGAGCCTTCGGGGTATCCTATTGAGTATTTTTATACTCACCCATGCTATGGATTTTCCTGCACATGGTGTGCCCTTGCAGACGATGGACAGGTTGGTCGTGAATTCAGTGGAGATTAGGAGTTCAGGACCGTGGACCGCGTGCGGTGGTCAGAGTTGGGTTCCAGGTTGGGGACCCTTCCACCTGTTTTCCTTTTGTTTATCTGGTGTCGGGTTGTGGAACTTTTTGGTTGGGCATGTGTTTTTCCCCATTTCTTTTCAGTTTACCTTCAGCTTGTACTTTGTAGTGTTTAGAGGTAGATGCACATCTGTGGTTTATATATATAGCAGTTGTTCTTTTTACTCTCTTTGTTCTTCCTTTTACAATGCACTTTTGCATTGAGTGTGCTGCGTGTGTGTGTACAGGTGCTTAGGCAAGGGCCTCCCTGAGTTGTTGTGCCTTCGGCGCTAGTCGCCATCCCCTGGCCTATGGAGGTGGGCTTGGGGTAGTTGCGGCTCGAGCCTAGGTAGGTTCGTGTCATGAAAAAGTGGTATCATAGGTGGTTCGTTCCTTGGGATGATGTTCGGACGCCCCTAAATTAAAAGGAATTGGATGGGATATAGGGAAAACAGTGTTAATGTGTCTCGAGGGAAGCTCTCAGGCCAAGGAGCCCAGTGATGGTGTGGAGGCCGACATATCCATTCACCAGGACATTGATAACCCGCTTGTCGACTCGGCATGCTGAGACACTTGTTGCAGGGAAAATTGGTTTGTGCATCATGTAAGATTGAGACCTTGATTGTCCTTCTTGAGTCATCTCACCATTGTTGTTGTTATTGTTATATACTTATATTCTCTTCTGAATTCAACACTCCTTGATAATTTTCAGGATGTCTCCGTGAAGACAGCCAGCCAGGATACCATCTTTGGTTCGTGACGACGACCATGTGAGCTATGAGGCCACAGTCCAGGACCCATCATGTGAGCCCCATTCTCTGGGTGGGCCGGTTGCAGCACCCCCACCTGTTGAGTAGAAAACAACTTCAGTATAGCAGTTAGGGCTTGAGCGCAGGTTGAGCACGCTCCGTGAGTTCCAGCGGCAGAGACCGCTGAGGTTCAGTGGTGGTGGAGTCTGGTGACTCAGTTTGTTGGTGTGTTCTCTATTTCATGGGGAAACATTCAGTTGTTGTTCTCTGAGGAGTTTTCCAACTCTTACTTGCGCTCCATTCGGATTCATGATCTCCTTCAGTTTCAGTAGGGAGGGATGATGGTGGCAGAGTACGCGGCTAGTTTCGCAGATCGTGCACGCTTTTACCTGGACTTGATCCATGACTACAACTTCCGAGCGTGGAAGTTTGAGAAGGGTCTCTGCTGAGAGATTCGTGTTGTCATAGTACCCTTGTAAATTTCCACATATGTCGGGGTGCTAAAGCTCGCGCTAGTGACAGAGAGCGTCCTGTCAGGTTCTAGAATTGGTGCTGGCAGCAGGCATGTCAGAGCCGAGACATCTGCCGCAGCTCACGGCTGTCGGAAAGCATAACCTCGACACAGGTGGCTTTCTGACAACCGGACTCAGGGGCGTGGTCGTACACCAAAGTGGTGTCGGAGGGCACCAGTGCAGCCCAGAGAGAGTTGGTGTTATGCTTGTGAAGGGCGAGGTAACTTGGCATGAGACTGCCTGACCAGGCATGCAGAGAGCATCAGGCAGGCAGCAGGTGCGCCACCACGACTGAGGCAGCACCGTGATCAGATTAGTACCCAGAGAGGTTGGGCTATCAAAAGATCGAATTGAGCTGGGAGTGGGGGAGGACTTTACGAGGTCTTCCCATCACCACTAGGCAGTCCACGTCAAGCTCCGGGAGCTGACAGTTGGGATTGTGGGAAGCCGCGAGCTTTGGATGTCTACGATCTAGTAGAGCATGAGGTTATAAGAGGTATCCTCTACAACTCTTCTACATTTTTCGGTATATTTTTTAGACTTTGCGTGTGAAATGATTTTCTCCCGGCTCTTTGATTGAGTTGTTAATAGGGAGGCGTAGGGTGTCAGTGTAACCCTGTGTTGGTAAGGTAAAAGGCGTGGGACCTTTTTCTTTAGTCGATGGTGTCGAATCCATCGCTTCCCGAGCGTGTAAGAGAGTCTTGGTTATGAGACATTGACTGTTAAATCTTGTGTGACCAGATATCCTATGGTGTTTCACCATATGGATATTCTGATGGAGGGAATCATCAGGCCTTGTTCCAGGTGCGGGCGGTGATTCCAGTCATAGCGTGCGACGTGGAGGTTCGGTCGGGGAGGTGTGCTACCCCCTAGATCCTTCGGGCTATTTGAGACCGTGCAAAGGAATGGCGAGGCTCCCTACCACCTTTACCTGACCCCAACGTCTGGAGTGGGTGCACGATGTCTCCCACATGGTTTACCTGAAGTGGAGTGTGCTTGCTTCTATGAACGTCATCGGAAAGGGCCGACCATGCATGAATAGATCAAATCCTTTGGTCTGTGTGCAGTGATGCGGGACTGTGTAAGATTTCATCTGGGTACGAGAGAGACATGTGTGGGATTAGTACCGTGAGTGTTCCCTAGTTTTGCTTTTCGGGGATGAAAATCATGAAGGAGGGACTGATTTAAGAACCCTTTTTTCGACTACAAAGGACTTTGTAATATTCTTGATGTTATTCTAGAGTATCGCCTTCAGACGGCGTGCGATTCCGAGCATCGAAGTGGCCGAAATTAAATTTTCAATGCGTTCACATTGGAAACGCCAAATAAATGGGATAACTCTTAAACTGAGTTATGGATCAGAGATCTGAGTGTACAGATGGGTCCGGAATGGGGTGTTTACCCTAGGAACGACATAAAGCGTGTCGATGCTAGAATTTTGTACCCATCGCTCGCTTCTGGAACGTTAAACAGATAAATTAAATAATTAATTTATGTGTTTAATGGTTAAACTAAAGTATCTCTTAAACAGTGGTCCAGATTGGAACCAAGGGCACCATTGAGTTCAGAGTGTTCCGTTTACCATAGGAGGGGTGTAAGTTTTGCCGGCGCGGGCCGTCTATGAAAAATGGACATAGGGGCGTTTTTGTAATTTGGCGGCCTCGGGTGCTATGTTTAATAACTTTTGAACGGGGTCTCGGATTAAAATTATGAGACCACCGTTGTGCTCTGGAGGTGGTGTTTACCCTATGGGAATCTTAACCTCAACCCCATTGAGCATTTCAGATGGTTGTTAAATTTAGAGTTTTAATTAATTAATGTTTTTAATTAATTATTTTTATTTCCAACTTAAACCAACCCACTTCCCCCATCCTCCCTTGTTCGCCCCTAGTGAAACCCCCCCCTCAAGTAATCCCCTCATGCTCCCTCTCCTCTTCCACTCTGGTGAGGCAGCTCTGGTAAGGCGACGTCACGGCGGCGGATCCTCCGTGAAGCTCCGGGAAACGCACAAGAGGTAGGAGGTTTTTGTTGCGTTTTCATTTCTGAACCTTCCTTTGGATTCAATTTTATACGTCGATTTGTTGTTAAATATTTGAACAAATCACATGGTCATTTAGTACAAATTCTACTCTTTCCGACGCTCATTTCGGATTTGAAATCCGAGATCGGATGGTGTCGCGGTTGTTCGTCGATGTTTGCAGGAATTCTTGGTGTTGTGTGTGTTTTCTGGCGGGCTTTAGCAGGGTGGCGCGGTGGTTTGCCCGAGCTCCCTGCGGCACAAGGCGGTGGCCTGAAACAGGTCCTCCAGGTGGCGGCAGGTTCGTCTGGGTGTCGGCGTAGGTGGCTCGGGCAGCGATGGCTCCAAGCTGATGCAGTCCGGCTGAGGGCGTGCAGAAGGCTGGTGGTCGGGGCTTGCGGTCGAGAAAAGCTAGCCGGGCGGCGTCAGTTGGGAGGCGCCGGTCTCCAGCGGTGCCTATGGAGGAGACGCGCTAGCGAGGGGTAGTGACCAGGCCTACTGGCCTTGCCGGTCGGCATGCAGCGGGAGGGGGCTGGGGTTCGTCGGACCCCGACTGGCCAACAAGGACCCACACGCTGCGGGTCCTGTTGGAAAAAGGAGACCTGCCGAATGGATGGTCTGGCTTTGAAATATATATATATATATATATTAGTTTATAATAATAATATTTTTATTTTTATTCTTATTATTATTATTATGGAAATTATTTATTTTGATAAATCATTCGCAGGGCGTCGTCTACGGCGACACCTTTCTCGAATCAAGGCGAGCTTCTTGAGATGGTTTCGGGAATTTTTAATTCCCGAAATGAGGGGCCTCGGTGGCACGACGCTTGCTTTTTGTGAATTGGCAATTTTCAGGGGTCTTGTTTTGGACGGCGCCGATGCGTCCGATGTCCGTTTTGAGCGCCGTCACTGGCGTTGGAACCCTGCAACCGAGTCGGAGCATTCCAGGGTGGTTTCAGGCATTGAGGACGAAGTTGAGGCATGGGCCACACAACCGTCTTTCGAGCTGCGTGCAGCGTTCCACGAATTTTTCATCGGACGTCCGTTCGGGGTGTGAAAGTAGTCGTTTTTTGGTGTTTTTCCGAGGGCATTGCATTGGCGCTGTCTGCCCGCTCTAATTCTGCATGATGGTGTGGGACCCACGAGGGCGGTTCGGGAGTTGACAGTGATTTTTCCAACAATATCACGGGGTGACCATTTTGTACAAGTGATTAGTCCATCTTGTGTTCATTTTCGAGATTATCGCAACAATGCGATCCGTCTGTTGAGTTTCGGGACCGGGATGCAGGTCCCACGCGGCACCGCTCGTGTGCGGTGCGGCAGAATACATGGTTTTCTCCGGATATCCGTTCCACCCAAGTGAGTAGTCCTTTTGACGTGTTTTTCAGAGGGGATCGCAATGGTGTGATGTGCCCGACTGTTTTCGGGGCTGAGGATCAGGATCACTGGACGTCATTCGGCCGTGAGGCGGTGTCAGTGCTTTTTTCATTGGATATTCGTTTGAGGCATGTAATCACTCCATCTTGCATGTTTTTCCACGAGGATTACAATGGTGTAACTTGTTCTGGCGAACGGAGCTTCATACACAATCTTATTAAATATGGAAGCATGGATGGTGCTCCGGTGGTGGTTCTTCTACCGTGTTTGTAGCGGACCCTTGGCGTGTGATTGCACACTCTTGGGAGAGTGATATAAATGGTTCATAAGATGTGGTTGGTCGTGCATGGGCCTTTGAGGTGGAGTTGTTACATTCAAGCCTTCACATTGACGTTGGGTGTCGTGGGCACGATAGCCTTTGGGCTGGAATGTGGTATACTCTGGGAGTATACGAGAACTCTGGGAGGTACTAGTGGATGTTGCTATCTAAGGGTGTTTGTACGCTTGGTTGGGGGTTGACATGGGGCCACACATCATGTGGGACCCATGTGCGTGTCGTGTTCTGTATTACATACTTTTGACCTCTCGCGACGTAGAGGGTTCCTCTGTTCTTGTTTTTTTGACTAGCAGGGTTGAGTTTTCCCCCGGTCCTCTTCTCGATGGTTTGGTCGACAGAGATGGTTCATTTCCTCTGTTTCTTTAGCTTTGAGGGGTTTCAGTACCGTGCCCTTTCACCGGACTATGGCACCATTTGTGACAACGTGTGCTCGTACGACATGGGTTTTTTCCCACTTTTTGGGATGAGTTGTCTCGGTCCGCTTCGACAGTGACTTAGCGGATTGGAGCGGGATCGCCTTGTGAGGCCTAGGGAGTTTCTCCAGTTTCTCTGTGTTCCCTGGTAGAGTTATAGTGGTTTTAGTGTGACCAACACTTTATGTGGGAACCGATCCTCTACCCAGGAGGTTGTTTCCAGCAGGGCAGAGGTTGTTTCCAGTAGGGTTGAGGTTGTTTCCAGCAGGGCTGAGGTTGTTTCCAGTAGGGCTGAAGATGTTTCCAGTAGGACTGAGGTTGTTCCCAGCAGGGCTAAGGTTGTTTTCATCAGGGCTAAGGTTGTTTCTAGCAGGGATGAGGTTGTTTCGAGAAGGGCTCCCCAGTGGGTTGCCATCTAGCAGGGATGGCAAGAGTAGTGTCGGGCTTACATCTAGCTGGGCTGGGCAGTGGTCCCAGATGTCGGGCTTACCTCGAGCGGGGCTGGGTAGTGGTCCCTGATGTAGGGATTACCTCCAGCTGGGCTGGGTAGTGGTCCCCAATTCTGGGCTTACCTCAAGCTGGGCTGGGCAGTGGTCCCCGATGCAGGGTTACCTCCAGCTGGGCTGGGTAGTGGTCTTGTCACTGAATTTAGCCGGGTCTCCCTCCATTGGATTACCATATTACGGGACTGGGCAGTGTGGCACCCGTCGAATTTCCGGGTCTCCCTATAGTGGGAACCCGTCGACTTCTAGGGACCCTCCAGTGGGGCTGGGCAGTGGGTTGCTTGTCGACTTTGAGCAGACCTCTCGACTGTGGGGCAGTGACGAGTTGTGGTTGACGTTCTCCTAGAAATATCAAGTACGAGGAGCTTTTCCACCACCGAGATGAGTCCATGTGACGCGACCTAAAACCATGCGGGCGAGTCAGTGCCGCACAAAGCGGATAATGTTGATATGTGGTGGTTTAAGCCCTTGACATGTAGTTCGGGGCAGAAATGTGGGATTCTGGGCATCGATGGCGTTACATTCTGGGACATTTGGCTAGTTTTTTCTTGGGTTGAGCTTCGGGACGGAGATCCCCTTATGACGTTGTTCATGCTTCTTCATTGAGCATAAGGATATGTATATATGTTGTTCCAATACCCACTTCTTGGGTTTGGTTACTCTCCTTCTAGGAGAGGCAAAGGCGTGCGGGGTATGCCACGTGCTTTCTGTGTCTAGCTTCTCATGGTTGGAAAAGTCTACTATCCTATTATAGGTAGCGAAGACTCGACGGGAGGTTCATATTCTCACTATTTCCAGCTCCTGGTGTATGGATGAGTCTACCTTCTTTCCTCTTTCTGGGTTGAGCTGGACTCTCTACTGTTACTCTTTACTACACTCTTGGTTGTACTCCTTTACTTTTCTTGTTCGCTCTACTAAAAACCCTTTGGTACCTCCTTTATTTCTCCCTCGAGCCTTCGGGGTATCCAACTGAGTATTTTTGTACTCACCCCTACTTGGGATTTGCCCGCACTTGGTGTACCCTTGCAGACGACGGACAGGTTGTTCGTGACTTCAGTGGAGCATAGGAGTTCAAGAGCGTGGACTGCGTGCGGTGGTTGGAGTCAGGTTCCAGGTGGGGGACCCTTCCAGATGTTTTCCTTTTGTTTACATATTGCCGGGTTGTGGCACTTTTTGGTTGGGCATGTGTTTTCCCCCCTTTCTTTTCAATTTACCTTCAGCATGTACTTTGTTCTGTTTAGAGGTCGATTCTCATCTGTGGTTTATATATATAGCCATTGTTCTTTTTACTCTACTTGTCCGTTCTTTTACTATGAACTTTTACATTGAGTGTGCTGTGTGTGTGTGTACAGGTGCTTAGGAAAAGGCCTCCCCGAGTTATTGTACCTTAGGTTCTAGTCGCCAGCCCCTGGCCTATGGAGGCAGGCTTAGGGTAGTTGCGGCTCGAGCCAAGGTAGGGTCGGGTCATGACAATAAATCTACCTCGATCAAGAATAATATACCATAAAGGATGTGGTCATAGTTGAAATTGACCAGTAAAAATCGTAGAGAGAAATATCCCTTTTTCATGAAATAAATTAAAATCCATAAAAAGGAAGTCATTAAATGAAATTTTTGAATCAATGATTTCAATAAAACGTTGAAACTATTGAATGGAATTAACATTTTGACCCATTCATTTCAATATAAATAAATCCTAACAACCATTTTGAAAACAAGGACATTAATGAAAAATGTTTAGATAAATAAATATTTATAACAGTTAAAATGATGTTTTTGTAAAAAGTCCCATAAAATTAATCCCTTTGATAAAAATTTTATGAAACATGTAAATGGATAATAATTATTTTCTCATTACATTCTTACATAAAAAGAACCTTAGATAATAAATATATTGTGAAATTAACCCCTACCGAGCACGTTCATTTGGTCGAGGGTACATTTATCATCCTGTATAATGACCATAGTATGATATTAAATAATAACATAACCATATGCATATTAATTATATTATGCATGATTCATTTATGACATTATACAAACCATTTAATAATGATTTCCAAGTTAAATTAACATTATGGGTAATAATCACTTTCTTTATCGTACATGTTTTAACTTGTTTTTCTTGATCTTATCATTTAGATTATGAAATAAAAACATCTTGAATATAAAACATGATTTATATATCCTATATATTTATAATATAAATATTTATAACAGATAGATATTTGTAATAGAAGGAACCTTTTATGGAGACAGTGGGCCGTATGTACGCATAAATGCTATTTCCATTTTCATATCACATTGATTGGAAGTAAGTGAATAAGATATATGTAAGTACATACATAAGTATATATCTCTCCCTCCAGTAGAATTATTATGTCATATATTACTTACATATTAATAATATATATATTTATAATCATCATTGAACTGTGAACATGAGAATGAATCTCACCGTGTCGTGGAGATGGTAATCTGTACATATGCACAAGAGACAATATCATTACATTGACGGTGATATTGTTTGTAATTGGATGGTATATCATATATAAAGAGTCATTAACATGTTATATTTATTATTTAAATTAGTTATACTGATTATTATACACATCAAAAAAATAATGTGCTTGAATAAAAAACTACACCACAACGTGGCGACGGTAAGCCGTACGTATGCACGTTTGGTGACTTTTATCATTTATAGGATGGATAGAATAACGAATATGGTTGTACCAGATTTATAATAACATCAATGTATGTTGGAGGTACTTTAGTTATTATTATGGTTTGGAAACAACAAATAATGAGGAAGTGGAAGAAGAAAAGAACTTGAAAGTGGGTGGTGAAAATATCACCTCTTCTTCAGATGTTTCCTTTTGAGTTGATCAAAATAGATCCTTATGTTGGATTAATGATCAAAATAAGCACTCTAGTTTTATTCGAGGGTGTTTTGGAGGATATTTGGGAAGGTTCAGGCCGAGATAAATGGCATTAGACTTGTGATTTTGAGAGAAGGGGAAGTTCCCATTTATAAGAGGGGTGAGGGTCACTTTAGGAAATGATTAAAATATTAATTTATTATACAACAATATTCAGTTAATCATTTCTTGAAATGAATTTTTTTTATAGGCTTAGGTGGTTATTGGTCAAAATAAACTCATCCAATAGGTTTTAGACAAGTTTGGGTCACCATTTCAACATTATTATTTAGATTTAAATCTTAGTTAAATAGTTTAGCTTTTACCGTGTCTTTTAGTATTCTTACACTATATAGTTAATAAACATACTATAAACTTACAAGAGAACCTGAAGTGGTTCATTAATGAAATATATAATATTATTTAATCCCTAAGGAAGAACCTTAGATTTCTGGGTATATTTTATCAACCAATAATATAGTATTTTTTTAACATAATAAATGTCAATTTTGATACTATTTGGTAATGTGTTTTAGTGAAAGTCATAACAACCTTTTCACATTGAAAAAAAATTATCTAATTAACTCTAACGTGTCTTATTAACCAATAAAATTCATGGATGGAATCAAAACTTTTAAATTATTTTTATTTAAATATTTATAATATAAACTATATTAATATTCCACTAAGAAGGTAATTACTACATCATCATTCTATAATAATTAAATTTAAATAGTTAATCACTAAAAATTATATATAAAATACGATTATGTAGGAAATATTTTTATCTTTATAATTACTATTTATAGTCGAATTTATCTTATGTTTAACCCTATATTAAAAATGCATTAGTTAGTAGAAATCAAATCTAACAGTTTTAACTCTTCTTTAAATAAAATAATAATAAAGGTCCAAATCTAACACATGTGGACCTAAAGGATCATATTTTATTCCTAAGGATGTTTAAGGTCGAATTTAACTTATCTAATAGAATTAAAACATGTGTTAGGATAATTATAATATCATTTTTACATTTAACTACCTTATTTACTTTTAACCGTGGTAAATAAAGGTCAAAAGTTACTATTCACAAAAAAATATTTTCATCTTATTGAATCATATTTTAATTAATGATTTCAACTGTGTCTCATGGATTTTTGAAATTCAACTAACAGAAATGGTAAAATTTAGTTTTACAGAAAAATTGTTAATGTGCCTAGAAGGAGGGTAAAAGAGCATACAGTGTTCAATAAATATTTATACATCTAATTTTATTATAAAATGACTCCAATCAACTAAATTGAAATTCTATAGGTATTATATATCTATTTTGGCATAAAAATTATTTAAATGAGTTAAATAATTATTAAAAAATGGTTTATTTTAGATAATAACATAGTGTTTTCACTATTCATCAAAAATTGAATTTTTTCGGAAAAATACAAAAAAATAACCCTAAGATAATTTTGGTGTTCCAGAATAACAAATGTTGTATATTTTAAAAAATTAAAATCTTAGAAGTTGAATTTATTAATTTAAAATTAATTTCCATTGTCAAAACCAAAAAGTAGGTTTTTAAAAAGTAACAGCTATCAAAAGATTGACTTCTTTTTTTTGTCAAATTTAAATGTGAAATTATTTGTAATGACCTAAATTTTATTAAACAATACAATTAAAATCAAATTATACTTCAAGAACATTCAAATTCGTAATTTATCACTATATGTTATTTCGATTAAAATAGTTTTTTTCAATTAAAACATAGTATTTTTCACTATTCGTCAAAAATATAAAAGTTATCAGAAAATTACAAACATTTTTTTCCAAACTAAATTTTTATGTTCCATTTCTAAAAAAGAATTTAAATTAATGAAATTTAATATATAAAAGTGTCAAATATTGGTTTTGAAAAGGGTTTTCCAATAAAAGGTGGTAAAATTTCATTTTTTGAAAGATACTTATTTTATCTAAAAAATGAATTTGTTCTTATATTATGCCTAAGAAACACATATTATGGATGTTAACATTATATGGAATATATAAGATTCAAAATGCAGTTAATACTATTCATAAGCTCTTTTGGAATGACTAGTTTGGTATATTGTGGTGCGCTCGAACTCGGTGTTGCGTGTGGTGCATGCTATGGAATTACTTTAATAAGAAAACGTACTATAAAATCATGTGGTGGTAAATTCTACCCTCCTTCAATAAATTGCATCCTCACAATTTGAAATTGTTCTTTGAAAATAAATGTTTAAATATATAAAAATACCTTTCAGAAAAACCCACATCGAGAATTAGGTTAATAAAATTTTGTTTTAATAAGTGGGAAATGAAATACGAAGGTCACCACAAAAATTTAATCTCAATTAGGAGAACATTGGTTAAAATGAGGGACACGTAATGGTGGAGACATAAATATTTATATGTATTGATTGAGGTCATCAATCACAAATAAGTGTAAAATTGAGGGCCTCAAAGCTATAAATCTATGATGATTTAAAATATCTTTAGTTCATCAAAACACCAGGTATTAGGATAAAACATGTTGGGATTTAAGATCCATTCCCTAAAGATTATGAATTAATTTATTCATAGATTAAGATGAAAAAATATACATTCCATGTATAGTTTCATCAGTCAACTAATTTCTACAAAAAAATTCAAATTAAACTCCAAAAGATAATATAATTCCAAATTATTTTCTTTATCCTAATCGTATAGGGTTCCTAAACATGATTTTATAATTCATTTATATGACTATAAAAAACCACATCATACAAACTAGGATGTCACGTATGCCAGTGGTAGGTGATCCACCATCATATACCTTAATTTGTGGGTTAAAGTCTCTCAACATTGCTGGACACAATAGGTTGTCACCTGACCTCTAGGTTGTCCTTTTTATAACAATCCAAAAATAATCTCAAGAAATGATTTAACTATAATAATAGTATCCAATGTCAAAAATAATCGATTCCAACCTTTAAACTTATCTAAAATAATTCTTTCCAAACTCACCATACAAATTTTATAAGGAAGGTAAACACAATGAAGATCCTTTTTGCAATGTAATAAAATGGGAATACCTTCATCATATATTCGTTTAAATCATTATAACACCCCGAACTACCATAAATCAATATTGATAACATTTTTCCTCCCTTATTATTTATAGAATACTTGGTATACTCCTATTCAAAAATTATGTAAACTCCATCAATGAAAGATTTTGAAATTCATTAATCACTTTCAACATTGTCAAGAATATCCAATATTATTTATCCAAATCAATCATATCATATTCCAAAATTACTACCTCAATATCAGAACCATATAAAGGTTTATATTTCTCTCAAGCATATATTTTTTGAAAAAATTAACCTTCTATTCAGTCACTTTTCTTGGTTCCACACAATCTCAAATCCTTAATGAAATAGTGTTGTAGTAAAATCTATATATACTCTATAATTATTATAAATGTACATAATTAATACAATACTAAATTGAAATAATACATTAATAAGAATATAATAACTCTAATCATTGTTCTTATTTTTCGGATGTATCATAATATGATTATTATCCAATATCATCATTTGGAGTATACTCTAATTATTGGGACATTGATTCAAATAGTGTCTCAACGCGTTGTAGATAATGTATCGTACATTTGAAACCTTTTTCTTACCCTTCCAATCACATACATGGTGTCCATTTTCTCCACACTTATAATAATCTCTGATTCCCTAGAAGCATTTACTAAGGTGATTCTTTCCACAGTTTTCACATATGGTAAAATCTTTCATTCTCCTCATCCCCTTTAATCACATTTCCCCATTCCATCAATTTTTTCTCTTTCTTCCCTTTAACACCATAGGACACTAATAATTATTTACTTATCTTATTAACACATGCTATTATTTCTTAATATGATTAGAATTCATGGGATACAATTTCCATTTTAATTATTTTCTTAATACCATGAATGATATGATCCTTCTTAATCTTTCGTTCAAGCGTATTTTTTGAATTCACATTACTTCTACTAGGCGCCATTTCTAAACAATGGCATACACCAGGTTAGTTTATAAAACACAAAGCATAATTCCAAACTTATAAAATACCTAATGTAAATTGAAAATATTATGCATATAATCTATAATCATAGAATGTTTTATTAGAGGATGTATTTATTCATAAATTCATCATAATGGCATTTAATTAAAATTTGAATTATCTTAAACATTTCCCCCGGGAGTGTCATAACCCAGAGTGCAGCAAAGCCCGATGTCATGTACCATAATACCCCAGGACAAGCTCAAAACATCTTGTCGGAGTTTTCACTCCTAGGTACATATATTCCAGAGCCGCCTCTACATTCTCTTATCTAGGTGGGGATGTATTTCTTGGAAAATACACAAAAACTCTACATTATTAAAATTCTATGAAGTTCATCTATACTAATCTTGAAAGTCTATATTAGGGTAACGTTCGCTAATCAGAGTTCATCTAAATCTATTTCCATGGTTCTTTCTAAAAATTCAATGATACCGATTGTTACACCCCAACCCTAGATACCTAGAGTCGGTGCTTTATTACATAATGTTTTCATGATTACAAGGAATCGAGTCCTGAAGGACCGATCAGTTTAGCAGTCTTGGAAAATAGATTACATACATGAATGTTGCATATCATTATAAAATGAAAAACATCCACAACAATTTCTCCATTTACCACATTCATATCCCTTAGATTATCCCTATAGGTCAATCATAATATACTTCATCGCATCATTGGAAAAATAAAACATATAAAGGGGTGATCTCAGATACTCAGTAAGGATACCAATATAGTAGAAACATACATAAATAAGAACAAAAATTTAAGCAAATGTATAAAACTAAATCAAGAGGCTTTTAAACATAAACTTCATCATAATATGGGATAGATAAATCAAATAATTTCATTTACTTATTCACATTGATATTCTAATAGTTGAATAATCACATGTTATATGAATGACTAATTTCATAATGATGGAATGCATAAAGCCAGACTTCATAACCACATAGTCAAGGCCTTGTTCCTAGACTACAAATTTGACTTTTTCAAGGCCTTATTCCAATACAATAGTTTCCCTCATGAGACCTGCTGATGCATCGAGGAGTAATAGCTTGCTCCACCCATCACTTACTATGTCCAATGAAATTCTCATATGAAAACGATGAAACATAACATAAACATTCGAATTAAAACTTACATATGAAATTTCCATAAATTATCCATAAATCATGAATGGTATAAAAATAACACATCTATAGTCAAACATATCAAAAATACATCAATACAATATAGATGATCTTTACCATAACAAATCAAACTCAATCAAGAATAATATCTCATAACGGATGTTGACATAGTTGAAAATGATTAGTAAAAATCATTGAGATAAATATCCATTTTTACTGAATTCATATAAATTTAATATAAATGAATTCATTTAAATGATATTTCGGAATCAATTATTCACATACCAAATTGAAACTTTTGAATGAAATCAACATTTTATGACATTAGTTTCCATATAAATAAATACATAAAACCATTTTAAAAAATGGATATTAATGAGAAAGGTTTACAAGAAAATATAATTAAAACATTAAAAATAATGTTTTAGTAAAAATTCCCTTAAAATAATCCCTTCAAAAACTCATTTATCAAACATGGATGTGTATAGTAAATATTTCACAGTAGGTACATCCGTAAAAACAACCTCAGATAATAAAGATATTGTGAAATTAACCATTACCTTGCACTTTCCTTTGGTCCAAGGTACTATTAACGTTCTATATAATGACAATAGTATGATATTAAATTATACTAAAACCATATTAATATATATAATATCATACATGATTCATTATGACTTTATAATACACATTTAAAAAATATTTCCATGTTAAATTAACATTTTTGGTAACAATCACTTTCTTTATCGTACATGTATTAACTTGTTATTCTTTATCGTAGAATTTAGATCATGATTTAAATACATGAAGAATATAAAACATGTTTTATATATAATTGATATTTAGAATAGAAATATTTATAATATATATATATATGAAATTGAAGGGACTATTTATGGACATGGTAGGTCGTACGTACGCATAAATGTTGTTTCCATTTTCATATCGTATTGAACATAAGTAAGTGAATAAGATATTAGTAATGAAATAAACACACACCAATATATATATATATATATATCTAGGTGAATTATTATTTAACATATTACATACTTTTTAATTATATATATTTTTAATAATCATCATTTAATAGTGAACATGGGAATGAATCTAATCACGTAGTGGAGTTGATAATCCATACGTATGTATGAAGAAAAATATAATTATATTTATGGTGAAATAGAATGTAATATAAGGTTATATTATATATAGAGAATCATTAACATGATATATTTATTATTTACATCAGTTATACTCATTATTATACCCATCCAAACAATGAAGTGTTTGAATAACAAACTACACCACGACGTGGAGACAGTAAGTTGTCCGTACACACTTAAGGTGACATTTTCATTTAAATGATGGATGAAATAATGAATATGGTTTTGAAATATTTATAATAACATCACAGTATTTAAGTGGCACTTTAGTTAATATTTTGGAATATAAGCAGTAATTAATGAAGAAGTGAAAGAAGGAAATAACAGGAAAGAGGGTGGTGAAATTATTATCTCTTTTTCGGGTGTTTCTTTTTCAGTTGATCAAAAGGGATCTTTATGTTGGTATTATGATCAATGTAAGGACTATAGGTTGATGTAAGGGATGTTGGGAGGATATTTGGTGAGGTGTTGGCCAAGCCAAATGGCTATGGAGGTGTGATCTTTGGAGAAGGGGAATGGTCCTTTTATAAGAGGGTGAGGGTCACTTTAGGAAAGGATTAACGTACTAATTTATAAAACAATTATATTAGGTTTATAATGTCTCAAAATGAATTTATTTAGATCCTTAGGAGGTAATGGGTCAAAATATTCTCACCCAATAGTTTTTAGACAAGTTTAGGTCACCATTTTAACATTATCATTAAAATTTAACTCTTTGTTAAATAGTTTAACATTTACCGCGTCTTCATGTATTTTAAATCTATATGGTTAATAAACATACTCAAAACATCCAAGAGAACTTCATGTTGGTCATTACTAACATATATAATATTATTGAATATTTCTATTTGAACCTTATATTTTAGGGTATATTATACCAACCAATAATATATTATTTGTTTTAAAAATTAATTTATGTCAATTATGACACAATTTGGTAATTTATTATTGTAGATTTCATAACAACCTTATAAAATTGAAATAAATTTATATAATATACCCTAGCATGTCATATTATCCTATAATATTCATTTATGGCATCAAAACCAATAAATGCTATACATTTTAATATTTATAATATAAACTATTTTAATATTTCATTAAGAAGGTAATTACTACGTCATCATTGTGTCATAAATAAATTTAATTATTTATTCTCTAAAAATTATAAATAGAATACAAATATGTAGGAAATAATTTTATCTTTATAATGAATATTTATATTCAAATTTATCTTATGTATAACATATATTAAAAAAAAATTTAGTTATGAAAGTTTGAATTTAAAAGTTTTTACCCTTCATTAAATAAAATAATAATAAATGTTATAATATATCCCATGTGGACCTAAAGATCATATTATATTCTTAAAGTTGTTTTGGTTGAATTAAACATATCCAATAGAATTAGTTCATGTGTTAGGGTAATTATAATATAATTTATACCTTCAATTACCATATTTACTTTTAAGCATGGTACATAAAAGTCAAAAGATTATATTCATCAAAAATTATTTTCAGCTTATTGAATCACATTTTACATTCTGATTCAACAGTCTCTCTTAGAATATTGAAATTCAACTCACCGATGTGGTAAAATTATGTTTAATGCAAATTTTCTAACATGCCTAAAAGGTTGGTAAAGGAGGTTAAAAAGTTCAATAAAATAGTATACATTTAATTTAATTTTAAAATGTCTCCAATGGATTAAATTGAACATATAGAGGTTTTATATATCTATGTTGATTCAATATTAAATAAAATAAAATAAATAATTATTTAAATAAAAAGTCATTTTTAAATAATAATGTTGTGTCCTCAGGATTCATCTAAAATTGAATGTTTTCAGAGAAATACCAAAAAATCACCCTAAGATAATTTTGATATTCCAAATTCCAAAATGAAGTATATTTTAAAAAATTAAAAACATATAAGTTTCATTTATTAATTTAAAATTAATTCTTGTTGTCAAAACCAAAATGTGGGGTTTTAAAAAGTAAAAACTATCAACAGTTTGACATGTGATTATGTAAATTTTAAATGTGAAATTAATTATAATGACTTAAATTGTATTAAATGAGAAAAATATAATCTAATTATACTTCAAAACTATTTTAATGCATAAATTAACACTATAAATTATTTTTATTTAAAAAGTTGTTTTCAATTAAAACATGGTATTTTTTACTATTGTTGAAAATATGAAAGTTATCAGAAAAGTACCGAACATTTATCCATACTAATTTTTTATGTACATAATCTAAAGAATAATTTAATTTCAATAAATTAAATATGTAATTGTTTACAAATATTGGTTTTAAAAATGGTTTTCTATTAAAAGGTGGTAAATTTGGATTTTTTTTGAAAAATACTTCTTTTATCTGAAAAAAGAATTTGTTCTTATATTATGTCTAAGAATCACATAATATGGATGGTAAATGTAATGCCCAGACCCCAAAATCCCAGAGTCAGTTCATTATTATGTATCATTGGCATGATCACAAATGATAAAGTCTCGAAATAATGATTAGTTTAGAATCCTTGGAAGTAGTAGATACATTCATAGGGTTTACATTACATCATAAAATGGAAAAGTACAACAACATTGTTTCCTTAGACAACACTGAGATCCCATAGAATATCCCTACAGGTCAGTCATAATATACTTCTTTGCATCCTGGGAAAAATAAAACATATAATGGGGTGATTTCAGATTCTCAGTATGGATAATAATATAGAGGAGGATTTCATAAATAAGAATAAAAATTTAAGACCATGTATAAAACTAAAACAAAATCTTTTCAACACAATATTAATCATAATATGGAAAATATAAATCAATATAATTCCATTTAATTACTCACGTGGATATTATTCTAGTAGAACAATCACATGCAATATCAATAGCCACTTTAATAATGATAGAATGCATAATGCTAAACTTTCATAACCACATAGTCAAGGCTTTGTGTGAAGACTACAAATAATATTTTGTCAAGGACTTGTTCCAAGATTGTAGTTTGTCTCATTAGACCTAGTGATTCATCAATGAGCTATTTCGGGCTCCACCCGTCACTTATTACGTCCAATGCATTCTTTATATGAAAATTTTAAACATAACATAAACATTTTAATTAAAACTAGCATACGAAATTTCAATACTTTATCCATAAACCATGAATGGTATAATGATAACACATCTATATTCAAACATATCATAAAACCTTCAATCAAATATTTAAGTTTTGTATCATAATAATTCGACTTCAAATAATCTTATAATCCATCAAATGATGTTGACATAGTTGAAATCCTATCCTTTTTTAGAGAAATATATCTCTCTATTTTGAAATCATGTAAGAGTAAAATAATTTATAATGAAAATAGGTGCACCCACCATATAAGTTATAAAAATAAATTATTACCTTAATTTTGTCAAAAAGCATATAAAAAACCCTATTTGGAAATTGATGGAACGATTTATTTATAAACATCTTATAAAATACAAAAAAGGGTAAAAATTACTCTATCCAACAGTATATTAATTATTAATAATGTTTTGAAATTATTTTTTAAGAAACATGGATGTGGATGACAAAGAGGTCCCAGTAGATAATTACATATAAACAACCTCACATAATGAAGAGATTGTGAAATTAACCCTTACCGTGTACATTTCCTTGGTTGAGGGTAGGTTAAACTCCTCTATAAAGGTTAAATAATTGTTATTAAATTATACAATAGTCATATAAAATAATATGATATCAAATATGATCTTTTAATATTGTGTTGTTAATAATATTTTATTATTATCGTTGTTTCGGCTGTAAACATATTCATTTTACATTATATGATTTGTTATATAAGTAATGTTTGTTGTGGATATTATGTATCTTATTCATATTTAGAATTATATTATGTCTTTAAATATTATTTTAAATAATCAAATGAAAATTATTTTTGAATAAATACGATGGGGAATGAATATGATCATGTTGGTGGAGACGGTAATCCGTACGTACAAATGAGGGACAATATCATTTTTTTAATATTAAAATAATATATAATTGGATGTTATATCACATATAAAGAATAATTATCATGTTATATTTATTATATACATCAATTACACATCATTATTATAAACATCCATATAATAATGTATTGAATAACAATTACACCATGACATGGAGATGGTAAGTCGTATGTACACACGTATGGTGACATGTCATTTCAAGGATGGATAGAATAATAAATTTGGTTCTAACTTATTTATAATATCATCATAGTATATAATAGATACTAGAGTTAATATTTTATAATGGAAAAAAAAGAAAGAGGAAGTGGAAGAAGAAAGGAACATGAAAGAGGTGAGGAAATATTTACCTCTTCTCCGGGTTCTTTGTTTTGATTTCTTTAAAAGGGCTCCATAGGCTGGCTTTCAGAAAAAAGGAAGGCCTCTAAGATTAATGAAGGATAGTTTAGAGGGTATTTGATCTGGGTTTTGTAGATCCAAATTAATTTTAAGGTGTTATTTAGGGAGAATGGGGAGTTCCCTTTTATAAGAGGGGTGAAGGGAACCTTTGGAAATGATATAAATATTATATTATAATAAAGTCATTTTCGGTTTATAATGGCTTCAAAATAAATTATTTAATGGATAAGGTGGGGATAGGTCAAAAAACACTCAACCAAAATGTTTTAGGCAAGTTTTGGGTCATTATATTATCATTATCTTTTAGATTTAACACTTAGTTAAATAGTTTGAAATTTACCATGTCTCTTAGTAGTTTTATATAATATGGTTAATAAACATACTATATTCTTCCAAGAGAACCCCAAGTGGTTCATTAATGATATATATAAAATTATATTATTTTTTGGCCTATCATTATATTTTTAGGAATATAATATCAATTTATAATATAATATTTTTTAAAACTCTTTTATGTCAATTTTGACACTATTTGGTATATTGTTTTTGTTAAATTCATAACCTCATTATTACATAAAAAAAAATTCATCTAACCAACCCTAATATGTCATATTAACCTAGAAAATTTGTGGAATTCCTAAAAAGTCTCAAAATATATTTATTTGGATATTTATAATATCCATTATTTTAATATTTCATTAATTAGGTAATTATTCCATCATCATTAAGTCATAAATAAATTAAATTATTTATTTTCTATATAATATAAATAAAATACCAATATGTAGGAATACATTTTTTATAATGAATATTTATAGTCGAATATATCTTATTTTAACCCTATATTAAATTTTTGTATTTATTAAACATAGATTTTAACTCTTTTAACTCTTCTTTGATTAAATAATAATATATGTCACAATCTAATCCATGTGGAAAAAAGAGGTTCATATTTTATTCGTAAGGATTTTCATAGTCGAATTATACTTATCCAATAGATTTAGGAGCTTTTTAGGGTAATAATAATAACATTTTTACCCTTATTTTCCCCATTTACTTTTAATTGTGATAAATAAAAGTAAAAAGTTACTCTTCACCAAAAATAATTTTCATCTTATCAAACCAAATTTTATTTACTCATATCAACCATGTCTCCTGAAATTTTAAAATTAAACTCACAGAAGTGGTAAAATTATGTTTTATGTAATTTTTCAAATTCTCTTAAGTGGTGGGTAAAAGACGGTAAAAAGTTCAACAAAATATTTATATATTTAAAATTATTATAAACTAAAATCAAGGAATTACATTGAACATATATTGGTATTATGTATCTATTTAGACGTAAAAATAATTTAAATAAAATATATAAATATTTAAATAAAAATTCAGTTTTAAACATTAACTCAGTGGTTTTCACTATTCATCAAAAATTGAATGTTTTCGGAAAAACACAAAAAATTAACCCAAAGTTAATTTCGATACTCCAAATCAAAAAATGAAGTCCATTTTGAAATATAATATTTATAAAATATGAAAAAAAGGGAATTACTATTCATAATGGCTATTTTTATTGGATGTGGTGTGTTAGAACTTGAAGTTGTGTACAACACATGCTATTGTATTATTCAAAGAGAATCGTACAATGGAAGCTTGGGGTGTTACATTCTCCCCACATTCAAATATTTTCATCCTCAAAATTTCTTGAATATTACTGCAAAAAAATACTCAGGTGGTTCTTTATCATATGTTTCTCAGGTTCCCACGTTGCCTCTTCTATCTTATGGTTTCTCCATATAACCTTTACCACACGAGTCATACGGTTTCTCAAAAGTTTATCTATTGTATCAAGAGCCTTAAAAGGATCTTCGCAATAAGATAGATCAGGTTCCAAATCTAATTCTTCATAGGCGAGTACATGTGTCCGTTCAAGCATGTATTTTCTCTACAATGATACAAGGAAAAAATCATGATCTTTGGAGAGACTTGGCGGTATTTCCAAACATTAAGATGCATCACAAATTTGTTCAAGAATTTCGAAAGGTCTGATATACATGGAACATAATTTTCCCATCTTAACGAAATGTATAACACCCTTAAATGTAGATAACTTCATGAAAACACGGTCTCCTACCTAAAATTCCAAATCTTTCATTTGGTTATCATCATAGCCCTTCTGCCTACTTTGAGCTACTTTTATTTTGTTTGGGATTACCATCACTTTTTCCATCGATTCCTCCACATGTTCTGGGCCTACGACTTTTCTTTCACAAACATCATCCAAAAAGGTTGGTGTGCGATATTTCTTTCTGTATAACGCTTCATATAGTTCCATCTAAATAATTGAATGGGAGCTATTGTTATAGGAAAATTTTAACAGAGGTACATATTTATCTGACATTCCATGAAAGTCATGTGAGAATGATCTAAACATGTATTCATAGGTTTGAATAGTCTGTTCTGATTGTCCATCAGTTTGTGGGTGGTAGCCAGTGCTCAAACGAAGATTAGTATCCAGGGCTTTCTAAAGACTTTTCAGAATCTTGATGTAAAACAGGGATCATAATCAGAAATGATCAATAATGGTACTCCATGAAGCCTCACAAATTCATTAATATATAGTATTTCTAGACGATCAAGTGGTAAATCTTATCTTATAGCATGAAAATTTGCTGACATTGTAAGATGATCAACAATGAACCATATTACATTGTTCCATCTAGGAGTCTTTGCTAGTCCCATGACAAAGTCCATCATAATATTATCCCATTTCCACACAAGTATGGGAAGAGGTTTCAAGACTCCTCCTATCTGTTTCCATCCATCTTTCAATTATTGATAAACCATACATCTTGACACAAAATCTGAAATTTCCCTCTTCATGTTCTCCCACCATAAATGATCCTTCAAATCTTTATTCATTTTGTTGCTACTAGGGTGTATAGAGAAATTGGAACTAAAAGCATCATTCAACAATTCCCTTTTTAGATCAAGTATATTGGGCACAAAAAGTCTTTTAACAAATTTAAAATTTCCATCTTCATAGACAAGGTCACTCAATCTCCCTTCATTCACATCAGTAATCTTCTTTTGAAACTCTTTATCATCGTTCTGAGAACTATTTATTCTTTTTAGTAAAGATGATTTGGCAACCATTTGAAGAAGTATTGTTGTTTCACCTTCCATGGTTATTCCCATATCCATCTTTACTAGATCATTGAAAATAAGAACCCTTTTAACTCTCATCTTATTCAAAACTCCATGATCCTTTCTACTCAAAGCATCAGCCACCTAATTTTTCATTCTCCAGGTGGTAGTGTATAGTGCAATAATAACTCATGAGTAGTTCAAGACATCCCCATTGCATCATGTTGAGTCCTTTTTTTTGAGAAAACATACAGAAAACACTTCTAATTAGTATAAATTTCACATTTTTTACCATAGAGATAGTGTCTCCAAATATTCAAAGCAAAGATTACAAATGCAAACTAAAAATCATGAGTATGATAGTTTTTCTCATGATTTTTTAGCTGTCGTGATTCATAGGAAATAAACCTATCATTCTGCATAAGGACACAACCAAGTCCTTTATTTGAAGCAACACTATAAATAGGAAACCCATCATTCCCCGATGGTAGAGTCAATATCAGTGCATTGAAAAATCTTATCTTCAGTTCATCAAAACATTCTTCACACTTTTTTTCCAAACAAATTTAACCCCTTTACGTGCGAGATTGGTTTATGGGTTATCCAAATGGGAAAATTTCTGGATGAAATGCCGATAATAACCTACTAAACAAATAAAGCTACATATCTCAAGTATACTTGTCGGAGATTTCCGTTCTTAGATTGCTCTTTTATTAGAAGGATCAATGGAGATTCCATCCTTAGAGACAATATGGAAAAGAAAATAAATATCATTAAGCTAGAATTCGAACTTGGTAAACTACACATATAATTCATTTCTTCTAAGAGTCTTATGGATAATCCGCAACTGATTTTCATGATATATATAGTATTTGGAGTATACCAAGATATCATAAATAAATACCACTAAAAATTCATCAAGATATTCCCTAGAAACTCTATTAATTAGATCAATGAAGATAGAGGGTGAATTAGTTGGCCCCAAAGGAATTAAAGAGAACTTGTAATGCCCGTACCTGGTTGAAAATTCTATAGTTGGAATGTCTTCCTTCCTCATGTAGAACAGATGATCTCCATATTGAAGGTCTATCTTTGAAAATTATTGAGCTCCCTAAAGTTGGCTGAATAAATCATTAATGTGAGGTAGGGGATTCTTGTTCAATATTGTTATAGCATTGATCTCCCTGTAGTCAATGAACAACCTCATAGATCTATATTTTTTCTTCACTAAAGGATAGAGGCTCCCCATAGAGAAACACTACAGCAAGTAAATACCTTCTTACTCAATTACTCTAGTTGTTTCTTCAGTTCCATTAATTCCAATGTGGACATTCTATAATGGGCCTTCGATATGGGCCTTGAACCAGGAATTAAATCAATAGAAAACTCAATTTCACGTTCTGAAGGATGTCATGGTAAATCGTTTGGAAACACATCAACATATTAATTCACAATAGGTATATCCTCTATTTGAACATTATTTTCCTCAACCATTGTTATTTCAATATCTTCTTCCCCAATAATTGAATTTAGATGAGATACTTAGGGTTGATCTAGATAAGAATTAGGTGGTGAGGATTATGCTCTAAAGATAAGGTGTTCTTTATCATCGTCATCAAGAATAGTAACCTCCTACTTCTTACAATATATTTTTGCATCACGGTTTGAAATAAAATCTATACCGAGGATTATATCAAATTCAATCATGGGTATGATGATGAGATCAGAAGATGGTGAACATTTATATGTCCTAAAGGGGATTGATTCATATAACATTGTTGCAATGATACTTCCCTTAGTAGTTTTGACTTACTACTCTATTTTTAAATCAAATTGAAATATCTAATTTTCATAGAAAACATGGAAGGTATGAAACATTGCGGTGATCCAGAATCAAATAAGGCATTTTCTAAACATGAGGAAACCATTAAATTACCTGACACTACGTCTTTCAAAGAATCAAACTTAGCAGTAGTGATATCATATTCTTGGCCTTGACCCCTTTGCCTTTTCTGAGTTAAGTTCACTTGATGCTTAAGAAATTCATTTTCATAATTCCCCCTTTCCCTACAATTGTTGCATTCAACATCGACAACATCTTTCTTGCCATTTTATTCATGAATTTGGTGGCCTTTTTTACCACACTTGTAACAGAACCCCACTCCCTTCTGGAAAGTACCAGGGTGTTTCTTCTCACATTTACTGCTGGATGGATATTCATACTTTCCCTTCTTCCACTTATTTCCATTTCTAGAGGGTTCAACAGATCTCTTATTCTCTTTCTTTTCTTTAAAGTCGTAAGAATTAGAGATTTTTTTTTCTGTCATTATAGCACATGAAAAAATTTCATCATACTAGGTCAAGGATTGAGAAACTAATGCTCAAATGAGAAATGCTTTTAACCCATAAAATAAACTTTCAATTTTTTTCTTGGGTTACCTATATAATATGTAGCATTCCTCACTAACCTTTAATGTTATCCTCATACTTTGTGATATTTGTATCCCCCTTTGCCTCAAACTCAAAAATTGCCTTTCCATATCTGCACGATGGTCACGAGGAAAGAATTTTTCTAGGATAATCACTTTATACTCCATCCATTTCATATTTGATACTTCATCATCTTCCATTTTGTTTTTGATCAATTACCACCATTAATCAGCATCTCTAGTGAGGCAGTAAACTTCAATGAAAACTTTTTACATTTCACTTCTCCCCAAGGCATGGAATATTTTCTCTAAGGAATTTATCTATTTCTCGGATAATAATAGATTTGTACTCCCATGGAATTTTGATGGTTTTTCCCTCATTAAGAGATCTAACATTGATCCTCCACGCTGTGGATCAGGGTGCTCCATACGGGTAAGGATATTATTCATAACCTGAGTGAGTTGTTCCAGTATGGTGATTAGCTGATCAGCACCAGTTGCATCACAAGCTCCACTATAATTATCTTAACCAGGAGGGAAATACCTACATGGAGTGTGTGCATTGATATAGTATCCATTACTTCTACTAGGCTCCATTTCTAAACAATAGCATAAACTAGATTAGTTTATGAATCGAAATATATAAATCTAAACTTATAAAACACTTAACATAAACTGAACAATTTATCGATATAATCCATAATCATAATAATGTTTTCTATTACAAAAGTATATACTCATAAACCCTTCATAATTATTTGTAAATAAAATGAGAATTACCCTAAGGATATCCCCCAGGAGTGCATGATCATGTGTGCCGCAAGGCCCATTGTCGTGCACCAGTTCCCATTCGAGTCTAGCTCAAATTGGTGTTTTTGGGTTTTACCGCTAGGTACATCTGTGCCAGAGCTGTCTCTACCTGATCATATCCAATAAAGGGATGTATTTCATGGAAAACTCAAAAAATCACTACAATACCATAATTTTAGGATGATCTTCTATACTAATCCTCAAAGTCTATCTTAGGGCAATTTTCTCTAATCAGAGTTTATCAAAACCTAGATTACATGCATTGTACTAAACTTCCTATGATACCAACAGTAATTCCCTGACCACAGAATCCCAAATTTGATGCATTATTATGTATCATATGCATGATCACAAATTATTCTTTCTTGAAAGACCGATTAGTTTAGTATATTTGGATGTACTAGATACATTAATAAGCTTTACATTACATCATAAAATGGAAAACAACAACAAAATTGTTTCTATAGATAACACTGAGATCCCATAGACTCTCCCGACAGGTCAGTCATAATATACGTCTTCACATCCTGGAACAAATAAAACATAGAAAGGGGTTTGCTTACATGGTAAATAAGGATAACAATATATCAGAAGCTTTCATAAATAAGAATAACCATTTAAGGCAATGTATAATACATAAACAAAAGCCTTTTCAACATAATCTTCATCATAATATGGAAAATATATATCAAAATAATTCTATTTACTTACTCACATGGGTATTCTACTAGTCGAATAATCACATGCAATATTAATAGCCACTTTCATAATGATGAAATTCATAATGCCAGACTTCCATAACCACATAGTCAAGGCCTTGTGCCAAGACTACAAATAAGATTTTGTCATGGACCTGTTCCAAGACTATATTTTTTCTCATGAGACCTACCGATGAATCAAGGAGCTATAGCAGGCTCCACCCGTCACTTACTAGGTCCATTGCATTCATCATATGAATAGGTGTAAACATATCATAATCATTTGTATTAAAACTAGTATACGAAATGTCAATACATTATCCATGAACCATGAATGGTATAATAATAACACATCAACATTGAAACATATCACAAAACCTTCAATAAAATATATATGTTTTTTATCATAATAAATCAACTTAAAATATGCTTAAAATACATCAAAGGATGTTGAAATATATGAAATAAAAACCTTTTTTAGAGAAATATCTCTTCCTATATTGAAATCTTTTAAGAGTCACATAATTCATAAAGAAAACATTTATTTTTAAAATATTATTTTAAGTGTGTAAGGGACGATTTGACGATGTTATAATGATGGAAAATATCCGCACCCACCATATAAGTTAAAAAACATATTCTTACTTTAATTTTGTCGAAAATGTTATAAAGGACCTTGTTAGGAAAAGGATGGAAAGGTTCCATTATTAAAATCTTATAAAATTAAAAAAATGTTATAAATGAAATTATCACATAGTATAGTAAATATTAATAATGTTTTCAAATACATTTTTAAGAAACATGGATATGGATGATAAAGATTTTCTAGTAGATAATTACATATAAAAAATCTCAGATACAGAAGAGATTGTGAAATTAACCCTCACCTTGTACTCTTCCTTGGTAAAGGTTAGATTAACCTCATTTATAATGGTTAAATAATTTTTATTAAATTATACAAAAGTTATATACATTAATATTATGTCATATATGATCATTTAATATTTCTTTGGTAATAATATTTTAATTTTATCGTCATTTCGGGTGTTAACTGATTTGTTCCCCTTTATATGATTTGTTACATAAGTATTTTTTTTATGTAAATGATGTATCATATTCATATTTAGAATGATATTAACTCTTTAAACATTATTTTTAATCATCAAATAAAAATTAGTCTTGAATGGATATGATGGAGAATGAAGGTTATCGTGTTCGTGGAGACGGTAATCCAAATGTATGCTCGAGCGACAAATTCATTTTTTTGATATTAAAATAATATATAATTGGATGGTATATAATATATACAGAATCATTATCATGTAATATTTATTACTTACATCAGTTACACATCATTTTTATACCCATCCAAAAATGATGTATTGAATAACTATTACACCACGACATGGAGACGGTAAGTCGTACGTACACACGTATGGTGAAATGTCATTCAAAGGATGGATAGAATAATGAATTTGGTTGTAAATTTTTTTTAATAACATCACATTATATAGAGGATTTTGGATTTATTATTTTTAAATGTAAACTACAAAGAAAGAGGACGTTGAAAAATAATGGAATTTGAAAGAGGTGATGAAATATTTACCTCTTCTTCGGGTTCTTCCTTTTTATTTGATCAAAAGGGCTTCATAGGATGGATTTATAACTAAATTAAAGAATCTAGGATTAATCTATGATAGTTGAGAGGGTATTTGGGAAGGGGTTGGACGAGCCAAATTTCTTTAAAGGTGTGAATTAGATAAAAGAGTGACTTCCCTTTGCTAAGAGGGGTGAGGGGCACCTAAGGAAAAGGTAGAAATATTATTTTATAAAAAATTAATTTTCGTTTTCTAATGGATAAAAAGGAATTATATAAATTCTATGGTGGGGATGGGTTGAAAACCACATAGCCAATAGGTTTTAGACATAATTGGCTAATTATATTAACCTTATCTTTTAGATTTAACTCATAGTTAAATAGTTTGACATTTACCATCTCTCTTTGTATTTTTTTATTATATGGTTAATAAACTTACTATATACATCCAAGTGAACCCTTGTGGTTCAATAATGATTCAAATTTTATTATATAAGACTTTTGGACGATCCTTATATTTTTAATAATATAATATCAATTAATAATATAATATTATTTTTAAAGAAATCTTTTATGTCAATGTTGACAATATTTGGTATTTTGTTTTTTCTAAATTCATAACATAATTATTACTTTGAAAAAAATTCATATATCCAACCCTAATATGACATATTAAACTATAATATTAGTGGAATTCATAGAAGGTCTAAAATTACATTTATCTGGTTTTTTTAATATGAACTAATTTAATATTTCAGAATTTAGGTAATTACTGCATCATCATTGTGTTATAAAAAATTAAATTATTTATTGAGTAAAAAAATATAAATAAAACACCATTATTAAATAAATCTATTTATTTTTCTATTCGATATTTATAGATGAATTTATCTTATGTGTAAGCCTATATTAAAAATGATTTAGTTATTAAACATTGATTTTAACTCTTTTAAATCTTCTTTTAATTAAATAATAATTAATGTCCTAATCTATTCCATGTGGTCCGAAGAGGTTCATATTTTATTACTATGGTTTTTTTTGGACGAATTGTACTTATCCAATAGAATTAGTACATGTGTTAAGGTAATAATAATTTCATTTCACAGTTAATTACCTTATTTACTTTTAACCATGGTAAAAATAAATAAAGAGTTCCTATTCACCAAAAATTATGTTCATCTTATTGAAACGCCTATTACTTACGGATATCAACCATATGTCTTGGATTTTTGAAATTAAACTCACATAAGAGGTAAAATTATGTTTTATTTAAATTTTCCAATGCTTGTAGGAGCTGGGTAAAAGATAGAAAAAAGTTCAATAAAATTTTTATTTATCTGAATTAATATAAACTGACTACAATTAATTACATTGAACATATATAGGTATATACGTCGGTGCTAGACATTCATGGATTGCATTATTCTTAGAAGGATCAACAAAGATTCCATCCTTAGAGGAAATATGGCCAAGAAAAGTAATCTTATGAAGCTATAATTCGCACTAGTTAAACATCCTCTATAATTCATTTCTTCTAAGAGTATTCAGGATAATGCCCAAGTGATTTTCATGGTCTTTGTAGCTTTTGGATTATACCAAGATTTCATCATTAAATCCCACTAAAAATTCATAAATATATTCCTTGAAAATTCTATTAATTATATCCATGATGACAGTGGGAGCATTATTCAATCCAAAAGCATTACTGCAAACCTGTAATGCCCATACCTGGTTTGAAATGTTGTTTTTAGAATGTATTCTTTCTTCAAACACAACTGATGATATCCAGATCGAAGGACAATATTTGAAAATTTTTGAGCTCCATGATGTTGGTCAAAAAAATCATCAATGCGATGTAGGGGATACTTGTTCTTTATTGTAATAGTATTGATCTCCCTATTGTCAATGAAAAACCTCATAGATCCATCTTTCTTCTTATCAACTAGGACAGGGGATCCCCATGGAGAAACCCTAGGACGAATAAATCCATTATTACTCAATTCCTCTAGTTGTTTCTTTAGTTACACTTATTCTATAGTGTCCATTATAAAATGGGTATTCGATATGGGCATTGATCCATGAATTAAATCAATGGAAAACTCAATTTCTTGTTCTGGAGGATGTCCAGCTAAATCTTCTGGAAACACATCAACATATTCCTTCACAATACATACATCCTCTATTTGAACATTCCTTTCCTCGCCCATAGTTATTTCATTCTATTCCTCTCTAATAATTGAATTTAGTTGAGATAATGGGGGTGGATCTAGATAAGAATTATGTAGTGATGATTCTACTCTAATGATAATGTGTTCTTTATCATTGTCATCAAAAATAGTAACCTCATTTTTCTTACAATAAATTATAGCATCATGGTCCAAAACCCAATCCATACTGAGGATTATGTCAAAAACAATCATGGCTATGATGATGAGATTAGTTGATAAAGAACATTTTGTATTCCCTAATGGGGACCGATTCACAAAACATTGTAGCAATGATACTTCCCTTAGGTGTGTTGACTGAAAAATCCCTTGTTAAATCAAATTGGAAATATCTAATTTTCAAAGTGATCTGGGAAGATAGGAAATAATGCGATGATCCATAATCAAATAAACCATTGGCTAAACTTGAGGAAAACATTAAATTACCAACCAATACATCTTTCAATGCTTCAACCTTAGCAGTAGTGATAACATAATCATGGCCTTGATCCCTTGTCATTTTCTTAGGTAAGTTCCCCTGACGATTAATACATTCAATGACATAATTCCCCCTTTCTCTACAATTATGGAATTTAACATCGACAACCTCTTTTATCCCCTTGCAATCACGAGTTTGGTGGCCTTTTTCACCACACTTGTAATAGACTCCCATTCCTTTCAGGCATATACCAAGGTTTTTCTTCTTACATTTATTATTCGATGGATATTCAACTTTTCCATTCTTCCCCTTATTTTATTTTCTAGAGTATTCCACATATCTCTTCTTCTCTTGCTTTCCTTTAATTTTGTTTGACTTATGAAATTTTTTTTCTATCTTGATAGCACATGAGACAATATCTTCATATGGCAAGAAGGATTGTGAGACTAAACATCGATGGAGAAATGGTTTTAAACCATCATTGAAATAGTCAATATTACTTCTTGGGTTACATATATAATCTATATTAAGCCTCAAAAACCATGTAATGTTATCTTAATACTTAGCATCATTCTCATCCTCCATTTGTCTCAAACTCGGATATTTCCTTTCCATATCTGCTCGATGGTCATGTGGAAATTATTTTTCTAAGAAAATTTCATTAAAGTACCTCCATTACATATTCAATAATTCATCATCTTCCTTTGTTTTTTGAATCAATGACCACCATTGATCAACATCTCTAGTGAGGTAGTAAACTACCATGACAACTTTTTCCCTTTCACTACTCCCCAAGGCATGGAATATTTTCTCTATAGAATTTATCCATTTCTAAGCTACTATTGTATTTTTACCCCCATTAAATGTTGGTGGTTGTTACCCCATGAAGCGATCTAACATTGATCATCCACACTGTGGATCAGGTTGCTCTGTATGGGTAAGGTTATTATTCATAAGATTAGTGAGTTGTCCGAGTATGGTGATAAGCTGATCAACACCAGTTGATTCACCAGCTCCCCTATAATTATCTTGAGTATGTGGGAAATCCCCACATGGATTACATGAATTGATACAGTTTACATACCTTCCACTGGGTTCCATTTCTAAAAAATCTCATAAGCTAGATTAGTTTATGAATCAAAATACTTAATTCCAAAATTGGAAAACTCTTAATATAAACAGAACAGTTTATGGAAATAATCCATAATCCTAAAAAATGTTCTCATGGAGGATGTATATACTCATAAAAACATCATAATGGGTTATAAATAAAATGATAATTATCCTAAGCATATCCCATGGGTGTGTCATAACCAATATTGCGGAAAGTCTTGTTGTCGTGCACCAGTTGGAGTTCGAGTATAGCTCAAAAAAGTGTTTTCAGGTTTAACCCTTAGAAATATCTTTACTAGAGCCGCCTATACCTACTCGTATCCAAATAGGGATGTATTGCTTGGAAGACAAACAAAATATCTACAACACCAAAATTCTAGGAAATTCTTCTATACTAATCATCAAAGTCAATCTTAGGGCTATGTTCTTTAATTAGAGTTTATCTAAATCTACATTCCATGGTTTGTACTAAACTTCCTCTCATACCAACTATAACGCCCTGACCCTAGTTATCCAGAGTCGGTTAATTATTACATAACATTTTCATTATTATAAATGATAAAGTCTAGAAATACCAAATATTTTAGTAGCCTTAGAAGTACTAGATACTTTCATTTGGTTTACATTACATCATAAAATAAAAAACTACAACAACATTGTTTCCATTCATGACACTGAGATCCTATAGACTATCACTACAGGTCAGTTATAATATACCTCATTGCATTATGGAAAAAATAAAACATATAAAGGGGCGAGCTCAGATTCTCAGTAAGTATAACAATATAGAGAAAACATTCATAAATAATAATAAACATTTAAGGCAATCTATAAAACTAAATCCAAAGCCTTTTCAACAGAAACATCGTAAAAATATAAAAAATATAAATCAAAGTTATGCCATTTACTTACTCACATTGATATTCTATTACTTAAATAATCACATTGAATATCAATAGCCACTTTTATAGTGATGGAATGCATAATTCCAAACCTTCATAACCACATAGTCAGGGCCTTGTGCCAAGAATAAAAACAAAATTTTCTCTGGGCCTTATTCCAAGACACTAGGTTGTCTCATGAGACATGCTGATGCATCTAGGAGCTATAACGGGCTCCACCCATCACATACTAAGACCAACACATTCCTCATATAAATTTTTTTAAACCTAACATAAACATTCATATTAAAATTATCATAAAAAATGTCAATACTTTATCCATAAACCATGAATTGTGTAAAAATAACAAATCCACAATAAAACATATCACAAAACCATTAATACAATACGAAAAAATTTTTATCATAATAAATCAACTTCAAAAAGCTTAAAATCCATCAATGGTTGTTGACATAGTTTAAATCAAGACATTTTTTGGAGAAATATCTTTTTCTATTTTGAAATCATTAGAAATTAATTTAATTATAAAAGAAAAAATTTATTTTCGAAATATTCTTATATGCTTGTAAGGGAAGCATCGACAATGTTGTAACATCGGAAAATAGTTTCACCCACTGTATATTTTAAAAAACATTCTTACTTTAATATTTTCAAAAATGTCATTAAGTAATTTGTTTGCAAAATGACAAGAATATTACTTTATAAACATATTATAAAAGTCAAAATCAGTATAAATGACTTTACCCCATAGTATATAAAATATTAATAATTTTTTCAAATATATTTTTAAGAAACATGGATGAGGATGAAAAAGAGGTACCTATAGATAATTACATATACAAAACCTCAGATATTGAAGAGATTGTGATATTTACCCTTACCTTGTACTTTTCCTTGGTCGAGGGTAGGTTAACCTCAGGTATAATCATTAAATATTTTTTATTAAATTATACAAGAATCATATACATTAACATAATATTATATATGATCTTTTAACATTTCTTTGTTAATAATATCCTAGTATTATCATCGTTTTAGGTGTTATCTGATTCATTATACCTTATATTATTTGTTATCTAAGTAATGTTTTTTTGGGATATGATGTATCATATTCATATTAAGAATGATAATAAGTCTTTAAACATTATTTTTAATCATCAAATGAAAATTAGTCTTGAATGGATATGATGCAGAATGAATCTCATCATGTTCAGGGAGACTATAATCCGTATGTACATAAGAGAAACAATATAATTATTTTTATTTTAAAATAATATATAATTGGATGTAATATCATATATACAGAATTATTATCATTTTATATTTATCATTTACATCAATTTAATAGCATTATTATACCCATCCAAATAATAACGTATTGAATAACAATTACACCATGACGTGGAGACGGTAAGTCGTACGTACGCACGTATAGTGACATGTCATTCAAAGGATGGATTGAATAATGAATTTGGTTGTACCATATCTATAATAACCTTACAATATATAAAATATACTAGAGTTAACATTTTATAATGGAAAAAACATTGAATGTGGATGTTGATGAAGAATGGAACTTGAGAGATATGATGAAATATTTACCTCTTCTTCAGGATCGTCCTTTTGATTTCATCAAAATGGAACCTTAGGTAAGAATTATGAATAAATTAAGTCCTTTAGGATGAAGGTAGGATAGTTTAGAGGGTATTTGGGCGGGGTTTTGCTGAGCAAAATTTATTTGAAGGTGTAATTTAGTGAGAAGGGGAAGTGGCATATTATTAGATGGTTGAGGGGAACCTTATGAAAAGCTAGAAATATTATTTTGTAATAAAATAATTTTGAGTTTCTAATTTCTCACAAATTAATTATTTAATGGATAAGGTGGTGATGTGTCAAAAACCACTCAACCAATATGTTTTAGACAGGTTTGGGTCACTATATTAACTTTATCATTTAGATTTAACTCTTAGTTAATTTGTTTGACATTTACCATGTATCTTTGTATTTTTATATTATATGGTTAATAAACATAATATAAACTTCCAAGAGAACCCCAAGTGGTTCACTAGTTATAAAACTATCATTATATAAGTCTTTTTTTTATATTTCAATTTTTAGGAATAGAATATCAATTAATAATATAATATTTGTTTTAAAAACTCTTTTATGTAAATTTTGACATTATTTGGTATTTTTTTTCTAAATTCATAACTGCATTATTACTTAAAATAAACTTCATATAACCAACCCTAACATGTCATATTAACCTATAAAATGTGTTTCATTCATAAAATGTTTCAAATTTCATTTATATGGATATTTATAATATCAATTTTTTTAATATTTCATTAATTAGGTAATTATTTCATCATCATTGTGTTCTAAATAAATTAAATCATTTAAGGTCTAAAAAAGATAAATAAAATACCATTTTTTAGTAATTTTTTTTATCTTTATAATGAATATTCATATTCATATTTATCTTATGTTTAACTCTATATTAAATATGATTTAGTTATTAAACAATGATTTTGACTCTTTTAACTCTTCTTTGAATTAAATTATAATAAATGTACCAATATAATCCTAGTGGACCAAAGAGGTTAATATTTTTTTTGAGGTTTTTTCTGGTCGAATTATACTTATACAATAGAATTAGGATATGTGTTAGGGTAATAATAATATCATTTTACCCTTAATTACCGTATTTACTTTTAACCGTGGTAATTAAATGTAAAAATTTAATATTACCCAAAAATTATTTTCATCTTATTGAACCAAATTTTACTTAATAAAATCAATATTGTCTCTTGGATTGTTTAAATTCAAATCACAAAAGTGGTAAAATTATGTTTTATGTAAATTTGAAAATTCTCCTAGGTGGTGGAAAAATGACAGTAAAAAGTTCAATAAAATAATTATATATCTAAAATTATTATAAACTTACTCCAATGAAGTATATTGAATGTATATAAGTATTATGTATCTATTTAAACATAATATAAATTTAAATAAAATAAATAATTATATAAATAAAAAGTCATTTTTAAATAATAACTCTTTGTTTTTAACTATTCATGAAAAATTCAAAGTTTTCATAAAAATACCAATAATTCACCCTAAGATAATTTCGATACTCCGAATCCAAAAAATGAAGTTCTTTTTGAAAGATAAAATTTATAACATTTTAAAAAGTAGGTATTACTATTCATAATTGCTAGTTTTCTTGGTTGTGCTGTGTTAGAACTCGTAGTTTCGTACAACACAAACTATTGAATTATTCAAATAGAAGCATACCAGGGAAGCTTGGGGTATTTCATTAAAATTATATAGAATATATAAGATTAAAATTTCATTTAATAATTTTCATAACTTCTTTTTCAATGGATAGTTTAAAAGTTGTGGTGCGCTCGAACCCAATGTTGCGTGTTGTGCAAATTATTTAATTACTTTAATGAGATAACATACTATGAAATTTTGGGGTTCTACAATTCATCCCAAAGGGATAATTATTTGATGAATGTAGGGATTTGGGGGGATTCTGTGAGAATATTTTTGGTGAGGAAAATGGATTAGAGCTATGACTAACTGGGAGGGATGAGTGTGATTTTATAGCAGAGGGGGAGTGTCATTCTTATAAATCATTGAAATTAGAATTCCATTGTCATTTTAACCATATCATGTGGCTCCAATGATGAAAACAATTATATCAAATGGGGGACAGTGTCTAAATATGGTTATACAAAGGATTTTGTTGATGTATCTAGGCCATTTGGGCTTTAATCATAAGGATTACTCCTTGGTTAAGCTTAATTTTCTCTTAATCAGTGTAACTAATTTTAATCACTTTCACTAATTTTTTTGGGTAAAAAAATAAGTTGAAATTATTATAAAATATAATTTATTATGATTAAAAATATTGAATCCATTTAACCAAATTACAAAATCATATGTGATAGAAAATAATTTAAATTTAATCCCATAGATTATTCAACAAAGTGAGGTTCTAAAGAAAAAATGTTTAAATTTATTAATTGATTTTATATCCTATTTCAATGTGAAATTGATTCAAATGAATTAAATAGTATTAATATATGTATAGTTTAAATAATTAAACATTAATACCCCCTAATATATTATTTAACTATATAAATAAATTGGATGAAATAGCAGTTTTGAATTAATATTCAGTTCTTTTACTAATTAATCAACAAAATAATCTTCTCATAAAAATACTATAAATTAACCAAAAGATAATTCGGGTAATCTTATTAAAAATAATGTTTATTTATTTAATTAAAAAAATTTAACTTATCAGAAATTAAGTTTAATATGGGGTTTCCATTAAAAGGCTTTAAAATTACATTTTATAAAAAAACAACATTTTTTGTAAAATATTATTTAGTCTTAACATATAAATAATAAATATATTCATTGATTCTAAAAAATATTTAGTGAAAAATATAACTTAAAACATTTATGGAGAACATTTATATAAAAATTGATTAATTTATTGAGATTAAATTTTGTTTGAACATATAGAAATAGTTTTATAGAAAGGGAATTTATTTGTTCTCAAATAGTTCTTACATTAACTTATACTAATTGATAACCAATGTATTCATTTAATATTCATTTGAATGTAATATTTTCCGAAATTAATTACTCATGTTTTTAAATTCCATTCAATCAACCAAGTGTCTGCTATAATTATATTTTATTAATAATATTAATCATGCCTTATTGATTGGTAAAACTTTAACATGCATATAAAACAAGCGATCGAATGGACACTGTGTTGTGTGTAATTCATGCTTAACATGGTTTTTCGTGTATGACAAGAAAATATAAGTTTTTCATGTAGAAAATTATTGACCATTTGCTGCCTATAACACAAGCCAAACACAGTAATTTCCTATTAAAAAATTTATATTCAGTGTTGTGTGAAATGAAAAATATAAAAAAGAGTAAATTAATTTGAGAAAATAGTAATACACAAAATCTTAGGGTGTTAAACTCTACACCCATTAAATTGAATTTATCCATTTAAATTATTCTATATTATTAAAAAAATAATTCACTTCTATGTTCGATTTATAGAAAGCAACATTATATATATTATTTAAAAACATGTTTTAAAAAAATGTTTGGAATCTAATAGGATGCCCAATTAAAAATTAACTAGGTTTCCACATAGGATAACACATTTGGGAATTAAAAACATGGACATGTAAGAAGAGATTAAATTATCATAGATACTGATAAAAATATTTTATCATATTAATGTGTGTGATATTGATTATTTTATCGAACACAAAACCATACTAGGATGAAGTATGAAAGAGGCCATTGATATAATAAAAAATGATGATAATAAGACAAAATTATATTTGCAGACACTTTTCCTAAAGTGGAATAATTTATTATTCACAAGAACCTATGCATACATTATTTTATTTCCTTTCATAAGTAAAATATCACCCTTTGGTACTACCTTATCCAATTCACACTTCACTGATTTCTCTAAAAAAGTAGGGTGAACTTTTCATTAATTTAGAAAAAATTTATCATGGGATCAATGTTAAGTCATCTGATCTGTCTACAGTTACCATCAATAAAAACTGGTTTTAATGTTTTTTACAATATTGATAAATACACATTCTTTGTGATAATACATTAATCTAAAAATAATCATATGAAGTTTATCATAAAATTTATAATGATTGATTACCTTATAACCCTTCTAAAAGATGAAAAATCCAATTCTCTGTAATGAATGACAAGAAATCAGATTAACAGTGACCCCTATGTATGACAAAATAGGGCATGGTTGTCATAATAAAAACATGTAAATACCATCATTTTATATTATATTGAAACAGGGAAATAACATGAATTAACATAAGACCTTTTAGATAACATACACAATTAAGTATTACAAATAATAATTGATAATTACATTTAATCAAATATGTTTTAAACATAAAACATTATGAAATATACCACTTTCAATAAATCAATAATTAGTTCCATGTTAATTTGTATTATCCAGTTAACATTTTAAATATTAATCAACTCTTTATCCAAGATTAAAACAATTTTATCAACATCAAGGACCCATTAAGGGTTAACATCGCTGAATAAAAATTTGACCGTAAAATTAAATACCATTTCTAGATCATAAGAACCATTCATTGAATTTTTTTTATATCCTTAATTTATAACCTATATATCATGAATCTTGTAACGTAATTCTTGAATTCCTATTCATATAAACTTCAATAATCCAACGTTATTATTAAACCATTACTCAGGGATCATCATCTTAACCTTTATTACCCACTTCTCATAATTTGAAATACAAATATTTTCATAAGGATCATCAAGATATATACAATCATGCTTCTAATGCTTAATATGTGTAATTATATAAGAATATATCATACCTTTCAAAATTCATTTTTAGTCTCTTTATCTTCAACAGTATTATAAAAACTCAACTAAATAAAAATTTACTTCTTTATTACAAAATGATTTTTTAAAAATTGAAAAACAATAGCTCCATCCAAAAATGAAATAATAGATCCCTTAAAATACCTATTATGTATACTAGGTTTTGACTCCATAAATATCTTCTAGGTGATTATTTTACCTCTGTTTTTGGATCACCCATTAAAAGATATTCAATAATTAATTCCAACTTGTCCCCGGATAGGATGTACTATACTATATTGATCATCCCATCATTTAACCACTTATCATTATAATGTATAGATTATAGATCTAAAAGAACTGCCCATGATTATGTTATACCTTTAATAAAAAAGTCATCATCTGGTATGAATCCTCATCAGTAGCTCTAATAGTCAAAAATGATTCAATCATATATTCTTCTTTAGTTCATAAGCAATTCCAATGATTGAGCAGGAACTACAATAGATTTCACATACAATCAAGTAGCCTGTAGGGGAGGGGTGGTCATTTTTCTACAGATTATATTTCAGCATCTTCAAAGATCTTGTCTCTATAAGAATTATAAATATCAGTTGTCTATTCTTTCTATAATAATACCCCAACTGCTCTTACGTCTTCTCTAGTATGGAATCTTGTTTCCCTAACCGTTTTTATCTGAATTTGCAGCAAATTGGATGGAATGCTCATCACATGACTCGTTCCCTGGGAGTGTCATACCTTGTGTGTAGTAATGCCCATTTTTGTGAATGATTTACCGATCGACTTTGACACAATAGGGTGTTTTTGGATTTATTACCCCCATGTACATCTTTTCAAGATCGACATTTACCTATTGTATCAAGGCAGTGGTGTATTTCCTGGAATCCTCTCACTCAATACCTTACAAAAATTATAAAACATTTTTCTATAATTTTAGTCATATTTAGTAAAATCCTTAGATACATCTCAATACATATCATTATTAAAATCCATAGATATATCACAATGTTTTCTCATCATACTATAAAAAGTTTAACTAATCATTTCCTTTGATAACAATATGGAGACATAGGAATATCATTCATGGATTCTAAATCAATATTGATGAATATTCTTCAATATTAAAAATCTACTTACTGAGGACCATAATTTTTTAGTTTATTCGGAAACACAAAACATATTCTTCTAGTTTAGTGAAATATCATCATAATCCCCCTTAAATATTTCTTCCTTTGTAATTATACATAAAACCTTTCATTATAACATGGTGAAAGGAAAAAATTAATGGGGTGATCTCAAAATCTCAGTTAGTGCATGTAAAGGAAATAAATAAGTATATCATGATCTTAAAGGTAGAGAACATCGGTATAACATTTGAATATCGTTCCATGCATATCAAATACTTGAAACATGAGACATGGAATAAGGATGTTATGTTCACGAGACATGAATCATTTGATAATAAATATCATTTCCCATGTAATCATATCCTAGGAGAAATAAATATAATTTTTGTCATACACATAAACATGAAATATCATTCCCCATAAGTCATGTCTTGTTTCCATAAAGGTATTAGTGAAATTAATGGTGACTACACCTACTTAGTGGTACACACAACCCTCAAAAATAATTATCCTTTTCTTATTATGAATCCAGTTTCTCCATCTTCCCATAGATGATTTGGATTTAACATATCCTCATAGGTGATCATGTTTCCCCGTCTTCCCATAGTGGACTAGGACACACCAATTTTCCACTTTGGATCTGGATGCACCACTTTACAATTTTGGATTAATCCTTTTGAATTGTTTTCCATCAGTAGTCATGAGATATGAATCAGTACCCCTTGAATTTGAAGGGGATATAGGTCCCACCTACCGCATGAAAATATTATATATATTTGTGCCACAAAGTGATAAATAATGCATCATATCATGGCTCATAAAAACAGATGGGTTTCTAAAATAACATATAATAACATATGAAATGTAATGTTTATCATAAAAATATTATCATATAATTAACTATTTAATGGAAATAGGATACATAATAATTTAAAATTTTAATAACTCGTGAAAAGAATCTATTTTCCATAGTAAAAAATTTGGGAGATATATCTTGTCATAATGATCATTCCATTAATACATGAACAATTCAATAAAGAAAATGAATTTTATTCAAGGATCATATCACTAGTAAAGAATAAAATATAAAAATGCTTGTCATCATAGATGGAAATAGATTTTGGTAGATCACAATGAACATTTCATAATGAAAATATCCTTTCACTTAAAATCCAATTCCAATAACCATTTCAAAAAAATTATTATGAATTATTTACAACATCATTTAAAACAGTTTTCTGAGGAAAATATATTTTCTTATTTGGAAAATATTTTTTGAAAACATAAACCCAATTTAAAAGAATATTCATTGAAAGTTATTCAAAAAAATGTAAATAATTTCTGAATAAAATTCCATTAAAAACAATGTTATTATTTAAAAATTTGAAGAAAATTTTAAACATAAATATTTTGGAAAAACATTTTATAAAACATAGTTTTCTAAGAAAATTGATTTATAATTGAAATCAAAAATATTTTCATCTTTTCATTAAAAACATTCATAATCATCTTAAGTGAGAATGAGTGAAAAAATGTAATAATAAACAAACATATCAATGATAACAAGATGATTAAAAAATTTCCGAGTTTTTATGACAGCTGGAATATTATATTTCATCAACTGAATAACATACACAAAAAATCATGACCAATGATGTGATTTTATAAATAAATTTTCACATCTTTGGTAACATTGAATATAAATAACCATGTAATATTAACATTACACAGAAGCTTTTAATTTCATGAATAAATATAGATTCATTATATAACAAGTGATAGAGTAATATATAAAACCCATAGAAAAAAATAGGTTCATAACATGGAATGTATCTCAAAGAAGTAAAATTATTGTGTAGTATATAAAACAGTTCAAATAATTGAGTGGTTAAAAAGGCATAAGTCACACAGAAGTAAAAGTGTGAAAAGAAACCCCTCACTATTTTAGTAACATTAGAATCACGATCCCCTTGAAGGAATTAAATCAATTAACAGTTTCAATATAATTTAATAAAATATATTAATGATATAACATGTCATAAAGAACTATATACACTATATAATATAATTGAGTTTTGAAGATGGTATGTATCTCATAGAAATAAAAAGAAATATGAAATTCATTTACAGTAAGTCTTGACATTCTTCGTACATGATAAAACATTATTTAGAATAAATATATGTTTATTATACATATACAACAAAAAAATATTACTATATCTAACACAATGCTTTATATTACATGTTTACTAGTTAAGATAAGTTAATGATACGTTTCAAGTAATATCATTATTGTTTTCATTATATTTTTTGGCCTGTTACTCTTCATCCTCAATATTAGGAAATGAATATTTATTCAAAGAATGAAAAAAATTATATAAATGTCATATAAATTTTTTATATATTTATTTATAATAATCTATAATATATATAAATATCAAATGGAATACCCCATTTCTGGAGGCGGAACGAAGTACACATGCATGAATGTGATTTAAGTTTTATTGTCATATTGAATAAAAGAATATAAATGATATATATATATATATAATATCATTATAGTAGAATTATTATTTCATATATATCATATAGTTTCACAACAAACACCCTTAGTAGATTTCATGTACTATGTAAGTGAATCACATTAAATTGAGGAGGCGTTAGTCCACATATCCATATACAAAGTAATCATATTTACCAAAAATTGAAAGAATGAAGGTATGTTTTATATAAAAATTTAAGAATAATAATTATATAATATATATAATATATATATATCATATAATTACATGTTGACTATAAAAATTCCCATTCATTAGAGGTATAGAAGTAGTAAATGAAAAGTATTATTTTAGGAGGTTGTAGTTCGCCGAACATAAGAACTGTTTGTTTGATTCTTTTTAAATGTAATGGTTTTCCGTTTCTGTAGAAAACATTTAATAAAAAAAAATATTTATTATACTTATGCTATTATATAATCATGTAATAATAGGGGTACAATGTGAAAATTAAAATAAAACAAAGGAGCTGGAGAAAGGTTTATTCATCTTCTTCAGGTAATTACTATTGGTTTTCTCCAAAGGGATTAATTGGATGGATTTATACCCAAAGGGAGGCTTATAATAAGACATAATTAATATTGGGGGCTTAAATTAGAGGATATTTGGAAATGCAAAGGGCTTGAAAGGTGTGAATAAGTTGTTGGGGGAGTACCTTTTGATTTTGGAGGGGGATTGACCTTAATGTAAATATTTGAATAAGGGAACTCCATCCACATTTTCCCATTTACATTGGATCTGATAATGGTAGATATTTGATAATAGGGAGAAAGGGTTGAAATATTTCTAGAAAATGGATTTTGGAATTTTTTTTAGTTCATTTTTTCATTATTATTATGGTTTAGTCCATTCATATGATAATTTTTCACTTAATCACATTTATAAATTTTAGATACCTTTAATAATATTTTTGGTCGAAAACCAAGATGAAAAAATTAGAAATAAAACATTATGATTATTCCAAATACAGATTCCATTTTTTCTAATTCAATTCAATGAAGTTGAAGACATTAATGTAAAATTAATCTCTTATATGGGAAGACAATGCATGATTTTAATGTAAAATTATTCAAATGATTGAATCTTTTTATATCAAATTTCTACGTGAAAATGATTAAAATGACCAAAATTGTATTAATTTTTGTAAAACTGATCTAAATAAACATTAAAAATAAATCTATATAAAATTTATCTATATAAATAAATTAGACAAAAAATAAGTTCTGAATTAAAATTCAATGAATTTCAATATTCATGAAAAAATATTTCTCAGAAAAATTCAAAAAAATCACCGATAGTAAACATTTTTATTCTTCATATAAAATTTAATTTAACATTTTTAAATAAAAATTATAATATTTTAAAAAAACAGATTTAAATTGGGTTTGTCATTGAAAGGCAGTAAAATTTACATTTTAAAAAATACATATATTTATTAGTAATATATTATTAATTTTTATCTTTTAATTATAGAATATATTATATGAGTACAAAAAATATTTATTGAATATATAATATCGAAATTTTCCTGATAAAATTAATAAAAATCGGTTTTTTAATTACTGAGATAATATTTTGTTTATACATAAATAAATAGTATTATTAGAAATAGAATTTTTTCATTCTCAAATAGTTATTACATTCACATATACAATTTTATATGAAAAGGATGAATTTTATATATATGGGTAAATTATATTTTTCCAATGTTGTTAGTCTTATTCATAACAACCTTTACAACACCTAGTTAGTATCAATAACACCATTTTATTAAAAATATTAATAATATTTTTTTTCTTTTATAAAAACACATATGTGAAAAGAAAGCCATCGAAGGGACTCAGTATTGTGTATAATAGGAGACAAACATGGAGTTTCAAGTACCAAAATCTAATCTATGTATTTTGTGTAGCACAATAATGACTTGGTGTTGTGTGTAATACCTATGAATTCCATGAGTTTTTTTAAAAATGGAATGGGATTATTTTGAGATTAGGCATTGTGACGACGTGGGATTCTAAGTCCCAAAGAGAACAGAATGATCCATCAAAAAAATTAAGTCTTAAATAGCTCACCTGAGTGGTTTTCCAAGAAAATTGAATAACTCTTAAACATGTTCCTAGATAAGAAATATGAGGGCACCGGTGAGTTTAGGATGACAGGTTTACCCTAGGTGCAACATTAGTTTAGTCGGCGTATACTTGGAGGGAGGAAACCCAAAAAATGGAAAAACTGTAACAAAAATTAAATAAAATTATTTTATTTCTCAAATAATTAAATCATATGAATTTTAAATCAGATTAAAAATATGTGAACCTTTTTGAGTTCGTTAGAGTATTCGTTCCTTATGTAGAGAAAACGTTGGCCGACAGGGGCTTGCAGTGGTGGTCAGTTTTTTCCTTTACAACAAATTATGTAACGATTATTTTTTTCGATTCCTTATAAATCTTAAATGGAAAATCATATTGCCAATATGTGGGAATTGTTGCCTCAAAAATGGAAACATTACCTAGGAATAAACCTAACATCGACTGACAAGGGTCAAGGGGAAAAGATAATATTGTGAATTTTTAAGAAAAAATTAAGGAAACATAAAAAGTTTATTTTATTTTATTTAAAATAAATATCTCGCTATAATGAAATTATGAGCCAACTATTTCAATATATAAATTACTCCACATAGCAAATCATTAACTACAGTGTAACATATATGTTGTCTTGTTAATTAAATATTATAATGATGAGATGACACATCATAATAGAAATTCTACGAATCCTTTTCTCTTTTAATTAGATAACATGTTGGAGAATCAGAGATGAAATTTCCCTAATAGAAGGTGAAGGATTTATTTCCAATAATGAATTCCATCTAATTGTAATTTTGTGAAGACGCATTGGAGAATTTATCTATGACCATATTTTGACCACCACCAATGGATTTAAATGGATTTTCACCAGCAAGAAAAATTCTCTATGTTGGGTTTTATTTATTTTTTTGGATTTCAGTATCCCTTTGTTTCTAAATTATGAATGCGGATCAACCCACAGACTGGTAGATCTGTATAGTGATTTTTTTAGATGAAGTAATGTTTGAAATAAAGGATTTGAAAAATGAAATAAATTCATTTGTTTGAATCCTCAAACATCCACCCTATTAATTACATCATTAAAACATTAACACAACGGGTGTAGTAGGATGCAAAAAAGGCTCAGTCCCTTCTATATTTTGTGTTCTTGTGCGTTATTTGTGGCTGCACCTTCTAAATTTCGGAAATGATTTTTTGTGACTTAACAAAAAAAGAAGCCACACATAGATACTAGGTGTTAAAATGACACGAGGAGCAAACCCAAGATCATACCTGGTGGTCCACTGAATGTGCACCATGACGGCATGTCGAGGAATGATGTTTCTGGCTAAGGCCGGTGTAGAGAAACATTAAACACTGAATCACGGGTTGGAGAATGGAAGTGGCTGACGCAACCCGCACCACATGGGTTGTGGTGCTTCACTGTAACACAGTACAATTATCTAATGGAAGACCACATGGCCAGCCAACTTCATCCGTCCATGACGCACAGGAACCAGAAGCCTTCTGGAGTCTGGACTAGAGTGGACCGGTCTGGCATGGGGGCCAGACTGGGGCCTATAAACTGGGCCATGAAGTGTCTTGGGTGGGATTTAGCCGACCCACTATAGTAGGAATCTCCAACGGGGAAGAACCAAGCCACTCGGTCACCTGGGATAGGGATAAGTGTCTCTCCTGTTGCGGGCCAGGCCAGATGAGACTGGGGGTGAGGAGACCTGATGGGCTGGACCCATGGTCAGATCGGGCATGGTCCAACAAGGCCCAACGGGCCTAGCCCACAAGATATGTTGGTCTATATTGGGACGGTTTAGTCGAACCGGGCCGTGTCATGTTGGACCCACGAGCTGGGTTGGTCTGAGTCGGTCCGACATAGTCTGACCAGGCCTGGAAACAACTGTGCCATGTTTATTAAAACACCGGTATCTCTCAAATATGGCATCCAATTACTATGTTGTTTTCCGTATTAGAACCCTCACGATGAGGCAGATATTTTGGAATACATTGAGGATGATTTAATAGATGTTGTGATATGTCAAAGGGTTTGAGCAGTGGTTTCTCCAAGAATAAATAACACTATATACAAAGATTCGAAAATTGTTTGAGACCCAAATAATACTAATTTTTGACCCTTTGTGGATAATCTATGATCGCCCAGTGGGAAGTTGTTATATGTGTCCCTATGGGACCATGGTGGGGAGTAGATATATGTGACTCTGAAGACCCACGATACTCATCTAGAAAAAGTACCTGAGTATGATTTCCAAATTGGGAAGAAGTTCTGTGTGTCTTAGTAAGCCCACGGTGGGGAGAGGCTCTGTGTGACCCTTCATACCCATAGTACTAATCAAGGATTAGTACCACATCAGCCTAAGGCATGTGGAACGTGGCATTGTGTGACCCAGCCGACCCACGGTGGGGAGAAGTTCTGTGTGACCTATCATACACACAGTACTAATCAAGGAAACATAAAAGGTGTTTAGTGACATAACATAGATACTTTCTTTCTATAATCTAGATTATACCTTCATAAGCTGAAAGTACTCAGTGTACATGGTGTACTATCCTATGCGGTGTACTTAGTGAACTTGGAATAATTTTCTTAGAGGTGTACTTATTTTACATGGGTTACTCTCCTCAGTGGTGTACTTAGTGTACAAGAAATACATTCCCCAGTGGTATACTTAGTGTACATTGTGTACTCTCCACAATTGTGTACATAGTGTACATGGATTAAACTCCTCAATGGTGTACCTAGTATACCTGGTGTACTCTCCTCAATGGTATAATTAGTCTACTTGGTGTGCTCTCCATGATGGTGTACTGACAATTCCTTGTGAATACTCTTTTTTATGAACTATTATTTATTTATTGGGCTACCAACTGAATATTGTGTTACTCACCACGCCATGGGATTCTCCCGCATGTGTTGTGTCATGTGCCAGTGATCAATGCATCGACTAAGTCCTTGGTTGTCAATGATCAGGTGGTTCTTACTGAGATGGGAAGGATTCTTCGACAGATGCCTTGGTGGACAAGGACATTGTGGTGCTCAGTGAGACAAATGAACAGATGTTTGGACAATACCTTAGTAGTTTGGGACAAGGTGGTGATCAGTGAGATGGGACGAACATACATATAACTATGGATATAGGAAGAAAACCTTTACCTACCCTTTAGGTAGGGTCTCATTAGGACAGACTGAGGTAGTTGTACTTTCTTTTTTGTTTCTGGGCTTGTAATTTGGACCCTTTTTTGATTAATTTATAGTTTTGGGATTGTATTTTGGCCCCTATGTAATTTCTGTAGTTTGATCATTGTGTGTATCCAAAATTTTAAAGGAAAATGAATTCCATTTTTTTGATATTCCTATTCAATGCTAGTCTCCCGCCTTTGTGCTATGGTTTTCTGGATTGGGGTAGTAACAACACGGGCCTTTGGGGATGGTTAGTGACGTTATATATAAAACAATACACAATTAGATCTTTTGGGTATGAAATTCTATATTTAGTGTTGTGTGAAATGAAAAATATTATGCAGATAAAATTAATTAGAAAACAATCACAAATTCATATGTCATTAGAAATAATAATTATAAAAAAATATAAAACTTATGGATGAAATTGAAAGTTCTCTTTTAAATATATAATATTATTGGACTACGCGTAAACCTATATATATAGACATGTTTGTGCTGAGGGAAAATAAATCTAGAGGACTGACCATTTGAGAATATAATATTCAGATAGATGGGAATGACATAAATTTATTATAGGTGCTATTAGTGATTTAAATGATGTTGGTCTCAGTCATAGAAATTAATATAAAATGGAATCCACATGAGGTCATCAATTTTTTTATATATATGTAAATATTACATAAATTATCTATATTTCAGGATGAATTTATTTTTTTCATTTTCTTCCACTTTTTCATTCTTATGTTTTTTCCATATTTACATGAGTTATGCTGAATGATTTTTCATGAAGACATATAATGGTGACATAAATCATAAAGGTGTTCTTATATCATTATGTGACAATTCAATTACTTTTTTGTTAAGTTGTTCAATGAAGTTACATTATGCTATATCCTTTAATTGAAAATTATATAAGTAAATTAATATATTTTTTACCCAAAAGTCAGTCTTTGGGTTTTATGACCCTCGCTCTCAAGTGATGATAACATGAGGGTTGGTGGTAATCTATGTATCAAACCTAACTACATCTAACCATTGTTTTTTTATTCAGTAATAAATGATGGTAAGTTATAAATGGGGAGTAGAAAACCCAAATTTTGAAAATTTACTTAGGATTCTTAGGTAGATTAAAAAAAATTTATAATAGAAAGGATTCATATTTCTGTAAATATACTATTTGTGATTTGGGATTATTAGTAGTCAATTCATATGAGGGAAAATTATATAATAAATAATTTTTCATGAAAATAAACTCCCATGTTGTATAATTAAAGGAAATATATATTACTAGAATATGCATGTGTGATAACAAAAAGGATAAAATTCTAACATAGACTATAGAAATTTACATTCAATGTTTTGTTTGTGGGAATAAATGAATATATATAACATTACTTGTGAGAAAAAAAATTATAGATGTGGGAAAAAATTGGGACATAGTACAATGTCCCATTAGAAGTTATATGGAATTTTTGTATATTAAATTTTAAATTGGTAATTTTCATTGATGGTCAGAAATTCCGAGGAAGAATTTGATTAATGTGAATTAGATAATGAATGATTTATACATAAGATGGGTAAGGGAAACATACTATTTTGTAAAAAATGTACCCTCATATTTTGGTGCAATTAAAGAACACCAAGATGTATTGTAATTCTAATGAATGAGGAAACGATAATATTTTAATTCTTATATTGCATTATTTTATATTATAATTATGAATCAAAGGAACAAGATGTTGCATAATTTTCAGTGTATAATAACTATTTTTATCCAATTTCGTGGGAATAAAGAGGGATGATATTTCATTTGAGAGATATGTGATATAATAATTAAACATAAATATGATTCAAGGAGTAATGATGAATAGAATTTTTGAGTGTTTCAATGGAATATTTTTTTTCTTAATAATGGATTTTTTTAACAAAGTGGGGGATATATTATAATGGTGAAATATATCACTTAAGGTACATTGTATGAGTCATCTAGATTCTATTCTGTTTCAAAAGGTTATAGAAACCCATCTTAATGACTAATAGTTTCACTTATCCTAGATATTGGTGGTCAATGGAAAGGGATTAGGTAGATGGGGGGAATCATTGTACCTAATGAAATAAAATGGGTTCATAATGGTATATGAAGAAAGATAAATATGTTAGATTACTTATATATTCGATGAAAAATATAAAAATTAGAATCTATACTCTCTAGTATTTCCCTAAATTTATAATACTACTTATTAGGTTATTGTCATAATTATTTATTTATAAATATTAATTGAAAATATATTAAAGACTTGTATTTGGAGTTTTTATTCTATAAAAATAGATAATTTCATGATCTTATTTATCTCTCAGTGATTTTATGATTATTTTAATGCCTAAATAACTAATTTTGCATTTTTTATTGGACTCTAAGGTACTTATCTGAGGGGTAAAAATTATGAGAAAATAATTTATATTATAAATAATATTATATTAAAGTTGGTGGTACCTGATATATAACAAATTAATTATGTGGGGTATGTTCCATGTTGTATGTACATGGGTATTTTATCAATTAAAACTCTTGTAGTGGTTGACAAGGTTTGAATTTTTTCTAGATAAAATAAATAAATCATATTATGAATAAGGTAGATATTTTGTTTATGGTGTTGTGACATTAATATATATTCTAAAATTCGGTTAAATTTGGTTTATTTTATTTTTTATGTGGTTGGATTCACACATGGTTTTTGGGTATGAGATAAACTTGATAGATCTGGGAGGTCTCATGTGAATACAAGAGATAGTCTATAGAGTTTAAACCAAAAGGATATTGATTAAATAATTTGTTCTCCATGTTGTATTACATCACTAAACACAATGATTTTTTTACATAAACCCTTCATAACACAATAAATGTGAGTTGAAATCATAACATGGAATGGATTTTGATATGCCATTTTTACCATAAAACATAGTATTCTAAAAATAGAGTTATAAGTAATCTAAAAAGTGAAATATTTTACACATTATTTTTTGTGTTTTTAGGATAGATGTATATCATAAGATATATTAAAAAATATTACAGGTTATTATGGAGATAGTTCAATATTTATTATAATTACTAAAAAATATAATATATTTTATTCATTTTTAAATTTATCGATTATAAATAATATGTTTTATTTTATTTCACATTCAGAAAATATAATTACTAAAAAAATTATATTTAATAAATAAAATATTATTAGAAAAATATTATAACCATATTTTTAATTAAAAATTATATATATTGGATATAAACTCAACATGTATTATTTATTAATAACAAATTAATAAATTCCTATATATTTTATATTATATTAATATATCATGTCTTATATTATAATTTTCTAAATGGAATTAATCACGAAGTTTGTATATTTTTTAAAAATATGTTTTGAAGGGAACTCAGAATGCTTGAAAATATTCTAATGTATTTATTGGTTTTGGGATATATTTAGGGATGTATTGAAGGACAAATAAGGTGTTTTAATCATTTTAAAAATATAAGACCACTGTGGGAAATTAAGATCTCCAATTTCATCCAGAGTTATATGGTTGTAATTCATTTTTCCACAACATTCATCTAGTTATAAGAGTTAGTGATTATAACAATGATCTTCTGTAAATGTAATCCAGAATAAGAGTCCTCAAATTTAGGATTAATCTGATGTAAAATTTATATACATATATCAAATTCATTCAAACGGAATATTTTAAATGATTGATATTTAATTGGATCATGTAGTAAATTTTAATAATATTATTCTTCTAATACAAAATGTATTTAATCAAATTTCCAATAAAATTATTTCATAATATGTGTTATTTTAAAATTTTATATAACGGATTGTGTAAGGAGTAATATAAAATGGGTAATTTGTGTGATATTTCATAAATAATAAAAACACCATTAAATTAAATGTTAAATTTTATTTTTCATTAATAAATATAAAATATATAAAGATATTTCTTATTGATTAGGATGTTTGACATTTCCGCCTCACAACATAATATTCCATCTCATAATTCCAAATACCACACATGTAATTCTGTGACCCGAGAAACTGATAACTAGTGAATTATTTAATTAAATTAGCATAGATACAAGTGTTAAATCCCAAAGTACCAATCAATTTAGTTGCCTTTAAAACATATTACATACATGAACCTTACATTACAATTTTACACATAAGGTATAACAAAGACAATCCTTTGATAATGCATTTATTTAACGAGATTTTACATACATATTAGTCATAATACAAATCTTTGCATCATATGAATATGAAATAATTTAAATTGGTGAGCCATTATAAACATTAAGAATAAATAATCTAGCTGAAACTATCATAAATAATCCGGACCATTATGGAAAGATAATAACTGATGCTCGTTCCATTTAATCATAGTATTGAGCATAATATGGAAAAAATAAATAATATAGTAAAAAATAATCACAAGTTCATAAAAACATAACAATGGATATTCTACTCCTTGAATAATAAAATGGAATATTAATAACTAATCTCAGAATTAGGGAATTAATTATTAGGAACATCTAAAACATACCATTAAGGCTTCTGCCAAGAGGACATACAATAATGTGTAAAAACCCGGTCTAGTTTGAATCTTGAGACCAACCGATTCGTTGTGAGGATATAGCAATCCCCTCCAAACACTTACTAATTCTATTTCATTCCCCAGATGAAAAAAGATAAACATTACCAACATGAACTTCATTTATTTATCCTATCATATGAAATGTTAATAAATTACATGTAAATTATGAATTGTATCGAAATATCACATCCATTATCAAACATTTCAAAAAAACATCAATCAAAAATTGTAAATTGTTTTATAACAGATAATCCTTAATCAAAAAATGATCTAATAGAATATATTGATATAGAAGAATCCACCCTTACAAAATCACTAAAAATATATTGAGGAAAATAATCTTTTTTACTATAAAATAAATAATTCAAAAGCCACTAATTTATAAAAGAAGAAATTATTTTTTTAATAAAATAGGTTTTTAATCAATTTTTTTAATACAACATGGAAATACCTAAGCTAAATCTTAAATTTAACATTTTTAACTATTTATGTCCTTCTAATGAAACCCATAAAACCTATTATGAAGAAGAGTACAAGAATGAAAAATATTTAGATCAATAAATGTTAAAAACATTTAAAAAGATGTTTTATTTATAGAATAAATTACATAAATATTATAAATGACACATTTTAACATCATATATTTTGCAACATGTAAATGGTTTGAAAAATATGTCCCTATAAATACGTATTTATAAACAATCTCATGTAATAATGAGATTGAAAAATTAACCCTTATCGTATGTTTGATTCCTTATGAATGTGTCGGAAACTCTAATATAGTGGGTATAGATATGATATTAAATAATACCAAAACCCAAATTAATTTTATAATATCATATATCTTTCATTAATGACTTGATATTACCCATTTATTAATAATTAAATGTTATAGAAATGTTTTATTTAATAATTTCTTTGATTATCATATGTGTTTTGACGTGTTATTATTAATCATATTACTTAGATAATGATTTCATTACATCCAGATTGTTAAAATTTGAGTTATATATCATATATATTTAGTATATTAAAATAAATTAATGATAGATATAGGAAATGTTATACACTTTTCAGGGAGACGTTAGGCCATATATACACAGGAATGTGTTTTCCAATTTCTTATCATATATAATGGATGAAGGTAAATGAAACATGCAACAGCCCAGACCTCTCTGGTTCCTTCCTTTGTGAAATTCAGGTGTATGAGGTGATTTTGGAGGTCAAGGTGACTTATCCCCAATACATTGCCAATTTCTATTTCGGTGAACAGTTCCAAAGTTAGATAGTTATGAACAGTGCAACGATACCCTTCTATGAAAAATACAACAATAACCATAGGTGAACAATGTCATCATTGACCTTCTGTGAACAGTGTCACTGTTGGCCTTCTGTGAACATTGTCATCATTAACCCTATATGAACAGTGCAATGTTATCCTTAGGTGAACTGTGTCATCATTGACCTTATTTGAACAATGTCATCATTAACCTTCGGTGAATAGTGCAATGTTAACCTTTGGTGAACAGTGTCATCATTGACATTATGGGACAATGTCATCATTATCCTTCTATGAAAAGATTAACATTAGCCATATTTGAAAAATGTCATCATAGACCTTCTGTGAACAGTTTCAACATTATCCTTCTATGAACAGTTCAACGTTAACCTTTGGTGAACAGTGTCATCATTGACCTTCTGTGAATAGTGTCATCATTAACCTTCTGTGAATAGTGTAACCTTAACTGTAGTTGAACAGTGTCATCATTGACCTTTTATGAACACTGACATTATTATCCTTCTGTGAACAATGCAACGTTAACCATAGGCGAACAGTGTCATCATTGACCTTCTGTGAACATTGTCATCATTAACCTTCTCTGAACAGCGCAACGTTAACCTTAGGTGAACAGTGTCATCATTGACCTTCTGTAAACAATGTCATCATTAATCTTCTGTGAACAGTGCATCATTAACCTTAGGTGAACAGTTTCATCATTGACCTTATGTGAACAGTGTCATCATTAACCTTCTGTGTATAGTGAAATGCTATCCATTGCTGAATAATGACATCATTGACCTTCTGTGAACAGTGACATCAGCAACCTTCTATGAACAATGGCATCAGTGGCCTTTTGTGAACAATGAAATCAGTGACCTTCGATGAACAGTGACATCAATGACCTTCTGTGAACAGTAACATCAGCGACCTTCCGTGAATTTTGACATCAGTGACTTTAGGGTGTACAATGTTTCCAGAATGGTAGGGTGTACAGTGTTTCTAGAATGGAATGATGTACAGTGTTTCTAGAACTGTAGGGTGAATAGTGATTCCAAAATTCTACAGCTTTCCCCTTTGACATTTCCATTGATGGAAAATGCATTCAAGGAATTGTTTTTAGGGATTTAAGGCCAAATAAAATATCATAACTCATATATTAAATATTCCTAAGTCTTGGTATGTTTTTTTAAATTTTCAAACTGCATGGTTTAGTGCGCTACATTTTTAATGGAAAATACATCGTATCTTAAACCACTACTCCATTAAATTATATAAAGGGATGGTATATCATCCTTCCTATTTTGTTCTCCTTGTTCTCAGGTGGGAGATTCTCAAGCATCACATTCCTTCTCATAAGAGTTGCACAATCAAACATTCCTCCATGGATTGGTACTTCTCTTTTTTTATGCAACCAAGCAGTATCGATTAATCTTTAATATAAGGCATGTTGTATCGTCATTCATTTGGGGTTCATATTCTCATGTTTCTCCTTTACATATTAAATAATGTGATCTCTAGGCTTCTAATGGAGTTTTCTTGGGTTTCGGATGGTATGATTGTATCGTGTTATCCTCAGGTGGATGCAGTTGTCGTGGGAGGATGTGATATTGATCCGTTGTGTGGACCACTCTTATATAAATAAATTCAAGAACTATTTGAGTAAGGGGATTCATTGCTTATCTCTTTTTTTACGTGAAACTATATTTTTAGCATGTTTTATCCCGTTGGATCACAATGGAATTTAATAAATAAGTATTTGAACTAGATAATCAAATTGATATCGATTGTATGTTATTTCCTCTTTTTTTCTAGAATGTGTCATATCAATGCGTGTTGTGTTTATCATAATGTTATTGATGGAAATTGGTAAAGAATGTAAATCCAGAATTTATTGATAATGATTTGGCTAAAGATAAAGAGGAAAGTAAATGAATATGGTTCTTCTTGTTGTGATATGATGTCAATCGAAATGGTGAATAAGAATGTATAATTATGTGTGAAAACTTACTAATTAGTTCTCCCAAATTTGGATCCTTAGAATAATAATAATTTAATATAAGATGGATTAAAGAACCAGTTGATCGATAAAAGATAACTCCTTGTAGGGTTCCTAGTTACCTTATTGTTTGTTAAAGGACCAAAAGCCCAATTGATAAGATGTCTGTTTTCCGGTTTCTTTTGTTGTGATGTGAGCCTGGGTGGCTGTTGTGATATGTGGGTTCATAGAGGACTTTGGGTTGTGGTAGCAGATGCCACTTAGAGTGGTGACACACGTCAGTTTATGCATGTGGGTGTCGGGGAGGACACCAAGGATGATGGAATTGGATGGATGCAATTTTTGGATGCTTGCTGATTCATATTGGTTGATTATCTACATTAATTTTTCCCACAGCCCAAGGCAGCTGGTCTTGATTACCCTACTTCCGAAATAGGGGAAGACGTGTGGGGTATTCCACGTGATTTCTATGTTTATCTTCTCGAGGAAAGATGGGTCTATGATCTTGATATAGGCGGCAAAGAGTCAATGGGTAGTATATCTACTCACCGTGTTGATCCCCATTGTGTTCAGTGGCATAGAATATTTTTCAGGAATGCATGGGAATATGGGAAATTAATTATGAAATTAATAATAGAATAAATAATCTTAACCCTTGGGATTGGAGTTGCTAGAATATAATTATGAGGTTGTAATTATAAATGGATAGTGGACTTTGGGTTTTATTCTAATGAAATTTAATGTGGAATTGTAAATTGTTAATTAATGTTTAATGAATTAATTAATGTAAATTTGAACAGATAAAAATGGAATTATGTAACCTAATAAAACATATTTAAATAATTGTGTGCTTATAGGGTACCTAGTCATAGAAACGAGTGCCTGGAGTCCTTGAGGCATTAGATGTAGTTGAGTCTAGGACTTGGTTATTCTAATAATGTGGTTATGAGATATAGTTATTTTGCACTTTTTTGGTTTCTATATGCTACTCCTCCCTGTCAGTAAGGGAAACTGACACCCCGGGGATTCTGAGCCCTAGGGGGTGTTTTTTCCAACATTATGGTGGGAGGATGGATGGAAGACTACCCCATTTTTCCCCGTTATCTTCTCTTGGTAGATACTAGTGTTGGTAGACACAGTGATTAGTTTTCCCCATATATGATTGTAGAGGGCTGTAATGAGTTGTGGTTATTCACACACATATATTATGGATATTGTATCCTATGGACTACAGTAGGTGTAATGTGTATAAGTTGTGATGGTGAGAGGATCCTTAATTGGTGTATGGGCAGTAATGGGTTCAGGTATAATACTTGATGTATGATACACATTATGCGAGCATTGGTGGCTCCCGAAAACTATCTGGTTACTTTCCTGCATGGACGTGGTGGTTTTTTTACACGAGGTGTATGTTGTGGTGCTTCGCCCTGGTATCTGTGGGCAAGCCTTTTGGATAGAGATTCTTTGGACGTGCGACGTTGGGGAAAAGTGGAAAACCAGTGGGGAAGTAGTTGTGGGGTGCCATTTATATTCTTTGTTATATTATATAATCTTGAATGTGTTACTTTGTGAGAGTATCAATCATGAGGTTGAGATCATAGTAAACCTTTTTAGGTGACGAGGTCGTTTCACTTTTTGTTCAATGTGCTTTAGCATGCTTTCATTACTTTTGTACCAGAGGCATCAGGGAGGATCCTATTGAGAAAAATGTTATACTCACCCTATGTATATATAAACTATTTTTTAGGTCAATTGTAGCAGGTCGGAGATCAAGATGGTTTTTAATCACTTGCGGTTGCAGGACCTGTTTGGGCTTGTGGTTGCTGCTGTTTTACGCCCTTTTTGGGTACTTACAGTATTTTCCTCCTTCAAGTGGTAGTGGTTTTTCATGACATTTCATTTGTGTAGTTGGGATTTAATTCATCTTACTGGTTGTGTTTGGGTTGGATGATGTTTATCTTATATCTCTCTTTCTCATGTGTTCTCTTAGAGGTTAATTCCTCCCATTTGTGAGTTTATTATTCCCTTAGTGCTAGTCTCCAACCCAGGGCCAACTGATGGGGGGACTCGGGGAGTCATTATCTCCCCTCTCACATTGTCGGCCTAGGATGGGTAAACATTGTAGGTAGGGGTCAAGACAGAGCAGTTTCAGAGGTCTGGTTGGGGGATATGATGGAGTTTGGAGTTACTCATTGGTGAGGTTGAATTTGTTTGTAGGGAAACAATGTCATTCATGTTTAGCATGTGATGTAAACTCTGGATATAGGTTGAGACATAGTCATTTAGGTCCCCCTATGATATGATGTACTGACCTCTAAGTTTATAATGGCTACTAAACAAGGAAATACTAGTTTAGTGTATAGACCTTGGAAAGGATCATGCATCATAGTTCTTTGTTCCTATGTGTGAATGGGAAAACCTTGAGATATTTTAACCTGAAATAAATGAATGAAAAAAATTAATTAATTAAAGTGGAGTCTTCCATATTCCAGGATCAGGAGCTCTAACGGTTTGTTATTATATAGGTATGTCTCCAGGTCAACATTCTCATCAGTTATGCGTAGGAGATGTCCATCATGTAATTCCAGCAGATCGTCGCAGGGTAGAGGTTGATGACGAAGACACTTGGAGGAATACACACCAAGATTTTCATCTCCAGAGTCTGCAGAAGTACAAGGGATACATTTCAATTACAGTCACACGTGAATGGTTGCAAGAGGTCGAGATTGGATTCAGTTTGATCTGTGCTCAGAAGGATAATTAGGATCCCTTGGTAGTAATGATGTTGTGTGGAGCCACGAGGAAATGGTGGTTCTTATTCCCCAGTGATCTTGAGGAGTTAGAGATCTCTTGGGAAGAGTTCTGAGGCAAGATTAAAGAGTATTTTAATTCTTAGACTGCATAGGCATCCAGTTCCCAGGAGCTTCTTACCCTTTAATAGGGTAGCTCCTATGTTCTAGAGTTTAGAATCTGTTTCAGGAACCTATTATGATATTCTTCAGACCTACTGTGAGATGAGGAGTCTAGTGTAAGGCATTTCAAGGAGGCTTTGTGTCTATAGATCCAGTTCCATGTCACCCCATTTATTTCAAAAACATATTTTCGGGTGCTGGAAAGGGAATAAGTTGTTGGTATGACTTTGGCCAGGACCAGATTATCAAGACAGGGGAATCATCATGATTCCTGAATAAGCAGAGCTATGGTCTGGGGTTCTCCGTTTTTAGGTAAGAAGCGTTTTACGTCATCCCGTGGTAGGTCCCAGCCCTTCACATCACGTTTCTCTAGAGGTAGAAACTATCAGGCCTATGTCAATGGACCAAGCACTTTTTTCTAGTGGTGGTAGAGGTCATCATCAGGGGGAGTGCCTAACCATTCATAGAATTCATCGTACACCCGGTGCTCTGCTATAGGTTCCATCGTTGAGGAAGCTTCATTCCTAGACACATAAGTATGTATCACCTTATTTAGATCAGTAGAGGGTAGATAGGGTAGGCAAGGAAAAACCCAGTGATGCTCCCCATCCTCAGAGATCAGAGCACTGTCGTGGTGGTGGTTGTCATCAGGGTCAGAGAGGTAGTGGAGGAGGTCGTGGTTAGCTTTATTCTCTAGATTTCCCTGCTCCAGGTGATCCAAACATCATTCAATATCTCGTTTCTTGTTTTATACCATGGTGTATGACTTGTTTTATTTAGGAGTGACACACTCCTTCATATCAGTAACCATTGTCCATGCTATGGGACATGAGGTAGAGAGGCTTCCAGTGGCCTTGGAATTGACTATGCTAGTTAGTGGTCAAGATGACTGGATTGAAGTATGTAGTGACTATGAGATAGAGTTGGGGGAGCACCACTCTGGGGGAGATTTCCAAAATTTACAAGTACAACCATATAATGTCATCCTAATAAAGTATTGGTTTTATTTGGTGCATTCTATCATGGATTTCTTCATGAAGAAGGTCATTTTCATTTGTACAGATGGAGATCATGTGGTGTTTTTTGCTGGGAAAGATCCTCTTATGGGTTATAGGAGTATTCCATCCTTATAATCTATAAGGGATGATATGATGTTGAGTTATTTAGAGGTTCAGAAGTTGGATTTTCCTAGGGACATAGAAGAGTACCCTAATGTGTTTCCAGAAAAGGTTGTAGAATTACCCCCTCAATGAGAGATCGAGTTTGGGATCGAGATATATCCACGAGCATCTCGTATCTCTATGTTTCCATATAGAATGTACCATTATGAGTTATGAGAGCTATGTTTACATCTTGATGATATGTTATAGTGTGGTTTTTTTGGGCCAAATGTGTCACCGTGGGGTGCACCCGTTTAATTTGTGAAGAAGGTTAATGACAGTTTTCGGTAGTGTGTGGATTATCATCACATAAACCAAGTGAAAATAAAGAATTGCTATCCTATTCCATATATTGATTATTTTTTTTAACAACTAAAGGGTGAATGTTGGTTCTCAAATATTGACGTGCGATTAGGGTATCATCATATTCATGAAAATCATGAGGATATATCGAAGACTACTTTCTTTTATCATTTTGGGCATTATGATTTCATTGTAATGTCATTCGATGTGATGTATTCTCTAGCTGTGTTTATGGGGTCGATGAATTTTGTGTTTCGTGAGTTCCAGGACATGTTTGTTGTGGTTTTCATCGATGACATCCTTATATACTGCATGTCTGAAGAGAAGCATGTAGAGCATCTACAAGCCGTTTTGGGAGTTCTTCATCAACATCAGCTATTTGGGAAGTTGTTTAACTGTGATTTTTGGGCTCCAGAAGTCCGCTTCATGGGGAATGTTGTGTCCCAGTAGGGAGCAGATGTGGATCCATAAAATATAGAAGCATTTGTGTCATTGAAAGCCCATAAGACCGTTTTAGAAGTGCGAATATTACTTGGTCTTGCATGCTACTACAAGTGGTTCATACCTTATTTCTCATGAGTTGCGACTCATGTGACATATTTGACAAGGAATAATTAGGTGTTCATATGGACTGACCTGTTCTAGGAAGCTTTTCAGTATCTAAAGGGGACGTTAGTAAGTTCTCCAGTACTTTGTCTTCCAAGTGAGGGAGTTTAGTTTAATGTTTTATTTGATGCTTCGCATCTGGGGTTAGGCGCTGTTCTGATGCAGTAGAGATCAGTTTTTTCTTATGGTTCTCGGCAATTGCATCCCCCTGAGCAAAATTATTCCACCCATGACCTTGAGATGGAATCCATGGCATTTTCATTGATGTCATCGATACATTTCCTCATTGGAGAGAGATTTTTGTTTTTCACCAGTCAAAAGAGTTGAGGTATGTTTTCTCCCTACGTGACATGAACTTATAACAACATCAGTGGATGGGGATCTTACATGAATATGACTTCGAGATATCATATACACCAGGAATGTTGAATATTGTAGCTAATGCACTAATTCAAAGGTCATATAGTGATGTTGTGCATGAATCCGGTGATTCCGTGAGAGTAATTGAAGAATTTTCTAGATTACATATTGATATTGGAGAAGATGGGGGAAAATGTAGTCTTTTTCAGATGACGGTATAGTCATATCTGGGGATGAAGGTGGAAGAGTCCCAGTTGTGAGATATTTAGGTAGAGGTTTGGAGAGACCGAGTTGTTTGTGATGAGGCCCCTGATGGTTGTTCTATGGATGAAAAGCACCGAGTGTTGTATCGAAAAAGACTTTTTGTTCCTTTGACAATGTGCGAGATAGTTCTCAGGGAATTTCATAGTTCTCCTTTAGCAGTACATCATGGAGTGAAAAATATGTACCGAGCCTTGAGGAGCTAGTTTTGGTTTCCTGGGCTGAAGTGTGTGGTTGCAAATATTGTGTCTCAATGTTCAATCTGCCAGAAGGTAAAGGTTGAACATCACGTTCTTGGTGGTGTGTTATATCCATTAGAGATTCCTCAGTGGATGTTGGAGGAAATATCAATGGACATTGTTACTAGTTCATATCGAGCTCCTAGAGGACATGATTCTATTAGGGTGGTAGTTGATCTCTTAACAAAATCGGCCCACTTTATAGTAATCAAGGAGTCGTGCACAGTTGATTTTTTGTCAAGGTAGTATGTAGAGGAGGTGGTAAGACTTCATGGGGACCCTGGGATGATTATTTCTTATCTAGATCCTTGTTTTACCACTATGGTGTAGAGATGATTCCAACATACATTCAGTTCTCAACTATGCAATATCACTACTTTTCATCCTCGAACAGATGGTAAGACATAGTGAACCATCCAGGCACTTGATCACATGTTATGCTCTTGTGTCCTGGATTTTGGAGGTTCATGGATGAATCGCGTACCCATGGTGCAGTTCTCTTAAAACAATAGATATAACTCCACCATCGTTGTGACACCATTTGAAGCCTTGTATGGGCGGCCTTGCTATTCTCCATTGTTATGGACTGGGGACATAGAGTCAGAAATTCTTGTTCCAAAACTAGTGTAGAATACTATAGAGATTTCTCATGTGATTTGTGTGAGGATTAAGACAGCACAACATTGTCATAAATCATATACTGGTCAAAGGAGGAGACCCATAGAGTTTGATGTTAGGGATCACGTGTTTCTTATGGGGACTCCCAATTATGGGAAGAGAAGGTTTGGTCATGGGCGTATGCATTCTCCCTGGATTGTTGGGCCTTTCAAGGTGTTAGCTCCTGTAGTAGCTGTGGTGTATCGAGTAGCACTTCCCCCACAGATGAGTCAGATACGTGATGTTTTCCATGTATCATAGCAATGTAATTTTCATCATGATGATTCTCACATCATCGATTGGGGAGAGATCGATTTTTATGATGATGCGACCTTCAAGAAGCGACCTATGGTGATTCAAGACTGCCAAGAGAAGGCGTTGCACGAGCATTCTATCCACTTGGTTCGTGTCTTGTGGCAACATGGTGGCATGGAGGAGAGTACATGGGAATGTGAGTCAGAGATACGTGCTCAGTACCTAGAGTTGTTTGATGTATAACTCTTTCCATGTAATCATGTCCCCATTTTGGTTAGACCATTCATGATTATAATTTCATTTTCTTTTAATGCTTCATGTGGCTTGCTCTCTTTTGAAATGTATCACGATGGGTGATAGTTCGGACCCAGTTTCGTTTTCCCTTTAAATGTGTTTTGAATTCTCTAGGACAAGAATGTATTGAGGGGTATCTGATGTAATAGACCTGACCTCTATGGTCCATTCCTTTTTGAAAATCAGGTGTACAAGGTGACTAAAGAGGTCAAGGTGACTTATCTTCAATTCTTTTCCAATTTTCCAGTTCAATGAATAGTTCCAATGATAGAAAGTTATGAACAGTGAAACGGTAACCTTCTGTGTATAGTATAACAATATCCTTAGGTGAACATTGTCAACATTGAACTTTTGTAAACAGTGTCATCATTGACCATCTATGAACAGTGTAATCATTAACCCTCTATAAATAGTGCAATATTATCCTTATGTGAACAATGTCATCATTGACCTTCTGTGAACAGTGCCATCTTTAACCATCTGTGAACAGTGCAACGTTAACCATTGGTGAACCATGTAATCATTGACCTTCTATGAACAGTGCCATCATAAACCTTTTGTGAATAGTGAAATGTTAACCATTGGTGAACAGTTTCATCATTGAGCTTATGTTATAAGTGTAATCATAAACCCTCTGTGAACAGTGAAACCTTAACTGTAGGTTACCAATGTCATGATTGACCTTTTGTGACCAATGTCATCATTATGCTTCTATGAACAGTAAAAATTTAAACATAGTTGAACAGTTACATCATTGTTCTTCTTTGAACAGTGTCATAATAAACCTTCTATGAACAGTGAAACGTTATACTTATGTGAATAGTGTCATCATTGACCTTATATGAACAATGTTATCATTAACCTTCTTTGAAGAGTGCAATGTTAACCTTATGTGAACAGTGTCATCATTAACATTCAGTGAATAGTGTCATCATTAACCTTCTGTGAACAGTGCAGAGTTAACCTTTGGAGATCCTTTCCATCATTGACCTTTTTTGAATAGTGTCATCATTAACCTTATGTGAATATTAAAACGTTAACCATATGTGAACAATGTCATCATTGATCATCTATGAATTGTGACATCATTGACCTTCTATGAACAGTGACATCAGTGACCTTCTTTGAACAGTGACATCAGTGACCTTCTATGAACAGTGACATCAGTGACCATAGGATGTGCAGTGTTTCTAGAATGATAGGTTGTACAATGTTTCCTGAACGATAGGGTGTAAAGTGTTTCTAGAACGGTAGGGAGAACATTGTTTCTAGTTTCCTACATTTTCACCCCTTTGACGTTTCATTTGATTTAAAAAGCATTCAAGGCCTTGTTTTAAGGGATTTATGGAAAAATAATATATTGTATCTCTGATATTAATTATTCCTATGGCCCGGGATGTTTTTATACATGGTCAAAATGCGTGTTTTAGTGTGCTCTCTTTTTAATGGGAAATCCAGCGTATCTTAAACCACTTCTCCCTTAAATCTTAAGGGATAAGATTACTTCCTCCCTAATTATTTCTCCTTGTTTTCGAGTGTGAGATGCTCGAAATACCCATTCCATATCATAGGAGTTTCAAAATAAAACTTTCCTCCTCAGATTGGTTTTTCAATATTTTGATGCAACAAAGCATTATAGATCAATCATCGATATAAGGCGTGTTTTATAATCATTCTTTTGGGGTTCATCTTCACCTATTTATCCTTTACATATTATAACATGTGATCTTCATGCTTCTAATCGAGTTTCATTGGGTTTCGGTTGGTAAAGTTGAACTGTGGCATCCTCGGGTGGATACAATTGTTGCGATAGAAGGCGATCATGATCCCTTGTGTGGATCGTTCTTTTATAAAGAACGTCAACAAATGTTTGAGGTTTTTCATTAGTTACACCTCTCTTCTTTTACGTGAAACTATATTGTCAGAATATTTTATCCCACTGGATAATAATGGAATTGACTATATAAATAATGGAACTGGATAGACAAATTTATATCGATCGTATGTTATTGCCACTGATTTTTCAAGATAGTGTGATATCAATGCTTTTTGTGTATTGCATTTCCTTCTTGATGGAAATGGGTAAATAATGTAAATATTAAATTAATCTATAGTGGTTTGGATAAAGATAAAGAGGCATGTAAATGAATCTGGTTCTTCATGTTGTAATTTGATGTTAATCAAAATGGTTCAGTACGAATAATTAATTATTTGTGATAGCTTACTAATTAATATTTCAGAATTTGGAACCTATGAATAATAATAGGTTAATCAAATATAGATTAAAGAACCTGTTGATCGATAAAAGATAACTTCGTATAGGATTCAGAGTTACCCTATTGTTTGTCAAAGGTCCAAGAGACCAATTGTTAAGATGTTTGTTTTCCTACTGTATATGTTGTGATGTGAGGCTGGATAAAAGTTGTCATATGTGGGGGAATGTAGGCCATTTGGATGTTGCGGAAGATGATTCCTAGATTGATGAGATGCATTAGATTATGAATCTGGGTGTTAGGGAGGACCCCATGGATGCTGGAATGGGATAGATGTTGTTGTTGGATGCTTGCTTATTATTATTGGTTGATTATCTGTTTTACTTTTCCCCACTACTCAAGGAAGCCAGTCTTTATTACCCTTCTTCCGAAAGAGGTGAAGACACGCAGGGTATGAGACATGCTTTCTGTGCTTTTCTTCTTAATGGAGGATTGGTCTATGCTCTTTTATATACAGAAAAGACTTTACAGGTAGTATATCTACTCACCAAGTTGTTCCCCTTATATTTAGTGGAATAGAATGTTTTTATATATTGCCTTGAAATATGGAAAAATAATTTTGTAATGAATAAATGAATAAATGATTTTAACCCTTGGGGATGGAGTTTCTAGAACATAATGATGAGGTTGTAATTTTAATGGGATAATGTACTTTGGGTGTGATGCTACTGGAATTTACAGTGGAATTTTAAATGGTTAATTAAATGTTTAAAGAATTAATTAACGTAAAGTGGAAATGATAAAAATAAAATGTTGTAAGGCAATAAAACCTTTTAAATGGTTGTGATCTTATAGGATACAAAGTCGTAGAAGTGACAGCCTGGAGTCTGAGAGATGTTAGTTGCAGTTGATTCTAAGACTAGTTAATGCACATAGTGTGGTTTTCAGATATAGTATATTCTGTACTTTTTGTGTTTCTATATGCTACACCACCCTATCAGTAATTTCAAATAACACCCTAGTGATTCTGATCCATGGGGGTGTTTTTTCCAACATTCTGGTGGTAAGATGGATGTCTGAATACCCCCTTTGGCCCCACTCTCTTCTCTTGGTAGATAATTGTGTTGGTATGCACAATGGTTAGTTTTTCCCATGTATGTATGTAGAGGGGTGTAATGGATTGTGGTTATTCAGAACCATATATTCAAGATATAGTATCCTATGGACTACTATTGGTGTAACGTGTATAGGTTGTGATGGCTTGAAGATCCTTACTCGGTGTAAGGGATTTAATGGATTCAGGTATAATTCCAAAAGTATGACACATGTTATGCGAGCTGTGGTGTCTCCCAGATTCTACCTGATTACTTTCTTTCATAGACATAGTGGTTTTGTTTCATGAGGTGCATGTTGTGGTGCTTCGCCCAGGTGTCAGCAGGAATGTATTTTTGGAGAGAGATGCTTAGGGCGTGTGATGTTGGGGTAAAGCGACAAACTAGTGGGGAAGTAGTAGCGGGGTACCCATGATATTCTTTGGTATATTATATACTCTTGATTGTGTTATGTGGTGAGAGTGACCATGGTGAGTTTGGGAACATAGTATACCTTTTTAGGTGTCGAGTTAGTTTCACTTTTGGTTCACTATGATTTAGAAAGCTTTCGTTACTTTTGAACGGGAGTCCTCGGGTAGGATCCTACTATGTATACTGTTATACTAACCCTATGTATATATAAACTATTTTTCAGGTCACATGGTGTAGGTTGTAGATCCTGTTGGTTTCTTGGAGCTGCGGTTCCAGGATCTGTTCAGGCTTCTGGTTTCTCTTGTTTTACTTCCTTTTTGTGTACTTGTAGTTTTCCGCCCTTCTAGTTGTAGTGAGTTTTCATGACATTTCATCTTTGTACTTGGGATTTTTTTTCATCTTACAGGTTGATTTGGAGTTAGTTGGTGTCTATCATATCTCTCTCAATCCCATTTGTTCTCATAGAGGGTAATACCTCTCATTTGTGTGTTTACTATACCATCATTGATAGTTTCTAACCCGGGGCCGACTGGAGGCAGGATTCGATAGTCATTATCTCCCTTCTAACATTGTCGTCCTAGGATTGGTACACATTGTAGGGTGGGGGTCATGAAAAATTATATGAATATATATTATTAATGTAGAATTATTATTTCATTAATTTTATATTTATTTATTACATTTATTTTTATAATGATTTTACAATGGTTAACATTGATGTTGAAACTCATCGTATCATGGACAGAGTAAGTCAAACTTACATAGAAATAGCGATATTATTTTTTATAAGATGGAGAAAAAAAGGAATATAGTTTTCCCATAATCATAATAAAATATCATCATAGTTATTATATTGGATTTATTTATTTAGTATGAAGAAAATATTGGAAGATGAAGTAAAAGATGAAAAGAACATGTATGAATTGGTAAAACAATCACCACTTCTTCAGTCGTCTTCAATCGGATATCTTCTAATGGACACAAGATTTGGAATTTTTGGAATACCAATACCTACAAAACATAACCATTAATATTATAATGAGTAATGGTAATGTTTTGGTCGAGCTATAATGCTCAAACGATGTGTGTGGAAGTGAGGGAGGAGGTTCCCATATATTATTTAGGTGAGGGGAATTTCTGAAAATCCTAAAATTAATAAATAATAATCATTCTATTCTATATAAAAATATGTAAAAATATAATACAAATTAAAATTAGTAGACATATTCTACCATATACAATCCCCTTGTGATTATTTATCTATTTTTTATTTTAAATTTATTTAATAATAAGTTTATTCAATAAGATGTCATTATTGACAAATTTGAAATTATTCTTTTAATTTTACATTAAATACATCATAATAAGTGGGAATTCAATTATAATAATGTAACCCATATATAATATATCATATAGGTAAGAAAAATATCTAGACACATTAAATCATTTGAAATATATAAAAATTAGTAATAATAAAATAAAATATTTTATTTATCTATTGATTAAATAAATGTTGTTTTAGTGTCAAAGATCCATTTAAGGTTAATATATAATTTTTAAAATCAAAAAAATAAATTTATATATTGATCCTAACACACCTGGGATAAATATAACAATTTAAAATCATTTATATCATGGTTTTTACCATATTTCGGAATATAAATGATATTAAAAACAAAGAGATTGGTATATTGATAATATAATTTATTTAAATAATAAATAATTTATTTAAAGGAAATGTGTCATTTAAACAACTAAAAAGAGATAATTATGTGATAAGGGTCAAATATTACTCATCCAATAGTTTTATAAATGTTTTTATTATGTTATTTAATCCTTAACATTTTGGTTTAACCTTTATTTAACTCATTTTACTCTAATCATGATATCATATAATTTATATATCATGTGTATATATTATTACTATTAAATTTCAATCGAATCCCAAATGGATCATTAATTCCATTTTTAACATTATTATATTAATTTTTCCTAATGTTCTATTTTTATTAATTTGATATTATTTAATACATTATTATTACCTTTAAAGTATTATTTATGACAAATTTGATATAGTTCAATATTTCTATTATAAATAGTATAATAAAGCATGATAAATTCTAAAAACTGAATGAAATATATCATTTACATGTTTAATTAATATATTTAATTTATTTATTTATTTGGATTGAAATCTATTCTACCTCCATCATCTAATCAATATGGAATGGTGTGATCCACATTTCTTGGACTCTTACATCTCACTGGATGAGATGTATGGACTTTGTCTGGGATATTCTATATATTTCTACTCATGCTTGTTGAGAAGCAAACATGGTGGCTAATTCTCTTGCTAACAAAGGTATCAATCAGGGTGTCACATGGTTTGATAATCTTCTGATTGACCTTATGTCTCTCTACAAAAGAGATTGTAATAAAACCCCATATTTCAGACTTTTGTAGTTTCCTTATTTAATAAGTTGTGTCTTGGCCTTTGGCCAAGACAATATCATTTGAAAAATTAAAAATATTATATCATTTAAAACATGAAATAACATTTCATAATAAATATAAACATTTTATATTTATAATGACTATTTATAGTTTAATTTATAGATTTTATAACACTATAATAAAAAATGTATTTTTTTAAATATGTTATTAAGACATTTAAAACATATCATTAAATAAATTATTATAAATTTTATATTCTTAACCAAGAGGCATAAAAAGTTTATAATTTCAGGCTAATGATTATTCTGGTCAAAACCCTCTAATACAATGAAATTAGGACAAGTATTATGATAACATTATGGTAGTATAATATTATTTTTTACCATTAACAAACAAATTTACCCTTGACCATGGTAAATAAGATACTATATTTGTTGTTCACTAAATATAAATCTGATACTTTTAAAACACAAATTTCATAATTTTTGAAACAATGTTTGTCAATTTTATCAAATTCAATGAAAAGATGTGGTAAAATTTTATTTAATTCTAATCCCTAAGATATCACAATAAGTAGAGTAAAATATATGTTCAAAAGCTCGATTAGATTTTATATTTAATTTCAATATAAAAATTATTACCAAAAGAAAAATTGTATTAAAGTATTTATTATTAATCTACTGTGACATTAAAAATCAATTTAAAGTATAATTATTATATATAAATAATTAATTATTTTAACTACATTTTAGTATTTTATTTCCAGTTAGAAAAGCAAAATATTGTAACGTATTATGGTGTCACATTCTCCCATACTTCATGAAATTGTGTCCTCAAAATGTTTGAATTCTAATCCAGTAACTGAGGATTCACTATTCAAATTTCCTTTTATTAAAATACCACATCCTAAAAAGGTTCGATAAATGTTCCACATTAAAATAAATGATCAAAAGTTTGAAGATCACCATTAATAACACATATTATTGTTCTTTGTAAGAAAACATAGACATTGAAGCGACATCTACACATTGAATTCTGATGGATACCTATAGAGAAAGTGATTTGTAAAAACATTACAATCACAAAGCCATAAATATATGATTATTTTTGAACCATTATATTCATCATAAAAAAATTCTATTTGATAAATTTTTTTCCAAAAATCAATTTCCTGATGTTAAGGGATTATTTTACTATTTAGATAAGAACATGAGAAAATATTCTTAAATTATTTCATTCCATTTCATTAGAATAATAATATACTTTGTTTTTTTTAACAATTTTCACTTCCTTTTGTGCACCTGAAGATGGATATTCAAGATTATGTTTTATGCCTAAAGCACATTTAAAGAATCGTGTAGTGTACATGTAATTATTTTATCATATTCCAGAAACCAAAGAGGATAGACCAAAATATCTAATAAATCATTATTTATCCCCTAATAATAATATCCAATGTTAATCATAATCCATTCCAACAATATGACTCATCTAAAAAACATTTTTCCAAATTCTCAATCAAAAAATTTCTAAAATAAATATATTCCCCAAAAAATATTGTGTAGTTGTTATTTCCACATATCATTATCACCTTAAAATCCCTAATGAAATAATTTATTCCTCTAAATTATTGGTGAAAATTTCATATAATAAAATCCTTATATATCACATGGTCCCTATAACTAGAGCACCATTGATGAAATAATTCATGAATCCAAATATAAATGGCCTTTAATCAGTCTACCCCATTGTTAAAATATTAACTACACTTCGTCATCATATTCGTTAAGAAATAATTCATTTCTTTTAAATTTTTTGCCTCCTCATTATCAGAAGTATAACCATTTCCTATATAACCTTTTTGATTTAAACAATTTACAAAAACTCAAAGTAAAATGTGAGAAACACTTATCACGATACTATTTTCATTGTGATTAATTTATAACATCTCTAGATCATTTCATATTCTTTTCAATAAATATATCCAATGAATTATACTTGTTTATCCATTACCAATTGTAGTGTTTGATATCATATACATCGCCTCATCCTTAAATTCACTAATAGGGTTATTTTTTATATTATTTGAATTCAAATATAGTTTCAAATGTTGTTATTAAACATAATATGATACTCCCTATAATGACCTGACATATGAAGCATAGATACAGTGCATTATTTTCTTAAATTTTTATATATAAACTTGTTTAATCCTAAATGACCAATTACTTTAGTAGTCTTGGAAAATATTTTACCCTGATGAACCTAACATTATAATTTGGAAAATAAAATTAAAAAAAAGTATATTACTTTTAGAACACCAGTATTATCCCATATTAACACTATATATTAGTCATAATATGCATCATGGATTCCAAATAAAACAAAACATAAGAAAAGGTTGAGCACAAATGCTCATTAAGGGTAAATAATGTACTGAAACCAATTATAAATAAAAAATTAACATTATATAAAGGATAATAAGTGGAACAAAAGAAAGTTAAACATAGTTTTGAGAATAATATGTCATGAATAAAAAAATAATAAATATCAATAACATAATATGGAAAACATAACCCTTGATATTATACTAGTGATATAATCACATGGGATATCAATAACTAATTTCATAATGAGGGAATGCATATTGTGGGACATCAAAAGATTAACTTAAAGGCTTCATCCAAGGAACCATACAATAATGGGTAATACCCTATTCTAGTTTGATTCATAATACCTACCAATGAATATAAGGACTACTAAGGGCCCTAGGAGACACTTATTATGTTCAAATCATTCGTCTAAAAAATAGGGTGAAACATAACCAACATAATCATTCTTATTAAAAATAGCATTCAAAACAAGAATACATTAACCATAATCTATGAATAATATAAAAATAGAACATACACAGTCAACCATTTCATAAACCCATCAGAAAAATATGTTAAATTGTATCATAAGAGATAAACCTCAATCGAACATAAGATCATATAGATTATGTTGACATTGATAATAATACTCTACTAAAATCAGTAATAATTTCTTGAAAAAAATAAACATTTTTTACATTTATATCATTTATTCAAAATATGCTTATTTATAATTTAATTAAATTTTAAATATATATTTTCGATTAAGAGAGTCCCATAAAACTTTGAAACATTTGACAGAAATTCTGAAATTAAAATTTAAATATATTCACTTCCTAATAAATAAATCTGTAATACCTATTTAGAAAAGTGGGCAAGAATGAGAATGATTTATATGAAGAATATAATTAACTTTTAAAATGATTTTTTAGGTAAATATTCCCTTACATAAAACCCCAAAAAGGAATATTTTTAAAATATTTTTATGAGTCATGGACATGGATGATAAATAGGTACCATTAAATACATATGTATAAATAATCTCTGTTAATATTGATATTTCAAAATAAAATCTGTCTTTAGAACTAATTCCATCTATATTTGTAGGAAACTCCAATATATATTATTTAAATTTATTATTAACATATACGACAACCCTAATTATATTTAAAGTTTCATATATGATTCATTTATGACTTCATAGTATATTATTAGTAACAATTTCAAGTTAAAGTAATGATTCGTGTAACAGTCTCTTTGTTTATCATATGAGTTTTGACATTTAATTCATTATCGAACCACATATATAATTTTTTAACTACTTCTATAATGTAAAAAATAATGTTATATACAATATATTTTTATTACAAAAATATAAATTAATGTTAGATATAATAAATTGAAAAAACAATTCATGGAGACGGTAGGTTGTACGTATGCAAAAACGATAGTTCAATTTTCTTATGATATTGAATTGAAGAATGTAAATGGAATATGAGCACATATATATTTCATTAATGAATCATTAATATTTTATATTTATTATTCATATACAATTTTATAATCATTCTATAATGCATAAATTGTAAGATGAATCTCTTCGCGTTGTTGATAAGGTAAGGTGTACGTATGCACATATGATGATATTTTTTTCATAGTATGGATAAAAGTTGTAATATTGATAAAACATTATAACAATAAAATAAATTCACATATTTTAGAATATAATTATTTTTTTAGTATGGTAACAAACAAGGAATAAGATGTAGAATTATAAAATAACTTGTATGAATTTGTAAAATAATTGCCTCTTCTTCGATGGACATCATTTCAATATCTTATTATGGACATAAGAGATGATATTTTTGGAATAACAGGACCACCATAATAGAAAAAATAAAATATTTAGGAGATATGGTTAGGTTTTTTTCGAGATAGAATGCTTAATATGCTGGGAGGAAGGGAGGAAAGATGTTCCCTTTTACAATTGAGGCGAGTGGAACTTTCGGAAATCCATAAAATATTACGATATAATAATACTATTTTAGATCCAAATACAATTAAATTTACCATTAATGTAAATTATATGATATATTAGACCATAAAATATACCCTTGAGATTTTTTTATCATTGTTTTAATTTCAAAATTATTTAATAGTATATTAATTTAATAAGATATCATTGTTTTCAAATTTGATACTATTCTTTCTAATTGGAATTGAATACCTATAGACACATGGGAATTCAAATATAATTCTTTAAAATATCATTATTATATCATATATGTCAATAAAATTAACTATAAACATTAACACTTACCGAATATATCACAATTAATATTATTCAAATTTAATATATTTCTATTACATAAATTAAGTTAATACAGTTTTAATATTGAAGAAATTTTTAAGGTTTATATTTACTATCTAAAAATTTATAATAAATTTTTATAATTAAAATACCATACATAGTAAAAAAAATAGACATTGAGTTCCATTCATATATTGTTTTTGTCTTTATTTGGACACATAAAATATATTGAAAACAAAGAGAGTGTTATTTTGTCATTATCATTGGTTTAAATAATATATAATTACTTTTCCTAGAAATGTGTCAATAAAACAACTCAAAATACTTAATTATGTCGTAAGGTTCAAATATTATTTATCTAATCATTTTTAACATGTTTTAATTTGGTTTTTTAATCATTAACATTTAGTTTTTACCATTATTTATCCAACATAACTCTTACCGTGATATCATGTAATTTATATACTAGGGGTCAATTTTATAGTAAAAAAATTCAAAACGAACCCCAAATGGATCATTGACGACATATTCAATCTTTTATGCATAAATATTTTTTTACTAAAAATTAATATCTAATTTTTATATCGGTCAAATAAGATTATTTTAAATCAATGGAGAAATAATTTAATTTAAAATAAAACTGTATATGAATGCATCATTTTGAATAGTTTATTATGTAAAAAAACCAAAAACAATGTTTTTATTTGAATTAAAATATTAATTATATTTTAGAAAACATAAAGATATATTTATAAGATCAAAATAATTTTTTATTTTGGATTATATTTATTGTAATTCTATATTTTTGTGAAAAAAATGCCTCATTAAATTTCAATAAATTTTCTATCATTATTATTTTATAATAGAGTCAGTATTTATAAAATTTGTTTTTATCACTATTCAGACAAAAATAAATTATTTCAGAAAATTCAAAAAAAAAAACCCAAATATAATTATAATATAGAAACCTTTATAATTCAACTAATTTAATAAAAAAAATGATAATTTTTGATAATATTTCTTTTATTCTAATTCATTAATATTACTATATGCATTATGGTATAGTTTCTTTTGAAAGAAATGATTACATTCTATATTTGTAGTATCATTGTCAAATTCATCCCTAGTAAAAAATATTATTCCTAATAATTTATATATTGTATCAAAATGAACATATGTGGTATTTCAACCAAAATAAATTTTTTGATTCCTATAAATGTTCATCAGTCATATGGTTTCCCCAATGTAGCATTACCAACCGAGTCATCTGGTTCAACATTAGTTTTTACCTAGTGACAAAACTATAGAAACTAAATTAATTAATTGATATATCATTCTATAATTTCATTTGTCTGTACGGTAATAAATTCATTTGGTCTATCATATACATATACAATATTGTGATATGGGAGCATTATACACCTTCGAAGTGTTTGGGGAGATTTCAAACCATAGATTCTACAAATTCAATAGGTACTACATTAGTAGGGAGTGAGGAATTATATGGATCCCCTTAAGCCACAGCTTCGTGACCTACATCAATCATTTCATATAAAGTATAATTCTATAAATAACAATCGATATTTGACAAGACAGGAGAAAATGTGTTACTCTTGTGAAAATTTACTATATTTAATCCATTTAAATGAATTTATTTTATTTTCTTATCCAAGTATATAACCATTCCATACGGTTCATAATTATTCATTCAACTTACTCTGAAACAGTGATTTATAAAATGAATTATGTTCTATAGAGAAATCAATCATAGTTTATCAATTAGAATGTGCAAAAAAGTATCATGAAAATGAAGTTGCTATATTTCACCATCCATCTGGGAAATCTTGTCTATATAAACATACCAAAAAAATAAATTCTTTAATAAAATCTATCATAGGTTTTGTAAGAACCCAGAGCTTCAGTTTCAAGTACAAATCTATTTTACAGGATTTTTAAGGAAAAATGATGTTTCTGGAATTTTTGAAGTACACACCATGTACTTTCTAAGTACATGTCGTGTCCACATTTTCCCACCTGAAACCGTGTGTTGGCCATGTCTGAGCCACACACATGGTGTTTAGGGGTGATGTGGAGGCTGATTTTGGCGGAGTACGGAAAAACTCACTACATGCTCTGTATATTAAAAGTACACACAGTGTAATTTTTTTTATTTCATTAATCGACCCGGGTCGCGCCTAATGATCATTAACATCTTCTTCTTCGCCTAATTCTTTCCAGAGCATCCGAGGAGACCGATTCATCTCCGAGCCTCGGATCCGTCACCGGATGTCCGAATCGAACTTCTTCAATTGCAGAAGAATCACAGTAGTGAGTTCTGGGTTTTTATTTGGCCTCGTTTCCAGATTTTTTCTCTCATGTGAGTAATCTGAGGTTGAACATTTTATATGTTTTTGTAGATCTACTCCTTTCTAGGCCAATTCATGGTCCAAGGTTCAAGTATATCGATCTACGAGGTTCTAGGTAGGTGTTTTATTGCCCTACGTTGATGTTCTTTGAGTTTTGGTTGCAAAAGTGTCGGGTACCCATGTATCGGGTATCCCGAGTTTAGGATTTTGATCCTATTGTTTATTTTCCCTAGATTTATTGTCATCTTATGGTTAATTGTTCCTAATAAATGCTTGGTTTCATGTTTGAGGATCACCCCATGGGTGTTTTCCCCCTGTTTGGTTGTTTATCGTCGTTTGGCACCGTTTACCTATGAGGCAAACCCTATTTCAGTTGTTAGTTTATTTGTTATCACTGATTTCACATGTTTTCTATTGATTTAATGCTTTTGATGCATAGTAGCTATTATCCATGTAGGTGTTGAACTTACATAGGGCTGCCGATAGTCGATTACGCACGACCGGACTGCTCAGGGCTGTGAGAACCTGGTGTGGGAGATCAAAGAGGGAATAGACGCTTAAGTGCATCCCTAGCGGGTCTGTTCATTTTATATTCTTATGAAGGACCTATGAGAATAGGACTTTGTGCTTCCCAAGAGTTTTCTTAGTTTAACCATGCATCGAGACCACAGGAGTAATTATATGTAAGTGCTTCCTTAGAGATTTTTTTTCTATCATTCCAAGACCATACAGGAATTGACGTAAGAGCTTCCCAGAGTGTTTGTGCCTTGTTTGATTATAAGACTATAGGGTCTTCTAGTTTGAGCCACCCAGAGAGTCAGTGTGAATTTTTATGGTTGGATGTGACGAGTCCACCAAGCCAAAGAACAAGCTTGGGTTTTGTACTGCTTGGGTTTTGGTAGTCTTTTGAGATACCTATTGTGTTACTTGCTTACCTTGGAATAGAATGATCTGCTAGTTCTTCCCTATTTCATTAATGAAATGAATGTGAATGGTAATTGGTAGGATTATTTACTGGTGTACTCTTAGTCCATTACTGTACTTATTTTCCTTTACTTTTACTACATTACTCACTGACAGTAGGGCAAAAATCTTGTGGTGGTTTCCTTCTGGTATTAGTCTCACACCCTGTTTGGGACCTACTTTTGGGCCCAAACTTATTATATGGTTTCAGGTGTAGGTAGGGATTGTGGCCTTTCTACCTAAGGTACTTGATTGCTGTTTGGAGCTGGAGAGCATGAGACAGGGCTTGGGCCCGCGGTGTCGCTGGGTTTGCTGTTTACATTAGTACTTTGGTTTCAGTTGTATTTTATCACGTTGTTTTGTTTATTTCATTCCATAGATATATGTACCATTATGCATCATTATTATATCAGACATTGCATCTACTTTTAGTTCAGTTATTGCATGCTATTTACTTCTTCCACCATTGATTTTCCTTATTCTTCCACTGCATACCTTACCAAATGAGGGCGTAGTTTCCCCACTGACTCCCCATGTCCCTCCCTGATAGTCGGAAACCTCTAGTGTTTCGTGAAATGCTCTTGAGTTTATGTGGTGATCCGGGTACGGGGCACCAGTTATGGGGCTCATGATTCGAGTCGTTAAAAAGGGGTATCAGAGGAGTTTTCTTCTTTTTTATTTCCTTATTGTTTTGTCACAATCGATAGGGATAGGAAGGAATGGCTAGTTAGTACTTAACTATTCCTGGGAGTAATTAACCTATGTACAGGGAAAAGCTATATTACCCCGTAATTGATATTTTCAGTTTTTGCAACTGTTAGAGTTTATTATATTTCACTATTGGGTGATGCACATGTTTTGTGTCGTTACAGTTTATATGATTGTGGTTCTATTTTGTTGCAACCCGATGGGATGAGGGTGTTTCATCTCATGCATCATATAGGCACTGGGTAGGAAATCACATGTCATGCATTTTACCATGCCATCTAGGGTGCATTATAATTACATGTTGTTGTGATAGATGTTGTGATATATTATGCATGTTGTTGTTATAGTTGATGTGACAGACATACATGTTATGCTATTTTAGTTGATATATGAATTTATATTATGCCATGCATTGATTCGCAGGGAGTATGGGACCCCAAGGATCCGAATATGACACATATATGTTTTTTCAGTGTTTCTAGCATTCGGTGCAGTTTCTGAGTTACTGCCCAGAAAAATCTAGAATACACGGTGTGTACTTTATAAATACTCGCCATGTAGTTTCATAAACCATGTTACTGACTTTTTGAACAAAAACACAGGGTGTCAGAGAGTCTCCGGGGACACGTCGTGTACCTTAAGTACATGCCATTTGGTAGTCAACCATGTACCCGGCCGTGTCACTAACAACCCGGGTTGGGAAAAATCATGTAGTAGACGCCGTGTGTATAAGAACACGCTGTGAAGTTTTCTCCTAGGTACCCGTCCATGTCATGAACAACACAGGTCGGTGTTATCTTCTCTTATACCCACCGTGTTTGTTCGGAACACGCCATGTAAGGGGTTAGCCGTGTGACTGGCCATGTAACCTGTTATACGGGCCGTCGAAACCTGTCTAGTACACATCACGTCCTTAGTGCACACGCCATGTAGTCTAGATTTAGGAGGACCGTGTAGGTTTGCCGTGTCAAGAGACTCGGGCAGTGGGTGGAGTTAAAGTACATGCCGTGTTTTGGGATAACACGCCGTGTAGTCTGGTATGTTACACGACCAGTGGTGGCAGAATTACACACTCATGTAAATGGCTTTAAAAAACATGTCGTGTAGTCCTATTTTGCAAACTTATGTGTTTCTATCTCATGTTCCCATTTTGTACACTTTTGTTTTCTGTCCCTGTTAATCATATATCTGGAGTGTTCTTTTGACTTTCTGGGATATGGAACCAAGACGTCCTCCAGTTGCATGCTCGGAACCAGGCAGTGACCGTGCGCCTGATACGACAGACCAGGGACAACATGTAGTTCTGCCGATCATTCCAGACACGGCACCTATAGTGATTCCAGACACTGGTGCCAATGCTCAGTTTAGAGAGGGTTTCATGAGGTTCATACAGAACATCCAGGGAGCTCAACACCCTGCCCCGTCTATGGCAGAGAGGACGTGACTCTTCCAGCAGAAACATCCTCTCAATTTCACAGGGGATGGAGGATCTTAGGATGCGGAGTCATGGCTAGAAACCATGATTTCCATCTTGGATCATCTGGAGACACCCCTAGACAGAATGGTGAAGCTCGCGACTTACATGCTGTGAGATTCTGCCAAGAGATGGTGGGATGTAGTCTCACAGGCAGGGCGCCAGCAGACTATGGCATGGGACGAGTTCCAGCGTATGATCTACGACTACTTCTATCTGGAGACGATGAGGGCCGACATGGCCAGGGTGTTCATGAATCTGTAGTAGGGAACTCTTTTGGTTATAGAGTATTCCTCCTATTTCACTGAGTTATAGCATTTATCTCCCGTTCTGGGAAATGATGAGCTGTTTTTGGAAAGGAAGATTGAGGAAGGTCTCAAACCAGAGATCAGATCATAGGTGAACGTCCTCCAGTTTAATTCTATAATCCTAATAGTCAACCAGGTGATGATCACCAAATGAAATATGAGGGACACTGGAGCTACTAACCAGGGCGGTTCAACATCCATGGATGACTCATTTCATGCTGAAGGAAGGAAGAACCACAGAGAGTCTACTCGAGGTTACTCAAGGAAGTGAGGTATTACTACTGGTAGACGATATTTTCCTTCTAGCAACCAGGTGGTGTGCTATCAATGTGGAATGAGTGGGCATAAAAAGCCTCAGTTCCCAAGATATCTAGTGGAGTGCTGAGCCTGGGGAAAGATGGGTCATCTATATCATTTTTGTAGGGTTCTTCTTCTAGTAACTAGTGAAGGAGGATCAGTTTAAACTCCTCAAACAAGAGATAGATTACCTGTTCCACAGCAGACTAGGGCCTAGAGTCCTTCAGGTCACTCAGGCCAGGGTTGAGGTCACGGACGTGGTGGTCTAGCTGAGGGAGGATCAACTCAGGGATATCATGCTACTACACAGGGCCATGGTACTGGCCAGACATTTGCAGTAGAGCAGATTCATCGGGAATAAGATCCCAGACCATCCACAGTTCGACGTACAATCATAGTAGCCTCAGTTCTATCTTCTTCACTTTTCGATACCAGAGCTTCTCATAACTTTATTTATGTGCACACGATGGAGAGACTTAGACTTACAATCCTTACTTGTAATGATACATTGGCACTAGACACTCATTTGGGACATAGAACTACTAGTGTGCATCAGTGCAAGGAGTTCTCCATTAAGTTTGGTGGATGTCACTTCTTGTGGGATCGTTATGTCCTTGAGTTGACGGGTTACGATGTCATTCTTGGAATGGATTGGATAGTTCCTTTTTGTGCCTTTGTCGATTGTTATCGTCACAGGGTGAGTTTCACGTCACCAGAGGGTGGGTCCTTTCTTCAAAGGGGCGAATGGGATGTCCAGGCAAGTAGAGTTGGACCAGAGCATCATGTGTTGGGCAATGTTACAGCCCGGATTGCTAGTTTATATTTGGATGATCATTGGACCTCTCAAATGGACTTTTTTTCATTAGTTGACAGATTGACGGATGCCTTTCATGAAGACTTTTTAGGGTTGCCTCCGTTGCATGAGGTATAATTCTCTTTTGATCTTGTTCCAAGAGAAGCACCAGTATCCATACCTCCTTATAGGATGGCTATGTCTGAGTTGCAGGAACTCAAGAAGCAGTTGGAGGAGTTGTAGTCTAAGGGTTTCATTGGACCCAGTACTTCCCTCTTGGGGTTGGCCTGTGCTATTTGCGAAGAAGGCGGATTGTACTTTACATCATTGAGTGGACTTTCGGATGCTGAACCAGTTGACAATCAAGAACCAATATCCCTTGCCGAGGATTGATGATATTTTTGATCAGTTTTGAGGATATTGGGTGTTCTCGAAGATCGACTTGAGGTCCGGCTATCATCAGTTGCGGGTCAGACCATCTGATATACCTCTAACAGCTTTCCAGATCAGGTATGGTCTGTAGGAGTATCTGGTTATGTTGTTCGGTCTCACGAACGCGCCTCCGGTTTTCATGGCGCTGATGAAGAGAGGTTTCCATCCTTACTTGGAATCTTTCATCATTTTCATTGTGGAATATATATTGATGTACTCTCACACTTGACACGACCATGATAACCATCATGAGATCATATTGATTACTCTGAGAGAGAATAAGTTATATGCTAATCTCTAGAAGTGCCACTTCTGGATGAACGAGATTCACTTCCTGGGACATGTCATCTCAGAGATAGGAGTATCAGTATACCCAGAGATGGTGAGAGTAGTAGTTACATGGGAACAACGGAATATGTCTTCCAGGTGTGGAGTTTCTTGGGACTGGCTGGTTACTACAGGTGTTTTATACAAGACTTATCAAGCTTAGAAGCACCGTTGATGGGCTTGACTAAGAAGTGTGTGAAATACATTTGGTCGTAAACTTGCGACTCAGCCTTCCAAGAGCTAAAGGAGAGATTGAATTCCGCACTAATTCTAGTTCTTCCAGAGTCGGGTAATAGTTATATAGTTTTATGTGAGGTATCTGGAATCGGGTTTGGAGCAGTGCTTATGAAGGAAGATCATGTTGTTGCGTACAGATCTCAGCAGTTGAGGCCACACGAGAATAACTATCCTACGCATGACCTAGAGTTGGATTCTGTTGTTCATGCTTTGTGTTGTTGGACGCACTATCTATTGGGAGAACATTTTTTGGTATATACTGACCACAAGAGCCTCAAGTATATTTTCATGCAGTGTGACTTGAATCTGAGAAAGAATATTTGGGTCGAGTACCTACAGTCTTTTGACTTCGAGCATGCTTATACACATGGGAAAGGAAATGTTGTGGCTGACGCACTGAGCAGGATGACTCAGTTGCAGGCAGTTCGGGAAACCATGAGTGAGTGTCAAGTTATGGTACTGTTCTCTGAGATGCATTTGGAGGTGCACGACAGACAGGGTCATATGGTTCTTTCTTCTATAGAAGTTACCTCTACCCTTTTTTTTCGAGTTTTAATGAGGCATCTATTAGACCTAGAGGGCCTAGTCCCACAGGAGGGTGTGTCAGATTGAGACCCTACTCCGGGGTGGACACTAGCTGATGAAGAGGTGCTACATTTTCATGGCCGTGTGTGGGTTTCATCAGACATTCGTGAGGAGCTGATGCAGGAGTTTCCTGCTTCAGCTTGGGCAGTTCATCCTGGTGTCACTAATATGTACCGAAACTTACACCGTTAGTATTGGTGGCCAGGTATGAAGAAGGATGTGGCTAGTTTCGTTATGTGGTGTTCCACCTATCAGTAGGTGAAAGCAGAGCATTAGTGACCAGTATGGATTTTACAGCAGTTAGCCATTCTTTAGTGGAAATGGAATGATGTCACGATGGACTTCGTGACAGGATTACTGAGATCTCCTTGAAAAAATGATACAGTTTCAATTTTTGTGGATTGGCTCACAAAGGTTGCACACTTTTTTCTGATCAAGGAGGCCTTTAGTGTTGATGAGCTGGGGCGGTTGTACATCCAAGATACTGTTCATCTGCATGGAGTTCCACACTCTATTGTTTCAAACAGGGATGCATGTTTCAGTTTTCACTTCTAGTAGGGGCTATATAGGGCTTTGGGGATACAGGTAATTTAGATTATAGCATACCATCCCCAGACTGATGGACAGTCTGAGCGTACAATCTAGTGCTAAAGGATATTCTTCGAGCATGCATTCTAGACTTTTCTGGTACTTTGGGGAAGTATATTCCTCTAGTGGAGTTCACATACAAAAATAGTTTTCAGGAGACAATTCAGATGGCACCTTACGAGGATCTATACGGTAGGCCATCCCAATCACCTTTATGCTAGATAGAGGTAGGAGAGGCAGCTTTGCTGGGGCCTTGTCTTGTTCAGGAGACCTCAAAGCAGATAAAGTTGATTCGGAAGCGGATGGCTACAAAACAATCTTAGTAGAAGTCTTATGCTGATCAATGGGGACGACCTTTGGAGTTCAAGGTTGGAGATCAGGTTTTCATGTGTGTTACCCCGAGGTTGGGACATATGTGGATTATGAGATAGGGGAAACTCTCACCAAGATACGTCAGGCCATTTGAGGTTCTATAGAGAGTCGGGCTGGTTGCTTACAGGTTGTAGTTACCACAGAGGTACCATGCAATGCATGACGTATTTAATGTTTCTCAGGTTCGATGGTATTTCTCAGACCCGTCTCATGTTCTTAAACTTGAAGAGGTTGAGATGGAGCAGGATGCATCTTTCAAGGAGCATCCTATCAGGATTGTTGATCGCATAACAAAATTCCTCTATGGTCAGTCTATTCCTCTAGTACGAGTGTTATGGCAGCACAGACGAGTACAGGACGAGACATGGGAGAGAGAGGCCGATGTTCGATCGCAGTGGACAGAGTTGTTCGAGGATTATTCTCCTATGCCTTGTTAGGAAATTCGGGGATGATTTTCTTTAAGCGGGAATGTTTGTAAGAACCAGGATCTCCAGTTTCTTGTAGGATCAATTTTACATGATTTTTAAGGAAAACGAGGTTTTTGGAAATTATTGAAGTACACGCTGTGTACTTTCTGAGTACACGCTTTGTACTCTTTTTCCCACCTGAATCCATGTGATGGCAATGTCCAGGCCACACACACGGTGTGTAGGGGTGACATGGAGGTCGATTTTGGCGGATTATGGAAAACCCCACTACACTCCGTGTACTTTAAAATTACATTCCGTGTAATTTTTTTATTTTATTAATCGACCTGGGGTCGCGCTTAATGATCATTAACATCTTCTTCTCTGCCTAATTCTGTCCAGAGCATCCATGGAGGCAGATTCTTCTCCTAGCCACTGATCCATCACCGGTTTTCTGAATCTAACTTTATAGATTTAAGAAGAATCACATCGGTGAGTTCTTGGTTCTTCTTTGGCAACGTTTCCTAATTATTTCTCCCGTGTGAGTTATCTATGGTTGAATGTTTTAGACATTTCTGTAGATCTACTCCATTGTAGGACAATTCACGGGCTGAGGTTCAATTAAATCGATCCTTGATGATAGAGGTAGGTGGTTTGTTGCCGTATGTTGATGTTCTTTGAGTATTGGTTGTGAAAGTGTAGGGTACCCATGTATCGCGTATCCCGAGTTTAGGATATTTATCCTATTATTTATTTTCCCTAGATTTCTTGTTATCTTATGGTTAATTGTTGCTAAAATATTCTTGGTTTCATGTTTGAGGATCACCCCACGGGTGTTTCTCCCCCTGTTTGGCTGTTTATCACCGTTTGGAACTGTTTTCCTATAAGGAAAACCCTATTGCAAATGTTATTTTACTTGTTATCGCTGATTTCACCTGTTACCTGCTGTTTGAATACTTTTGATTCATAGTAGATATTATCCAAGTAGTTGTTATAATTACTTAGGTCTGCCGACAATCGATTAAACCCGGTTGGACTGCTCCGGACGGTGGGAACCTGGTGCGGGAGATCAAAGATGGAATAGACGATTAAGTGCTTCCCTAGCGGGTCTGTTGGTTTTAGTTTTGTACGCATGACCTATGGGAATTGAACTTTTTTCCTCCCAAGAGTGTTCATAGATTACCCTCGCATCGAGAACATAGGGGGAATTAGACGTAAGTGCTTCCTCATGGAGTTTGTAGCAATCGTTGCAAGACCATATGGGAATTGACGCAAGAGCTTCCCAGAGTGTTTGTACCTTGTTTGATTACTGAACTATATGGGTCTTATAGTATGAGCCACCCAGAGAGTCAGTATGAATTTTGATGGTTGGTTTTGATGAGTCCACCAAGCTAAAGAACAAGATTGGGTTTTGTACTGCTTGTGTTTAGGTAGTCTTTTGAGATACCGGATGTGCTACTTTCTTACCTTGGAATAGAATGCTCTTCTTGTTCTTCCATGGTTTTTTAATAAAATGAATGTGAATGGTAATTGGTAGGATTATATACTGGTGTACTCTTCGTCCATTACTGTACTTATTTTCCTTTAGTTTTTCTATATTACTCACTGACAGTAGGGCACAATTCTTGGGGTGGTTGCCTACTGGGATTAGTATCACAACCTATTTGGGTCCTGCTTTTTGGCCCAAAAAGATTATATCGTATTAGGTGTAGGTAGAGATTATGGCCCTTCTACCTCATGTACTTGATTGCTGGTTGGAGCTAGAGAGCATGGGACTGAGCTTGGGTCCGCGATGCTGCTAGAGTTTCTATTTACTTTAGTACTTTGGTTTCAGTTGTATTTCAGAACGTTGTTTTGTTTACGTCTTTCCATAGATACATGTATCATTCTGCATCATTATTATATCAGACATTGCTTCTACATTTAGTTCAGTTGTTGCATTCTATTTAATTCTTCTTTTATTGATTATCCTTACTCTTCCACTGCATACCTTACCAAATGAAGGCCTAGTAACCCCACTGACTCACCAAGGCCCTCACTACTAGTCAGCAGCCCCTGGCATTTGGGGAAATGCGCTTGAGGTTATGTGGAGAACCAGGTATGGGGCACCATATACGTGGCTCTAGAATCGGGTCGTTACAGGTTTCATTCAAAATAAATTGTGCTACACAAAATCATGAACGCTTCTGATCACCCAACTAATCCTATTCTTACACGTATTTGAATGATACATAAACCTACTTCAATGGGACAATGAATCATCTATTCCACATAAAAATAAAAAACCATCCCTACCTTTTCATTAAAATTTAATTATTTGATATCCACTAAGTAATTCATCTAAAAAACTATTTTATACATAAACTACTGAACATCTTCCTGTAATAGAAAATAAGAGATCTTCTCACCACGCATAATCTTCCTCCCATGAAACTGAATTACATTAATTTAAAAAATATCAGTGAAAATAATCCTCACCATATCAATGTGTTTCTATGTAAATATTTTTCATAATGCACCAATATTGTATTTTTTAGAAGATACAACACTTCCATCACCAATGCATGTTGACATTTCCATATCTCACAGGGTCGATTGAAGGTTGATAGATGAACTGAATTGTTCATGGTTAAGGGAGGAGGTTGAAATTTAGGAAGAGTATATGTATTCCAATGTATAATGGTCATGTTAAATTTATATATTAGAACACATAACCTAATCCATAAAGTCCTACATACACTACATGGTTATTGGGTCAATTCTAACTTATAATTAAATAATATAAAATATAAAAGAAACATATTTTAATTTCTAAGGATGAAACACTTATTCATAAATGACAACCATCATATAAAACCCCATATATTAAAATTTAAGGATATAAAATAATATTCAATTCTAATCAAGAATCCCTAAATATATTTTAATAAAATAAAATTTATAAAATGTAATGGTTATAATAAAAATACCTAACAAATAATTTTTTGTAGAAAAAATGAAAACAGTAATATACCCCTTATTAGTGTGATATGTCATGAAATAATTCCTAATAAAAATAAATTTGTCTCATATTAGTTATAATATTCTTAAAATGTTTTATATAATTTTAATTATCTCATTAAATTTACACTTATTTTGATTTGAATCCAAAGTACATTAATGTTTTTTTCTCTACAATAAGTATTCAAAAAAAATGCTGAAAATAGCTTGTTCTTCATTAGTAGTATATAATTATATAATGTATTTTTTATTAATAAACCATAATTACATGTATTTTCATAAAAAACAGAATTTCCATAGGTTAATCATGACATCTAGTGTATAACCACCTAAGTCAACATTTGAATACAAAGATAAATTACAATCATATATTTTCCAAAAAATTAATGAATGACAAATTTTCCATTTCATCAACCTTAATATTATATTCTCTTCATTTAATTTATATTCATTGGGATTCTAGAATAATGTAGAACATAGTCATTTTGAAAAAATACTCTCTTGTATACTATATGTTAAATATAATAAGCACCCAATTATTCATCTACAATGCATGTTGTCATTTAGTTTCCTAGACTCATCAATGACTTTATTCTCATTACAACTCATTTGAGTTGTTTTTACTCTTCATCATTTATGTCAATATGTTTTAATGAATTATAATATGTTTTTATGTGATTTATCACATTACCAATAAATTGTTGACAAATTTAATAACATGAAAGATAATATAACTAACCCAGTGTGATAATTTGAATTTTTTATGTGTTTTAAAAAACAATTACAAATTTTTTTAGTTATTGATCCATATATCCCATCATTAAAATAAATAAGTACAAAAAAATAAATATGAGGTGTTCTTAAATAATGTAGTGATTTCCATGCCTACAAAAAATCCATTTGATAAATGAAAAGAACATAAGTGCTTATATAAAGATCCAGGTTCTTATTTTAGGCCATAAATTTCATTACAATATTTTAAAACATAAATACAAAGTTTTAGATTTCCAAAATAAGAAGTTTGTTCAATATAAACATCCTCTATTAGATAACCACTTTAAACTAATATTTTACAACTATTTGATATAACATGAAATCCATATATCTTTCATTGGTCCATAGAATCATAATGGATTATTATATATCAATAATTATAAGGATCAACTTGTAATATATACCTTCCCAATGATTATATCCTTTAGTTACTAGCATAGAACTATTTATTGGTATCACACCATGATCAACCTATTTATTTATAAGACCCCATTTTATACCAAAAACCTAATATTATCTTGTTTAATGAAATAATTCACATAACTCATTCATGTTTAATTTTTGTAATTACTATTGAATTTCTACGACCTAACTCCCAAATTCTAATTCATCTTTTGTAGAAGTATCTTCTAGTTAAGATACAAATTAATAAAACCTAATATGATTTACTACGCTCAATATAGTTATAATTCATTCATCGGGGATTTCAATAATTTTTTTAAAGGATGAATCATAGGAATTTTATTCTACCTTGGTAGTAAACATTAAAGTTCACTGGTATTCATTATTTTACAATTTTGTTCCTAGAAAAGAATTTTTGAATTATTCATCTTTTTTTACTTTATTAGAATGTATTGGGTCACATGTTCTCAAAATAATTATTTATCTCATAAATATCATTATTTTTGTAATCAAAATTTCTAATTTTATCAAATATCACAAAACATTATTATTCAATAATCCTTGAAATTTTGTTGATTACTGTAATTTCCTCGAAGGTAGTATAATATCCAATAAATATTCCATCACCAGCTTTTTTATCAAAAATAAAAAGCTTATCCTTAGTGTTTAGAATATTAACATTACCCCCATAATCCCAATGGTACTAAAAATTGGGATTTCTATTAATCCAAATATAATATGGTGTTCTCCTCAAAATAGGTCTAATTTTAAATTGATTTAATAAATAACATGCCAGATTTATAGCTTTATCACAAAAAATGAGATGGTATGATATAATCATATAAAACTATTCTTTTTATTTCCTGCAATTTATTATTTATCCACTAAAAACTACTATTTTTTTAGGTGTCTTGGGGGATGAATAATTATGATTAAAATAATTAACATAACAATATAAATTGAACACATTTAGTTTTATATTATCCTATATTGTAACATAATTATGTAATTTTTATCGTCATTATATCACTGAACAATTTATCGTAAACATTAAAAATAGTCCTTATATTTAACTCTTAAAAAACATTTTAACAATATTACATCATCAACTAAATCATAAAAAAGATATCAAACTTATACTTGTGACTATAAATGTATAAAAAATATATTTAAATTAGTTATAAGGGTCTAAAAGTTGGGTCATATTTACTCATTTTAAATGATAACATGTATTACATTTCCTTTTGGCATGAATCAAACAAATAATTTTAAATTATTTGAAGATGAGGAGAATTTTAAAATAAAAAAATTTAAATAAATTTCAAAATGAATAATAATTAAAATTTCTATATTTTGTTTACCGTATCCAATATTAATTTATTTTATCATTTAAATAGTTTATGTTATGTCAACAAAATAAATTAAAATCTTGATTACCGACTTTATCTATAATAGGTTTGTTAAATTTGAGAATCAAATCATTAGTAATTGAAAATTAATTATTTTAAAATTAATTGAAATAATTATCATCACAAATTTGATAGATACTTATATGTTTTTATTTACAAATTACCCATAAAAAATCTGTTTATCAGCACTAATTTTGGATAAGTAATAAATTCATCTCCCATAATTCTCTCAATAGATATTTAACCAAAACGGAATTAACCTCTATCAAATTTTGATAAAGAGTAGAAATTATATAAATCACAACTCATATTACCTGATAATATACTATCCATAAATCATTTATAATTTTCCCCCATTAATGTTTACACTACATTGAAAAAGAAAATAAGAAATTAATTTTCTACCCATATTTATTTGATCATGAATTGTTATAAAATTATGAATTGGGAACCAAATATTTATTATCTATTTTAATATTTTTGGAACTAAATTTTGAAAATTTCCTTGAATGATAATAAATTTTATTTAAAAAGAATTTTCAGGTTTTGAAATTATTATTTTTATCAAAATTTCCATTCAATCCTCAAGGATAACAATTAATTTTAGTGAGAATCTTAATTTTAGAAATAGAGCTAAAATGATATTTATAAAAAATTTCCTTGTCATCATAGATTCTTTTTCTAAATTTATACTTATGATTAGTATTCTTTCAATGTGTTTTTTATGGTAATTAATAAAATTTAAAAACATATCAAGAATCCTAAAATTATTCATCATATTTTAAAATCTATTATATCTAATTAACATGTTCAACACCAAACGAAGCATAACATCTATTTTTGATTTTAAATTTATTTATTTTTCATTCATGTACACGCTTACATTATCCATGAGATATAATACATTTAAATTTTGTTGTTTTCATTTTTGGAGACTCATATATAGTTTATAGAAAAGTAAAATACAAATTTAATTTTCAAAAGACCAATGTTCATTTCCAGATTCAGCTTTAGCATAGAAGAATAATTCAAATTTACCTCATTTGATTGTTCCACAAAATCACATTGGACATTTGATTAGATTTTTCATCTTCTAATAATGATGAGGAAATGTCAAAATAATCCTTATAATCACTTAATATTACATTCTTGGTTTTTATTATTTTATTTTTATTACCAACCATTTGGAAATAAATTTTTTATAACTTATTATTTTCTGGTATTTGTGTATTACTACCCTTTCCTTTTACATATAACATTACATGATTTTAATAATAAATATACATCAGAGTACAATAAAAGGATCTGTAAGTATAGGGTATTTGACAACTAGGTACATAATATATAAATCATAGGGATAAAAAATATATATTTAATCTCCATAATGTGCTCCTAACATTCATTTTTCTCATATATCTGCATCGGATATCCGTGGGAAATATATGATCAAAGGGCTGAGATAAAATTCCTATTAATGGAATAAACATAAGAATAATGATAAAGAACATGAGTTGGGAGACATGATATAATGATATAAAAATACATGGAAAGTATGGAATCACTACATATAAACATGGGATCATATAAATGTCAAGACCTATCCCCCGGGGCCTACATCGTGACTACCCCAAGCTCACCATCCATAGGCCAGGGGCTGGCGACTAGCACCAAAGGTGTAATTCCCTATATCTGGGAAGGCATTGCCTTTATAAAATGTAAACACACACAACTAGAGAACATGTGGATGTAAACACTAATTAAAGCAGTATAAAATGTGTGCAGAAAGTATAATGGGTATTGAAATACAAGCCCAATAGAAAGGTACAGCTATAACTAAAAGAAAGTACAACTGAAAAGGCAAATGGATAGAAGATGGAAGCAGCTCCTGAATCATCCTCTGGGTTCCTACCTGAAGGGTAGGTACTTATGTCCTCTTTAGAACTCCATGTTAGTCCGTCTCCTCCAGGTACCGACTCGTCATGAGGTCCACCTCCGAGTACCATCCAGTCCTCGTACACTCTGCCTCGGTCAATGTTGTCCATCCTCTGCATCCAACACAACGAGGTGTGGGCATAGCCCGTGCAGTGGAAAGTATAACGATACTGAGTAGGGACCCCGAGACACTCAATTTATCACAAAATTTAATAGGATAAACCACAAAGTAAGACATCAACAGATAACCTTTACTTAGGTATATGCCTATACATATACCTATGTTACCAGGTAACCAATCTCAATCATGAGGAAAACACAAAGGTCATTGATTCAACTCAAACCTGGATTTTCATTATCGAACCCACAACTAATGGAAAACTCATCCTCTGTCAAGTACAGTGACCCTGTCATGACTCAGAGGTGCTACTCGCTAACCTTAGACTGCTGATGTACTCTTCCTGTCGAGTACCACGGGTCTGCTGCCAAACCGGGCGCTCCTCCACTATGGGTCTGCCGCCAAACCGGGTGCTCCCCCTAATATCTGTCAGAGGTACTGATCCTGTCGAGTATCGTGGGTCTACTACCAAACCAAGTTCTCCGTCCGATGTGGGTCTGCCACCAAATCGGGTGCTCCATCCACTGGGCTAGACGAATCACTTCGGGTCGAACCAGTCAAGCAGTCGTCTGGTCTACAACTACTAGGTCTCCATACTAAGTATGCTCATCTCCATGAGGATCCACTCTACAAGATACTAGTAGATACTCCAAGTGTCACGAAGTCTAAAATTAAAGTATCCCAAATGACCGCCACGTTAAAGGGGTCTCAATGCAATAGACGGTGAGTTAAACGGACGCCTGGTCTATGATTTATTAGACTTTTTTGTCCCGGGGGCCAAGTTAGTTTCATGTATGAACCAACCTGACAGTATCTCAACTGCACCCGGAAATCCCATAGGTTATACTCAAAGAAACTGTTTTCTCAATGATAATACCAACACCACTGACAGTTCGTCATACGAACGTCTGGTTTGAGAGTTATTGGCTTTTCTGTTGTAGGGGTCCGGTAGGTTTTTAAGATAAAACCAACACGACCGTACTCCAACTGCATCCAATCCTCAATTGGAGTATGCCAAAAGAACTTTCTAATCAAAATGAATCCAACGTAGCTGACGAAACGTCAATTGGACGTCCGGTCCTTATGTTATATGTGTTTCTGCTTCGTGGGCCCGATTGGTTTTAGGTTCAAACCAACCCAGCTATATCTCAACACTGTCGAAACCATGAGATTAATATAACAAAATGACCATCTCGATCCAAGTATTCCTACGCAACTGACGGTGTGTCAATCAGAGGTCTGTAACTCATGTTATGGGTGAATGACCGAAAACGGTCCCAAAAGTGGGGTTTGGGCCCAGTCTGACCTGGCCCAACCCACTCTAGGTCTGCCCGAACCAGGTCTACCAGACCTGGGTCCTGGTCTGGCCCGGTAGGGCCCGACACGGCCCGTGCGGAGGTGGCCCGACCCAGTCAAGGCGGCCCGGCCTGACGATGGCGGCCCGGGCTGATGGCCAGTTGCGGCTCATCCATATGTCTGAGCACGTTGCGTGGAGCGGGGGGCGTTAGTTGAAACCGGTGGTGCCAGCTAGCGCTGCCCCTCCCTACCGGTTGGTTCCATCTGGTGTGAGCGGCTCGTACGGGAAGGCCACTGATCTTCCACGGAGCATCAAGAAGTGTCGCGGCTTCTTCCGTCTGGCCACTAGAGGGCTGGCCGGTTCGCCCGCCGAAGCGGCTAGCCCAACACAGGCCGCAGTCCTTCGCAGCGCGGCACCACAAGGCGTCGTGGTTTTCCTCTCTAGCCATCTTGTCCAGCATGCAGGCCACAGTCTTCCTGCAGCACGGCGCCAAGGTGGTGGGTTGCGGTTTCCTTCACATGGTCGGCGTGTCGGTATCGGTCCTCCTCTACCGCATTCCAGCATGGCCGCGACCATAGCTCACCGCCACCTTACGGCCGTGGTCTCTTTATCTGGTGTGGTGCGACAAAACCGCACACTTCCAACTCCACCTCCGTCATCAAATAAACCAACAACCATCAGAGGAATGCCAAGACGTGTTGGTTCGGACCGCATCCTTTGAATTGGATGATAATATTTGGCCAATGACAAACCACAGAAATCAAAGAATAATGAGGTTATTTTATTCCAATAAATTAATCAAAAACCCCTACCTCGATTCAAGGATGTTGTCTAAGTCGCGGAGGACAGCGTCGCGGAAGTCAGATGTCGTTCCATCAACGTTGGAGAAAAAGATATTGTCATTGGCGAGGGTGGTGTCTTCTTCCTTGATGTGGAGGAATAAAAAAGATGATGGTGTTCCTTGAGGCGTCGCCTCGCATTCTTCGGTGGAATCGGCATACTTCATCGAAGAGGACGTCGTTCCTCGTGTTCTTCATTGAAGAAGGTGAATTATCCCAAGCCTTTCTCCACGAAAAGAATAGCCAACCCCAAATGAAATTAGATGCTCTCTAAAAATATATTGATTCCATGAAAATTAAAAATGATTTCATGACACCACATATAATTAATTAATTGATGAGCTTAACTCCTTATTTAGAAGTGTTGTCATATTAAAAGAGAGAGAGGAAGGTGGAAGGTTTATCCTTAATGTGGGGCGGTGTTAAGAATTAAACAATGGGATTAAGGGAGTTTGAGGGGAGTTATGGGGAGATGAACGGTTAGGGCTCGTGTGGTCCCTGCCTCACATTTATCCACACATGGGATGTTATGTGGGTGTGGGCCACACCAATAACTTCCCCATGTAGGATTAAACTACCAAAGTGAAAAAAAATTGTTCACAACAATTTTATTTAACTTTTTTTGTTAAACCTCAAAAATTAACTTTCATCCTACAAAAAACACAACTGCAGTAAAGGACCCCTTAAGTGAATACTGGTGCTACGAGTTCATTGGTGTCCTTAGATTTCAATTCCGAGCACCAGTTGAAAAGATAGAAAACCCCACACGTACGTTTAATGAAAATTCCCAAACAAAACATTAGAAATTGATTTCGAGCACACCGGGCCTCGGATTCAGGTGCCGTTAGAGACTGTGGACTCTTAAAATTCAAAGAATTTATGAAAAAAAATTTGCTTCAAATTTATATGTTTTATCATTACTCCCACCTCATGGATTTACATCCCCGTAAAACTACAACACATACTAGGAAATCAAAAGGGATACTGAGGAAGAATCTGAGCCGCTCTGTCCCATGTGCTCTGCTGGAGCTTCCTGTGTTTCTAGTGAATGCGCACTAGAGGAATCGACCATCCTTGTAGGACCCGGCCATCTCGATCCTCAATCTCTACTGGAACCTCTGTGAATGTCGCCCCATAATCTATATCTAGCTTTCTGTGGTCGATGATGTGTGAAGGGTCTTGCACGTATCTCCTCATCTGAGATATGTGAAAGACGTCATGCACCCGATGCAACTGAGGTGGAAGAGCCAAGCGGTAAGCCACCTCGGCTATCCTGCTGAGGACCTGGAAAGGTCCGATGCACCTCAGAAATAAGTTGCCTCATTAGAAAAATCTCCATATTCCTCATCGATGTGAGACCCGTAGGAAGACATGGTTGCCATCCCCGAAATCAAGAGGTCTCCGTCTCTTATAAGCTTAAGACTTTTTCTTTCTCTATGTAGTCTTCATGCACTCCTCGATGATCTGCACCTTCTTTGTCGAAGCTCATACCATATCTAGTCAGTAGTAAGTTGGACGACTTGGTCAGTCGGTCAACATTCACCCTTCTTCTCCAATGATCTATAAATGCTGCTATGATTTCTCTTTTGCCGAAAAAATAAATCTTTTCTCATCCACTGGATAAACCTCTTCTTTTTCCTAATATTTTCTATCGTGACAAGAACAATACTAATTAATGTCATGCACAACATCATAAGGCCTCGACGCTACTACCAAGAGATCAAACCATTACTCTCACCTCCAAGGGTTGTGTCACAGTGTCAGCATCAATGTGTGGTCACTGGGTCTCCTCCAGTAGGAATTTAGAATTTGAGGGTCAAGTCCACAGTTTTAATCTGAAACTCCTAGTATTAGCCACAGAAAAATCCAAAAAAGAAAACTTCATAAGGACTACTATCTTTTATTACTGCATCTCAAAGTACAAAGACACAAAGAAACCAAAACAACAACATTAACGAATCTAGAAGAATCTCAAACAAAAAACTATTTGCTTGGAACGAGTCCCACTACTGTCCACCTACTTCCGGAGCTCTAGGTGAACCACCTTGGGGTGGGAGTAGTAGTGCTTAATGACTCTATCCTCCATCTGCTGAAGGACCTTCTCCAATGCCTTTCCACTACTCGGCTGATTCTCAAGCTCCCACCTCTGCCTCTGTCTCGATGGCTCCTCCATCGCCTGATAATCAACATTGCGGAAAGTTGGACATTCACATACTCTATGAAACCATTCCCTGTAGGAATTACAAACTCTTTTCCGTTCAGGTCTCCCTCGACGTCGGGTGCCCTGCACCCCCATTTCCACACTCGGGGGGTCGTCTTTATGTAGGTGTAACCCGCTCGTGCCCATGTGTCATCTGTCTACTACCTACAACAGATGACTCAGCTACTGATGAAAAGCCATGCGGTAAGAGAAGTAGCTCCTGAGCCCACATAGAGTGTAGAGTCGCTGGTATAAACTCCACCCTGAAAATACCCTGTAAGTTTCCACAGGTGAGGGGCACCTCGTCGTAAAACTAGAGCATCAGGATCAACCACCTCTCAGCTACTTCCTAAAAGAGACTAATAGCTAGGTACACCACCATGTCTGCTAGTGTCCCAACTGGGTAGAAAACATGTGCTACAAACCCCATCCAGTACCCAACCGTCTGTAAATCTATCTCTCCTCGATACCTCGGAGTCCTCTGTCGCAGGAACCCATGCAACACATTCAAGCGGTGCACACCCTCTGCAGTTGGGGCTGGTCGTAACGGTAGCCCAGTGGGTAATGGTACCACTGGTGCCTCTACTATATTGGGGCCATGCACAGTGGCCTCCCTAATCAGTGGGCTACCATCACGCTCTCCACTCGGAACCTGTGATGATCAACTAGATGATGATATCTTGAAAAGAAACAGGTGTGACATGATTAAAAGACTATACCTGGTGAGATGACCTGTTTTGAGCTGATATAAAGAAAACTTTTGAAAGCACACACGCAATCAGTGTTTTCATGCACTTAGTCATAAATCAGAAGTCAGGGCCCTTGTGTATGGATACGTCGGCCACTACAGCAACACTCGACTCCATGAACTGAAAACCACACCCAGTACACTTAACACTATTGATTCATTGAAAAGAAAATATCAGATTCCTAAGTTATGCGGTAGAATCGACTCCTCTGATACCAATTTTTCACGACCCATCCCCTGGGGCCCACATCGTGACTACCCCAAACTCGCCTTCCATAGGCCAGGAGCTAGGGACTACCACCAAAGGCATAATTCCCTAGATATGGGAAGACAATGAATTTATAAAAGGTAAACACGCACTTCTAGAGAACACGAGGCAGAAAACACAAAGTAAAGCAGTATAAAATTTTTGATGAAAATACAAAGGGGACGGAAAATACAAGCCCAACAGAAAGGTACAACTACCATTGAAAGAAATTACAACTCAAAAGACAAACAGCTGGATGATGGAATTAGGTCTTGAATCATTCTCCGAGTTCTTACATGAAGGGTAGGTACAGATGTCCTCCTCAGCACTCCATGTCCATCTGTCTTATATGGGTATCAACTCATCATGAGGTCTAGCTCTAGGTACCGTACAGTCCTCGTACACTCTTCCTTGGTCAGCGTTGTCTTTCATCTACATCCATGAGAATGAGGTGCGGGCATAGCCCGTGCAGGGGTGAGTATAACAATACTCAGTAGGGACACCAAGACACTAAAAGTCTCACAAAATCATATAATGATAAACCAAAAAGTAAGATCTCAAAAGGAAACCTTTACTTAGGTATATTCCCTTACTTATACCTAAGTTATCAAGTAACCCATCTCAATCATGAGGAAAACACAAAGGTCATTGACTTAGATCAAACCAGAATTTTCATTATCAAAACCACAACTACTGGAGAACACCACCTCTATCGAGTACAATGTCCTTGTCATTACTCCAAGGCGCTACTCACCAACCTTAGACTGCTGAGGTACCCCTCCTGTCGAGTACCGCAGGTCTGCTGCCAAACCAGGCGCTCCTCCACTGTGGGTCTGCCGCCAAACCGGGCGCTCCCCCTAAAAGCCATCAGAGGTACTCCTCTTGTCGAGTAACACGTGTCTACTACAATAACAGGTGCTTCATCCTCCTTGGATCTACCGCCAAACCGGGCGCTCCGTCCACTGGGCCAGTCGAATAACTCCAAGTCGAATCGGTCAAGCAGTCATTAGGTCTACAACTACTAGGTCTATGTACTCTTTATGCTCGTCTACGGGAGGATCCACTCTAGGAGATACTGGTCGACACACCAAGTTTCATGAAGTCTCATGTAGAATTATCACAAAGGACCTCCATCTCAAAGGGGCCTCAACGCAACAGACGGCGCGTCAAACGGATGCCCAGTCTGTGTGTTATTAGTCTTTTTGTCCTAGGGGCCCAGTAGGTTTCGTGTATGAACCAACCCAACCATATATCAACTACACCTTGAACTCCCATAGGGTATACAAAAAGTAACCGTTTCTCAACAGCATTACCAACCCCGATGATGGTTTGTCAAATGGACGTCCGGTCTGAGAGTTATTGGTTTTCCGTTCCAGGGGCCCGGTTGGTTTTTAAGATAATACCCACCTGACTATACTCCAATGATGACCAATCATAATGTGGATTATTCCAAAATAACCATCTCATCAAAAGGAATCCAACATAGTTGACGACACATCAATCGGACGTCCGACCCTTATGTCATAAGCGTTTCAGCTCAGTGGGCCCGGTTGGTTTCGAGTTCGAACCATCCCGGCCATATCTAAAAATCTCTAAAACATTGAGTTTAATATACCAAAATGACCATCTCAATACAAGGATTCCTATGCAACTGACGGTGCATTGATCAGAAGTCTGTATCTCATGTTATGGGTGAATAACTGAAAACAGTCCCAAAAGGGGGGTCTCGGCCCGGTCCTACCCGGCCCAACCCACCCAGGGTCGTCCTGAACTGGGTCAACCCGACCCAATTCTGGACTAGTAGGGTGCGGACTAGACTGTAGTCTATGGCCCATCACGTGCATGGGTCGCCCGGCCTGGCTGTTGCGGCCCGGCCTGCGCAGGGGCGGCCCGCCCCGCGCGTGAGTGACTCGGCCCGACACATGGGGCCCGACCCGACGCAGGCGGCCCGGCCTGGTGGCTAGTCGTGGCTCGGTCATGTGGCTGAGCATGTTGCGTGGAGAGGGGGAGAGGGGGAGTTAATTGAAACTAGCAGTACTAGCTAGCACCGCCCCTCCCTACCGGTCGACCGAAACCGGCAGCTCCCGTCCGGCGTGAGCAGCCTGCACAGGCGAGTCACTAATCTCCCACGTAGTTCCATGCGGCGCCACAACTTCTTCCATCTGGACTGCTGGCAATCCAGCCGGTTCGACCATTGAAGCAGCCCGCCCAACGCGGGCTGTAGTCCTCATGTCCGGTCGGCTCGTCCAGCAGGGGGCCCGCATAGCGGGCCGCGTTCTTCCCATAGTGTGGCACTAAGGTGGTGCCGCAGTTTCTCCTACCAAGCCGGTTTCTGCTAGCCGGTTTGCTTTGTAATAGTGGCCCGCACCATGAGACAAGGTTTTATTTACATGGTCTTCACGTCGGTGTCGGTCCTCCTCCACCACGACCCCTCTTGGCCGAGTCTTTCGGTCACCTCCACCTTACGGTCGTGGTCTCTTTCTCCGGTGCGATGAGATGACAACGTACCCTTCCGACTCCGCCTTCGTCATCAAATAAACCAACAACCAACAGAGGAACGCCATGCTGTGTTGGTTTCTCCTGCATCCTCTGAATTGAATGATATCATTTGGCCAATGACGAACCATGGAAATCATTGAATAATGAGGTAATTTTATTCCACTAAAATTAATAAAAAACCCCTACCTCGATTCAAGGGTGTTGTCGAAGTCGCAGAAGACGGCGTCGAGGAAGTCGGACATCGCGCCATCAACATTGGAGAAAAAGACATAGTCGTTGGAGACGACAGCATCTTCTTACTTGACATGGAGGAAGAGGAAAGATTATAGTGTTTTTTCTGGTGTCTTCTCACGGTCTTCGGTGGAATCGGCTTCCTTCATCGAAGTGGACGTCGTTCCTTGTGTTCTTCGTTGGAGAAGGTGAATTCTCCCAATCCTTTCTCAATAAAAATAATATCCAACCCCAAAATAAATAATAGGCTCTCTAAAAATATAATGAAGCCATGAAAATTCAAAATGAATTCATGACACCACATATAATTAATTAATTGAGGAAGTCAACACATTAATTAGAAGTGCTGGCATATTAAAAGAGAGAGAGAAAGGTGGAAGGTTTAACCACAATGATGGGAGGTGTTAAGAATTAAACAAGGAGTTTAAGTGAGTTTGAGGGGAGTTATGGGGAGATGAATAGTTGGGGATCGTGTGGGCCCACCTCAAAAATATCCACACATGGGATGTTCTATGGGTGTGGGCCCCACCAATAACTTCCACATGTAGGATTAAACTACCAAAGAAAAATAAAATTGTTCACAACAATTTTATTTATCTTTTTTTGTTAAACCACAAAAATTAACTTTCAACCCGCATAAAATGCTACTATGGTAATGGTCCCCTTAAGCGAATACCGGTGTTATGAGTTCATCGGTGTCCTCAGATTCCAATTCTGAGTACTGGTTCAAATGATAGAAAAACATGCATTTACATTTATTGAACGTACCCAGAAAAACATCAAAAATTGATTCCGGGGACACCGGGCCTTGGAATCAGGCGTCTTCAGAAACTTCGGACTCGTAAAATTCCAATGAATTTATGAAAAAAAAATTCTTTGAAATTTCTGGGTCTTTACAATAAACATCGAATCATATTAATATGGAAGAATCATAAAACATGTCTTTAGTATGGGTCAAGGTTAACAGCCAATCTCGTTTCCCATAGTATTATGGGCAGGATTACTTCCAATCCAATTTCACATCGCATCGCATGAGACATAACATTAGAAAATGCATTGGAGTGCTATATGGGCCCACCCATCACATCATATTAATGAATATTCTTTCCACATGAATAATAATCATCCATACATAAACATAAGGGAACCCATGGAATGAATTGTGTACCAAAATCATTACATAATGCATAAACAATGGGCGTATCATGAAAGTGTCCATGAAAGAAATTATTTAGAATAGACATGGATTTTAATATGGTAAAATAGGTATATAATATATATTGTGATGTCAAACAGAAGTGACAATATATAAGAAATGTTTTTTAGAAACATTAGAAATAAAACTTTTTTGTGTGGTATTGAGGAATATATTTTAGTGCCTTTAAAATATAAAACAGTACAATAATTTATATACAACCATAATTTAACCAAGAATGTTTTAATAAAAAAATTAATGATTTAATAAAGACAATAGTGTCTTAAAAGAGAGGATATAGTTCCCTTTAAATCGGGTAAGAATTTAGGATGTTCCCTTAAAATTGGTTTGGTTATCGTTATGAATTATGGAGCGAATCACTTAAAAAAACATATATCCCCAAAAGAGAATGAAGGATTGATCTTGAAACATGAATTTTGATCATATAATCCGAATTTAGATGTTTTTAATAAAATTATCATACTTCTTTCTTTGGGTAAAAATAAAAATAGAGAGACTCGAAGGAACAAAGGTGGTTCAGGTTGAATCCCTTACCTGATGTCTGATGGTGTTATCCACTTGATATTAATAACCTTAATAGTCAAATTAATTTCATTAATTAATAATTAAAGAACCTATTAAATATTATCATTTTTTAATTAAACTAGTTTGAGTTCATTCTTAACCATTTTATTGGTTACAAGGACCATTTTCATTATTAGGTTCTGTTGTTTCTTTGGTTCTAATGATCAGTTAACATGTATTCATGTTCAAATAATCTTTTTTAAAATGGGGATGAATTGTCACGACCCGTCCTCAGGGCCCGTGCCATGAATACCCCAAACCCGCCTTCCATAGGCTAGGGGATGGAGACTAGCACCAAGGCGTTATTCCCGGTAAAAGGGATGTCATTGCCTTTGTAAAGTAAACAAACACCACAGAGCAAGCAAGCAGTAAAAGTAAGCACTAATAAAAAACTGGGTACAATAGTAAGTGTGGAAAAGTAAGTGGGCCAGTATAGAAACCCAAACTGAAAGTAAAGTACAACTGGAAGGGAAAACAGCAACTGAAAAATAAAGCTCCAACATCGAGTTGTCCACTAGAAATCCCACCTGAAGGGCGAGTACAGATAGCCTCCACATCTCCTCGGGTCCAGTTGTCCGCTTCGAGAACATCCCGCCCAGTGGTCCACCTCAAGGTACTGTCCTGCTCCGCAAGCCTCAACCACGATCATCGTTGTCCGTCGTCTGCAACCAACACAATGTAGTGCTGGCATAGCCCGTGCAGGGGTGAGTATAAACTACTCAGTAGGGACCCCGAGACCCCAGAAGGTCTCCAAGAATCCACAAAGGATAACCCACAAAGGAAAGATACAATCATGAAGTAACATCTGACACTGCTTAGGTATATGCATATACAAATACCAAAGTCATCAATTCTAGTTTTCTCCAACATCCAAGCCCAAGTACAACCCAGTCCACACATGATAGCACAACACAATCCACATAGGAAAGCAAAACAGGATTCAGCTCACACAGGTATACTTCTTCGTATGACGATAGAGATGATCAGATATATCCAGTAATTCATCTAAGCCATCGGACCCACAAAGGATCGATAGGTACTAACCCTCGCAATGACCCACAAAGGATCTGACCCACAAAGGATCGATAGGTAACTAACCCTCGCAATGACCCACAAAGGATCTGACCCACAAATATTCGATAGGTAACTAACCCCCTCAATGACCCACAAAGGATCTGACCCAAAAACGATCAATATGTAACTAACCCCCGCAAAAACCCACACAGGATCGGACTCACACAAGATCTGTAGGCGATGGCCCACACCGGACCACTGAGCAATGACCCACGCTGGATCAGACCCACACAATATCGGTAGAACTGATCGACGTAGGATCGTTGAGTGTTGTAGTCGTCGCCGTCGAATCCACTGAGGCTCTCTGTACAATCTTCGTCGAAGTCGCAGCCAGCTCTAGGGTTCCTGCACACAGCAAGCTCGTTCGGGAGGGTCCGCTCCACGAGCCGAGAGGCTGATACATCAACTGACACATAGTCCGGAGTTGATGTATCCAAAAGTTCCGTATCGTCCACAGGAACTCAACGTCGCAGACGGCGCGTCAATCAGATGCTCGGTCTGAGAGTTATTGGCTTTTTCGTTTCAGGGGCCCGGTTGGTTTTTAAGCAAATCCAACCCGACCATTCTCCAACTGAGTCCAAACCTTGAGCGGAGTAAGCCAAAAGATCCGGCTCACTGATAAGAATCCATCAAAGTCAACGGCACGTCAATCGGACGTCCGGAGCTCAAGTTATAAGCCTTTCTGCTCCGAGGGCCCGGTTGGTTTTGTGTACGAACCAACCCGGCCGAACCCAATGTATTCCAAAACCATGAGTGCGATATACTGAAACGACCGTCTCGATCCAAGGATCACATTTCATCTGATGGTTCGTCGATCAGAGGCCCGTGGCTCAAGTTATGGGAGATATACCGAATAAGGTTCGGTATTAGGGGGCTCGGGCCCGGTCCGACCCGTCCCGATACCCCTAGGGTCTGCCCGAACCGGGTCGACCCGTCCCGGGTCCGGGTCTGGCCCGCTTGGGCGCGGCCCAGCCCGGTCGGCATGGTGCGGCGCTGCTGGCGCGGCCTGGCCCGGCCAGGCGTGGCCCTGTCTGGCAGACCGTCCAAGCAGGCGGCCCGGCGCGCAGGGCGTGCTGGCCAGGGGTTCGGCCGAACGACCGAACCGTTCGGGGCGGGGGGCGCTCGCCCCATGTGAAGTAAACTGCGACCCCTTAATGGGGCCGCTTCGTCCGGCCAGCCGGGGGTTTCGGACCCCCGGTTCCTCTATGGTCTGGTTGGCTCGCTCCGGCCGGCCGGCCTCTACCGCCACGGGACCGGCAAGGCCGGTCCCCTTGCTCCGACGCCGGAGGCCCGATAATGGTCGCCGGTTCCACTGTTCCGCCACGGCCCAAAACAGGCCGTGGCTTTGGTTCATCCGGCACGGCGTGACGGCGCCGTGCCCCTCCGCCGCGGCCCCGCTCCAGCCACGGTACTTTAGTGGTTCTCCGGTGCAGCGCGACGACGCCGCATCTTTGGTTCATTTTCAACGGAGCGGCGTGACGACACCGCGTCCTGGTTCGTCTTCAACGGTGCAGCGTGACGGCGCTGCATCTTGGTTCGTCTTCAACGGCGCGACGACACTGCGCTCCTCCCCCTTTCTTTATCAAAATTCCACGCGGTGCTTCGGCACCGTGTTGCCTTGGTCACCGCAACAAAACCAACAACCAAAAAAAGGGGGGAGTTTCAGCCGTGTTCATGCGGTCCGACCTCCTCCCATTATCAAGATAACATGCAGTTCAAAGAAAAGGAGAAGCGATAGAAGATTTCACGAAATAACAAATAAAATAAATACCTACCTCAACGCTGTCATCGAACGAGCGTTCATTGCGGAATTAACCGTCATGGAAGAAGAGGTCCACCGTGGAAGAAGAAGATCGACGCAGAAGAAGAGAATCGCCGTTGGAGTTAGGTGATCTCTGAGGAAGGCGTCACTCGCTGCTGTCCGCCATCGTAGATTGGCGTTCTTCGTCGACGGTGGTGCGTTCTTCGCGTTTTTCATCGGCGGTGGTGCATTCTTCACATTCTTCGTCAATGAACGAAGAATCTTCTCTTTTTCTCCCAAAGGTTTATCACAACACAACCCCAACCATAATAAAATAAGTCCAACACTTATTTTATTATCAACCTATGCTTTTAAAAATCAATAGATAAGACATGAACAATTAATTCGAAAAATTAATTGTAACAATTTATCTTCCCAATTTAATGGGGAGTTTCTTAACCAGAAAAACGCACGGTTTACTTTCATTAAAGAGGTGGTTTGCGGGTGTGTTACTTAGGAGGGATGAAACGGTGGGGCTCATGCAGGCCCTACCTCAAAAATATCCTACCAAGTGGGTGGGATATTGTGGATTACACCTTATCCGCTTAACTTAGATTAAGTGGCTTTAAGTGAAATAAAATAAAGTGTCACGCCACCTTTATTTTATTTCATAACATAACCCAAAAAAAAATAAAACCACACTCGAGCAGATGTAACTCCGGAAAAGGCGTTTCTAAGAAAATACCGGCGATGCGATTCCACCGGTTCCCTCAGAATTCGATTCTGAGCACCGGCTCAATAGTTAGAAAACCCCGTTCATCTGTTCACTGAATGTACCTGATCTAAACTTCGGAAAATGATTCTGGGCACACCGGGCCTTGGAATCAGGTGATGTCAGAAACTACGTTCTTGTAAAATTCCCAAGAAAATTAAGAAAAAAATTTCCTTGAATTTATAGATCTTTACATCACTCCCACCTCATGGCCTTACATCCCCGTAAAGATACATCATAAACTAGGGAAACATAAGTGGATACTGAGCACGCATCTGAGCCTCCCGCTCCCAAGTCCTCTCCTGGAGGTTCCCGTGCTGCCATCTGATGCACACTAGAGGAATAGACCATCAATGTAGGACCTGCTTCTGTCAATCCTCGATCTCCAATGGGACCTCCGCAAAGGTCGCCCCATCATCAACGTCTAGATCCCCATTGTCAATGATATGTGTCGGGTCATGCACGTATCTCCTCAGCTGAGACACGTGGAATGCGTCGTGCACCCGGTGCAACTGAGGTCGTAGAGCCAGGCGATATGCCACCTCACCAATCCTGCTGAGGACCTGGAATGGTCCGATGAAGTGTAGAGACAATTTGTCGCCTCGTCCAAATCTCCTTAATCCACGTCGAGTTGAGACACACAAGAAGACTTGGTCGCCATCCTCGAACTCTAGTGGCCTCCGCCTCCTGCTAGCATAAGTCTTATGCTGGCTCTAAGCTGTCCTCATCCACTCCTGGATGACCTGGACCTTCTCTGTCGTGTCCTGGACCTTCTCCGGTCCAACAAGTTCTGACTCCCCAGGGTCTGTCCATCACATCGGTGATCTACAAGGTCGGTCGTACAACGCCTCGTATGGTGCCATCCCGATGGTGGAGTGGTAACTGTTGTTGTACGTGAACTCCACCATGGGTAGGTGGTCCTCCCAGCTGCGACCAATGTCAAGGACACATGCGCGGAGCATGTCCTCAAGAGTTTGAATGGTCCTCTCCATCTGACCATCCGTCTGAGGGTGGAAGGTAGTGCTCAGACGTAGCTGCTTCCCGAATGCCTCCTTTAACCCTTTCCAAAGCCGGGAAGTAAAGAGAGAATCTCGATCGGAGATGATAGATGATGGCACACCGTGAAGCCGTACAATCTCATGAATGTAGAGACGCCCCATGCTCTCCACTGAGCCCTGCTCTCTGATGGGTAAGAAGTGAGCCGACTTGGTCAGTCGGTCGACAATCACCCAAATGGAGTCCTGACCTCTGGAAGTGCGTGGAAGTCCAGTCATGAAGTCCATAGATATCCCATCCCACTTCCACTCCGGGACCTCCATGGGTTGTACCAAGCCTACTGGTACCTGATGCTCGGCCTTCACCTGCTGGTAGGTGAGGCATCGAGAAACGAACTCTGCCATAGCCTTCTTCATGCTCGGCCACCAGTGCTGTCATCTGAGGTCCCGGTACTTCTTTTCCACTCTAGGATGTACATCCAAGGGAGATGTGTGAAACTGTCTCATCACCTCCTCCCGAAAAGAAACTGGTACCAAGGTACGTCCTCTGAATAGGACGTCATGCTCTGCTCCAAAGGAGAAACCAACAGGTGCATGTCCTGAGGATATCTGTGCACGCCGCATCTCACAGTCGGCGTCCCCACGCTGTGCCTCTCTGACCCGCTGCAGTAGTGGAGGAGTGACTGTGAGAGACGGAAGGAAGGCTGCTCCATCTCTATCCATGAAGGATATCTGCAAAGTGGCTAGCTGCTCTGTCGCCTACTCAAGTAGCTGAATGCCCATCCTCCAGTTGAGAGCATCGGCTACTACGTTCCCCATCCCAGGAGTATAGACTATCTCAAGTTCATAGTCCTGAATCTCTTTTCCAGTGTTTTCAATCACAGGTACATCTGTGCATGAGATTATTCTACATATTTGAATCCACACATGGACTTATTTTCCAGATAAACAACTTACTCTATACTTACAAAAATTTTGAGATGTTTTCATATACTTTTTCTCTTCATTAAGGTTATTACTAAATTGCTCTATACCTAATATCCTAAAATAACTAGACCATAAAATGATTCTAACAATAGTGACCCTATCCATTTATATATAACATTAAATGATTTTTAGAATAAATATACATTAGAGTACAATTCGTGGATCGTGAAGCCTAGTTCCTTTGATGACAAGGTACATAAAAACTAAAACACAGGGCTAAAAAACATCATTATTTAATCATAATAATGAGCTCCTAAAATCAATTGTCCTCATAAATCTTCATAGGATATCCTTCGGAAACATATAAACAATGGGATGACCTAAAAATCCATGTAAGGGAATGAAAATCAGAATAATGCATTAGAAAATTTGTTAAGAGCAATTAAATAAGTTTATAAAAATCATGGAACATATGGAATCATAATATATAAACGTGTGATAATATAAAATGGAATCATATAAATGTGGTAGAATCATAAAACATGTCATTTTATGAGTCAAGGATAACCACCAATATAATTTTTCATAGTATTACGGCTACTCATCAATCCTGTTTCACAATGCATCTCATGAGACATAACATTAACCAATGCATTGGAGTGCTATCTGGGATCACCCATCATAACATTTTCATGAATATTATTTCCACAGTAATAATAATCAACATTACATAAACATAAGGAAACCCATGGAATGAATTGGGTACCAAAATCATGACCCCATGCATAACACATGAACATATCATAGAAGTGTCCATTAAAGAAACAGGCGATAACATACAATGACGTTCATAAGATAAAATATTAATATAACATGGTATGTGATGTAAAAAAATGGAAAATATATATGAAATGTTTTTGGGAATCATTAACAATAAATCATTTTTGTGCGGTTTTATGGAAAATACTATAACGCTTTTAAAATAGAAAAGAGGAAAATATAATTTATAAAACTGGATTTAAACTAAGAAAAATTTAATAAAAATAATTACTGATTTTATAAAGACAATGGTGGATTAAAATGATGGATAGAGTGAACCTGATGTTGGGAAATATTTCTGGATGTTCCATTAAAATAGGTTTTGCCTATCAGGATGAATTATGGATGGAATCACATAAGAACACATATATCCTAGAATAAGAATGATGTATGTATCATGAAACTTTATTTTGGATAATATAAATAGAATTTAAATTTTTTTCATAAAATGATAATACATCTTCTATTGGGTAAAGAGAAAAATCGAGAAACCCAAAGGAATGATGGTGGTTCGGGTATAATCTCTTACCTTAAGTCTGATGGTGTTATCCACTTGATATTATTGACCTCAATAATAAAATTAAGTTCATTAATTAATATTTTCTAAGTATATTCTATATTAAAATGATTTAGTTAAAATTTATTGAGTACATTAATAAGCATTTTGTTGGTTATTAGTTTCAATTTCATTGTTTGGGACCGTTGTTTCTTTGGTTCTAATGAACGATTCACTTATATTCATGTTCGATGAATCTTGTAAAATGTGGATGATTATACAGAATTGGAGTTATATGTTATTAGTGAAAACCAAGGAGGTAACATGATTTTAAATGTTATTTGGTTACATGACATGAATATAAGTCATTATATATATTATTTAATGATAAATGTTTGGGTTAATTTGCGGTTTTTGACCGCCCGAAACATGTCTTGTTTTATAAATCAAAAAATTGTGTACAAAAGGATTCCAAAACCATCGATGCGACTTAAAAATTGTATTATTTTCTGGTTCAACAATTGAAATGGTTTCAAGGACATAATTGAAGACAGTAACATATATTGAAACCCCATCACCCATTAATATTGTAAATTAGAACATGTCAAATGGTATTTTTATTTTAGAATATATATTAGAAAGAAAGGATAGATGATGAATAATTATTATTTTATCATGAAAAAAATATTGTACATGTAAGGTACTAGAATAACAACTACATTTGGATAAATTGTTATGAGGAATGAAAAAGAAAAGAGATGAATATGAAAAATAAAGGAATGTTTAGAGATCCCTATTGAAAATTTGGCAGCCTTGCGGCGTAAAATAAAATTTCATTAAATTAATTGAAGCGAGAGAAGAGGATATCTCATCATATGGAGAAAAGGATAGTAATATTGTTACAAAATATTAAACCCCATCACAGTAAGATTGTTACAATATATGAGACTAAAAGTTTCCTCTACCTTGTAGTGCAACTCCTAAAACGTGACGGTTGGGACATTGGGGGCTTGAGGAAACAATTAAAGGGATAATAGGGAGGTAAAATCACCATATAATACACATTGTGGGATTTTTAATGAATGAAAACGAATGGATAAGTGGGTATTTATAGTAAAATAGAGAGAATGTTATATTAATTAAAAAAGACACATCATTAGTGGTTTTTGTAAATCCATGGGATTGCCCATGGAATTTTCCAATGGTATTAGTCACATGGGAGACCTAATATCTTATTTTACTATAAAATAATCTACCAGAAATTTTTAAAAATTATTAAATTTTATGATGTCATCAAATATACATAAAACTCAAAACAGTTTTCTTACTATTCATGAAATATTCATGTATTTTGGATAAATTGCAAAAATTCACCCTAACCATTTTCTATATTTAGAAATAAAAAATGCACTCCATTTTTTAAAAATAATTTTCTATATATTTTTTATTTTATTTTTAAATAAAATCTTAATTTATTCAATAAAATCAATATTAAAATGATAACACATTTTATAACACATTGAAAAATTAATCAAGGTCCCATTAATTTATCTTATAATCATAAAAAAATAAAGTTAAAATATATTATTGAATTTTATGAAAATATATTTAAATTTTAAATTATTAAATTAAACATAAAATTTTAAATAAAATATTATTGACATACAAAAATACCAATTCATATACTATGACTGTTTTTTCACATTTAAGATGTATAAAAAGTATTTTTATATTCATGGGTGAAGTTTCTATTTTTGGTGGATGATTTTCTATTCAATACTATTCATAAATTTATATACTATTCATAATGGTATGTTGTTATTTACCAAAAATTATTTTTGTCTTATCAGACACCAAATCAAATACTGATCCCCAGTATAGATGACCATTTTTTGAATTTAAAAATAAAAATATTAAAAATTACGTTTAAAGGTCACATAGTACTTACTAGATCATTTTTTAGTGACTCCATGTTATTATATAACATAAATATTAGAATGGATTCCATTGAAAATTTTGGTCGTCACATTGTGTACAATCTAGTTTAATAAATCTAAGGTTTCTCCATTTAAAACGTCAAAAATTATTATTAATTTATTTCATTCATGTTTTACTTGTTAATGAGTTTCATAAATAATATTATTATCATATATAACCCTAAAAAATTTATAGAAAATTCATATACTCAATAAATAAATTAAAAATATTTGTTTTGTCTTCATCTAGAGATTAATCCATCAAATTTTCATTATAGTACAATACATTTTTATGTTGATATTTTTAAAGAAGAATTCTATTTTATAACTAATCAATAATCAAAATATAAATGGTTTAACTTTTATTTGTACATAATTAGGGTTACATCAATTTCATTTATTTTTATGTTGTTAAAAACTATGGTTTGATGAATAACTGCTTAAATTCCACTCCAAAATTTCTCTAAAACTCTTTACAATATCATGTCTTATCAAGCTAAATAATTTGAATTTTAGAGAATCAATATTATTTATAATCTATATAAGCCTTTTATTTAATTTTTTGATGTTACCACCTTCCATCATTTTTAATGTAAAAAACATTCATTTTGAAGTATCAAATCTGATATCACTTACATTATGTTGACCTTAATATGAAAAAAAATTACTTTATAATTTGTGTGGAATTTGGAATTGAGAATCTCTTTTAAGATTATAGGGATATTAAAAATATATTATATATAGAATTTAAGTCATACAAAAACATCAGTATCTACAATAATTTTTTCCGGGTGAGTTTTTGGAATTTCATTTCTATTCACGGCTTTGATATAAAACATTACCCTGAGGTTCTTAAGATAAATGATCATCTATGACTTCCAGCAGCCATAATTTCCGCTACGTTAATAATGTTCCCTAAACATAGACATTCCATCCCTTTTTTTAGTAATAACTTACATTTTTAATATATATTAGGGAATTACCCTTTGAAATCTGAGGACTCAAGTGTCATAACCACTAAAAAAGAGTTGAACGCTAGTATAGAATAAAAAAGACACCATATGGAGGTGAACTAAGTTCTTTAAATTTAATTTATTTACAAAACCATGATATTTATAAAAAACTAACATTTTATTCATTATTTATCATTAGAATAGTAGATAATAACATAATAAGGAAAATAAATTTACCCATTTTTTTTAGTAGTTGATTGAATAATATCCCGCCAGTATATACCGCCAACCATCTTATCTATGAGTTTAAGGATTTTTTTGGACTATAATGTTTTTGGGGGACTATATAACTGGTTGAAAGTAGTTAAAACAAGATATTAATGCACAATATATTTCATTTGACCTCAAGTAGGGAAATATAAATAAAAAATGTACAAGTTATTTTACTTTGAACCTTTACAAAATTATTTTTAAGAATACATTGTAAATTTATGTACAAAACACAAATATAATATTCAAATGGATGAATGAGTAAATATCCCGGGTAGATGATAAAAAATTAATTATTTTTTAGAAGAGACTTATAAATAACAATAATTATAGATGTTGATTCACAAATATAGAAAATGAAACATATTTTTTTCACAAAAAAAATGAGCTTTATACATGTGCTTCACCTAAAATGTTTATATATACTATTGTTCACATGATTTCTATTTTATATTTTAGAAAACACCCCACTCTGTTAAAAATACTTGTAAACCTTGTATTTTATTTTTAAATCCCATGATCCTTATAATCTAGTATCATAGAAATGTCCTTTCCATTAAAATACCTCAGCAGTAGTAAAGAAAAATAATGTTTTCTTGTACCTATCTAATCTCTCACATAATGGATAACTATATAATATATTCAACTGAAAGGGATAAACCAAAATTAAAATATCAATTGACTAAATTAAAAGATAAATAAATATCATCAATAATAAAAAATAAATATTTCATCATGACAAAGATGATTACATATTTTTCAATAGCTGATTCTCAATTTTGACTCCATGTAGAATATTTTAAATACATATTCAAATAGAGCATAATTTACATTAACTCATATACCATAAATTTATGTAGATGAATTTATCAACATAATAAACTCACCACAATTATAATTTATGAGGTGGATTACTTAATGTAAACCTTATACATAAATATTTTATTTCTCATATATGAGATATCATAATCATAGGAAAATTTCCAAATAAGAAATTTTGTTGTAAACCCAATTTACATAGTCCAATCATTTATATATCCTATCTACATATAATAATTCTAACTGAACATTTTATCCAAATATCTAAAATCACTAAATTTTAGATTTTTGTAGATGTAAGAAAATTTCATTAATATATCCAAAATTTCATTCATATAGAAATTTAATAAAAAATATTTATAAATAAAAATTGAATTGAGAAATATATGTAAAAACATCAATAATGTAAGAATCATTTTTATGTCATAAGAACATAAATTTCATGTGATATTGAGGAAAAAACTAATAGCCAATTTAAAAAAATATATAAATATTAGTAATAAAATATTACTCTCCCTATAATAACATTATTTGTATTTTGTCATAATCCTGTATGAAGTGTTATTTCAGTGAAAATAATACATCTATGTCATGAAAAGAGTGTGTTTATGGTACATTTGAATATTTTTATATTATTATTGTTGCATAAATAATGGGAATAATGGATATGAGGATCCCTTTTACAAGTGAGGTGGGTGTCAACCATTTAAATACATGAAGTTTATTACATAATACATTGCATCTGTGAGTAAAATGGAACCAAAATACCAGGCTTACAAAAGAAATTAGAAATGAATGTGAAAAAATGTATAGTTTTCTGAAAATATTAACCAGATTTGAGATAATATATCATGAGAATGAAAATAAATTTTATTTTTATTTTTTGTGATGGTATAATATAATTTATGTTTAGTTAATATATTAGAATAAAATCAATAGATGAATGTAATTATGGTTTTAGAAATGTAAAAATAATTTTAATTATTCATGAAAGGATATATCTAAAAGAGATGAATAATGAATAAATATATTTCTTTTTTAGAAGAAAGGGGATTACATGTAAAAGAGATAATTTTTTTGATTTCATATAAAGAACCAAATCACTCAATATATAAATTGAGTGACCATGAGATATTAAATTCATCATTATTATTAAACAATGAGTCTATGAAATAAGAGAAAACATGAATATCTAGATATATTTATATACCCACGAGGATGATATTAATCTAATATTGTTAATGGAAATATGATAGTTAAATGAAAATTGTAATTTAGATAAGATCTTATTTTATGAATATTGAGAGTTTGTGATTATTCTATGATTTTGTTATTCATATTATTAATCTATCTTTTTAATGGATATTTTACATGATCAAAATGGTATCCTCATAACCATATGATTTAATAACAATGGGATCTATGAATTGGGTGAAAACCCCAATAACAACAAGAAGTATGATTTCTATAAAGGAGTTGGTATTGATAAATTACATTTTTCATAATGAATTTTAATAAAATAACTTTTTGATTATAGTTGATATACTAAATATTTTAGGATCATACTTCACTAGTTATATGGGTTGATTTTAATTGGTGGTAATAAAAAAATTAAATATATTTACTAATTTACCACCTTGTCAATGATAACATTGTAAATGGGAACATTTTATTAATATATTATAATATTTTTTTACATATTATAATGAAATGATATAATTTAATTATCTATTTAATAAATAATTCAATATTTATTCAAATTATTATTTTTAACATTATAATAAAATGACACAAATCTAATGTAAATATTGTGTATAACACTATATAATAAATAAATAAAATTTTCTCATAAATTATAACATCCATGAAGCATTTTAGTAAAATAGAAAATATTATATAAGAAAAAATATTTATAGTTATTAAATATAAATGTTGTATGAAAAAACTTATCTTATATTTATTAAAATTTATTTTTATATATGATTTATATTTGTTACATGAGTTATTTGTATATATTTGTTATTCACCGAAATTTTACTTTAAATTATCCATTAATTATACTATAATTAAATAGAATATTTCACATGAAACACCACACTAGATATATCAATGAAATATTCATTGTATATTATTATGAAATTATCTATGTAATAAACCCAATATTTTTTAAAATTAAATTACTCCACTCAAAATAATTTTATATATACGATATATATCTAATATTATTTTAAATTTAAAAATATTATTCATTATCTAATAACTCTTAATAGTATTAATAAATTAAATGATCACATTTTGAAAAATTATTATGAAAACTAACAATTTAACAATATATGAACTACTATATTGAAATTCATTAAATATTTAATTACAATGAAATAATATTGAAAAGTGATACAGATTAAAATTAACTTTATTCAGACAAAAATACTATTACATTATATTTTTTATTTTCATATTAAAAATATATTTATAAATTAAAAAATTGATTTTAATATAATTAAAAATACTCTTTAATTCCACAATAACTAGATTATTTTTTGATGTTTTTTGATATTTTTTTACTATAATAAATTTCATGTTGAATAGTGAAGAATACTGATTTTGATAATACCATCAATTTTATTGAATTACATAGGATGCAATTTATTTTTTTTAAAACAATTACATACCCATTTTTTATCTAGGTTATGTGGGAAGCCATATTTTTACCAACAGTACTCATAGCATGAAATCCAAAAACATATCCTGAAGGCCTACTATATTTTTTACTAATGTCCCAATACTACTTTAACAAGATGTCTATGTCACTTACATGCGCTTACGCATTCCTTTTCCTTTTTTGTGTCACTATATCTTTTAACTAGTTCACTCATCACTAAAAACATCATTAATCCCTCTAGGGGGATTCTAGGATTAAATTATTCAATTTTCATGGCGGATACCTGTAGTCAGTACCACTCAACCATGACATAAGTGTAAAAAGATTAGACTTTTAGATAAATAAATTAATAAAATAATTTTTATTAAAATAAATTATTAATTTTTATGTAAATAATAATATTTAAAAAATAATATTTTGAATTTATAAAACCTAGCATTAATATTTTGCAAAAATAATTAATATTTTACTATAAACATTTTATTACATATATTAAAAATTAATCATTATTTCTTATTGAAATTATTTCAAAAATAATTTATTTAAAATATTATATCAACATAATTTATATTAAAAAATATTATCAATATCCTTGTTAGGCATAAAATTAATGTTATAGGTATTAGAGATAATTAATGTGATAGTCGTAAAACTATTATCATAAAAGAACTATTTTTTTGTATTGTATAATGCTTTATTATTAAATAAAATAATGTATTAAAATATATAAAATTACCCTCATATATTTTCTAAACCCATATATAAATATATTATTATTCATTCAGTTAGAATTCAATAACAAATATGACTATCAAAACCTATTTGTAAAAAAATTATAATAAATATATTAATATTATTTTTTTTAATTTAAATATAAACATATATTTTCTAAAAATTGATTTAGAATATTGAAACTGGTTTTTTTTAGAATAATAATTTTTTAATGTGTAACCATTCTTTTTTATCTATATTTGAATACCTTTTGTAAAAACCAGTTTAAAATAAAAAAACTAACTGTTAAAATATAAAAACGCATCTAAAAAATACTCTCAAAATGGTTAGAAGAATAGTGAAAATTAATATATAGGCTTACACATCAGTATTTCACCCAAAATATCATTATTTCCCACATTTTACTCTATTTAACCTTGAAAATTCCGTTTTTCCCATTTAATAAATAATAATAATTTGTTATGATTATATTTTATCACTTATATGAAGATGTCTCCTCCACCACATTTCAAAAAAAATTAGAAAAATACATCAACCTAAATGCTTACTTATTATATCATAATCTCTATTCATTTCCTAGATGGATTTATCTTTCATACAGAACATGATTTGGATCCTTAAAATTTTACCAAAGGAACAAAATATAAAGGGGTGGTAATTTTATCAACTGAGATATCAAACTTGTTTTTCATTATAAACCATAAAAAAACATTAATCCATGAAATTATTATAATATAAGTACTATTAATATTCAAAATTATTTTAATATTAAATTAATATTGATTTTATACACCCATCCAAGAATCTGGAATATGAAATGTCAATTATTTCTTGTCCAGACAACTATATCCGTAAGTGATAAGATACAATATTCATAAACACAATGAAAATATGGTTCAAAGGCATTACCTAAAGATTCAATGTCAAAATTATTAATATAAAAACAAATTCCACTATTTATTATATTCATTGTAAACATACATATATATCTAGTGTATGTGTGGCCAATCACCTCCATGAATGTGAAATATTAAAATTTTAGATCTATTATTTTGTTATTAAAATAATAATATTATAACATAATTCATTACTATCTGAATAATATATTTTTATAATTACTCTATATTAATTATATTATTACAAAAACTGACATTTTCTTAATCATTCAAAGTTATAAAAATATATTATTCTTTTTTCTAGTTAAAACACTCTCTTTAACAAGAATATAAATGCTCATTATGGATGAGTATGTAATTTTAAATGAAACATTCATAAATTATTAATGTTAAAATAATTTTTTATGTTTCTGTAAAATTTATAATAGTATTTAATTTAATATTATTTTAAAAACACATTTTCCATTTAAAATTATCAAAACAACCACGTTACTATGTTTTTGATGTGAATCATAACAAAGATACATATGAAACAAAATTAAAACATTTTAAATCATTATAATTCAAATATTACAATACCTATAATGATTTTATATTGATTAATTATATATATATATAATATAATAGACACTACCAATGTGAAAATATTATTAAACCCTTAATGAAGACTAATAACATCAGATTTTGAACAAATAACATTACTAATTATTATAATTAAATTATTTAGTTATAAATAATGATCATAAAAGGATTATGATTATGTATAAGGATATTCAAAATTGATAAATATATTTATTAATTTTATAATAGAGTTTCGACCATAGTTGGCTCTATAAGATAATGTATTTTTGTTTTTACACATAAATATTACTTTATTTGGATGTGTTTCATATCCTCCAATTTCATCTTTTTTAATGTAGAATATTTGAAAAATTTATTAAATTATTATCATTATTTTCATTATATATTGTATTGTCAAATATATCACATTTTATACCATTCATAGAGTTTCAAATATAATAATAACCATAATTTAATTTTTTCTGTTATACAATGTTTGTTCATTGACTTCAAAAAATTAATAATGAATAATATTACATTATCATGGATATTGAAAATCCAGTGACTTTAGTATTTGGAAGATAATGTTAGTTTTTATTGGATTTAAATTTCTTTTCTTGAATCCCATAATCCATATATTTTGATAAAAAATTAATAAAATATCCAAGGTGTTTTTTGTACCAACCCAAACCAAGAGTCACTAGAAGGTTGCTCTGAGACGGGTTGGTCACATAACCTCAAGAACATATTCCCAAATTCCAGAGAATTGTGACTAGAAGAGAGGGCCTTATTATCTTGTCTACAAGGGAGACTATACCATCATAAGAAATACGTATTATACAATGGATGAAAACATGTTTATAACAAATATAAAAATAATAAAAATAATCAAACTACCATAGAACCAATTAAATAACCCCAAATAAATTATTATCAATTGTAGAAGATGATATATAAAATGGATACACAATGATTCCATTATATGATGTATGTCCTAATGAATGATTATGAAAAATCGGAATACAAGAACACAATCAATGTTGTAATGAAAATGACACAAAATAAAATAACTACATCACAATAAAATGCATTGTACTCTTCCTCCAAACTCTATCCAAAGTATAAATCAACACTCAAGCATCGAAATTAGAATTATAACCATTATACGTACCTACGATCATAAAGTCTACTTAGGTACCAAACAATGACTAAGCAGGGAGTGAGATATAATCTTAGTAGGGTGACACCCAAAGTGTTCAATCCATTACATTTTGTGTTGTAAACAAATGTAGTGTTCCAATATATGATAAATTCAATAAAATAAATAGAGAAAAATTAAATAAGTATGACATGGTTTGGGTCCTTAGTGAAGCATGTCCATTACCACCTACTTCGTCCTGAGCAGGGAATTGAAAGAACATACCTTTAATACACGTGATGAACATTTATAAATATATATATTCATCAAAAAAGGGAATAAAAAAATGAAAATACCTCCAATATAATACTTTAGCTTGGGGTGTCATTTATGGGTCAATATGGTGTGATTCAAAGCACCAGAAGATATCAAAATTCACACAGAACTCAAAACATATCAAAAATATCATTCCACACATTACTATTATTATAATGTTAAAGTTGAGAGTTGTACATTCAGCCTATCCCAAAGTATTCACTATAGTACATCATTCAATTTATCCAATACCACCAATCATGTAAAAGATAGTATTATGAATTACTAAGTATCTCTCAGGGCTTGTCCTTGTTATGAGTTATTCTTGGTATCACATATAAGGGTTCAAATATCACTTGAGTAATGGCATGTCCACTTTCTCAATGTGTAGCCTTAAATATCCCATAGGGAAACCATATCATTTCTGTGTATTTAGAAACCTAGGGAAACCCTTATCTGGAATAGCTTATGACATCGCATCCTTGGAATATTATGTAACCATTTAGGAATGGAGTGTCTATGTGCAGTACTTAATACGAAACCCACGTTGTCTCATTTCCAAAATTTAATTAGATTTCATGGAAGTATATATCAACAAGTATGCATTTATAATTGAAATAAAATTATATAAGCATCTCGTAGCCACATACAAATGATCATTCTAGTCAAACAGATATATCCATTGAAATATATCACTGAAAACAGACAAAACAAAAATTTCACATTATTATGGCACGACAGGATACTAATATAACAATGATGAAAATAATTAGGCCTAGAAAACCAAAAAAAATTAGGTTTCATGGTTCTCAATAATCCAAAAAATATATATTTAATTTAAAGATCAACCAAAAGGGGTAACACAACACATGTATTCAAATAATTTAATTATTTGAGGATAAAAAATGAGATCAGAATTGTTGGCACAACCAAAAGTGTATTCAATGTTATTTCAATAATTTATATAGGAAAGAATATCTCAGAAAAGCGATTAGTGGTTAAGAAATGCAGTTTTATTAATGTAGAAAAGGTAAAAATAAGTATCATCGGTAGGCACCGACGAGGGGGAAAATGTGATATCTAAAATATGCAATGAAAAAAGGTGAATGAGAGTAGAATACCTACCATGTACTCATAGAGATTCCTACACTCCTCAACGTTCATTGAATTGACCTAAAATAGAAGAAATTAGTCGATTTTAGAAAAGTCCCCAATTTTTTGTAAAATAATTTTATGGAATTTCATACCAAATATTTAGAATGAGATTGTACAATTACTAGAATTGGGGTTAGGCTTACCATGAGCTTCACAGCGCAATAGATGACATCAAAATTAGAGGAGAATGGTGGTTGTAGTAGGGTTCCGAGTGAGAGGGGGTTGTGCACACCACTAAGAAAGGAAGCGCATGATGCACAAAAGAGAGGGTAGAGAGGAAGAGAGAGGGAAAATAAAAAGAAATAGAACTAATGTTAAAAAACTAAAAGAAAAGTAATTAATAAACAAATAAATAAAATTATAATAAAATTAAAAATAATAATGGTGGACGAAAATAAAAATGGGTTTACACCATTTTAAGTATTATTAATATTTCCCTATTCATTTCTATATTAATATATATTTTATCCTCTTTTTATCCCCTTTTCAATTATTTAAAAAAATATTATTTCTTTTTAGTATTTTTAATTAATTTTTTCTTGAACTCAGTGCTAGGGTGCACCGTAATCTTTTTACATAATATTAAGAAATTATATAACTAATTATAATAGATTCTCAGGACATGTAAAAGGGTGCACAAGAACTCTACCTCTATCAATTCTAGGTTTTGGACTAAAAATTTAAACGGTCCATACCTTGATTAATTTCGGGATGTTACAACCTCTACCCCTTAATAAAACTCCCCCTCAGTTACCCTTCTGATGGTAAAGGATGGTCGTTTGAGAAAAGCTCTAACAATTGAGCATGAACATATGTTTCATTATTTCTAGTCTTATACCAAATGCATTCGTGTATCCACAACACCCGGACCAAAGGAACAAACCTTCCTCAATGATCTTTCATGCTATAGTCGAAAATATGTATCAGACGCTCATCAAAGGATTCATCCACTTTATGCTCAATGTCATCAAGATCAAATGATGGAGATGGGTTAGGATGATACTGTCAATGATGAGATACATCGATTACATCATGAAAGGCATGATACCTAGGAAGTAACAGTAATTTATAGGCTACCATCCTAATTATCTCCACTATCTCAAATTTCCAGACATACCTCGGTGATAACTAACCCTATATAATGATTCACTTGTGACCCAACCTTGGAGAAACACAAAAAAATACTAGATATCCCATATCAAATTTGAGATCTCTGCGACGATGACTGATATAAGATTTATGCATGGACTAAACTATTGTCATATGCTTATAAATTATCTAAACATGCCGAGATCCCTACTGAATGAGATAAGGACACAACAGAGGTGCCTATCCTACATAGATCCATCATAAATTTGAACAACACATTCTACCACAGAGGGACTCATATGAAACCATTGGAATCATTCCCTAAAAAATTTATTACATTTTACTCAATAAGATGAATATGTTTCTCCTAGTAACCTCCAAAATTTAGGATTCATGCCTGTATCATATCCTCTAACACTCGTCTGGTACACTGTAACTACCCATTGGTATGATTGTTATATGAAATACTCAAGATACCTACGAACATAGAGATTTTTAGAAAAAATTACTAAAATATGATGTAAATAATCCATCTCTATCTGATACAATAGAATGAGGCATGCCAAGAAGTCTCACTATTTCTATGATATACATCCTTCCCAACTCATCAATAAAAAAGCTCTCTAGGATAGGTATGAAGTGCATGAATTTGGTCAACCTATCAACAATCCGACATTATTCATTGGTTCATTGAGAAGATCATGGCTTTCCTGTAATGATATACATGGTGATGCGATTCCATTTCCACTCAAGAATGGATAAAACCTATAGAATTCCAAATGGTTGTTGTTTCTCTGTTGTCACCAGCTGAAAGGAAGAGCACTGAGTGATGAAACCCACTATATGTTTCTTCATTGCTAGACACCGGTAATGCCAAAACATGTCTCGGTATATCATGTAATGTCCAAGATGAACATCCCAAACTGAGGTATGAGAATCTGTCATCAGTTATTCTTTTATATTAGAATATAACCATACATGGCCACAGTAAAGCAGTGTATCAATGCCATATATGACCAAATAGTGAAGAGGGATCACTTTTTAGATTGCTTCCCTCAAAACGAGCCCCTCCATATCAGATAACTTCCACATACTTACTTTCTCTAGAAGAGAGGACATAAATGTAAAAGATGTTATATCTAGTTTCCTACACTATTCAGGAACTTCCAAACACAACTCATAAAACAAATACATCATATGAAACTCGCTCCAAGCTTCTAGGATGGCTTGTGTCTATGTCTTCTGACACAAAGTGTCAACAACAACATTTCCCTTAATAGTTGTATTAACAAGATCAAAATCAAATTACTGAAATTATTCAACCCTCCTTAAATGCCTTAAAATCACGTCTCGATGTGTAGAGATATATTTCAAGGTTTTTTGTTTCATGTAAACAACAAACCACTTACCAAATTTGCAGTGACTCCGGTAGTGTAAATCATGATCAAAGATGATAACTCAAGGACATGTGTATTATGGTGCCACTCATGAGATCATAGTTGGAAGGATCAATAATCCATGACTCAATTTCCCTATATCCAGATTGCTCGATGTTTGATTTTCTAATTATCTCAGTAAAAATTATAGCTTTTACCTGGCTCAGGAAGAATCATGATCATGTATGAGGTTAGTCTTCCCTTTAAGTCCAAAAAATAGTTTACCCAACTTTATGACATGATAAATTGAACACCCTTCATAGCCAGGGCTATAAGAGCTGATGATAAGTTGGAGAAATCATGGATGAAATTCTTATAATAGCCAACAATCCCTATGAAACTGTTTATGTCCAAAACATTTTTCAGATGCTCCCGTTAAACTAAAATTATATCATTTTCTTGTTAGACTTTCATACCTAGAGAAGATACAATATGTCCCATTAATTGAAACTTATCAATACAGAAGTAGTATTTATTTATCATTTTATATAGATTTTTCTCTCCCTATGTAGTCAACATAATCTCACGATGGGTTGCACTATTGTGTTTGGAATGTGAATACACCATGGTTTTGTCCACCAAAACATCTAAAAATCATGTTTTGGGTGAAATCCCAAATTTATCATAGCCATGAATAAATTAGACGCATTTATGAGGCTGAATGGAGTAACACGATACTCATACAAGTCGTACATACTCTGGAACACCGTATTTTATTTAATATGTTCCCACAAAAAACAAGTGAAATCCCAACACCAAATTAAGTTGGGAGAAAACTATTTCTCCCCCTTGATAGTCTAAGTGGCCCTCTATACGAGGCAACATATATTGAATCATTATCGTAAGCTTGTTGGGCTGATGTTAATCCACAAACAATCTGAGGGTACCATCCACCATCTTAGAGAAAATAAATAAATAACACCACGATGATGTACTATGTCAGATAAAACTCTCAGTATCATTGTCTTCAAGATTTTTTGAGATGATGTAGCTCTATAGGGGCTATCCTATATAGGTAAATAGATAGTGGTATTTCACCTAGAAGTATCCTAATAGTGATCTCTACATCACTCATAAGTAGTTATCTAGAGAAATCATTCGGAAAGAAATCCGTGAAACGATCCACAATATAAGTAATGCACACTAGTTGAGTACCTTGATCGATCATGAAGATACTTTTTAATTGATTTGTTACTCTTCCAAGTCTTGAATATTTATGTTCATCTAGATCTGCTTACATATCCCATTGCTCGTTGTGTATATATGTGTCACCATTAAGGAATGTGAAGCACACCTAACGATGATATTAATTCACATAGGCATGATAAATAGAGATCCAATTCATACCAATAAGGACATTGATGCTAGAAATATTTAGAATGCAAAAAATCTAAAGGAAATGGTACCCACCTATCTCAAGGGGGTACACTTGGTAATTGTGTATTCCCTTCTTACAAACACATCTCAGAGTGTCGAGAGACAAGAAAACGAAAATGTAATCAACTGGAAAACCAAGTCATTCAAATACAACTATAGATAAAATTTAATGTGATGCACTGGTATAAAAATTTGTAGAAACTAAAGTAGAGGCTACTAGAAAAGTACATCTAACCATATATTGTCTTGCACTCTGATCCTATATTTCTTGATTCACTATGTACATATTCCATGAACCATGACCCTCAGATACAACCTGAATGGCTGGAGTAGTTCTTCTCTACTGACACTAATAGTTTGGGACTTGATTTTCTCAACCACGACCATAACCATTACCTCAGCCAAATAGTCACATGGGAAAAATAACATCTAGCTTGATTTGGTGTCCTAGATCCCATGCATGATATATGTGCAAGTACAGATCCTCATCCATTAGATTCTATTGATGATGTATGATAGAAATGTTGAATTTGACACATCTTGCTTCAATCATGGAACTCCATTGGGAATCTCATGCAAAAATGTTTCTTAAAGCCAACTATTTTGTATTGACGCCATGTGACAGAACTATCAGAATTTGTTGCTTGATTAAGAATTCCTCCTTGTGAAATTTCAAAATGGATGGTCCTATTTGTAGAAGATATATAACCCTTCATCCGAACTGAACCACCTGGGATAACTGGATTAGCTTTCCTGGCATTTCATTCTGAAATGAGGGTCTGCTTTAAATTATCTGAAACAATGGCCAAACAAATGAAATTCACCTATGAGCGGATGGTATGTCTGAGTCCATCTACAAAGCTTCTCGCATTTGTCTATGCGTTACCATTCAGAGATAGTGAAAAATGATGAAGCTCTGTGAAATGATTATAATAGTATAACACTGACTTAGAAACATGTTGAATATGAAAGAGTTCCCTAGCATGGTCATCTCACTATGTCTGTGGAAAGAAGTGATCATAGAAAGTTGTTTGGAAGTTTTCTCAAACAATGTATCATGTGTTCTCTACCAGAGATATAACATCCCACAAACACATGTAATAGTCACGAAGCACGTAGACTTCATGTTTGACCCTCCCCTCTAGAAGCATCTAAAGATGGATGAAGATAGAAATCAAGGATTTTATCCACGAATCTACAGTATGCTGACCAAAACATACCATGAATGTTGGATAGTGTTATTGCAGGTAGTCCTGTGTGAGCTCATCCATTGATGGGGAAGGTCGATGAATATTTTGGACTAACTGCATAAACCAAATGAGACTATCCCAGAACTGAGTGTGTGGTCCCACCATAAGATCATAAATAATTTGTTCCACAAGAAGCACCATGGGTGGTACTATAAGTTACACTACATGAGGAACTACAAGTGGTTCTTCTGGATGTTTTGGAGCCACTATCTAGAGAGTTTGAACATCGCCACTCTCCCGATTCACAGTATGAAGACATCACAGAGTCATTTGTCTACAATATCCAAACAGACAGCATTAGACTGAATTCATAGTAGACATACATGACATAAAAATGTGAAATAAAGATGGTAGGTTTATATTATGTGTCTTATCAGTAAACAACATGTATCTCACTCCATGATTTGGTTCTAGATTAGGTTGAGAACATGTATAGGATCTCTAAAACGAGGCCTACCACCTATTTCCCAGATAAAATTATGTTAAAATCTTACAAACTATCCCAAAATTGTATTTGTCAAACAATAACTTCAAACTATTAAATCTATGAACAACAACACTCACATGCAAATTGGTAGATGCACTCTGAATGTAGATATCGCACAGTAATATGAATGTAATTTTAAAAACAATGGTTCCTAATATGATGAAAATAAATGTATTTCTCTTATATCATCGAGCTACAATAGTAAAAATCATTATCTCATAATTAAAAAATATCAATAACAATAATAATTATGCATGTCACCCAACAGTGAAATCATATCATCAATAATTTGCAAAAATAATAAACGTACTCTCATCCTAGGAATTTGGGATTCCCTTATACAATTTTTATCTATATATAAGAATATGGTATGTTTCGAAACACTATATCCTAGTCTCCTATCATACCCAAACTGTAAGACTAATGAAAAACCACCTTATGATACCACATTGTAGTGTCCGCTTCTTAGGAGACACTAGGAGGGTGCTTCGTGCCTAGTTGTGTACATAACCACAAGAACATCTTCATGAACATGAGAGAATACAAACTAGTAGAGAGGGACTTTTAACATGTGTGTGGGGATAAATGTTCCTTCATAGGTAATAGGTATTATACGTAAGAATAAAAATTATTAATGACATATAGTTAATGAATATAAATAATCAAACATCAGCAGAAGAAATTAAATAACCCCAACTAAATAAATATTAGGTGTACAAGATAATAAATTAACATGATACACAACGATTTCATGCTATGATGTGTGTTCTAATGTAAGAGTACATAAAATATAAATAGAAGCATCCAATCAAAACAATAATGAAAATGAATCAATTTGAAATAACAACATCTCATGAAAAAGCTTGGTCCTCTACCCCTGTGTTTTATCCTAAGAAATAAGCCACACGTAACCACAAGAAGAAGAATGCTTCCCATTATCCCAACCTGTGATCATAAAGTCTAATCAAGTAAAAAAAGGGTCGTGAGAAGGGAGTGAGATAAATTCTGAGTAGGCCAACACCATTGGTGTCTATAACATTCCATTTCGTGCAATAAACAAAATAAATTTTCCAATACACAATAAATGTTTGAAATTAAATATGAAAAACTAAAATAAGTATAACATGATCAGTATCCTCAATGAAACCTATACAATTCCACGTACTATGGTTTCTGTCTAAAATTTATTGAATGTACCTTTAATACACAAGATTCACATATATATAGGCCATAAATAATAAGGCAGACAAAAATGAACATACCCGCAAGCTTGTTCTTTAGCTTGGGTTCTGATTTATGTGTCATCAAGGTGTGATTCAATGAACCATAAGGTATAACAATCTACATTGTACTCATGATGTATCTATGATAATGTTCCACACTTTATGTTTACTATTTTGTTCGTGTTTATAGTTGGATTTTGGTCCAGAATCGAAGGTATTTCTATGGTACATCCTTCAATTTATCCAATTCCACAAACATGTACAAGAAATATTTTGATAGGCCAAGTATCTCTCATGAGATGAACTTATCATGAGTCCATCCTGGTATCAGACACTAGTGGTCAAGTATCAACAGAGGAATGTCATAACCACATTGTAAATGGGACCATTGATGAATGTCCCATTGAAAATATGCATCATTCATGGTTATTTAAAAACCCAGATAAAACTTCATCATGCAATTCCAAAGATATCGCCTCCCGGGCATATTGTGTAACCGATTATCAATAGAGAGTTCATTTTAGTCCACAATACAAATCCATGTTGTCTCACAACCTTAATTACAATAATATTTCATTGATGAATATATCATAGGGTTTTCATTTATAATTGAAAAAATATAATATAAGAAACTCCAAACTAATACAAATGATTATTCAAGTCAAATAGTTAATGACAAATCAATTTATCATCCAGAGAATAAAAACCTCAAATATCACATTATAATTGTGTTATTGTATAATAATTTAATAGGTAATAAAATCATTAGGCAGAGACAAGAAAAAAATGCAGGTTTAGTTGTTCATGATAATAATTTAGGTTATATAATTTGGTAAAATTACTGAACATTTCAAATCATAATAATTTATATTATATAATTTGGTATAATTATGTTTTCATGATAATTATTAAATAAATTAAATTTTCTTTTTCTTTTTTGATATTAAAACTAGATTTATCTTCTTACAACTTCTTCTCTTAAAATTAATCTTTAAAAAAAATATCATGCAAATTTGATATATATGTTTTAATATTAAGGGCCATTTGTTCTAAAGTATAATATTTTGTTCGCATTATTTTATGATTAAATGATAAATAAAAAAGGTTAAAAACAAATTATCCTGAAGAAAAATCAAATGTTAAAAGTAATAAATCATTGATGATAATTATGGTCTTGATTGAAAAATGTTTTTTGGGCTGTAGAGATGTGGATTGACATTACCATCCCTATAAACTAGTATTTATCAAAATTTTAGGAACATACATTGTGTGGTAGATCCACTTATTGGATATAATTTAATATTTAAAAAAATATCGCTCCTCTAAAATTTTAAAAGTGCACTCACTCCCCTCAAATAAGAAAACCTATCAAGAAATTTTGATCTACCGAACCAATAAAATATAAATTCAAAACATTAGTAAAACATTTAATAGGTTATGTTAATCCTAAAATAAAACCCATATAGTTCATAATATGATATCCAAATGTGGTTTTTGTATGAGATGGATATTTTCTTCACTAAACTCATTATTTTTAGTTATTCTTTTTCACAAAAAAAATTTACTCATAAAACCTAAAAAAATAACACTGTTATGTTCCATATAATGATATTTTATTATTATTGAATAATACTTTTTATCCATCTCCTCATCCATCAAAATGGAATCAAATCTATCGATTGTGTGAAATGAGGACTACAACCATGTGAACTGATGATATTTCTTTTCCATTACTTCCTAACATTGGTATTATTAGTGGGAAAAAATTAACATATTTCAATCATATGATATAATATTAATAAATGAATATTAGTTTTCCATCAAAATTAATTCACTATCATCATTTTATGGAATGATATCATTTTTCATTTTTACATACGTCATGTAATCTCCTCAATGAAATGCAACTCATTTTCCAACTAAATCATTATTGTATGGTTTAATAATTAAGTCCAAACATTAAATATTATATTTATAGTATTATAGTAATTATTTTTTGATGAAACTATATGCTATATATAGGAATTGAAACTCCCATTACAAAACATGCATGATAATAAAAGTAATTTACATAAAAAAATATTAATCATAAAATATTATTAATGAATATGCGGTATAATATTATAATAGGACCATATATGATATTATTAACCAGAATATGATTCTCTTAAAAATTATTGACGCTTAAAAAAAATTATATATGAGGATAAATCTCTTCCAAATAAATAGAATCTAAACGCCTGTAATATTTTTTCTATATATTTTCACTAGGGAGTAATGTAATGGTATGAACCTAAATTCATAATATATTTTATATATTTCATCTTTTTCTTTTAATATCTGGAATAAGTCATTAATTATGGAAATTTAATTTTTATTTTTAATTATTTCATCTAAAGGGATTTGAATTCAAATTTACAACGTGGAAATAATTTTCAATTTTCAATTTCATTTCATTTAGTTACATTACATATTATTTTAATTTAACATTCAATTATTATATATTTAAATTATTTTTATAATATTTTTTAATTAATTTTTTTTGTTTTTATTTATATTTGGTACACATAATTGATTCATTTACTAATTTCCATTTCAATTTTATAATAATAATAATGGTGTCTCATATATAATTGTATTATTTGTGATATAGGTCTTGTTACGCATATATATTATTATATGATGTGTTTCTAATACACCTTTTATATTTTATAACAGGAAACTATTTAGCTTTATTTTATTTGATGTTTTATTTCACCATATTCCATTCACAGGGATTATGATTCAAGAGTTACCAGAGTGTGATATATTTATGTCCAATATTATTTTAATCAGGTTGATTTTTTCATGACTTTATATTAATAGAGGTTATTTTATCATCATATAATTACCCCCATTCAATTTCATCTCCTATATATATTTACTAAATTTTCAATTAATAGTACAACTTTCATCTTACTGTTACATTAAATTATTTACAAAATTATTTAACAAAATACCAAATCAATTTAATATTTGATAAAAAATACATTTAACCCATATCCGGTTTTTCTGAATACATTTTAAAAAAAATCATTAAATTCATTATTTATTGTAATATTTAACCAATATTGTATTTTAAAAAAATGTTCTTAAAATGAATCTTCTAATCATTTTGTTAGAGAAACAACCCAGTTAAATTTTGTCAAGATCACCCATAGCCTCATTTTGGTTTCCCCCTACTTTTAGATTGTGAGGATAACTATGATGGTTAAGTGAGAGATTTGTTGGAATTTAAATAATAAATTTTCATTTGTGATGGTTGTAGAGCAGTTACTCACCATGAAACTATGTTACATTGTGTGTACCAGTTTCTGTATGTAAGTCATCAAATATGACTTCAGACTGGGATAGGTTACATGTTGTGACCATGACATTGAATATTTCATTTGTTAAAAGGATTGTTTTTATCTGAGGCGAGGGGTTTTTCAATGTATCTAGATCATGGGGGGTTACATATCATGTAACAAGGTTACATTCTTGGTAACAACCCATATTCATATTTTAAAAATAATTCTTGGTTTTTTTTATGATTTCATTATCGGTTCTTCATGGATCTCAACCTAATGACTTTCCATGGCATTTTAATGAGACAAAAACCCTTCTAGGATGATCAGTTCGACACTAGATCTCTATTTTTGTTGCATGCCACTATCTATGTGATTACAAATTATATTCCATTGTTACGTTTGATCATAGTATTGTTTTTGTGTTGTTTCTTTGGATCCATTGTCCTAGGGTTGGTGATTATTCATAGTTTATTCTTATATAAATTTTTTGATCCCATTTTGGAGGCCTTTTCTTCAATTGTTCATATCCTGAATGGCATATACCATTGAACTATGTATGTTTACTCTGTTCCTTTGACCCCTTTTATTCTATATTGAATCAATATTGATAAGGATTTTATTCTAGGGTTTTTATTTATGTTTTTTGGTTTCATTTATTATAGTTTCTGTTTTGAGTGTGTGCGACACGAGTTTTGAAGTAGGTGGTTTTATCTGTTGCCTATTATTATGGATCATGTTGTTTTAATTTACTAATATATTAATATTGAATGATTGGAATGATTGTTTTATGTGTGATTTAAAGTGTTTTGGATGAAAAAATGTTTCCCCTTTGTTATTTTAAAGTGTAACGGAAAAGAGGTATTTTAGAATCATTGAAGTGGTTTTGATATGGATTCGAAATGGTTTTAAAATAATTTAAATAAATTGTGAAAAACATTACATGGGATACCTTGGGTACTTAGGTGGATGGTCTAGTTTGAGTATAACATCAACTTATTGTGGTTATAAGGGATGTGTGCCTTTATTCTGATTCCTAGGCCCATTATTATAGGAGACTGAAGTTGAAAATTTTGTCGTTTAATCATGGGGTATTCCTCTGCTTCCTTTGTTCATTGTTGTACGATCATAATTTTTCTAATGTATTAATTATGGTATGATTAGTTTACAGCATGGTCCTTCAATGGTCATTATTATTTTGATACATGTGCTTCTATTCTTGTTCGTGGATTTTGGAGTGATCCTTGATATGCATGTTTATGCTTGTGTAAAATTATATGGATAATGTGCATTGAAATTGATATATGTGCTTTTGTTTTAGGGCTGTGAAAAAGGAAAATGTTTACCATGTTTTCAATAAAACTATTTTACTACATATCATGATTTTTTTTATTTATAAATATAATATAGGTAATTTTAATATAGAGATTGTGTATTGAACATCTAGATGGGATCCTACTAATCATGTGAGCTCAATCCTTTTGAACCACTTCGATGGTGTTTTGATCATTTTTATTCTAGAGAAAAGAGATGGATGGAGTTATTGTGATTATGCAAGTTTCATGTCAGTTGGATTGGTACCTAGTGGTGAGATTGTGTGAGTCTATCCCAACCATAGTTTAAATTAGATGTTAGGTTTTTAGGCCATAGTAGTTGGACATGACATAGAGTTTTAACCTACTTTTACAGTTGTATGTTTCTGTTGTTTTATTATAGTGATTTAATATATATCGTGTGTTTCTTCTTTCATTTCTTTTTGTTTCAAATATATATATATATATATATATATATATTCCCGGTGGTTTTTAAGGTAGGGGAAATCGTTACATCTATTGTGTTGTTCAATGCTCTAGTGCTTGTCGCAAGCTCATGAGGGTTGAAAACACCCTCCAGGTATGTGATGGATCAAGTTAGATGCTAGGTTTGTGGGTAACCAAGGTCGGTTCATTATAATTTCGTATCAGAGGGAAGATGTTTCCCTAAATTCCTTGTCTTATGAAATTTATTAGACTGTAGATAGAATTTTCTATACATGATATGTTTTTTGAGATAAGTGTTTGGCTAGCTCTTTTCTTAACAAGAATAAAGTTTAATGGGGATGATGGTATGTGTGTCTATAGTATTGTTTTCTGTTTTCAAAATATATTTTTTTTAAATTATACGATTTCTAGTTTGAGATGTGATATGTTCTGTTGTCTTATCGTTCTTATGATTCAATGTGCATTAGTAAGTCTCTGACTTTTCTTCCACGAGTTCCTCCGGAAGTTTCACCTAATTATCCTTAAGGGAACCCACATATAGATCATTATATCATAGAGACTATCATACATGAAATCCATGTTTTTTTATCATGATGTATAAAATCTTTAGAAAGCTATTGTTGAGATACAACTAGGATATAGAGGAGAGATTTTTTGATCACATGAATTTTTATGAAATAATCAACTTTACTTTGAAAGGATGAATGAACCTCAATTGGTGGAGGACTCGCTGGATAGGATCGATCAAATCATTTAATTTCTGGATATAGATGATAACAACAAGTTAATGGGAACAACATTCATACTTGAGGGGTATGGCATGCGATGGTGTGATTCTATGGTCCAGGAAGATATGCATATAGACTTCTATTTTAATGGTTTCTAAATGATTTTCTTTCAGTAGTTTTTTTCTAAGTCGTTAATGCTGGAAAAGTCTCATGTTTTATAATCATTACAACAATTAAATTTTTCTATTTTGCCATCGACCAATCGTTTAGGTGAGATTGACTTTTTTCCTTTGACATGGTGATAATGGACTAGCTGATGGATCAGAAGTACTTGTAGTTTTTACAATCAGATATCTAATAATAAGTGTTTTTGCTGAAGATTTATACCAATACAAAGATGGTAGAAATATATATGATGGTATAAATAAATATTACATTCAAAGTTGGATTTTAACCCTCTTCAATTCTATTGGGATTTCGTTTTAGTGGTCCACCTGGGAATAAGAATAAGTGGTAATATTATCAAAGGAGTAGTGGAGGTGGGTCACATTAGTGAGACTCCTCTATACCATCTATTGTGGGTGGAATTGTGCCTTTAAAAAATTATTATTGTTGAAAGGGATGACACCCCAAAAATTCTTGTTAAGTTCTTGAGAAAAATTTTATTAGTTGTCGATGTGTTGGTCCCTTATGATGCTTTTGTCTTGATATAACTATACCATGTTATATTAATGGTTCATCAGCTCCAAAGGCTACACCAGTGAAGCCAGATATAATAGAGAATATAGGGATCCATCCACAGGCCTTCTGAGCTAAAAATATTCATGCAATATATGAGTGTCCAACATAAGTTGATGAAGGTGTAGCAAAAGTGTGAGGTACCATACTTATCACATCATTAGTATCTATTTTATTACTTGATAATAGTTCCTCCCAATCATTTATATCATTAGGTTTTTTTAATGTTCATAAACAACCCATAAAACATATGTCCTTTAAAAAGGAGTCAGAGACACTTCTTTGTATGAGAAAATAGAGGGGGTTCATCTATCCTTCATGATCATTAATGATAAATGTTATAGAGTTGGTATGGGATTTTCATGTTCTTTACCTGGATATGTTTTATGTTGTCCTCATTATAGATTTTGTTGTTGCACATCAACCTAATGATTATTTTTATCATTGTCGTGTTCCATTTCATACTTTTGATGAGATATCTTATTTGATTTAGGGGGAGTGGGTCCCATGGTTAGGTTGGGTGTTACCTTTCGAACTATAGGTCAAGAGTTTGTTGGAATCTATTTCATTTGAGCCATATGATATTTCATCTGTTGATGATATTCTCATTGTTGATCAATACATTCCTTACATTTGTTGATATAATTTATCTGGTCTTATTCCAAAGAAAGAGGTAGATTTTACAATTGTTATGGGGAAAGGTACCCATCAAACATCTATAACATATTATCATATGGAACTATCAGAGCTGAAATAACAAAATATGATGTCGGAGAACCTGTTAAAAAATGATTCATTTATCATAATGTATACCCTTGGGCATCCTGAGTGCTCTTTTACAAGAACTTAGATGGTTCACATCGTTTATGTGTGGACAATTGGAATTATAACATGGTAAAGGTTAAGAAAAAATGTCTTTTTCATAATGCGGATGATCTTATTGATCAATAACAGAGTTCAAAGTCGCATTGAAAGATACTTCTATGGTATGGTAATCGTCAGCTTAGAGTTCCGGATTCTTGATATGCTGAAGAAAAATTTCAAAATATGGTATGCAAATTATGACCATCTTGTGAATCTTTTTGGACTATTTAATACATCTCTTGTTTTTAAGGATTTGATGCATCAGATATTCAATAAATATCATGAAGATTTTGTGGTAGTTTTTAGTGGATTATATTCTAGTTTGTTCTAAATATGAAAGTAAGCACAAGCACCATCTGATGTTGGTTCAATTAATTTTTATAAGACAATATTTTAGGGAAATAGTTAGAAGTATAGTTTTTCAATTCATGAAGTGGTGTTCTTGGGGCTCTAAATTTAAGATCATTGTTTATAATTTTATCTGGAAAATGAAAATATTATTTTATAATTGAGGGAAAAATGGAATGAAATTTAGATACAAATCATTCATTGTCTTGGAAGATAATACCAATGGGTTTTATGGTAATTATATAAGATGGCCTCACAATTCAGTGCTCTTACCCATAATGTGGTGAAATTCACATGTGATGTGAACTATCAGTCTTTTTCGAGGAACTAAAAAGGCTTCTAAATTGGCTCCAATTCTAATCTTACCTGAGCCTATCAAGGGATATAAATTGATTTTTTATAGATTTTGTGCTACTATGGGACATGTGCTTATGTAGGATGACCATGTGGTAGCTTGAAAATCTCGACTGTTTTGACCTCATTAAAAGAATTACCCCACTCTTGGTTTAGAGATTTTGATGGTTATGCATGTATATAAATATTAGAGGAACTATCTTTTAGGGTAATGTTCTATAGTCATCTATCAGCATAAAAGTATAAGTTATATTTTTTCCTAGAAGTAATTGAACCTTAGGCATAGATGATTATTATAATACCATTAGACATTTGACATAGATATTAGATACATCCCAAAGATGGGACACATTGTTACATACACTCTTAGTATGAAATTAATATCACATGTTTTTTTGGATTTTAAGGAAGAGTGGAACCTTATGAGGATTTTCACTCAGTTTCATCTAGATGTTAATGAGGATGTTTTGGTTATGGCTTTTACCATTTTCTAGTTATCATAATCTCTTATTGAGATCTTTTTGTAGTGTCAGAAGTAGGATGGCAATTTTCAAAAGACTCGTTAAATCCTTCATAGTGGGGTACTAGTTAGGGATGGTCTCTATCTTCATATGGATGCTTCAATTTGGAAAAATGATTTTTGTCCCAACAAATGTTTGTATTTTAGTCTTCATATATTTTCACATCTCTTTATGGGCCATATATCTAGGCACTATGATATTGTATTATGACATTATGAGTCAATTCTGGTGGCCGAGTATAAAGCACATCATCTAGGAGGTTGTGACTCGGTGTTACACCATCCAATGGATAAAGGCATAGCAATAGAAACGTTTTGTGTTTCTTCATCCTCTTCCAGGGCCATTTTGGTAATGAGATGATGTATCCATGGATTTTTTAGATATATTACCATGGAATCCCCAAGGGGATAATTATATTTTGGTGTTTTTTAATAATTGAATGAAGTCATATCATTTCATTCCTATCAAGGATGCCACTTAGGTTAATGATTGCGGTAAACTGTATGTGCAAGAGATATAGAGGTTACATGGGATTCCGTTTTATATTTTTTCGAATTGGAAGATTGGTTTTCCATGAGGTTTAGGAGTACTCTACCAGTGGTGATGAGATCTCATGTCGTGTTGACCACAAACTACCATCGAAATATAGATTGTGAAATGGAGTGAGTAATTCAGATTCTATAGGATATTCTCTACTCCTATGTCTTGGATTTTATAGGATCATTGGATAGCCATTGGTTACTGGTTTAGTTTTTTCCAATAATAGATATTAGCCATCAGTAATAATGGATTCCTTTGAGGTATTTTATGGGTGCCTATATAGATAACCTCTTTGTTAGGATAAAGTGGGCGATATAATTTTTGTTGGGCCATTTTATTTCAGTGAATGTATTCAAAGATTTAGGATGCACATGGATGTATGGATAAATCACAACATTGACCAAAATCATATGTAGATCGGTGGAATCAACCTTTGTAGTTTTTCACAGGTGGCTGAGTTATCTAGAGTCATTCTCCTTAGTTAGGCCACCGTCGACATTGAATATAGGGAATGTTGACTCTGTGATATGTTGGACGATTTTAGGACACTGAGAAACACATAAAATTTTCTCATCAATTTTCATATCTACTTTAGTTGATAGGTATTCATGATGTTTTCCTTGTAACACCCCTAACCCATGTAACTCAAAAATCAGGGCAACAAACCAGGTCATCACATGACCTCATGTACACCTCCCATATATACTTGTGGTCTCAAACTAGTAGCATAGTTCAAATAGGTCAGGTGGGAATACCGTACCCCCTTTAATAGAGTAATCCATAGTAGAACACAATATAAATATCAAAAAAATATAAAACTTCCAAAAAAACATATTAAAACATGTCCCAAATAGGTTACAATCCACAAGAAATATTAATTATTTCATGTCATGCTACAATTCCAAGTGAAGAAAACATAAAAAAAGAATTCGAACCACAGAATCCCCAAAATGGTCCTGACTTCAAGTCACGATCCTCATATATGAATTTCGAATGCCCAACTCAACTCATTATCTTAGTTTCCTTTCCCTTTTCCTAAATTGCATGCATAAAATCTTCTGAGGTGTCAGATGATGACCCGAGTAGGGTGTGAGTACAACTTATTAGGCCTCCACAAATAATATCTTCAAATATTTTATCTAATAGATAGGGGATGAAATTATATATATATTAAAAGAAAATGACATATTGGGGGAAATTAGTTAAGAATTTCTACCTAGCTATTCTGAGAATGGTTCCAATTCATTATGTCACTTTTATTAATTGTTCGCCATTAATCATGAAGTTCATATGTTGGTCATTCACATCATTCAGGAATATTCCATGATATTTATCATTTTTCGTAAATAAATAAATAATACTCTACCTCACTAGGGATAAAATATCACCACATTCCAATATACTATCCTTGAAGCCTCAGACTGGGTGGAATGAAATCTTTAGAGAAATAGATATTAATCCACATCCCTAACCAGTGCATTGTGGGTGAAGTTATATCATCCATTCTTCTTGACCCATAGGAGGAGCCTCATTATTTTATCCCACATCATCAACCCATGTGCACAATCTTATCCATCCATTCATTGTACATAACCCTTCCACATCCAAATCCAATTAAAATACATCCATCAATCATAATCCGTAATAATCAACTTAGTAAATCATGTTCATCTAGATCCCATTTTGTTATTTTTCATTTACATCACTTAGCACATTTATCCCAATCACCATTCTCATGACTAGATCACTAAAAATATTCATTAATTCCATTATATCAACTGATTACACATATTCAAAATCCCCTTATGAAATTCCCTTCGACATATTTTCCAATTTCACATAACATTATCAATTTATTGTATTCACTTTTTCACATGAACTAACTCACAAAAGCTTATAAAAAATAAATCATAAAGCTCATACTCCATAAAAAATAAACCAATACCACATTTATAATTTCATTTGGAAAATCACATACTAAACACATGCTCTACAAGATCACACAACAACATAGAACTTACTTAGCTAATTGTAGGTCAGAAAAGTATCGATGAACCCCATGGGTGAGTTTAGGTAGGTCAAATCATCATTGATGCATCCCTTGAAGACCACGAGGGTGTCCATTAATTATTTATAAACCCAAAATACCAAATATAACCATGGGTTTCAAAATCACAATAGGAAGTGACAAATAACAAATTTGGACATGCACAAATCTTCAAAGAAACAATGGGATATAACTTGTAGACCACCTAAATCAAACCCATTGGCGAGCGCACCCCCAAATGGGGCATTAGATACATATTCAAACACCACATAATGAATAAATCTAGATTTCCCAAGAAAAAAGGGTTTATGGGATTTATATGGAGAGGAGAGAAAGATACAAACCCTAATCAAGAAAAAGAAGCAACGTGTATATTAGACTCACCCGGAGCATCGATCCTCAACTGACCACTCTTCAAATGGCCTCTAGATGAAAGATATTATTACATATAAGCACATGGGATATATTTTAATTCACTAGGGTTTAGGGGTGTACAATTGAGGAAATTACAAAGTTAGGATTTGAAATCTATGAATTGAAATTTTGTAATTTTATCAACTTTATAAGGTTATACAGTTTACCACCAAGGTTTTCCAAACCGTTCAAAACAAATGCCGGATCCACTGTCCCAAAAAAACCACTTCTCATGGATCCATGTGACTTCCACATGGTTAGGAAAATCATGTGGTATTCTTTTGTAATCCAATTTCCAATGTTGCACAGTAACCTGAGATGCTTCATACAGTTTTCACTAACCATACACAAACAATGAACCATGCCCCCAAAACTCATTTTCCTCCACTTTAATGTCAATCGCCCCAATAACCACTCTAATCCATCTCATAATATTCATAAAACACTTATTTTACAAAAGTAAATGCATTAAACTAAAACACAAACCAGACACACCTTAAGAAAAATCATAGATCATACAACCTCCCCACATTATGAAGAATTGTCCTCCAGTCAGTCTTCCCAAGAATAATTGGGTTTCTGAAGAGATATAATTAATTGTGTGTATATATGAATGTTATTATAAATATTAAATAACTGTATTTCACCATCTTTCCTCTCCAAAAAAACCAAAATCAGTGTGTGTTCGTACGTACGACATACCGTCTCCACGCCATGGTGTAATCTGTTTTCCACCACCACCATATATAGATTGTTTTAATGGTAGAGATAATAACTATATATGATTATTATGACATGATAAGAATTTTGAGATATTATACACCATACAGGTAAATACTATTCAACTAATGTGGTAACAATATCATTTCTAATGCATACGTATGACTTACCGTCAACACGACACGATGAGATTCATTCTCCATGTTATCCATTCAATAATGATTATAAATTATATATAATAAATAATAATGAATTATATGAAACAATAATTATACTATATATATATATATTTGAAATACTTACTTCAATCATATTCAACAAAGAAATGAAAACAGCGTTCATCTGTACGTACGACCTACCATCTCTATGAACTGTGTATTCTATTTCATTTATTTATCTATTATATATATATATATACGTATATAATGAATATATAACATATATATATATATAATGTTTTACATTCTGGAAGTAATTAAATCATGATCTATGTAAACATATAAATAATAACAAGTCCTAACACATACGATAAATGTAACAATTATTACCTAAAACATTGATTTAACATGGAATTGAAAAAGTAACGAGAAATATAAAGTCATAAGTGAATAATATATGATATCATAAATACTATTATGGTTCTGTTACAAGTTAATAATACGTCTAAATACACTATATAAGAGTTTCAAAAACATATGAAAGAAATCAAACCTAAGGTAAGAGATAAGTTTGCCATCTCATTTTCCTCATAGATTGTTTATACATAAGTATGTTTTTGGGGATATATTTATCATCCTTGTCCATGAATTAAATTTTTTTTTCATAAATGTTTACTATTCTTATATGTATGTTTAAATTCATTTTTATTCATTTTTTGACTTTTACTATATGGTAAACATGGAATATTTATTTTTTTACCATACGTATTACATTTTGACATTTCTATTAAAATTATGAGGAGAATGTGTTTAATATAATATGGAATAAATGGATTTGTACAGTTTCACGAAGCCTTATTTCCATGAACCATACTCTACACTATTTCATGATTCCTTTCAACTAAATTTTTTTCTTCTAAAGTGAATGATATTTTGAGAAAAGAAAATTTTTTTAAGGAAGAAATGATATTTTCCTCAAGAATTAAGTTCATGTGTTTTATCAAAATTATTTTCCGTCTAAGATGAAATGGGGTTATGTTTATATCCCTATTATTACTTTTATTTATTTATTATGGAGTTTTTATTATGATCATCATTTATCTTATATGGGTTACGTTGTGATGATATGATATTTAATAAACCCATTTCATTTCATTGGTTATGTTATGTTGAATGTTTTTATGTTTTGTGGAACATGTAAGAATGATTTCATTCTGAGATGGTTGGGAATGATATATCCCTAAAATTCATTGAGTAAATATTTATATCTCGTGAGATAGACTTGGCTACAATGGAATGTAAATCTGGTTTAGTAATGCAGGGCTATAATGACAAGTATTTCTGGTTCAGTAAAGGACTTCATCCACTATGATGGTCTTGGAATCAATTCCCTGGTTACTATAGAAATAATATAATTTTATTAATGGTTTTCAACAATTCCATGTTTTATTCCCATGGCATTTTATCATGATTAATGTTCCTTAATGATCTATGCCTTATGTCTTGCCATGATTTATTTTATTACTCATGATTTTGATGTCTAAACTTTATGTTCAGGTTTTTACATTCAAATTCAAATTGATTGATTTATGTTCTCCATGTTTACCCATAATGAGCATTTGAGCTCAACCTTTCTATGTGTTAATATCCACAGGATATAAGGAAAGGTTTTAGTTAGAAAAAATAGGGGAAGATATTTATGGGAAATGTTAAATATCATTCACCATGATTAGAAGATTATGTGCCATGTTTCCAAACACACTAAACTAATATGGTCTTTGGGAATATACTGTGTAATGTATTAAGTATTCCACAAAAAAATGTAATGATTATGTATGTCATGCTTGGGTCTCTAAAGTTGGTATCAGAGTTAAGGATTAGTTAAACTTTGGAAAATAGGAAGCAAAAACAATAGTTATATTCCTAGAAATCTTTATAAGGTATGTCTAGGGATATCCCAAAGTATAAGTATAATTATATATTGTTGTTCTAGAATTATGATATTAATCCTGAATAACCTAGGATTAAACCAAAGATTTTAGAGATTTAAATTACTCCCCCATGATTATGTTTTTTTCTTAGAATGATTTTTCTTATAACACTATTCATTTTGGGTTTTATTTACTTGAGGGAGGTAGAAGGAATTTGGTAGACACTGAATCTGATGAAAAAGTTTGTGACAATGAGAAAAAAATTGTGTAATTACTAGAGTGAATGATATTTTTATTATGTATAACAAGTAATCATGGTACATGATTAATATGTAAAACCTTAGTGGTATTCATAAGTCATCAAATAAGAGGAAGATGGACTTTCATGCATGTTCCTATGGTGAGGAACATAGAGGAAAAATGATTAAGATTCCTATATATCTATAAGAAGGGAAGAAGAACCATGATGAATTCCTGAAATGGAAGGGAATATGTTATCATTGTGGGAAAAGGGTTCATAGAGTGATGAATTGTTATGGAGTTCATTGTCTCATCTGTGGAAAACATGGTCATTACCCAACTCAATTCCCATACCTAATAATACACTTCTAAGAATGAGTTGAATAGTTAAAATGGAAAAGATAAGTTATTTAATGAAAATTTGATATTCCTTAGAAAAACTTGACTAAGAGAATTATAACACTTTATATGATAATGATTTTGAGATATTGATATTTTATAATAAATTGTTGGACGATAATAGTTAACTTGGAATAGGTTAAGTATTTTTTCAAATGTGGGTTATGTTGTCATGTATAAGGTATACAACTTTTCAGGACTTATGTAATATATCCAATACGTTTTGGAATAATGAAACACACATGTTTTCAATATGGATATATGGTAATTTAGTTTATTACCATGACTCAAGAGAATGTATGATGATGTCATTCAAATGTTTGTAATGTTACCAAAATGATATTTCTAATGATATATGGTGGATAAATGATGGTATTCACATACTTATTATGTGACCTTTCTAGTAATTGTTTTATTTTTTACTATGAGATTGGGTAGAAGTATTTTGGATAAGACTAAAGGTTGGAATGGATTATGTTGGACATCATATAGTATTTTCTAAAGGAAAAAGTTCTTTTATATTATTTTTAGAATGTTATAATAGTATTGTTTTAGAAAAAGGACAACCCACATAATAGGAGACAACTCGTCGCGTCGAAGAAGGCTGTAGGAGTAAACCCCACATTCGAAGTGAGACAGGCCATTATTTCCTACCACTGGCCTACAGAAAGTCAATGGATAGTACAAATTTGTTTGGTTTTATTATTTTTTGTGATATATTGAGTATAATAAAGTTTTTGGGACCATATATGATTAATCTCAACATAGATTGACAAATTAATATTTCATAACTTTTAATAACCTTTTTGTGAAAGAGATAGGTGGAATGACCTATCATATACTGCCACATCTTCTAATACTTAGAGAATGAAAAATTAAAATTCAATTCATAAAATAAGAGTTGAAATGGAAATTATTTATGGAATGATAAACAATACTGAAATCAAGTAAGTATTTATTTATAATAATTTTTTTTCAGCATTTGGAAAAGGATCTTGAATGCAAAAAAGGTTTATACATGTACCTTTATATACGATGAATGTGATGGTCCCATAAATCATCGCATATTTATCTATTTCTAGTGGTTACCTTTCTACAAACCTTATTCTCTATCATTATCCATAAGATCTTGATGGTTAGATTTATCCATGTTTTCACATCCCATATTTGTTATCCAATATGGAATCCCAGTGATGAGTTAATTTGGGTAATCCTTAATTTTTTAACTTTTCTTTTTAAAATGATGTTTTTGTATTCTTTTTTATGATATCGGTCTTCATGAAAGAAACGTTCAAATTGAAAACCATTTATAACCCTTATGAATTTTGTGGGAAAAATTAATTTTAATGGGGGGGGGGGTGAATGTAAAACCATGATATTTTATAAGATATATTCATTTAATTTTAATAATTTCCTTTTTTGTAAACTAAACTGTGATTAGACGGTGCTATATGCAACATTGTATTATCTAGCAGTATAGGCCACACTATTCTTGGCCTATGTTGCACACAATTTTAAGTTATTTTGATAAAATTTATTTCACAGAACACCTAATATAGATTAATAAATGTATAAATTATCTACATATGGATTATATTATATGCAAAAAAATGGATGATTCCATTACATGCAACACGGACATGTCTTGTGTTAAACTATATGAAATCCTTCCTTGATTACATGCTTTGTACACAATACCGAGTTTCAATACACGATAGTATATTATTAAAATATTATATAAAATAGAAATTATGAATATTATTAATCACATTTTTAATTTTATATAATATTATAATTCATCTTACAAATGGAATGAGAACAAAATAATTTTTCTGGATAAATGAATATTTTAAAAAATATAATTTTTAACGCCTTTTGATGGCAAACCCATTTTAAATCATCTTTGAAATTTTTATATGTTACATATGAAAAGATAAAAATTGGTTTTGGAAGCGGTTGATAAAAATTTACATTGAATTTTATTTGATATTATTCTAATAACATTCATATATTGATGAAAAGTGAAAATGTGATAAATTTAAATTGAAAACAACTTTTTTCATTGAAATAATTTATATGGATAAAATATATTATTTAACATTTTTAAAGAAAAAATAAAATATATATTTATTTTTTAAGTCAATTTAATTCATTGTCATTAATTTTACAGTGAATTCATATGTAAAAACATTTCAATCTTTTGCAATGTTTTAAACAAAAAACTGTTTTTTATTTGGCAACCCGACTAATTTTAAATTAATTGCGGCAACATCAATGTTTGAATTTTATAAAATGTATTCCATATTTGGAATATTTTGGTGCAAATTATATTAATTAGATACATTGATTTTTTTGGCATTATGAATAGTACCATTGTTATTATCTTTATTATCATAGTTAATGTTAAATCGGGTAGTTAAGGGTAAAAATAATCTAATAAAATTACCCTCTAACCTACCAAAATTCAATTGGATGAATAAAATAATACCCATATCACCTAATGGTCCTAATATATTCATTTCATGTAATTTTCCATTGAAAATTATGTAATCATTTTTAAAAAAAAAGAAAGCGACAACTTGTCTCACTCTTATATATTATAAGTGTAATAATTTTAATTTAGTGATAAACTTCACAAAACCTAGAACATAAATAGTAACTCGAAATATAATTATATTATCTAAATAATTGGAAATTATAATTAGATATTATTATTATTTTTCATAATTGATGACACAATTATATTGAGGACATTATTTTATTCATAAAAATATCAAATAAATGGATTTAAAAATATTAAAAGAAATATCATATGATCTAATTGATGTCCTCCAAAAATTTTCTATATAGATATGTTATGTTATTAGTTTATTTAATAATTTTAATCATATTTATATTTTGTGAGGATTTTTATATGAAGTCAAATAAATGAACAGTGTGAAAATGGACACTACAGATATTTTATAAAAATAAAATTTTATTAAATTGTTTAAAAATATTTAAAAATATTTAAAACTACAAAGTGATAATTATTAGATCTAAAATTTTATTAAATACCATTTTATGGTAGGTTAACACCATATATGTAAATATTTATAACCATTAATAATTTAGAATGTTATTACGAAAATTAAAATTTAATAGAATAACTAAGTGTCAACTATAACGATAATGACTAAATTGACAAGATAAGATGAAAAAAATAATTTTTGGATGATATTAAAATCCTATATCATCTCATATTAAAATTTGTCACACATTGGAGGTTTTTAAGTTTTGTTGGAATTTATTATAAATTAATATTTTTTAGTTTTCTAAACTACCCCTCTCCTCTAATATAAAAGGGAACCTAATCCCTCTCCACATCACTCTATTTTAAGCCTTGAAACTCAAAAAACCATGGCATATTTCTCTTATTAACTTCCATAGTTTCATTTTAGATGTTATTTTCTTCTCAAAGACCAACTCTAGTTCCCTAAAAGGTAATTTAATGAAGGCAAGTCGAGGAAGAGGTAATCTCTTCAAATGATTCATTCAAATTTCATTCATCATATAATTCCTCTTCATTATTTGTTTCATTATAAAGAAATAACATCCATATCACTAATATAATTATATGTTATTATAAATATGAAAGATTATTTTTTCACTTATATCCATCCTACGGAAAAAAAAATCACAGCGCATGCGTATGTACGACTTACCATATCCAATTCGTCGTTTAATATGTTTTTCACCACCACCATTCATGGATGAGTATAATGATGGAAATAATAAATATATATAATTTTTATATAATTAAAGTAATTATGAGATATTAGACACCATTCACTTCAATAACATTCAACAATTATGGGAAAAATATAATCACTCGTGCGTACGTACGACTTACCGTCTCCACGACGCGATGAGATTCATTCTCCATGTTAAGCATTCCAGAATGTTTAAAAAGAATATATAATAAATAATCATGAAATATATTAAAAAATAATGATAATTTATATATGTATGTATATATATATATATATATCATTTACTTTCTTCCATTCAATTAAATAAGGAAACAAAAACAACGTTTTTGTGTTTGTATGACCTAGCGTCTCCATGAATGGTGCATTCCTTTCCTTTATTTATCTATTATATATATATATGTACAGAAAATATAAGATATATATAAATAATTTTTTACTTTCATGATGTAATTAAATCATTATCTATGTAATAATTTGAAGAATGACAATCCGAGACACGTACGATAAATGAAAGGATTATTACCCTAAATATTGCTTTAACATGGAATTGACAAATGAATGGGAAATATAATAAAGTAACTAAATCATATATTATGTCATAAATATTATTACGGTTCTTTTAACGGTTTATAATATGTTAAACCCACAATAAAAGAGTTTCAGGCACATATGGATGAAATCGGACCTATGTTAAGTGAAAAATTTGCAATCGCATTTTTATCTGATATTGTTAATACGTATGTATTTTTGGGGGATATATTTATCATCCATGTCCATGTTTTATATAAATGTTATCATAAAAATAATAATATTCTTCTTTTTATGTTTAAAATCATTTTTTACAATTTTTTACTTTTACTATATGGTATAGACGGAATCTTTTGGGTTTACCGTATGAGGTACTTTTTGACATTTCTTCTAAATGTACAAGGTGAATGTTTTTTTACTTATACAACATAAATGATTTTTTACAGTTTCATGAATCCTTATTTTCATGAAGCTTCCTAAATATTATTTCACATTTATCTTCAACTATTTTATTTTCTATTAAAATCACAAGTCATTTTTATAAAGGAAATTGTTTTTAAAGAAGAAAGGATATATTCCTCAAGATTTAATCTCATGTGTTTTATCAACGTTATTTTAAATATAAGATCGAACAGAGTTATATTTCTAATCCTATTATTACATGATTTTGTTTTTGATGGAGTTATTTTTATGATCTCAGTTTATCTTATATGGGTTATGTTTTTATGGAATGATGTTTAAAACCCTATTTTATTTCATGGGTTGTGCTATGGGGAATATTTTATTGTTTTGTGGAACATGTCACAACGATTTCAATATGAGATTGTTGGGACCTATATCCCCCTATAATTCATTGGGTAATGATTTATATCTCATGATATAGACATGACTTAAATTAAAATTATTCTAGTTTAATAATGCAGGTCTGGAACGTCAAGTATATCTGGTTTAGGAATGGACATCATCAACTGTGATTGTCTTAGAAACTATGCCTCGGCTACTATGAAAATTATATTATGTTCGTAATTGTTTTCCACAATTCCATGTTTTATTACCATGCTATTTTAACATAATTAATGTTCATTTATGATCTATTCCTTACTAACTGCCATGATTTATGCCACTGCTAAATATTTTGATGTTTAAACTTTATGTTCATGTTTTTACGTTCAAATGTTTATGGATTGATTTATATTCTCCATGATTATCCTAACTGAGAATTTAAGCTCACCCTTTCTATGTTTTATTTTACCTATGATATAAATAATTTCTTTAGGTTGGAAAACTAAGGGGGATGATTATTATGGGATATGTTCAAGATCTTTCACCATGATTAAATGACTATGTTCCATGATTCCAAAGACACTAAACTAATACGGTCAATGGGAATATTCTTCTGTAATGTATTATGTATTCCAAAAAATAAATGTAATGTCTATTTACATTTATCTTAAATCCCTGTATTTATGTTTAAATAAATAAGATGAAATGGAATTACAATTTTGGGGCCACTAGTTAAAAATCACTACTTAGATATACTAACAAAGGATCCAATTCATTATGACTCTTTTATTAATAATTTATCATAAAACATGAAGTTTATATGTTGGGAATTAACATCATTCATGCATGGTTTGTGGAATTTATCACATTTCTTAATGATATATTTAATTCTCTAACTCGCTAGGGATAAAATATCAAAACATCACAATATCCTCAACTCAAAGCCATAGTGTGGGTTGAATTAAACCATTAAGGTAATAGAAATCTGTCCCCTTCCCAACCTCGTGAATTTTGGGTGGAGTTAGATCATAAATCTTTATTGACCCTTGGGGGAGCCTCAGTCCTTTATCCCACACCATCAAGCCATGTGCACACAATTATCCATCCATTCACCATACACAACCATACCGCAACCAACCACAACCAACCACAACCCGATACATACAATTATCATAATCCATAATAATCAATGTGGTATATCATATTGTTCCTTACCCCCTTAATTCATTTTCAATTTACATCACATAACCCATTTTTACCAATTCCCCTACTAATTCTTAGATCCCTAATAATATTCAATAATTCCCTTTATAAAAACACATTGCACGTATTCATAACCCCCTTATGAAATTCCCTTCAAAATATTATCCCATTTCACATACCATTATCAAATTAGCATTTTCACCAATTCACATGAACTATCTTTATTAGGAATTTCAATCATAATTCATAAGCCTCTTACTCCAACCAAAATTTACAAATACATCATTTCGACTTCCATTAATAATATCACATACTCATAAAGGTACATACATGATTATACAACAACCTAGAACATATTAGATAATTCTATGTGTGGAATGTATTTGTTCACCACATGGGTGGCCTTACGTACACCAAATCCTCCTCAATGCATCCCTTAGGGACCAGGAGAGTTTCCATCCTTCATTTAGACACCCAAAATTCCCAATCATACCAAGGGTTTTATTATCACAACATGAAGTGAAAAAACTATGGACATGGGAAAATCTAGAAAGAAATTATGGGATATAACTTATTGACCGCCTACCTAAAATCCATTAGATAATGCACTCCCAAAGATGGCCTTGGATCATGATTAAACAACCTCTTAATGATTCAGCATATATTTCCTTGACAATGAAGTATTTTATGGATTTATATGAAGAGGATAGAAAAATACAAACCCTAATCGAGAAAAGTAATGTATAAGTAGATTACACTCACTCCGTTCTTCAATCCAAAACTGAGAGTGCTCCAAATGGCCTAGAGAAAAACGATATTCACTATTTGAAGATCATAAGAGCTATTCTTTGTCACTAGGGTTTATGATGGGAGTAAAGAGGAAAATCCTGAGTCAGTCATTAAAATCCCAGAGTGGAAATTTTGTAATTTTATCAACCTTAGTGGATTGTAGGGTTTACCATCATAGTTTTCCAAACTGTTTGCAAGCCACTAACCCAAAATAAACCATTTTCAATGTTTTTTGGGAATTCTACAAGGTTATCTTAAATGTGTGGTAACCATGCAAAGCCTATGTCCAATTCTATATGGTTACATGGGATGCTTCGTAAAGATTACACAAACCGTACATAAACCGTGAAACATGCACAAAAACTCATTTCTCCTCCACGTTAATGCCCAAAAACCCCAGAACACCATCAGGAATTCTCATTATCATTAGGAAACTCGTATTTGAAAAACATAAATGACTTAAACAAGAAATAATACATACCTTAACTTTATAAAAATTTATTATCATACATTTGCACATATATCATATCACAAAACATCTTCCTAATAGCACTCAAATTTTGTGTTGGGAATTAATTGAGTTAGATCAAGATACATATATTCTAGAGAAATTGGTTGATATTGTTGACTCATAAGTGAAATTCATGTTTGGGTTTTCAATTCAATTGGTTAGAGTTCTATTGAAATAAGGATCATATATCCCCGAGTCTTGGGAATGTGAAACATTGATTAGGGAGCAGTGGCCTCATCTCATTCCAAGGATTACATCATAAACATGACTTGTCGGGGATAGAAATAATTTATAGTGGTGGGTTTGTAATATCCTATTATCATTTTTTTGGTAATCCCTTAACATCATCATGTATTTTCTCTCATATTTTATTGAGAGGATACTAATAATTTTGACGTTAGAGATTTATTATACATTCACAAATAACCATTAATTTCTATTGGTTTCAGAACATTTACACATCGTGTAACTATGTTACACACCGTGAAATCGTTGATCGATGTAATTCATTAATGATTAAATCTTGCAGTGATATGTTACACATCTTGAGCATGAATTACATTATTTGAGTTTTTGAATTGTTTCCTTATCTGAGGTGATATGTATTTTGTTTTATGTGGATTATTGGTGTAAAAAGTTAAGTAACTTGGTTTTTCACCATGTAACAGACCCCATAATGTGTTAAAAAACAATGTGCACCTATTTTGTTTAAGTTCCTTCATCGATTCTTTATGGACCTAGACCTAAGGAAGTTCAGGGAAGTTTTTGAGAGACTCAGCCCTATATAGATCGATTCGTTTAACACTCGATCAATATTGAGGATGAGGTGTAACTCCCCAGGTGAATAACATCTCAATTCCTTCATTTCCTTGGACCACATTATAGTTTTTTTGGTGTCATATTTAGAATAGATGGCCAATGGTCAGTTATTTATCATGGTTTACTCTTGGACCCATTGTTTGATCTAATTCAAGAGACCTTTTCATCCATTGGTCATAGTACGGAGTGTTTTTTCATTGAGGTTTGTAGGTTTTCTCTCTTCCATCGACCCATGGTCTTCTAAGTTGAATCTAACATGATTTGGATTTTATTATGTGTCTATAGTATATTTTGATGGTTTATATTATTATGTGTCTATAGTATATTCTGTGTGTGTTGAAAATAACTTTCAATGAAAAATTGGTTTTCCATGGTTTCTGACCAATTGAATGTAAGGTGATATTTTTGAAGCCTTTAAATGGATTTTATGGGTCTTGAAATTGTTTTCAATGAAATGAAATAAATTGTGAAAAAGAGCACATGAGTTACCTTGGGAACTTTGGTGGAACATTTAGCTTGATAACATCATTCATTGTTTTGGGATTATAAAGGTTATTGTCTTGGTAATTTCCTATGTTTCCTAGGTCTCTTTTTATAGGTGACTAACATTGACATTTTGCAGGGTTTACTCAATTGGTATTTCATATCCTCCTTGGCCCATTGTTCTAGGATCAGCTTATGTGCACTTGATTGATTTTAGTACAAGTAGACTGCATCTTGGGCCTTTAGTATTCCATGGTGTTGTGAAACCAATGAATATATTTTTTTCGTATTTTTCTCATTTTCCGTAGAGATTCATAATTATTCCTATGATAAATTATATGGAAAATGTTCTTTTAAATTCATATACCATATTTTTTAAGAGCTATGAAAAAGGGAACTATATTCCTTTTTTTGATAAAATTGTTTTATTGCATATCATGCAATGTTTTTATAAATTTAGCATACATGAATTTTCTATACGGAGACTAGTTACAGAGCACCTGGTTGGTATCATACTAAGAATGTTATATCACACCTGATGCACCACTTATGTTGTGTAAAAACCATTGTTTTCGTTATATTGTAGGGAAAGTTAGAGAGTCATTATGAGGCGGTGAGGTTCATGTATTCTAGTTTGGTAGCTAGTGGTGAGATGGTGGGAGTCTGTCCCTATAATCATTTAGAGTTATAGTTTGGTATTTAATTCATTTAAGTTATACTTGTATAAAAGTTTTTTGCAACATTTATGGTTTTTTTTCCACATTTTGCTGACATTTATAGAACATATATATTATTCAGATTCCACAATTGCTTTTTGTTTCATATATATATATATATATATGACAAGTTTTTCATCTGGTTTGTAGAAATAGTTCCATCTATTGTGTTGTTCGATCCTTCGGTGCTTGTTGCTATCCTATGGTGATCCAGAACATCCTTTGAGTATGTGACAGATTAGGTCGGGTGCCAGGTTTGAGGGTAAGTCGGGTTAGATCCTTACACTAAACAATGTACTTTTTTATTTTATTACATAAATTTGAATTTAATATTGTTATTAACATACTCTTTTTGAATAGAAACACATCACCAATCATCCTTTACAAGCATAAAATAGTATGTTTTAATGAAGTTGTTTTTAATAATATTGTGTATACTTATATCTCTTAATAAGTTATTTTCAATGTTAAAATTATTTTCTATTGAATAATAATTTTAATTGTTTTTTAAAGTATTAATATTAAAAAAAATCTTTTATTTTATATATTCTAAATTGGTTAAATGTTATAATGATTCCATTGTTATTCATTCTCTTGATGTTCAATGATGAATTTGGCTAGGGAATGTATTTAAATTATCATTCCTGAATAATATTTTTTATAATTAACATTCTCTTGAAATAATCGTATTATTATGATTAGTGGACATTAAATTTAAACTAAATATATTTATTTTTATAAAAAATAGTTAATATTATTAGTAAATTTTATATAATTTTTATAATCATTGTTTTATAAATATTTTTTTGGGTTTTATGGGGAAATATTGATTTTTTGTATTCATTATTGTATATGAATTGTTTTTTGTAAAGGCATATTATTCTTCAATTTAATACATAATTTGATATATAAGGAATGAATTGGACATGATGTGATGGGATGGGAAGAAATATATATCCCCTAAATGCATCGATTGTCTTGTGAGGTGAATTAATAATCTATCATTAAATAATATTTTAACATTACTTTTAAAACATCATGGGAGAGATTAATATATTATATACATCATGATGCATGAGATAATGACTTTGGTTATTATTATTTTTCTCATTAGGAATTTAATTATTGAAATACATCATATTATTTCATAGATATTGTAGATAGATTCATTTTGTGAAAAACTTATTGGTAATAGTTAATGTGTTTTCAGTTATTAAACTTGTTATGTTGATTATCCCCAATCTAATAATGATAGTCATGTTATTTATAAAATGAATTTTTTTTCAAATATTTACCTTGCTATAATGATTATGATTCCATTATTCATGACTGCATTAACATTATGTAACTCTTACTAAGTATATATACTTAGCTATATTTCTTTTATTTCCCCTAACATATGAATTAATCATTAAATGAGTTTGAGGATATATAATATTTAACATTCACTATTTTGAATTTAATTTTTTTCAAATGTAATTTCATATTCTTGTATGTTTATATCTTACCAGTATTACTAAACTATTGAATCCATTATAATAAAATATCTTGTAACTTAGTATAATTTATTAAAGCTACCACTGAATCTCGGCTACATGGGTTAGGTTCATTGTCGTTTCTATAAGAGGATGTTTAGTTGAGAACTAAAGAACTAGATTTTTGAAAACTTTTTACAGTATCATAACGATATGGTATACATTTAGTATTAGTATATAAGAGCATCCAAGGGATTTTTGTGAAAATATAATGTTTTTTAATAGATATAAATACCTATATGGATTGTACATGGGTATTGTTTTAAACAACATTAATATATAAGGGAAATGACTATAAAATGCTGAATTTGTATTCATCTAGATCATCACCAAGTACATGAAAATAGGATTCATTTTTCACCACATTGGAAACCCTTAGTGGATATTTTTTGGGGAATTTAGATTTAATTTATATAAAATTATGATTAATTTTAATAAATGATATAAATGAATAACCATTAATGAACCTAATGTTTTAATTCTTACTAACTGTAGGTTTGATCATCAGTAAATTGATTATATACTCATTTTTTTGTTTTATTTGATGGTTGTATAAGATGATTAAAGATATTTTAGGAAACATTTATAGGAATAAAACCCATTGAGTCTGTATACGTTTTCATGAAAATGTTTATTGAGTAAAATTCCTTTAAATTTTTTTGGAAATAAGTTTATGGTTTTTGAAAACATTTATGGTTAACATGATCATTCATGCGAAAATAATAATATTAAATTTCGATTATTTTTTGAGGGAAATAAGCTATATAGAAATCCTTAATGATTAAAAGGTGACACAATTTTTGTTGGTATTTTTAATGATTTTTCTCTTAATTTTTAGAATATTATAAGAATTTTAATAAAGTAATATTGGAAAAGGAACAACTTCTATTCGAGGAGATAACCTGTTTCAACTCAAAATCTCATGGGATTAATCCCATAACCAATGTTTGTCATGTTTTTCGAACCTATATCTATCCTACGCGATGTACTATTTAGTAACAAAATTTCAATAAATAAATAATTTTATAGTTAAATATTGATATATATTTGAAACATAATATAGTTTAAAATATTTATTATTTTCACATAATTAATGAGATTTCCAAGGATTTTATTTTTCATTGTGGTATATATTATAATTATATTTAATTTAATTGTTTAGATCGAACGAATATAATTAATGTGTGTGCGATGTGAGTAAAAATGTAAGAGATCACCTATTATATGAAATTTCTCTCTAATATAACAAATATTGAGGCTAACTAGGATGCAATATTTTTTAAGTGTTAAATAATGTATAATAAACCTTTGGTAGAAATTCTAATGTAAAATTTATTATTTCACCTTATAAAAGTTTATACATCATTATTTTTATCTTATTTTCTATAAACCATTTGATTTTTTGTTAATATTTAAATTTACTAGGAATATATTATTATTCATTTATGGAAATTAGGATCTATTAAAAAAAATTGTTATTTGAGCATAAAAATTAGTTTTTGAATTTTTTCATGGATTAATAATTGATGTTTTAAATGATGGAAGAACAGACAATGGATGGAATTTTTTCATAAATATAGAATGATATAACCTAAGTATATTTTATATTGTTTTCTATATTGGTGGTAAAAAATACCAGTAAACATTGAAATAATCCAGGAATAAAAATTTAATCAAATTTCCTTCATATCAATAGATTCAATGGATATTTAAATAATCACAAATTTTTGTCAATGTGGTCATTAAATTAATCTTTAAAAATCCATTTCTTGTGATCAATGATTATTATTAGTAAATATATATATTTAATCATTTCAAAAAGGTTACAAATATTACTTTCTAAAAATAGTTTCCTAAATAGATTACATTTTATTTTTTATTTTAGACTACCCTAACACATGATATTATATATTATCTAGATTATATTATTAAAAAACATTTAAAGATGTGGGTTTTAAATAATGTAATTTTCAAAATTAAATCCCTCCATATACAAGTGCATGTTTATATTGTGAGGACACATGTGATAGAAGGTGGGAAGAATTTAACTACTTCTGAATTTAAATTAAATTAACATTATTTTCCATGATAGATTACAGAACATGGAGCACAGTTATTTTAAATGGGTACCATTATGTTTGATATTATATACATCACACAACATATTTATTATATTACAAGTGATATATATAATATTATAGTATAAATATAGAACATCAACCGATATGCAGCGGGTTGAACATCTTGAAACATCCAAGGGTACTTGTCATAAAACTGAAGGCTGTGTATCTATGGATAACACATCATACCAAGGGGAGGGCTACCATGAGGTCTTGGAAGTCAAGACTATAGTTGGCCATCCATCTGAGGATTCTCATTGTTTGTTCCCCAGAATGCTACTACAGGTAATAATTCAAAATATGTTGTTGGTTTAGATAATGATATCTCAGTGATAGTGGGCACGCATCCTGCACTTACTATGAACACTATAACTAATTAAGAACATATCTCAATGGATTAAAGAGACTACCTAATAGGAAACCCATTTAATGATAAAACACCTGAATAAATCTTGATTATTTCTTCTACAGGTATTGTTAACAAATATTTTGGTTTATACATGGAAATAAACCCAATCTGAACAGTTCTCAAAGTGTCGGATTACAAAGAGTAAGAATGGCTTGGCTGGTTCAAAAACGGGGGTTCTAACCCCAAATTTATGTTCTGATGAATCTTTTGTTTTGGAATTGTTAGGGTATTGTAACCCTGAAACCATTACTTTTCTAAAAATATATCTTTTGAATCACAGACTTAAAGGTATTCATATTGGTGAACCTAATATAACCATTCTTTGAAATTTATGAATCATTGATCATATAGTTATAATTTAATAGGTGTATGCAATGATAGTATTGTTATCGAATATCTTTTGGATTTTATCATTCATCTTTGAAAAAAATAAATTCCTTCAATATTTCTGAGCAGATGTTTTCATGTGATTATTACCATGATGGGTTAGCTATTTTTGGCATCCTGATTTATTCTATGAATAGATAGCATGATTGATGAACTTTTTGGTACAACCATTATGTTTTAGATAATAACATCCATGACCCCTGGTTTTTGATTGGGGTCTTATTGTGATTCTTACCTCTAGTGAGAAAATTGGGTAGTCCCAATCTTCTATCATCTCAATGTAATTTAAACATTATATTGAGGAAATTAATCTTGTCATAATTAACCTCACTGGTTCCATGTTCACATGGTATAGAAGAAAATACAATAGGGTTGTTGCTTGCAAATAAGATAGGGAATTCATGAATATCACTACAATGGAAAATCAGAAAACCATATCTAGTAATACCTTACCTAAATTAAACATAAATTATCATCCCGTTCTTGTCAGTATTTTAAAAAAAAATCTTAAGCATATTTTTCCTTTTATATTATAACTCTTGGTCTGCTGAACCTGAATGTTTGAATATCGTATGTTCTTTTAGGAGTCCATGAATCATCATTGTTATTCTATTTACAATATCACCATGATAGAAAACCACAAGAATTGTTCAAAATGATAGTGTAGTTCTAAATACAAATAAATTGACAAGGACATCTCTACCTTAGAGATTGAGGTTACCCAAATTCAAATAACTACTACTAACTCAGATTTCTCCTTGGACCCTCAAGTATAAATCAATGCCTATATGAAACACAACTCAATTCTAATCCTTAATGAAAACATGCATAAGAAAATCATTAAAACTAAACAGCTATCATATGGTGATAAAACATGGTGTTCAACAACTCTCTTTAAAGAATCATAAATGTTTCTAGACCACATTCCTTAGAGATGAAGACACCCTCACTGATTCTGCAGAGGTCATTACTAATCATGTTGTAACTTACATTGATAATATTTTAAATGGTCTCCATTTTAACAAGGTCCAATTTTTGATGTCATTCTAGCTTTGTTGAATATGGAAGACAATTCTTATCTTTTAAGTGTAACACCCCAAGCTTCTACGGTACGCTTCTCTTTGAATAATGTGATAGCGTGTGTTGTACGCAACACCAAGTTCTAACACACCATAACTAATCAAACTAGCCGTTATGAATAGTAATACCTACTTTTTGAAATTATATATATTTTATATTTGAAAATGGACTTCATTTTTGGATTCGGAATATCGAATTTATCCTAAGGTGAAATTTTGGTACATTTCGGATAACTTTTATATTTTGATGAATAGTGAAAATTACTAAGTTTTAATTAAAAACAACTTTTTTAATCAAAATAATTAATATTGATAAATTATGAATTTGAGTGGTTTTAAAGTATATTTAGAATATATTTTTACAATTTAATATAATGTTGGTCATTGGACATAATTTTACAATTAAACCGAACATAAACGAGTGTCAATCTTTTGATAGTTATTATCTCTTAAAAACACGCTTTTTGTTTTGACAGCGGGAATTAATTTTAAATTAATTTCTGACACTTATGTGTTTTGAATTTAGGAAAATGGATTCCATATTTGGAATTAGGATGTTCAAATTGTGTAAATAGGTAACTTTTATTTTTAGACATTTTGAATAATTACTACGGTAAATATTTTATTTACCATGGTTAAGGGTAAATCCGGTAAATAAGGGCTAAAAATAATATTATAATAATACTAAATTACCCTAAAACATGTCTTAACCCTATTGGTTGATACATGGTCGACCATGGGAATCTTTGGGTCTATTTTGGGACCCCATGGATCCACTTGTAAGTGATAATGACACTTTATTTTAATTAAGTTAAAATGAATACAAAAATGACACAAGCATATATCTTTTAGAAAAACAATTGTTACATAGGGTTATATATGTTGGATTTTAGATTATAAATATTCATTAGAAATATAAAAAGATTTCCTACATAATGATATTTTATTTATAATTTTTAGACATTAAATAATTTATTTTATTTATGACACAATGATGATGCAGTAATTACTATAATAGTGAAAAATTAAAATAATTGATATTATAAATACCCAAATAAATATAATATGAAACTTTTAATAAATTAAACTAATTTTCTAGGATAATATGATATATTAGGATTGATTTAATTGACTTTTTTCGAAGTAATCAATCTGTTATGAGTTTCACAAAAATCAACTATTGAATAGTGTCAAAATTGACATAAAAGAGTTCTTAAAACAAATATTATATTATTAATTGATATTAAATTCCTAAAAATATAAGGTTCGGCCAAGAGACTTATATAATGATAGGTTCATCATTAGTGTACCACTTGGGGGTCGCTTAGATGTATATAATAAGTTTATTAACCATATTATATAAAAATAAAAAGAGACATTGTAAAAGTGAAACTAATTAACTTAGAGTTAATACTTAAAGATAAGGTTAATATAAGTACCCAAACCTGTCTAAATTCTATTGGTTGAGTGGTTTGCGACCTATCCCCACCTTAACCTTTTAATAATAAGCTTTGGAGCCATTAGAAACCGAATATGAATTTATTATAAATTAATATTTCTAGCTTTTCCAAAGGTGCCCCTCACCCCTCTTATAAAAGGGCACTCCTCCTTCTCATTTCTTCACACCTTCAAAGTCTTTTGTTTCGGCCAAAATCTGCCCAAATTCTCTCCCAACATCCCTCACTACAACCTAGAGGCCTTAGTTTGATCAGAAAGCCAACCTAAGGAGCCCTTTTGATCAAATCAAAAGGAAGAACCCAAAGAAGAGGTAATGATTTCACCACCCTTCTCCGAGTTCATTTCTTCTTCCACTTATTCTTCCTTTGTTCTTACCATTCTAAAATAATAACTCCAGTATCTCACATATACTGTGATTTTATTATAAATATGGTACAACCATATTCAGTATTCTATCCACCCTTTGAATAACATGTCACCATACGTGCGTACGTACGGACTACCGTCTCCACGTCGTGGTGTAATTGTTATTCAATATAATATTATTTGGATGGGTATAATAATGATGTGTAACTCATGTAAATAATAAATATAACATGTTAATGATTCTTTATATATGATATACCATCCATTTATATATTATTTTAATATCAAAAGAATGATATTGTCGCTCGTGCGTACGTACGGACTACCGTCTCCACGAACGCGATGAGATTCATTCTCCATCGTATCCATTCAAGTATAATTATCATTTGATGATTTAAAAATTATGTTTAAGGACTAGATATCATTCTGGATATGAATAAGATACAACAACCATGGCTTATGTAACAAAACATATAAAAGAAAATGAGTAAGTTAACTCCCGAAACGACGATAATTCTAAGATATTATTAACAAATCAATGTTAAAAGATCATATATGATATCATATTATTATATATGATTCTTGTATAATTTAATAACAACTATTTCACCATTATACAGGAGGTTAACCTACCCCAACCAAGGAAAAGTACAAGGTAAGGGTTTACTTTACAATCTCTTCATTATCCGAGGTTGTTTATACGTAATAATCTACTGGGATCTCTTTATCATCCACATCCATGTTTCTTAAAAATGTATTTCAAAACATTTTTACTATTTTCTAGAATATTATTTAATTTCATTTATACCCTTTTTGACTTTTATAAGTGGTTTATAAAGGAATATTTTGATCGTTTTCAAAACAAGGTCCTTTTTAACATTTTCGACAGAATTAAGGTAAGAATGTTTTTTTTAACTTATACGGCGGGTGCAGCTATTTTACGCCGTTATAAAATCTTCAAAGATTCCCTTACAAGCTTATAAGAATATTTTCAAAGAAAATGTTTTATTTTATATGGATCTTAAATGATTTCAAAATAAAAGGAGATATTTCTTTTAAAATAATTTTGATTTCATCTATGTCAACATCATTTGATGGATTTTAAGATTATTTGAAGTTGATTTATTATGATACAAAACATCTATATTGTATTGAAGGTTTTGTGATATGTTTGACTGTGGATGTGCTATTTTTATACCATTCATAGTTTATGGTGAAAGTATTGACATTTCGTATGCTAGTTTTAATACGAATGTTTATGTTATGTTTAAACCTTTTCATATGGGAATGCATTGGACTTAATATGTGACGGGTGGAGCCCACTATAGCTCCTCGATGCATCGGTAGGTCTCATGAGACAAACTAGTGTCTTGGAACAAGGCCTTGACAAAATATTATTTGTAGTCTTGGCACGAGGCCTTGGCTATGTGGTTATGATAGTCTGGCATTATGCATTCCAACATTATGAAAGTGGTTATTGATTTTTGCATGTGATTATTCGATTAGTAGAATATCCATGTGAATAAGTAAATGGCATTATTTCATTTTATTTATTCCATACCATGTTGAAAGTTCATATTTAAAAGGCTTTTGTTTTAGTTATACATTGCATTAAATGTTTATTCTTATTTATGAAAGTTTCCGCTATATTGTTATCCTTACTGGGCATTTGAGCTCACCCCTTTTCTATGTTTTATTTTTTCCAGGATGTGAAGAAGTAAGTTATGAATGACCTGCTGGGATTTTATGAGGGGTTAATAGTGTGGATTGTGGAAACATTATGTTGTTGTAGTAGTTTTTCATTTTATGATGTAATGTAAAACTTATGAATATATCTAGTGTTTCCAAGGCTACTAAACCAATCGGTATTTCGAGATTTGATCTTTCTTGTGATCATGCCAATGTTATGTAATAATTCACCGACTCTGGGTAACTGGGGTCGGGGCGTTACAGTTGGTATCAGAGGAATTTTAGTACAAACCTTGGAAGCTAGATTTAGATAAACTCTGATTAGAGCACGTAGACCTAAGATGAACTTTGAGGATTAGTATAGAAGAACTTCCTAGAATTTTGGTATTGTAGAGATTTTGTGAGTTTTCCAAGAAATACATCCCTGTCTGGATACGAGCAGGTAGAGGCGGCTCTGGCACAGATGTACCTAGGGGTAAAACCCGAAAACACCGCTTTGAGCTAGACTCGAACGGGAACTGGTGCACGACAACGGGACTTGCTGCACTCTTGGTTACGACACTCCCGGGGGATATGCTTAGGATAACTCTCATTTTCTTTACAAATCATTTTGAAGGGATTATGAGTATATAATTCCTCAAAGAAAACATTATTATGATTATGGATTATATCCATAAATAGTTCAATTTATGTTAAGTGTTTTATAAATATGGGATTATGTATTTTGATTCATAAACGGATCTAGTTTATGCCATTGTTTAGAAATGGCGCCTAGTGGAAGAAATGGAAACCGTATCAATGCACACACTCCATGTAGGGATTTCCCTCCTGCTCAAGATAATTATAGTGGGGCTGGTGATGCAACTGGTGCTGATCAGCTAATCACCATACTGGGACAACTTACTCAGGTTATGAATAATAACCTTACCCGTATGGAGCACCCTAATCCGCAGCGTGGAGGATCAATGTTAGATCGATTCATGAGGCAACTACCACCAACGTTCAATGGGAATACAAATCCCTTAGTAGCTGAGCAATGGATATTTTCCCTAGAGAAAATATTTCAGGCTTTGGGGAGCAGTGAAAGGGAAAAAGTTATCATGGCAGTTTACCGCCTCACTGGAGATGCTGATCAATGGTGGTCATTGATTCAGAACATGAAGGAAGATGATGAAGTATCAAATATGGAATGGAGGGAGTTCAAAGATCTGTTTTTAGAAAATATTTCCCTCGCGACCATCGAGCAGATATGGAAAGGCAATTTCTGAGTCTGAGACAGAAGGAGGATGAGAATGTCACAAAGTATGAGGCTAACTTTACAAGGTTAGCGAGGTATGCTGGAGATTATATTCGCAACCCAAGAAGTAAGATTGATCGTTTCTTTGATGGGTTAAAACCATTTCTCCGTCGAGCGTTAGTCTCACAATCCTTTTCATCGTATGAAGACATTGTCTCATGTGCTATCAAGAACGAAAAGGAATTCTCTAAGTCTTATGACTTTAAAGCAAAGCAAGAGAAGAAGAGACCTGCTGATCAATCTGGGAATGGAAATAAGGGGAAGAAGGGAAAGGTTGAATATCTATCTTGTGGTAAATGCGGGAAGAAACATCCTAGTACTTGCTTGAAGGGAATGTGAGTCTGTTACAAGTGTGGTAAAAAAGGCCACCAAGCTCATGATTGCAAGGGGAAGAAGGAAGCTACCAACGTTCAGTGCTACAATTGTAGGGAGATGGGGCATTATGCAAATGCATGTCCTAAGCATCAGGAGAACTTACCTCAGAAAAGGCCAAGGGATCAAGGCCAGGCTTATGTTATCACTACTGCTGAGGTAGAAGCCCCGAAAGACGTGGTGGCAGGTAATTTAATGGTTTGCTCAAGTTTAGCAAATGCATTATTTGATTCTGGATCATCGCATTGTTTCATATCTTCCCAGTTTTCTAAGAAAATTAGATATTTCCAATTTGATTTAATAAGGGAGTTGTCAGTTAAAACTCCTATGGGAAGTATCGTTGCAACAAAGTTTTGTGAATCAGTCCCCATTAGAGCACATAAATTTTCTTTATCTGCTGATTTCATCGTCATACCTATGATTGAGTTTGATATAATCCTCGGTATGGACTGGCTTTCGGACTATGATGCGATGATTTATTGTAAGAAGAAAGAGGTTACGATTCTTGATGATAATGATAAGGAGCAACTTATTTTTAGAGCAGAATCGTCACCACCTAATTCTTATTTAGATCCACCCCCAGTAGCTCAACTTAATTCAATTATTGGGGAGGAAGAGAATGAAATAACTGTCGGTGAGGAAAGGAATGTTCAAATAGAGGATGTACCTGTTGTGAAAGAATTTGTAGATGTATTTCCGGAAGATTTACCTGGACATCCTCCAGAACGAGAAGTTGAGTTTTCTATTGATTTGATTCCTGGATCAAGGCCTATATCGAAGACCCCTTATAGAATGGCCACTGTAGAGTTATTCGAACTAAAGAAACAACTAGAGGAATTGAGTAATAAGGGATTTATTCGCCCTAGTGTTTCTCCATGGGGAGCCCCTGTTCTTTTTGTTAAAAAGAAAGATGGATATATGAGGTTATGTATCAACTACAGGGAGATCAATGCTATAACGATAAAGAACAAGTATCCCCTACCTCGTATTGATGATTTATTTGACCAACTGCATGGAGCTCAATACTTTTCAAAGATTGACCTTCGATCTGGATACCATCAGTTGTATGTGAAGAAGGAAGACATTCCGAAAACAGCATTTCGAACCAGGTACGGGCATTATGAGTTTACTGTAATGCCGTTTGGATTGACTAATGCACCCTCTGTATTCATGGATCTGATGAATAGAGTTTTCAAGGAGTATCTCGATGAATTTGTGGTGGTATTTATTGATGATATTCTGGTATACTCCAAAACCTACGAAGATCATGAAAATCACTTGCGCATTATCTTGAAGACTCTGAGGAGGCATGAATTATATGGGAAGTTTAGCAAGTGTGAATTCTGGCTTCAGGAGATTTCTTTTCTTGGACATATTGTCTCTAAAGATGGAATCTCTGTTGATCCTTCTAAGACCAAGGCAATCCAAGAATGGCCAGCACCTACGAGTATAACTGAGGTACGTAGTTTTATTGGTTTGGCATGTTATTATCGACGTTTCGTCCAGAATTTTGCCCGATTGGCTAACCCATTAACGAAGATCACACGTAAAGGGGTTAAATTTGTTTGGACAAAAGAGTGTGAAGAATGTTTCGAAGAACTGAAGAGAAGATTAGTCAATGCTCCTATATTGACTCTAACATCAGGGAATTATGGGTTCGTTATTTATAGTGATGCATCGAAGAAAGGACTTGGCTGTGTCCTTATGCAGAATGACAGAGTTATTGCCTATGCATCATGACAGTTGAAAATTCATGAACAAAACTATCCTACTCATGATCTCGAGTTAGCAGCAGTGATCTTTGCTTTGAAGATATGGAGGCACTACCTCTATGGTGAAAAATGTGAGATTTATACTGATCACAAGAGTTTGAAGTATATTTTCTCACAAAAAGAACTCAACATGAGGCAAAGGAGATGGCTTGAATTACTCAAGGATTATGATTGTACGATACACTACCACCCAGGGAAGGCAAACAAGGTGGCAGATGCTTTGAGTAGAAAAGACCATGGAGTTTTGAACAATATGAGAATTGAAAGGGATCCAATTTTCATGGATCTAGTGAAGCTGGACATGGGAATAACCAGGGAAGGTGAAACATCAATGCTTTTTCAAATGGTTGCCAAACCATCTTTACTAGAAAGGATTAAGTGTTCTCAGACCGATGATGAAGAATTCCAAAAGAAGATTAAAGCTGTGAATGATGGGAGATTGAGAGACTTTGTGTATGAAGATGGAAGAGACTTTGTGTTCCCAATATACCTGATCTAAAAAGGGAATTGTTGGATGATGCTCATAGTTCCAATTTCTCTATACACCCTGGGAGCACCAAAATGTATATAGATTTGAAGGAACATTTTTGGTGGGACAACATGAAGAGGGAGATTGCTGATTTTGTGTCAAGATGTATGGTTTGTCAACAAGTGAAAGCTGGAAGGCAACAGCCTGGAGGAGTCATGCAACCTCTTCCCATACCGGAGTGGAAATGGGACAATGTTACGATGGACTTTGTCATGGGGATACCAAAGACTCCTAGAAGGAACGATGCAATATGGGTTATTGTTGATCGTCTTACCAAGACAGCACATTTTCTTGCTATAAGAGAAGATCTACCCCTAGAACGTCTAGCAAGACTATATATTAATGAAGTTGTGAGACTTCATGGAGTACCCCTATCGATTGTTTCTGATCGTGATCCCCGGTTTACATCAAGATTCTGGAAAAGTCTTCAGAAATCCCAGGATACTGAACTTCATTTGAGCACTGCTTACCACCCTCAGACAGACGGACAATCAGAACGGACTATTCAAACCTTAGAAGACATGTTGAGATCTTGCTCACTTGACTTTCAGGGTATGTGGGATCAATATTTACCTTTGGTAGAATTTTCCTATAACAATAGCTTCCATTCGAGTATTCAGATGGCACCATATGAAGCGTTATACGGAAAGAGATGTCGTACACCAACCTGTTGGGATGACGTTGGTGAAAGAAAACTTGTAGGCCCAGAACTGGTGGAGGAAATGGTGGAAAAGGTGAAAGTAATCCAAAATCACATTAAAGCAGCTCAAAGTAGGCAGAAGAGCTATGCCGATAATCGAAGGAAGGATTTGGAATTTCAAGTCGGTGATCATGTTTTTCTGAAGGTATCTCTGTGGAAGGGAGTCATACATTTTGGTAAGAAAGGTAAATTGAGTCCCAGGTACATCGGACCTTTCGAAATTCTTGAACGAATTGGGGTTGTAGCTTACCGATTGGCAATGCCGCCAAGTTTCTCCAAAGTTCACGATGTGTTCCACGTATATCTATTGAGGAAATACATGCCTGATCCGACGCATGTACTCACCTGTGAGGAATTAGAACTGGAACCCGATCTGTCTTATTGCGAAGAGCCCGTCAAGATTCTTGATACGAGAGAACAAGTGCTGAGAAACCGGACGACGCGTCTCGTAAAAGTTTTGTGGAGAAACCATAAGATGGAAGAGGCAACGTGGGAACCTGAGGAAGTTATGATGAAGAACCACCCGAGTCTTTTTATGCAGTAATACCCTAGAAATTGTGAGGACACAATTATTTGAAGGAGGGGAGAATGTAACACCTCAAGCTTCTACGGTACGCTTCTCTTTGAATAATGTGATAGCGTGTGTTGTACGCAACACCAAGTTCTAACACACCATAACTAATCAAACTAGCCGTTATGAATAGTAATACCTACTTTTTAAAATTATATATATTTTATATTTGAAAATGGACTTCATTTTTGGATTCGGAATATCGAATTTAGCCTAAGGTGAAATTTTGGTACATTTCGGATAACTTTCATATTTTGATGAATAGTGAAAATTACTAAGTTTTTATTAAAAACAACTTTTTTAATCAAAATAATTAATAGTGATAAATTATGAATTTGAGTGGTTTTAATGTATATTTAGAATATATTTTTACCATTTAATATAATGTTGGTCATTGGACATAATTTTACAATTAAACCGAACATAAACGAGTGTCAATCTTTTGATAGTTATTATCTCTTAAAAACACGCTTTTTGTTTTGACAGCGGGAATTAATTTTAAATTAATTTCTGCCACTTCTGTGTTTTGAATTTAGGAAAATGGATTCCATATTTGTAATCAGGATGTTCAAATTGTGTAAATAGGTAACTTTTATTTTTAGACATTTTGAATAATTACTGCGGTAAATATTTTATTTACCATGGTTAAGGGTAAATCCGGTAAATAAGGGTTAAAAAATAATATTATAATAATAATAAATTACCCTAAAACGTGTCTTAACCCTAATGGTTGATACATGGTCGACCATGGGAATCTTTGGGTCTATTTTGGGACCCCATGGATCCACTTGTAAGTGATAATGACACTTTATTTTAATTAAGTTAAAATGAATACAAAAATGACACAAGCATATATCTTTTAGAAAAACAATTGTTACATAGGGTTATATATGTTTTATTTTAGATTATAAATATTAATTAGAACGCTAAAAAGATTTCCTACATAATGATATTTTATTTATAATTTTTATACATTAAATAATTTATTTTATTTATGACACAATGATGATGCAGTAATTACTATAATAGTGAAAAATTAAAATAATTGATATTATAAATACCCAAATAAATATAATATGAAACTTTTAATGAATTAAACTAATTTTCTAGGATAATATGATATATTAGGATATATTTAATTGACTTTTTTCGAATTAATCAATCTGTTATGAGTTTCACAAAAATCAACTATTGAATAGTGTCAAAATTGACATAAAAGAGTTCTTAAAACAAATATTATATTATTAATTGATATTAAATTCCTAAAAATATAAGTTTCGGCCAAGAGACTTATATCATGATAGGTTCATCATTAATGTACCACTTGGGGGTCTCTTGGATGTATATAGTAAGTTTATTAACCATATTATATAAAAATCCAAAGAGACATTGTAAAAGTGAAACTAATTAACTTAGAGTTAATACTTAAAGATAAGGTTAATATAAGTACCCAAACCTGTCTAAATTCTATTGGTTGAGTGGTTTTCGACCTATACCCACCTTAACCTTTTAATAATAAGCTTTCGAGCCATTAGAAACCGAATATGAATTTATTATAAATTAATATTTCTAGCTTTTCCAAAGGTGCCCCTCACCCCTCTTATAAAAGGGCACTCCTCCTTCTCATTTCTTAACACCTTCAAAGACTTTTTTTTCGGCCAAACTCTGCCCAAATACTCTCCCAACATCCCTCACTACAACCTAGAGGCCTTAGTTTGATCAGAAATCCATCCTAAGGAGCCCTTTTGATCAAATCAAAAGGAAGAACCCGAAGAAGAGGTAATGATTTCACCACCCTTCTCCGAGTTCATTTCTTCTTCCACTTCTTCTTCCTTTGTTCTTACCATTCTAAAATAATAAATCCAGTATCTCACATATACTGTTATGTTATTATAAATATGGTACAACTATATTCAGTATTCTATCCACCCTTTGAATAACATGTCACCATACGTGCGTACGGACGGACTACCGTCTCCACGTCGTGGTGTAATTGTTATTCAATATAATATTATTTGGATGGGTATAATAATGATGTGTAACTCATGTAAATAAAAAATATAACATGTTAATGATTCTGTATATATGATATACCATCCATTTATATATTATTTTAATATCAAAAGAATGATATTGTCGCTCGTGCGTACGTACGGACTACCGTCTCCACGAACGCGATGAGATTCATTCTCCATCGTATCCATTCAAGTATAATTATCATTTGATGATTTAAAAATGATGTTTAAGGACTAGATATCATTCTGGATATGAATAAGATACAAAACCATGGCTTATGTAACAAAACATATAAAAGAAAATGAGTAAGTTAACTCCCGAAACGACGATAATTCTGAGATATTATTAACAAATCAATGTTAAAAGATCATATATGATATCATATTATTATATATGATTCTTTTATAATTTAATAACAACTATTTCACCATTATACAGGAGGTTAACCTACCCCAACCAAGGAAAAGTACAAGGTAAGGGTTTACTTTACAATCTCTTCATTATCCGAGGTTGTTTATACGTAATAATCTACTGGGATCTCTTTATCATCCACATCCATGTTTCTTAAAAATGTATTTAAAAACATTTTTACTATTTACTAGAATATGAGTTAAAGTCATTTATACCCTTTTTGACTTTTATAAGTGGTTTATAAAGGAATCTTTTGATCGTTTTCAAAACAAGGTCCTTTTTAACCTTTTCGACAGAATTAAGGTAAGAATGTTGTTTTTAACTTATACGGCGGGTGCAGCTATTTTCCGCCGTTATAAAATCTTCAAAGCTTCCCTTACAAGCTTATAAGAATATTTTCAAAGAAAATGTTTTATTTTATATGGATCTTAAATTATTTCAAAATAAAAGGAGATATTTCTTTTAAAAGAATTTTGATTTCATCTATGTCAACATCCTTTGGTGGATTTTAAGATTATTTGAAGTTGATTTATTATGATACAAAACTTCTATATTGTATTGAAGGTTTTGTGATATGTTTGACTGTGGATGTGCTATTTTTATACCATTCATAGTTTATGGTGAAAGTATTGACATTTCGTATGCTAGTTTTAATACGAATGTTTATTTTATGTTTAAACCTTTTCATATGGGAATGCATTGGACTTAATATGTGACGAGTGGAGCCCTCTATAGCTCCTCGATGCATCGGTAGGTCTCATGAGACAAACTAGTGTCTTGGCACAAGGCTTTGACAAAATCTTATTTGTAGTCTTGGCACGAGACCTTGGCTATGTGGTTATGATAGTCTGGCATTATGCATTCCAACATTATGAAAGTGGTTATTGATTTTTGCATGTGATTATTCGATTAGTAAAATATCCATGTGAATAAGTAAATGGCATTATTTCATTTTATTTATGCCATACCATGTTGAAAGTTCATATTTAAAAGGCTTTTGTTTTAGTTATACATTGCCTTAAATGTTTATTCTTATTTATGAAAGTTTCCGTTATATTATTATCCTTACTGGGCATTTGAGCTCACCCCTTTTCTATGTTTTATTTTTCCCAGGATGTGAAGAAGTAAGTTATGAATGACCTGAAGGGATTTTATGAGGGGTTAATAGTGTGGATTGTGGAAACATTATGTTGTTGTAGTAGTTTTTCATTTTATGATGTAATGTAAAACATATGAATATATCTAGTGTTTCCAAGGCTACTAAACCAATCGGTCTTTCGAGATTTGATCTTTCTTGTGATCATGCCAATGTTATGTAATAATGCACCGACTCTGGGTAACTGGGGTCGGGACGTTACATTAAGCACCCCTTATGATCATGAATCAAAGACATTGTTTTCAGCCATAAACCTGCTTGTGACCCCAGTCCTGATGGTTTCAACCATGTTTTTTTGACATTACTCGAGGGTTTTTCACATAAATCTTTCCCAATATGGTAAATCTTTATTCTAATGGTTTTATCTCCCATTGACTAAATGATCATTTTCTTATATTAATTCCTATAGTGAACAATACATCTGAGATTTATCTCTTCTACCCTATTTTTCATAATAACACTCTTTAAAAAATTGTTATGAAATTTCTTATTAATAATCTTTCAAATGAATGAAATAAAATGATTTCATTGAATCCATTTGGTTTTTACAAGGGTAGGTCAATACAACACTTCATTTTCATTTCCTCTAAATGCTCCACCATGTTAAACAAAACTACCGGAGGAGGAAATATTTCCATTAAACATGATATTACAAATTCCTTTGATACTTTCAATTAGAGATTTATTTTCAAAGTTCATCACTACATTGGTTTTAATGATACATTAATCTGTAGGATAAACTACCTTCTTAAATCGCCCTCCATTTCCATCCTTATCAATAATTCCCCTAAGTTTTATTTTAAATTCACCAAGGGAGTTAGAAAAGGAGATCCTTTATCTTACATTATTTTTCAACTGAGGAATATTATTTAAGGAGATCGATCACTCAACTTGTTGACCATAATAATCATAAACCCATTTAGGTTTCAAGAATGTTAAATGTTCCAACACATATTTTATTTGTTGATGAAAACATATTGTTCTTAAAATGTAATAAATGGAATATTCAAAAACTAAAATATGATCCATCTTATTAGGAGATAAATTACTAGTCATTCAATAAGATGGAACACAACAATTTTTTCTTTGGAATTTTTTTCTTATAATAGAAAAAGTAATATCATCAGTAAATTAGGTTTCATTGAAGGAACCATCCCTTTAACTTATCTCGGAGTACCCATTTTTTGGGGATGGCCTAAATATATTTATTTTTTCACCATTAATGACTATTTCATCAATCTAATGTCCTCCTAGAATGGTAAATCACTCTATATAGCTTGTAGGTTTTTCCTTGAGCAATGTACAATTATCTCAAAAATGGTCTACTCATTGATGGTATACAAATGGACTGTTAGTTTCCTTTAGAAAATTATTGTTTACATCAAAATATTAGTTTTGATTGGATGAACTCTAGAAAGGTAGCTTGTGACCATTCCCCAGACTAATTGTTATAATCCATTAAATTAGGGTAGTTTTGGAATAAAAAATCTAAAACTCCTAAATAATGATATGCAAGCTAGACTCACTTGGAGGTTGATTCACAACAAATATGACTCCATTTCATTAATTAAGAAAATATTCTTTACTATGTTAAATAAATGATGATCAAACAAAATTATCTTTTCCCTCTGGCCATCCATTTGAAATTTTTTCCAACATCATGAATAATTCTTTATGGATGGTCAGTGATGATTCATCCCTTAAAATTTGGATGGACAAATGGGATGGTGCTCCATTAATCTCTATATTTCAACCCAATTCACTTCTAGAGAACAAAAACTACACTATAAAAGATGTTATTCATTGTTGTCACTACAACCATCTTGAGAACATCATTCCTGTAATAGATAATTATTCCTACTCAAATTCTAACAAATTATTTATTTGGGATGATGGTAAAAAATATGACCTTGATTCAAATAGTTTTTATAATAAAAAATTTACAAATTAATATTTTAACTTTTTTTGGTTGAAATACATTGAAAACCCATGGATTAAACCCCCAAGACTTCCCCTTGTTCATCGTATTCCTCACAATAGAGTGCCCAATAAGGTCTTTCTTTAGTATTTAGGGATTTAAAATTATTATAAGTGTTATTTTTTATACCAAAATATAGAAGATAATAACCATATGTTTTTGCCTTATTCTGAGGATTTATCCCTTTGGAACTATATTATTGAAATCGTTGATTGTAGATGGTTACTCCATGATTCAATCAATTCTTAATTAAAACATTTTTTGGGGATTGAAACCTCTAAAAAAATCAAGAATCACTTATTAACTATTGTTGATGAGCTCCACCATGTAGTCTAGTAGGATAGAAATGATATTCACCCCAATAATTGTTCCTAATGTCCTAATGAAGGTCATATGAAAATTTTCATTTCCATTAGTGATGCTGCCTTGATTCAAAAAGCATATTGGAATAACACTATTGGTGAATTTGAGATCCTCTATTATCTGAAGATTGGTGGTCTATACATAAAACTGAGGAACACATTTTGAGGTGTTCTATAGAGCCCCACTCACAGGATGGATCAAAGTGAATGTTGATGGTGCTTCTAAACACAACTCATGTCATGCAGGTTGTGTTGCTATTTTTAGAGACTACCTTGGTCAGTGTTACAGATGATTCTTTGGTGGTTGTGGTACTGTCGCTTCTCTGTAAGCCAAAATGATGGGTGTGATCCATGCTGTTGAATTTTCCATGAAAAAGTGATGGAATGATATTTGGATTTAAAGTGATTTGACCACTTTTGTCCATGCTATTTGGAATGTTATGGTGCATCTTTCCAGACCGCTTACTACATGTTACATGAACTGCCTTCCTTCGCTTCTATTGTCTGACTACATAGTCACGGATTCCTTTCATGAAGCCAACAAGGTTGCAGATGGTCTAGATAACATAGGAGTAAATTGGGACATAACATTGTGGGATAACCTACCTATTGAACGTCTCCCTCATTATGATAATGATTGTAACATGTTTCCAAACATCAGACTCATGTAGCATCTTTCTTTTTATTTAATAAATTGTTTCATTGTCTTTAACCGAGGCATTGCCTTCTTAAACAAATATAATGGATGATATATATATTTTCCCCAATAAATTAATATTTTTTGTAAAAAATAACCCTCTTTTAATAATGTAAATTTATTTTATAAAAATATGTTCTCTTAACGAATTTTTTTAAAAATTATTTCTGAGAAAATAATATAATTATAATGTTTCTATATTTATGAAATTTATTTCATAAAATGATTTTTCTAATATTTGAATATCAAAATTAAATTTTATTGAAAAAAAATTATTAAATGATTTATTTTGATTTTGAATAGTTAACAATACATATTTTTAAAAATTATTCACCTAATTTTAAAAAATTAAAAAATATAAAAGTCTCATGATTATTCTTAATTTTATTTAACTTTAACAAAAGTATTATTTTGTGATTCTTAAAATAATTAATTCCATATTAATCATATTTCGTGCAAATTTTTGAATGATTTCATTTCTATGATTAAAACCCCATTTTTTAAAATCTTTTTTAAATGCATAATTTTTTACCATTTTAATTAACTAATATAATCACTTGTTAAAAATATTAAAATTAAATTTATGGATTATATATAAATAATATGGATTTAAATACATATAATGGTTATCACAATTTACATAGCTTATGTAACATCATCTTATTCATGGAAAATGCATTTAATTGCAAAACATATTTTTCACATGATTTGCAGGTTTATTTTAAACTTAATTATTCCACTTCTTTTAGTAGAATTTGTTAAAATGGATTCCAAATCACGAAACATAATAATTTATAATATATTAAATTTTCAACATCTTTTTTTTTCATAATGACTATTAAATAAAGTATAATTTATTTACTAAAATTAAGGTTAAATTGAGGATTTTCGCATTACATGTCCTACTATAAAAATATAATTTCAAAAAAATTTATTTTATATTTTGAAAATTAAGTATCATATTTAAGACTAGTGGGTAATAATAATCTATTAATTATTAATTTATTTTAGGAAAAAAGTATAAATTTACATTGTTAATAAAACTAATAACTGTATTGAAAATTAAAATATTAAAAGAAATCCAATATAGAGGATAATGAATAACATATATAAAAAATGAGTCCTCTTATATTATTATGATGATTATTGATGTAAAACATTCAACAATACATTATTTATCACATTTATTGTCACATGGGTTGTGTGAGACTTTCCATTATTGAATATTATTAGTTACTTTTGAAAAAAATCTACTCCACCTCAATTATATATGTGCACTACCTTTAATCTTTTCGTTGAAACTCTAATGGGATTTGGATCAAATAAAAATCCCAAAATCAATATCATATCTCCTTATACATAATATTTTGGTTTCAGTATTACTAGAAGGCGAAACTAATGGTTATTAATAGGAGATCTAATATAGGTTCATTTAAACAATGTTAATTTACCTCATCAAGATCATTATTTTTAATTATTATTTTTTCACTATATATTATTTCTTAAAACATAAAATATCTTAAAAAATTATCTCTTCTATTTGAGATGTTATAATTTTTAATGAGTAATGTTTATCTATCCCATACACAAATAATCTTGAAACAAACCCATCACTTATTTTTTTGACATACTTCAACTTCACAATGCGTTTTAATTTGTTTTCCAACATTGAATCACTAGGATTTTCATATTGAAAAAAAATAAATAACTTATATTTAATAAAATGAATTGAAATTAATCCCTAAAAACTATTATATAATCATAATCCTTGACTATTTACTCATTAATGGAATAATATTGCTTCCCAGGTGTGTGTACAACATAACATCTCTATAAAGTGACGTGACTCATTTTCCATTTAAAACATTAAATAGAGGTTCTAAAATTGTTTCCAATAAGTAAATATTAAAATTATAAAATTAATATCGTTCATAATATTAGGGAATTATATCATTTATATGGGAAACACTACATTCATTGTATGATATATATGATAAAACATGGAAGCTGACACCTGAAATATTATTAATAATGAAATATTTTCAATGAACTAGTATTAAAATGTATTATGTTAATCATATAATAAATTATGATAATCAATAAGGTCTTTTATAAATTAATAATTTTTTAGAAATTTTGTATAGAAGGGTAAAGTGAATTCAAACAAATAGATGTATGAGGTAAATTATTTTGACTCAAAATCTCTTCATTGAGGCATTATATAATATTGAGAACATAATTTGATTAAATGGTTTATATAAAATATCTTTTACATTTATTATAATGAATCCATCACAATAAATTTTTTTATTTGTTAATTATTATTATTTCATCCAAGGGTATTTGACTTCAAAATTACCATGTGGTAATGGATTTCATAATTGAATTTTTCATTAGAATATATTACTTCTGTAACACCCCGAGATTTTATGAAGAATAACTTTTCTTAATTTTTTTGATGTCTTATGTTATACGCAACACCAAAGGGAGATTTCACTACACGCAACCCAGACCTGGCTTGCATTACATAGAATCACGACCTTCCTCGATAGCGTGTGTTGTACGCAATACCGAGTTTCACTAAACAACGATATATGGTTATAACATTATCACGAACTAGCTGTTATAAATTTTATTAACTTATTTTTAAATTTTAAAACATTATTATTCATCTTACTCATTTTATAGAACATGGTATGAGAATAAAATAATTTTTTTGGGAAAAATATGTATTTTTCAAAAACTGCAGTTTTGCCGCCTTTTGATGGCGCACCCACATTAAATCTAGTTTTGACATGTTTATAAGTTCAATTTTAAAAAATAAAATTATTCTTTGGAATCAGGATATAAAATTTTACCTTGGAAAATCTTTTCATATTATTCTGATAACTTTCATATTTTTATGAATAGCAAAAACACGCTATATTTTAATTAAAAACTACTTTTTCCAACGTAATAAATTATGTGGTTAAATTATAATATTTAATGGATTTAAATAATAAATATTATATATTTTTACCATTTAATATAATTTATGTCATTAGCATTGATTTTACATTGAAATCGTAGGTTAAATTAATTCAATCTTTTGGAATGTCTTAATCAAAAACTTGTTTTCTTTCGACAACGTGAATAATTTTAATTTAATTTCTGAAAATACTGTGTATTGAATTTGGAAAAATGGATTCCATATTTGGAATAAGTGGGTCCAAATTATATTAATAGACTACATTATTGGCATTATCAATCGTAACTACGGTAAATTTTATTTACCATAGTAAAAGGTAAATCTGGGAATTAAGGGTAAATATAATATTATGAAATTACCTTAACACTTGTCTTAATACAAGTGGATGATTATATTTCTTCATAATTCATATTTGGCTCTAAATTTAATCTATTAGAACCCACTTGGAGGTGATTAAGACCTTTAGTTTATTTTATTTAAAGGAAAGTGAAATATGTCTCAGTCAAACTTTAATAATTAATGTATTTTTAATATAAGGTTATAAAAATATAAATTATGTTATAAATACTCATTTGAAATATAAAATGTTTTATTTTATCATGGTGATTTATTTGTAGTTTTTAAGAGTAATTTAATTACCTTATTAGCTTACAAATTAATGATGCAATAATTATTTTTTAGTAAATAATCAATAATATTATTTTTATTAAAATAGTAATACATATTAAAGGGCTCACAAACCTCACCAAAACTTATTTGTAGAGTATATATACACCATAATCATCCAATTAACGAATATATGACCATTTGGAGTCTTATAAATGTGATTATGACAATTATATTATTTTATTTTACATGATGTCAAAGTTGTCACCTTAATAATTTAATAAATATAACATTTTAAAAATTGGGTTTTTTAGATGATAAATTCGAAAGAATGTATTATTATGAAATTTATTTGATTTATCTTCATCCTAGTATTTTAGTTTTAATTTTTATGCAACAAATAATAATATTTAATAATTATTCAAAAATGTTGTAGTAATTATTTTATTAAGGGAAATATCAAATAAATGTTTTTACAAAAAGTAAAATAAATATTATATGAACTATTTAATGTGATCCACTAATTTTATAGATTAATATGACATGTTAGGAACTTATTACATATTTTATTTCTAATATATCCTCTATGTGGAGTTTATTTAAATTCAAATAAATAAATAGTGTCAAAATTGACACTATTGTTATTTTATAAAAATAACATATTATTAAATTGTTTAAAAATCACAAAAATATTTAAAAATTATAAATTTAAATTTAAATAGTCTATAATTTTATAAATTATCTAATTATGGATAATTCACATCACATACATAATTATTTATAACATTTTAGAATTTAGAATCTCATTACCACAAAAAAATAGATTAAATAAGGATAAATCAGGTTGATAATGATTAAAATAAATTACCCACATGTCTAAATTTTATTGGTTGATGATATTACAACCATATATCATCTAATATTTGAATATGAGTCATTTTTTGAGGTTTTTAGGTGGGGTTGTATTTATTATAAATAAATATTTTTAAGATTCTTAAGGTGCCACTCTCCTCCCTTATAAAAGGGCACTTCCTCCCTCTCATTTTTACACAACCATGAGCCTTCAAGCTCGACCAACCCCTACCCATTTCCCATCTCAACTTCCCTAGAAATATTATAGAGGTCCTGGTCTTCTTCAAAGGCCAAACATAGTTCCCTAAGAGAATGTTTCGAAGAGGCGTGTCGAAGAAGAGGTAATACCCGTTACCGATTCTTTCAAATTTATTTCATCTTCTTCATACTCTTATTTATCTGTTTAATTATGAAGTAATAACATAATAATAACCCATGTACTGATATGTTATTATATATATGAAACAACCCTATTTCACATTCTATCCATCCTATGGAAAACGAAATCACCGCACGTGCGTACCTAGGGAATACCGTCCCCACGCCGTGGTGTAATCTATTTTCCACCACCACCTTAATTGGATGAGTATAATGGTGTAAATAAATAACTATATATGATTATTTTAAAGTGATGGTGATTCTAAAATATTATACAAACACTTTAATACAATTCCATGATCATGGGAATGATATCATCGTTCGTGCGTACGTTCAGACTACCGTCTCCACAACATGATGAGATTCATTTTCCATGTTAACAATTCAAGAATGATTATAAATTATATATATTAAGTAATAATGAAATATATTACATAATAATTCTACTATATTTATGTATATATATCTGTATGTCATCTACTTAATTCCATTAAATTCAATAAGGAAACGAAAATAACATTCATGCGTACATACGGCCTACCGTCTCCATGAACGGTGTATTTCTTTCCATTTATTGATCTATTATATATATGTATATTCTGAATATATATTATATATAAATCATGTTTTATATTCTGGAATTATGTAATCATGATCTATGTAATCATATGAATAATTACAAGTCAAAACACGGACAACAAATGAAGCGATTTTACCCACAACGCTATTTAACATGGAATTTAGAAAAGAACGGGTAATATAAAGTCATATGTGAACCATATATGATATCATAACAATGAATATGATTATGTAATAAGTCAATTACATTATTTAAATCATTATACATTAGGTTAAAATATGTACAAAGCATATCGTCCCTAAGGTAAGGGATAAATTTTCAATCTCATTTTTATCTGAGATTGCTTATACGTAAGTATTTACTTGGGTTACTTTTATCATCCACGACCATGTTTTCTAAAAATGTTTTCATAAAATTTTTACTATTCTTCCATGAATGTTTAAATTCATTTTAACCTTTCATGACTTTTTACCACATTGTATGAATGGAATATTTCCTTTAGTTACCATATAAGGTACTTTTTGTCTTTTCCGACAAAAGTACAAGGAGAATGTTATTTTTAACTTATACGGCGTGAACGGATTTTTACAGTTTCATATCGCCTAATTTTAAAGAATATTCCTCTACAAGTTTTCATGGTGATTTTCAATAAAATCCTTTTCTTTTAAAATTGTGTGTCATTTTGTTTAAAGAAAATGATTTTTAAGGAGAAAGGAGATTTTCCTCAAGAATTTATTTCAAGTGTTTTATCAAAACCATTTTCCATCTAAGATGACATTATTTACTATGTGTATATTTCATGTATAATGTCTCTATTATTTAGATTGTTTCAATTTTCTTATGATGAAATATCCATTTTTTTTATATGGATTATGTGATGATGGGATGATTTTTATGAAACCCATTTTATTCTTTGGGTTATGATGAATGTTTTAAGTTTATTTTATGGCACAAGTAAGAATGATCTCATTATGAGATGGGTGGGACCTATATCTCCATCCAATGCATTGGGTAAAGAATTATATCTAATGAGATAGACATGGGTGGAACGTTATGTTAATCCGGTTCAGTGTTACAGGACTGAAACAAGGAGTGAACATGATTTAGAAAGGCACTTTGTCCACTAAGATGGTCTTAGAGGCAATGCCTTGGCTACTATGGAAATCATAACATGTGATTAATGGTTTCCACAATTACAAATTTTATTCCCATGCTATTTTATCATGATTAATTCTTCTTTATGATCTAAGCCTTACGTACTTCCTTGTTTTATGTCATTTCTCAAGAATTTGATGTTTAAATATTATGTTCATGTTTGGAAGTTAAAATGTATATTGTTTGTTTTATTTTCTATATAAATACCCTTACTGAGGATTTGAGATCACCCTTTATATGTTTTATTTTCCCCAGGATATAAAGAAAGTTTTTAGGTAAGAAAATAAAAAGGGATGATCTTTATGGGAGATGATGAAGATCGTTCACCAAGATTATAAGATTATGTTCCAAGTTTCCAAAGACACTAAACTATTGTTGTCCTTATGTGTTTGTTTTTGTTATGTATTATGTATTCCGCAAAAGTAATGTAATTTCCATGTAATTCAAGCTTTGGGTCTCTACAGTTGGTAACAGAGGAAAGGTTTAGTTAACCTTTAGAAACTAGGATGTGAAAACTTTAGTGAGATCTTTAGATATATTTGTATGGTATGTCTAGGGATGTCCCTAAGATTAAGTATAAGTATAAGTTATAGTCCTAGAATTATGGTAAAAATATTTGAATTTAACTTAATTTGTTATATATTGAAAGTAATCCCCATTGATTATGATTTTGGCCTCTCACACTATTCTTTTTGGGTTTTAGAAAATGGCTAGAAACGGGAAGATTCATAATAATAGAGGATATGATGGACAATGGAATGATATTCTTCCTGAGATACCAAATGATATTGGATCGGGAGGTCTACATATCGTTATTATGCCTAATCAGCAATCTCATAATATGATCAATAATCTCATCTTTGGAGAGTTTCCCGACTCATCTAATAAGAGAAAGATGGAGTTTCATGATGATCATAGAGGAAAGAAAGTTCAATTTCTCTCATGTAAATCATGTGGGAAGAGTCATCAAGGAGAATGTTTCAAAGGAACTGGAAGATGTATTGGGTGTGGAAAACAAGGACAAAAATCTAGTAAGTGAAAAGGAAAAGGTTCAGTTAACACCATGGATATGGATAATGGTATTTCTACGACACCAAAATTGATTAGATGTTTTAAATGTGGAATGTATGTGCATTATGCAAACCAATTCCCTATGGGAAAATATCATGAAGAGAATCAGCATGGTCACATGGGTAGTATTTATGTGGATGATGATGAGGAGCCCATAAATGATATATGAGGTGAAAGAAGTGTTGAAGCTTGGTCAATTGTTTAAGAAGGTAGTGGAATGATTTATGTTTATCAAGCGTTATGTTGTGTAGGTAATGGTACTATGGAATAAAGACATATCTAAGGATTGTTACACGATTGTTTTTTTAATGTATTTGAAATTATATATTGAATGGTAATGGTAACCATGAAAGGTTATTCAGATATTTTTGGAAAGAAGATGATATGCGCATAATGAAAGGATAAAGAGAAAATGTAATTTTTATAGTAATCATCAGCTCATGACTGATATAAGGAAAAGGTTATATCATGGTTTGAGTATATAGATTTTTTGGATTTTGGTATGTGGAAATAGTTAACTTCTGAAAGCATTCATGTTTTTTCTATGTTTCTATAGTAATTCATGTTTCAAAAGAAGACATGATTAAGGTATTCACATGATTGGAGTGTGACCAACAAGATATATGAGGGATAAATGATGGTATTCACATGATTTTTATATGACCTTTTTAGTAATCGTTCGCTTTATACTATGAGTTTGGAAAGAATTATTTTGGATAAGCCTAATGATTGGAATGGATTATGTTGATCATAAGTTAGTATTGTTTATTGCTAGAACATTTTGATATTATTTTTGAAATTTTATAATAGTATAGTTTTAGAAAAAGGAAACCCGTAGGACGTGTGACAACCCGTTGCGTCGGTCAAGGCTATGGGAATAGAACCCACAACTGAGGTGTGACGGGCCTTCATCGCCTTCCACTGTCCTACAGGAAGTCCCTATTTAGTAGAAACTAGTTTTATTTTATTAAGCGGTATAATAAATAATGTATAAGTCCATTTTAGGAACCATATATGATTAATATCACCATTGATAGACTAATGTATATAAATTTTTCTAACCTTATGTTTTAGACAGATGGAATTACCGACCATTCTATAGCATGATCTGCTAACACTTCACAGAAGACAAATTCATCTTTATTTCTATAAGAGATGAAGTGGAATTTGTTCACGAAACAAACAACAGTGAGATTGTACCAAAATCAAGTAAGTATTTCTTCTAATTCAAAATTATTAAATATTGGGAAATTATTTTTAAAAAAAAAATGTTGTCCTAGTGCACTTATATTTTATGAATCTGATGTTACCTTAGACCATCACAAATTTATTGCTTTGTGATTGTTGGCTTTTTCTTAGCCATTTTCTCTACCACTCTCCATCAGAACATGATGGTTCGATTTCTCTTCCATATCCATATTTCCACCTATGTTATCCTATGTAGAAACCCAGTGATTAGTTCATTTGGGTAACCGTTACATTTCAAACACTAGTTTTTAATTAAATTTTTCGGTATTCCTTTTTATGAAGTGGGTTTCTATGAAAAAAACTCTCATGTAATAAACCATTTATAACCCCCGAAGAATTTCGTGGGTGAAATAAATTTTAAGGGGGGTAGAATGCAACACCCTGATATTTTATGAAGAATATATTTTTTTAATTTCGTTGATTTATTATGTTTTACGTGACACCAAACGGAGATTTCACTACAGGATACCCTAACCTGGCTTGCATTACATGCAATCACGACCTTCCTCGATAGTGTGTGTTGTATGCAATATCGGGTTCCACTAAACAACGATATATGGTTATAATATTATCACGAACTAGCCGTTATGAATATTATTAACTACATTTTGAATTTTATAACATTATTATTCATCTAATTAATTTTATAGAACATGGTATGAAAATAAAATAGATTTTTTCGGGTAAAATAAGTATTTTTAAAAAAATGTTGTTTTGCCGCCTTTTGAGGGCACACCCACATTAAATCTAGTTTTTGACATTTTTTTAAGTTAAATTTTACAAAATAAAATAAATCTTTGGAATCAGGATATAAAAAATTACCTTGGATAAATTTTTCATATTATTTTGATAACTTTCATATTTTAATGAATAGTAAAAACACGCTATATTTTAATTAAAAACAACTTTTTTCATCGTAATAATTTATGTGGTTAAAATATAATATTGAATGGTTTTCAAGTATAAATAGAATATATTTTTACCATTTAATATAATTTATGTCATTAGCCTTGATTTTACAATGAATTCATAGGTTAAATCAATTCAATTTTTTGCAATGTCTTAAACAAAAACACGTTTTCTTTCGACAACAAGATTAATTTTAATTTAGTTTATAAAACTTATGTGTAATGAATTATGAAAAATGGAATCCATATTTTGAATTTCTTGGTCCAAATTACATTAATATACTACTTTTTATTTTTTGGCATTATGAATAGTAACTACGGTAAATTTTAATTACCATAGTAAAAGGTAAATCGGGTAATTAAGGGTAAATATAATATTATAAAATTACCCTAAAACTTGTCATAATACAATTGGATGATTATATTTCTTCCTAAGTCATATTTGGGTCTAAATGGAATCCATTAGAACCCACATAGAGGTGATTAAGACCTTTAGTTTATTTTATTTAATGGAAAGTGAAATATGTCTCAGTCATACTTTAATAATTAAATAATTTTTAATATACTGATATACAAAATATAAATTAGTTTATAAATACTAATTTGAAAGATAAAATTATTTTATTTGTCATGGTAATTTATTTGTAATTTTTAAGAGTTATTTAATTACCTTATTAGCTTTTACATTAATAATGCAGATATAATTAATTTAGTAAAAATCAAAAATATTGTTTTTATTTAAATAGTAATACATATTAATGTTGAGTCAATAAGGTTTTCCTTATGACCTTTCCATTCCTTATTTTTTTTAAATCACAAACACCTTACCTTAAGTAAAATTGCTTTTCTAAGAAAAATTACTTTCTTAAGAAAAATTGCTTTTATAAGAAAAATTGCTTTCTTAAGGAAAATTGCTTTTATAAGGAAAATCGCTTTTATAAGAAAAACTATCCTTATCATAATTTCATCTAGATTTTTCTTAAGTATGAGAGCCGGATTCATTTCTATTTTCTCGGAATTACTTGAAACTTTGATATGAAGTATTCTGTTTTAGGATCCAAATTCTGGATAAGAACTGTAAGGAAGTTTCACTCCGAATTCCAGATGAGAACTGCAATAAAGTATCATTCCGAATTCCGGATACAAACTATGATTATGTTCTACTCCAGATTCAGGATAACGAATTCTAATGATGAATTCTCATTACGAATTCTGATGAGGAATTCTCATTACGAATTCTGATGAGGAATTCTCATTACGAATTCTGATGAGAAATTCTCATTACGAATTCTAATGAAGAATTCTCATTACGAATTCTGATGAAGAATTCTCATTACGAATTCTGATGAGGAATTCTTATTACGAATTCTGATGATTAATTCTCATTACGAATTCTGATGATGAATTCTCATTACGAATTCTGATGATGAATTCTCATTACGAATTCTGATGATGAATTCTCATTACGAATTCCGATGACGAATTCTCATTCCGAATTCCCATTCCGAATTCATCTATTAAACAAAATCTGATCATCTATATTTTGTATACTCTGATTTATTCAGACTCCGAACTTTCACTCCAAAGCTTTCATTCCAATTTTTTTTGTTAGATTTTAAAACGATGTCGAACATTCTGTTACACTTGTTTTGTTATAAAATGATGTCATCTATTTTGTTATAAACTAACCGTTGTCTACATGACACGTGTATAGGTCCCTCCGATCTTTATGGAAAATATGACCATTGGAGAAGGAGCCGACCTTACCTATAAATATGAGCTCATTTGAAAGAGCTCGATACTGATGACAGATGAACAACCTGGTTTGTGTGTACATGTTGTTGATGTGATTTCTAGAGAGAGAGAGGCTCTTATTAACTCTCAAAGCTTTGTGCGACTCCGAATGTTGGTGATTACATTCGAGGGCTTCCAGGGATAGGAAGACAGAGGTGTCGACTACCTTGAAGTTCGAGGGATTCCTTGCTGAGGAAGACAGAGGTTGCCAACTACCTTGAAGTTGAGGGTTGCGGGGATAGCAAGACAGAGACTCCGATCGTCGTATCGAGGGCTTACCCTGGTGTGGGTAAGGTAGATTTGTTTGAAAGTATAAATCAAGGGACCTTTATCCAAGGTTGTTGGATACACTTCTCTTTGGGTTAAAAGACTTATATCTTGTTACTTGTAGTTTTGCTACTTGTTTATATTCCGCTGCATTTTGTATTATATGGAAAGTATAACTTTCTTATACTTCCTTATTTGTACTCTGTTTCATTTAGATTCTATACGCTTTAAGGTATAATCTCATATTGTAATCTTTTGTTAAGTTTCACTTTCTGGAACCATATTTCCGGAACCTACCTTCAGAATCTCTTTCCAAGTTTTCATTCGGTATTAGAGGTGTTGTGAATTTTCTTAGTTTAACTTTGTTAAACTTAGTGCTTTCCTTTGATTAAGGAGAACATAGCTATTTTTAACTAACTTTAAAGGTTCTAAATGAATTTTTAAAGTATACAATCCACCCCCCCTCTTGTATATTGACCATATTCATCACTATTTCGATCCTACAATTGGTATCAGAGGTTGGAAACCTCATACTCTATACCAATCTTACATTTGGTATCAGAGTAGGTCTCTGAAATACTTATACTTATGAATAATATTTTCTTGCTCACTTTTTCATTCCGAATTTTTCATATTCCGAACTTTCTCATTCTGAACTTTGTTATTACGAATCTTTGCTACTAACAAGTTTGTGTATCGAAGGATTTTTCTAGTATGGCAGGAATTAATGTTGGTTCAATTGACAATCTAAATCCGACAAGACCACCAATCTTTGATGGTAATGATTATGAATACTGGAGAGATCGTATGAAGACTTTTGTTCTCAACACTAGAGTGGACAACTTTGTTATGCTTACTGGTGATTATAAAATTCCTGGCAAGGAAGTTAGAACTTTCACTAACCAGGAAAAGCAAGAATATCAACTTAATTATAAGGTACGCAATACTCTACTTTGTTCATTGACCAGGAATATATATAGCCAAATTTCTTCTTGTGAAGCAGCTAACTGTATCTAGAAGAAGTTAGAGGTTACACACTTTGGAACTTCTAAGGTGATTGAGACTAGAAGAGCTATGCTTAGAGATGAATATCATGGCTTCACCTTTCCTTATGGTGAACCAATCTATAAAGTTCAACAGAGATTTATGACTATAGTCAATAGTCTACAATCTATGGGAGAAAAAGGTTTAGATGATGAAGCTCTTGTGGACAAGATAATTGATATTATGCCCAATGAGTGGGAATCCAAAAGAACAGCTATAGATGAAAACAGGAAGGTTACTCAAATTACTCTTGATGAGCTTTTTGGAACACTTCTACATCATGAAACTAGAATGAAGGGAGATGCTGACAACATCAAGATGAAGAATGGAAATGGTACTGTTGCTTTTACTACAACTTCAAATCAAATGAAAGCTAAGACTCCTGAGAGAGTAACCAGATCCAAGTCTAAGAAAGTTATTTTCCAATCCGAATCTAGTGAGAGTGAAGTCTCAGAAAATGAATTAGCCAATCTTGCTCGAAGGATGAACAAGATAGCTGGCCAGAGAAATTTCCAATCCAAGTATAAGAAAAAGGACAGGAAAGATAAGAAAGATGGAGAAGTTGCATGTTATGAATGCAAGAGAGCTGGACATATTAGACCAGATTGCCCTATACTCAAAAAGAAAGAATGAAAAGAAAGGCATTCAGACAGGAAAAGAAAAAGGTTTTATAAAGCTAAATCTAAGAAAGTTCTGAAAGCTAATGACACCTGGAGTGCCAGTGGTGGTGACTCATCAAATGAATCTTCTGATTATGAATCTTCGGGACAGAAGAATCTTGGTCTTATAGCCAGATTACCTATTGACAATCATTGTTTCATGGCTAAGGTACGAAATGCTGAATCGTTGACCAATGTTTCTTTAAATTCTAATGATAGTAAGTATTTTAACTCTTCTGATGAAGAATCATCTTCTGATGAAGAAAATACTTCACCTACTTATGAAGAAGTCTCTAGGTTTGCTGAACTTCTTGAGATTGAAAATTCCAAACTCAATAAGAAACTTAATAAGGCAAACTCTAGGAATTCTATTCTTACAAAAGAGATATTAGATCTTTCTAAAGATCTTGATAAGAAAAATGCTGATTTTGAAAGTATTTCAATGAATCTTGAGGAAGTAAATTCTCAAAAGAACAAACTTTCTAAAGAATTATAAAAAGTAATTTCTAATAAAAAATTTTTCGAGCCTAACTCTAGTTCTAAAACTAATGATTTTGAGGATAAAAACTTGGTTGTAAAACTCAAGTCCGAAATTTTTTCCTTAAAGAAGTGTTTATCAAGCTTTACCCATGGTAAGGAAAATTTTGATAACATGTATTCCCAAATACGACCTTTAAGAAATAAATCCGGATTTGGTTATACCCATGCAAAACCAATTTTTAGTAACAATTATTTTATTTCTCAATGTGCCCCATTTTGTACCAAGTGTCAATGTGGTGGTCACTAGGCAAAGAATTGTTCTTTAAACAAAACCCAATCTCTAGGATTTCACAAAGCTTACTTTTCTAAGAAGATGTGGGTTCCTAAAATTTTATTATCTTGAAATATCGGATCCAAACAAGTTTGGATTCTGAAAGTCTAATTTTCTTCTTAATTTCAAGAAAATAAAGAATGTACCAGCAACAATACATGGTACATGGATAGTGGATGTTCCCGACACATGACTGGTAACAAAAGCTATTTTGAAAAGATTATCAAAACGAAAGGAGGAAAGGAACTTTCGGAGATAATGATAAGGGGGAGATTCTTGGTATTGGTAATATTATTCTTCTTGGTAAAACCTTGATTTCAAATGTTCTTTTTGTAAAGGGTCTTAATCACAAGCTCATTAGCATAAGTCAGTTATGTGATGAAGGTTACCTTGTGAATTTTAGGAATGATATGTTTTTAGTTCACAATTCCAAGGAAGAATTTATTCTCTCAGCCAATAGGAAAGAGAATGTTTACATTCTGAATTTAGAAGACCTCAGGAGCCAAGAATTACCTTGCCTAAGTGCAATGGAAGATCATTCCTGGTTATGGCATAGAAGACTAGGTCACTGTAATCTTCGGAACCTATGTAAACTCTCTAAGAAGAATCTAGTTAAGGATCTACCAGAGCTTATATTTGATTCTTCTAAAGTTTTTGATCCTTGTCAATATGGAAAGCAACATAAATATAGTTTTAAATCAATTGGTGAGGTCTCAACAACCGATTCATTACAGTTATTGCACATGGATCTTTTTGGTCCAACACAAACTGGAAGTATTGGAGGCAAGTACTATGTGTTTGTTCTAGTTGATGATTACACTAGATTTACTTGGGTCTATTTTCTAGCAAATAAATATGAAGCTTTTTCTTATTTCAAAATTTTTAGAGCTCAAGTTAAAAATGAGAAAAACCTTCCATTGAAAACTATTCATAGTGATCATGGAGGAGAATTCCAAAATTCTGATTTTGAATCTTTTTGTAGTAAGAAAGGTATTACTCACAATTTTTCAGCACCTAGAACTCCTCAACAGAATGGTGTAGTTGAAAGAAGAAATAGAATTCTTCAAGAGATAACTAGAACCATGTTGAGTGAATATTCTATTGCAAGACATTTCTGGGCTGAAGCTGTAAGTACTGCTTGTTATACTATAAATCGAGTTTTGATTAGACCTTTTCTTAATAAAACTCTTTATGAGTTATGGAATGGTAGAAAACCAAGACTTTCCTACTTCAAGGTTTTTGGTTGCAAAGTATTCATTTTGAATACTAATGATAACTTACATAAATTCGCACCAAAATCTGATGAAGGAATTTTCTTAGGTTATTCCACAACATCTAAGGCTTATAGAGTTTTTAATAAAAACACTTGTACTGTTGAAGAAACAGTACATGTAAAATTTGATGAGTCAGATCCTTTTGTTTTTAAACCATCTCTTCCTACATCCTCGGATGTGTTTTCAAAAACTGATTATCAAGCTTTGACAGAAGAACCTTCTGATAAAGATAATGTTCTAGAAGATAATTCAGAAACATTTACCTCAGAAGACTTTATACCCTATGTTGATGAACAGGTATTACAAAACCCAAATTAGGTGTTTCTTAAGAATAATCCCAGTGATAGTATCATTGGTGATATAAATCAACCTGTAAGGACTAGAAGTTCCTTAGGAAATGAAGTAGAACATCAAGCATTTCTTTCCCAATTAGAACCTAAAAGCACTAATGATGCTTTAGGTGATGAAGATTGGATTAAATCCATGCAAGATGAACTAAATGAATTCGAAAGGAATAAAGTCTGGACCTTGGATGAAAGTCCTAAGGAAACTTCTGTTATTGGAGTGAAATGGGTTTTCAAAAATAAATGTGATGAAAATGGAGTCATAGTTAGAAATAAAGCTAGACTTGTTGCTAAAGGCTATAATCAGCAATAGGAAATAGACTATGAAGAAACCTATGATCCAGTAGCTAGACTTGAATCTATCCATATTCTACTTGCCTTTGATGCATTCATTAATTTCAAACTTTTCCAAATGGATGTGAAATGTGCTTTTCTTAACGGTTATGTTCAAGAGGAAGTTTTTGTTGAACAACCTCCTGGATTTGAAGATACAAAACATCTGGATCATGTTTATAGACTTACCAAAGCTTTGTATGGACTTAAACAAGCTCCACGAGCATGGTATGATAGACTCACTGTATTTTTTCTTCAAAATAACTATGTTAAGGGAAATGCAGATCCAACCCTTTTTATAAAGAAAGATAAGAAAAATGTTTTGATTGTTCAAAATTATGTCAATGACATCATATTTGGTTCAACTCAGCAATCCTTGACTGACTCTTTCGCAAGTCTAATGAAATCTGAGTTTGAAATGAGTATGATGGGTGAGTTAACTTTTTTCCTTTGTTTTTAAATTTCTCAAATACCAGAAGGAACCTAAATATCTCAACATAAGTATATTAAAGATCTTCTTAAAAAGTATGGTTATAACAACACTAAGAGTTTAAGTAATCCTATTTGTACCTCAAACTCTTTAGATCTTGATGAAGCTGGGAAACCAGTAGATCAAACATCTTTTATAGGTATGATAGGAAGTCTTCTATACTTAACAGCTAGTCGACCAGACTTAATGTTTTCAGTATGCTTATGTGCAAGATATCAATCCAATCCTAAGGAATCTCACTTAAAGGCAGTAAAAATAATTTTTCGCTACCTTAAGGGAACCATGGATCTAGGATTATTTTATACTTCTGGAAATGATTTTGTTCTAAAAAAATTTTCTGATGCTGAATTTTTTGGATGTAGAATGGATAGAAAAAGTATATCCAGAACATGTCATTTCTTAGGAGATTCGCTAGTTTCTTGGTCCTGCAAGAAGAAACATTCTGTAGCACTATCCACTGCTGAAGCTGAATATGTAGCAGCTGGAAGTTGTTGTGCTCAAGTGTTGTGGATGCAACACACACTCACGGACTATGGCTTGAGTTTTACTAAAACTCAAATTTTGTGTGATAACACAAGTTCCATTGCCCTTAGTAAGAACCCTACACATCACTCCCGTTCAAAACACATAGATATTAGGCATCGCTTTCTTAGGGATCACACACTTAAAGGAGATATTATTCTTCAGTTTATTGGAACGCAAGATCAACTTGCTGATATTTTCACAAAATCTTTGCCTTCTGATAGATTTGAATACATTAAACAGATGTTAGGGATGATAATCGTAAGGTAATATTTCTTAAATAACTTTCTGTTGAAAAAATCTCCTTACAGCAATAAACTCCTTTTCATAGGGGGAGTACATCTTCTTGATAGAATAGCAATGTTTTTCAAAAATTTGTTTTCAATCTTTTCGAAACGAAGATTTCTGGAATGGAGATTTCCGGAACTATAATTTTTCCAGAATGGACATATTCGTACAGAATACTTCTGAAATGGAAGTGTTCGTATTAAAAACATCCAGAATGGAAAATTTCGTACTGGTATTTTCATAACAGGAATTTCGTACTGAATCCTTCATTTTTTGATGAAATATCTGTACTAAGTTTTTTTTCCTTGTCAAGTGCGTTTTTGTACTGAATTTGTTTTTCATACTGAGATTTTCGTAATGCGTTTTCCGTACAGAGTTTGTTTTCCGTAGTAAAGTTTTTTGCGAATTCTGTCTTTTCATAAAGATTTCATTCGTAGTTATTATTTGTTTTACCAATTATGAATAATCCTCCTAAACCAATCCGAAAGATATGATTTCCATACTCAAGTTTTCGTAATCATATTTTACTTGTTGACATTTTCTTGTATTATGTTTTCAGATTATAGTTTTCTTAATTCCTTGTTTTAATAAAAACCTCAAAAAGATCGGATTCAAGTTTTTCAACCGTCAGATCTAATCTCAGCTCATCCCAACCGTTAGATCAACTGTGGAAGTTGAACCGTCATCTCATTGCCTATATAAAGGGGACCCAAATACTCGTCCCACATCGATTTCATGCTCTCGCATCCCGAAGCTCTGCCCCTCTTTTTTATGGCCATTCCAAACTACAGTTGTCTCCGTTCCGAACTTCTCAGAGGACATCAGATCTGAATGTCTGCGGAATTAGCGTCTCAAGATATGTCATCCACTAAGCCTATTTCTCAGTGGTTAGTCTACAGAGAAAGGCTAGTCCATCCGGATTTTTTCAACAACTATGATTCTTTATTTCAAAGAACATCAAGTTGAATGGTTGGGAAGATGTTTCTATATCCAAACTGGGAACCAAGATGAAGTGTATTCATACTTACTTGTTGAATTCTATGAGACAGTTTCTTTTCTTCAGGATGATGGAAAGGAAAAATTATCTTTTAAGTCTTATGGCATGACTTACAAACTTTCTTACACCAAGGTTGCAAGCTTGGTAGGGATGACTTATGAAGGAGAAGCTGAATTTATTTCACATGTGTTACCAGACTCTAAGGGTAGCTTCGACAAGGAAAAAGATTTATAACCTCTTGGACTGGCTGATGACAAGGCTTCGAAGATTGCAAGTTTATCCACAAAATTCCGGATTCTAGAGTTGTGGGTGCAAGGGCTTATCGTACCGAGGAAAGGTGATAAATATAGTTTGAAGAAAAGTGAGATCTATATCTTAGATTTTCTGATAAATCTAAGGAATTTTAACTTGATAAAGAATATTCTTATCACTCTTTAGAATTTGAAGAAAGGAAATCTGAGAGGTCAGATTATTATGTACCAGAAATTTTATCAAAGTTGATAGTTCGGTGCCTTGAGTCTTTCAAGGTGGCTTGCAAATCTATGCCAAGAGTTTGCAAGATTATTCTGGTTAGCGATGGTAATCTTAAGAGGATGGATGTGGCTTTCAACAAGGAAACTGGTGAGTTCTTCGATTTTCCTAATCAAGAAGAAGCAGTTCCGAAAGTTTCTGATCCGGAATCATCTAAGCCAGTAAGGAAGAGGAAGCTGAAAGAAGTGGAAGTAGAAGCAGAGAATCACAAGTCTAAGGAAGTCCATTCCGCACCTCCAAAACCAAAGAAGAAGAAATCCTATCCTGATGATGTTGTTATGAAGTGGAGAGCAGATAAAGAGAAAAGGAAATAAGGGGATCCGCAGTTCGGATTGGACCCTGCGGAGGCTAAGGCCTTGAAGGAGAGAACTGCTGATGAGCTTGAAAAAAAAGCAAAAGAAAAGATGCTCAAGAAGATGATGTCTGAGGCTGAGGTAGCTCAGGCCTTGTTGAAATTCAATGAGATGGTTTCAGCAACTATTCCTATTCCGAGATCTTTCTCCTTGGAATCTCTAGCTGAGACTCCAGGACGAAATTTCGTCACTCAGGAAGAAGCTGTTGCTAATACTACTGAGGATGTAGAGCAAGTTGAGAAAGTGGAACAAGAAGAAGATGTTGTTGAAGGAAGTGGTGAAACCGGAGATGTGTTAGAACAAGTAGATGATTACAAGGGGACACCTTCGGAACACTTATCACTTTGAACTTCAGAAGCTGAATCTTCGAAGCTAGTTACTCCAGTAATGGAAGAAAAGAAAGGAGAAGAAGAAGTTACTTATCATGGAGAAGAAGAACTACTTTTACATGATGTTGCTCAGAAGGAAAACGTAGGGGTTCTTGTTCAGGATGTTGCTTTTGAGGAAGATTTTGTTGTTCAAGTTTCTGATAGTGAGAAGAAAACTCCGGAACAGGATTCAATTCCAGAAAAAGACAAGGGAAAGCAAATTCTTGCTGATACTCTGAGCTCAGAAGTGAGGAAGAGGAAGGAAGTTGGTAGTTCTTCGGAGAGAAAGCTTGACCTTGTTGAAGAAGAAATTTCTCCAAGCAAAGTTTTGGATTCAGAGTCATCTTCGGTGGGGCATGATTTTGTTGTTCGGTCTGTGAAGAAGTTGGTAGGAACCATTCCATCCTTCTCAAGTATTGACTCAAGATTCCAGATTCTCCAACATGCGTTGAATCAGAAAACTGACTCTGTATATATGGTTATGGATAAGTGCATTGAGATTGAGGCTCAGTTCAAAACCTTCTCTGTTGGCTACGAAGCTCATAGAAAATCTTGCAAGAGGATTACAAATTGGTCGAAGAAGACTGTTGAAGAGATGAGGTTATTCGATGAGTTCCAAGGCAATGTTAAATATGCTTTTGAGACTGAGGACAGAAAGATAAATGAGCTGACTTCCTTCTTTGAAGAAAAGCTGACAGATGAAAAGAACTTCCGGATTCATGAAGTCAGAGATCTGAACAGGAAGTTGAATTCCGTTTCTCAAAACTGGAAATTTGAAAGGGATCATCGGATTGAGTTTGATCAGAAGATGAAGGCTCAGGAAGAAAAGATCAAAGATCAGGAAGAAAAGCTGAAAGCCTAGGAAGAAAAGATTGAAGCTCAATCTGAAAGAATAGTTGTCTTAGAGAAGCAAGCTGAAGAAGATCATAAAGACCTGAAGAAGATCAAGACTATTCTTAAAGGTCTCATTTCGAAGGAAAAAGATCCAATATAACCAAATACGATCTTTTTGTTGTATCTAATTTTCTTTGTTGCCGAGATTTCAAACGTAATGAAATTTGTGCTTGTCGTTTCTTTTGTTGTTTTAACTAATGCTTCAGGTACTTTGTTTTTTTCCATTCCCTCAATTTATTTTTTAAAATCACAAATGGGGAGAAGGAAAAATATCCTTAAGAAAAAGAAGAACTCCATTGAGAGTTTATCAAAGGAGGAGAAGGAAAAGATCCCTAAGTAAAAAAGAACTCTAATAAGAGTTTGATTAAGGGGGAGTTTTTCATTTATGAAGACTTTCTTATTCATAATGAAATGTCACTCTGGAAATCTAGAATACAATCCTTAGAGGTTCAAACCCTAAGGGGGAGTTAGTCGTATTCATCAATATCCTTAAAGCAAAGGGAGATAAGCCTTAATGTTTTTTTTCTTCTTCTTAGAATTTCTTTTTCGAAAGGATGTTTGTGCTTTCCAAAAAGGGGGAGATTTTTGAGTCAATAAGGTTTTCCTTATGACTTTTCCATTCCTTCTTGTTTTGAAAATCACAAACACCTTACCTTAAGAAAAATTGCTTTTATAAGAAAAATTTCTTTCGTAAGAAAAATTGCTTTTATAAAAAAAATTGCTTTCTTAAGGAAAATTTCTTTTATAAGGAAAATCGCTTTTATAAGAAAAACTATCCTTATCATATTTTCATCTAGATTTTTCTTAAGTATGAGATTCGGATTCATTTCTATTTTCTAGAAATTACTTGAAACATTGATATGAAGTATTCTGTTTTAGGATCCGAATTCTGCATAAGAACTGTAAGGAAGTTTCACTCCAAATTCCAGATGAGAACTGCAATAAAGTTTCATTCCGAATTCCGGATACAAACTCAGATTAAGTTCTACTCCAGATTTAGGAAAACGAATTCTAATGATGAATTCTCATTACGAATTCTGATGAGGAATTCTCATTACGAATTCTGATGAATAATTCTCATTACGAATTCTAATGAGGAATTCTCATTATGAATTCTGATGAGGAATTCTCATTACGAATTCTGATGAAGAATTCTCATTACGAATTCTGTTGAGGAATTCTAATTATGAATTCTGATGAGGAATTCCCATTATTAATTCTGATGATGAATTCTCATTACAAATTCTGATGAGTAATTCTCATTACGAATTCTCATGATGAATTCTCATTACGAATTCTGATGATGAATTCTCATTACGAATTCTGATGATGAATTCTCATTAGAAATTCTGATGATGAATTCTCATTACGAATTCCCATTCCGAATTCATCTATTAAACAGAATCTGATCATCTCTATTTTGTATACTCTGATTTATTCAGACTCCAAACTTTCACTCTGAAGCTTTCATTCCGAATTTTTTTGTTAGATTTTAAAACGATGTCGTACATTCTGTTACACTTGTTTTGTTATAAAACGATGTCGTCTATTTTGTTATAAACTAAACGTTGTCTAAGTGACACGTGTACAGGTCCCTCCGATCTTTAAGGAAAATATAACCGTTGGAGAAGGAGCCGACCTTACCTATAAATAGGAGATCATTTGAAAGAGCTCGATACTGATGACAGATGAACAACATGGTTTGTGTGTACATGCTGTTGATGTGATTTCTAGAGAGAGAGGATCTTATTAACTCTCAAACCTTCATGAAACTCCGAATGTTGGTGATTACATTCGAGGGCTTCCGGGGATAGGAAGACAGAGGTGCCGACTACCTTGAAGTTCGAGGGCTTCCTTGCTTAGGAAGACAGAGGTTGCCAACTACCTTGAAGTTGAGGGCTTGCGGGGATAGCAAGACAGAGACTCCGATCTTCGTATCGAGGGCTTACCCTGGTGTGGGTAAGATAGACTTGCGTGAAAGTATAAATCAAGGGACCTTTATCCAAGGTTGTTGGATACCCTTCTCTTTGGGTTAAAAGACTTATATCTTGTTACTTGTAGTTTTACTACTTGTTTATATTCCACTACATTTTGTATTATAAAGAAATTATAACTTTCTTATACTTCCTTATTTGTACTCTATTTCATTTAGATTCTATACGCTTTAAGGTAGAATCTCATATTGTAATCTTTTGTTAAGTTTCACTTTCCGGAACCATATTTCTGGAACCTACCTTCGGAATCTCTTTCCAAGTTTTCATTCGGTATTAGACGTGTTGTGAATTTGCTTAGTTTTACTTTGTTAAACTTAGTGCTTTCCTTTTCTTAAGTAGAACATAGCTATTTGTAACTAACTTTAAAGGTTCCAAAGGAATTTTTAAAGTATACAATTCAACCCCCCTCTTGTATATTGAGCATCTACATCACTATTTCGATCCTACAATTAAAGGGCTCAAAAACCTGACCAAAACTTATTGGTAGTCTATATATACACCATAATCATCCAATGACAGAATATATGACCGTTTGGAGTCCTAAAAAAGTTATTATGAAACTTATATTATTTTATTTTATATGATGTCAAAGTTGTCAGCTTCCTAATTTAATGAATATGACATTTTAAAATTTTGGTGTTTTAGGAGATAAATCCAACTAAATGTTTTATTATGAATGTTATATGATTTATCTTTATCTTAGTATTTTAGTTTTAATTTTTATACAACAAATAAGTTTATTTTATACTTATACACAAATGTCGTAGTAATTATTTTATTAAGAAAAATATCAAATAAATGGTTTTACAAATAGTAAAAGAAATATTATATGAACTATTTAATGTTCTCCACTAATTTTATAGATTTCTATGACATGTTAGGAACCTATTAAATATTTTTTTTCGAATATATTATCTTTGTGGATGTTATTTAAATTCAAATAAATGAATAGTGTCAAAATTGACACTATTGTTATTTTATAATAATAACATATCATTAAATTGTTTGAAAATCACAAAAATATTTAAAAAATATAAATTTAATTTTATATAGTCTACAATGTCATAAATTATCTAATTATGAATAATTCACATCACATAAGTAATTATTTATAACAATTTAAAATTTAGAATCTTATTGCCACAAATAAAATTTAATAGATTAAATAAGGATAAATCAAGTTGATAATGTTTACAATAAATTACCTACATGTCTAAATTTTATTGGATGATGATATTACGACCATATATCTTCTAAAATTATAATATGAGTCATTTTGGAGGTTTTTATGTGGGTTTAGATTTATTATAAATTAATATTTTTATGATTTCTAAAGGTGCCCCTCACCTCCCTTATAATAGGGCACTTCCTCCCTCTCATTTTTACCCAACTTTGAGCCTTCATGCTTGTCCAATCCCAACCCATTTCACTTCTCAACTTCCCTAAAAATATTCTAGAGGTCCTGGTCTTCTTAAAAGACCTATCTTAGTGCCCTAAGTGGAGGTTTCAAAGAGGCATGTCGAAGAAGAGGTAATACCCGTTTCTGATTCTTTCAAAGTTATTTCTTCTTCCTCCTACTATTCTTTAGTTGTTTCATGATGAAGTAATAACAAAGTTATCACTCATATACTTATATGTTATTATATATAATAAAAAACCCTATTTCACCTTATATCCACCCTACAAAAAACAAAATCACCATGCGTGCGTACGTACGAAATATCGTCGCCATGCCATGGTGTAATATGTTTTCCACCACCACCTTACTTGGATGGGAATAATGGTGTATATAAATAACTATATATGATTATTTTAATGTGATAATGATTCTTAATTATTATACAAACACCTCAATACAATTCCATGATCATGGGAATGATATCATCATTCGTGCATACATACGGACTATCGTCTCCACGACGCGATGAGATTCATTTTCAATGTTAACAATTCAATAATGATTATAAAGTATATATAATAAGTAATCATGAAATATATGAAATAATAATGCTACTGGATTTATTTATAAATATATATATGTATGTCAACTACTTAATTCCATTCAATTCAATAAGGAAACGAAAATAGTGTTCATGCGTACGTACGACCTACCATCTCCTTGAATGGTGTACTTCATTCCATTTATCTATCCATTATATAAATGTATATTGTGAATATATATTATATATAAATCATGTTTTATATTCTAGAATTAATAAATCAGGATCTACATTATCATATGAATAATTACAAGTCAAAACACGGATGACAAATGAAATTATTTCACCCAAAACGCTATTTAACATGAAATTTACAAAAGAAAGGGTAATATAAAGTCATAAGTTACCCATATATGATATCATAACAATGAATATGATTATGTAATAAGTCAATGGAATTATTTAAATCATTATACAAGAGGTTCTGATATGTACGAAGCATATCAGACATAAAGTAATGGATAAATTTTCAATCTCATTTTTTATCCGATATTGCTTATACGTAAGTATTTATTGGGGTGACGTTTATCATCAATGAACGTGTTTTCTAAGAATGTTTTAATAAAATTATTACTATTCTTCCATGAATTCTTAAAGTAATTTTTACCAATTATTTACATTTTACCAAATTGTATGAATGGAATCTTTCCTTTAGTTACCATATAAGGTACTTTTTGACTTTTCCAACAAAAGTAAGAGGGGAATGTTGTTTTTAACTTATACGGTGTGAACGGATTTTTAAGGTTTCATATCGCATAATTTTAAAGAAGCTTCCTCTATATGTTTCCATGGTTAGTTTCAATAAAATTCTTTTCTTTTAAAATGGTGTGGCATTTTGTGAAAAGAAAATGATTTTTAAGGAGAAAGGATATTTTCCTCATGAATTTATTTCAAGTGTTTTATCAAAACCATTTTCCATATAAGATAACATTATTTCATATGTTTATATTTCATTTATAATGTCTCTATGATTTACATGGTTTCACTTTTCTTATGATGAAATATCCATTTGTTTTATATGGATTATGTGATGATGGGATGATGTTAATAAAACCCATTTTATTCTTTGGGTTATGATGAATGTTTTAAGTTTATTTTGTGGAACAAGTAAGAATGATTTCATTATGAGATGGATTGGACCTATATATCCCACCAATTCATTGTGTAATGATTTATATCTCATGAGATAGACATTTCTAGAATGGTAAGTTAATCTGGGCCAGTGTTATATGACTAAAATGAGGAGTGAACTCGATTCAGAATGAGACTTTGTCCACTAAGATGGTCTTGGCAGCAATTCCTTGGCTACTATGGAAATAATAACATGTTTTTAATGGTTTCCACAATTACATGTCTTATTCCCATGATTTTTTATCATGATTAATGCTTCTTTATGATCTAAGCCTTACGTACTGCCATGTTTTATGTCATTTCTCAAGAATTTGATGTTTAAATATTATGTTCATATTTTCAAGTACAAATGTATATGGCTTATTTTATTTTCTCTATACATTCCCTTACTGAGAATTTTAGCTCACCCTTTATATTTTTTATTATCCCCAGGATATAAATAAATGATTTAGGTAAGAAAATAAGGGAAAGTATTTATGGGATACGTTGAAGATATTTCACCAATATTAGTAGATTATGTTCCATGTATCCAAAGACACTAAACTATTATGGTCCTTGTGTGTCTGTTTTTGTAATGTATTAAGTATTCCTAAAAAGTAATGTAATGTAAATGTAATTCAAGCTATGGGTCTCTACAACTTCTTCATGGTATTTTATATTCAATGATTTTATATGTAATGTGTAATTGTTATATTATGTTTTAGTTGTAATTATTTTATTTAAATTATCATTTCATAAACATAAGAAAATAGTAGAATAATTCTCAAATTAATAGTACGATCATTACATGTGTTTCATAACTCAAATTTACTTCTTTGGGACATATATAATATTATAAATTAACAATATTTTACATGGTTTATCCTCAAATAATGTGATATGATAAATCTTGAATATATTTATATTTATGGTATTTAATGATGCAGTTTATGTTGTTATTTTCATGTTTCTTATGATCTAAGAGTTATAAATTTGAAAAAGATTTGTATTAAATAACATTTTAAACATTATTAATTATTCCTTAATTTATATTGAAATAAATTATAAAAAAATTACATAATAAAATAATTTTTTTTATTCTCCTATAGTTATTATTGAATTATTCTAGTAATATTAACATATTAAACACTTTGGTTATTAATTAGATTGAGAAAATACTTTTATTAAAATTCAAAATCATTATTCTCTCTGATAAAAAATTGTTTTCATCCAAATAGAGTTTTTGTAATAATGTTTTATTACTTGTATGAATACAATTTTTAATATAATTTCTTCCCATATTTGGAAGATAAAAAATATTTTAGTTGGAAACTTCATATAGTTTTCCAACTATGGTGCATTTTTATTTTCTTAGAGAAATGTTAAAGGAATCATTGTTTTTCACATTTGACATGAACAATACATTATCAACACCGTAACCACGAATTTATATCGATATTTCGTATGATTAATATGATATTTTCTATAAAAATGTTTTTTTAATATTCTTGATACATATATTTTTTTTAAATATTTTTTAATGTTAAATATATATATTACTCAATAATGTTTTAATATTCTTTTTACGGTATTTTAAACCATTAGTTAAAAATTCATTTTTTTTATCATATACGCCACATGAGAAATTTGGATATCATTTAACCATTTTTCTTTTTCTGGATGGTTTATAATATGTTTTACTATGGAAATTATTTACATTTTCTTTCAGTTTTAAATTTATTTATCATTTACATTTCCATTAAATAGTCTCATTATTTTAATCATTGGAAATTATATCTCCTATAAATATGAATATTATTTATCATGGATATTATAATTATATGACATTTATATCATTTATAAATATGGTTTTCTACATTTAATGATATATATTTTACTGGGTAAATATTTTTATCCTAATTTCCTTAATAAAAAAATGATAATTTCTAATATGTCATGTTGTTTATGAATTAATTCAATCATTTGATATATGTGTAATGTGTTGGAAATAAAGTGATACCTACATCCCAAAATTATTAATCCTTGAAATGAATTAGTATTCTCATGTGGTGAATCAATAATCTAGAATTACATGGGTTTTACATGTAATATACAAAAATATTTAGAAAATTATTCATGGTAAATAGATCATTTTTCCTGAGATCATGAAATCCAATGACAATTCATTCCCTAATTAATAATCTAGTTATTATTATCCATTATATATTTCCATTGATATTATCCATGGATGATTTTTTTTCTCAATTTAATTATTAGATGGATTTTATGTTCATTAATTTTCCATTCCTTTTTTGGTATGCCATATTTTGTAATGATAGTCATGTAATAAAATAAATGGAATATGTGACAAAATATTTACCTTTTCAAAATTGATAATGGTTCATTTAATAATGATATATAATAAATTACATTACTCTTATTGGGAATCTTATAATATAGTTGATTATAATCATTTTTATGTGATAAAAAGAAGGAATCCTATAATCGTTCCTAGATGTAAATATTTTTACATTAAATAAATTGCATATCATTTTTTCAAATGTAATTTCATTTTCATGTATGTATCATGTTTACCATAACTAATAACATACTTTATCACATCGAAAAAAATTACTTGTAAATTATGCCAGGGTAATAATGTAACCACCGACTATAAATTACTTAGGTCTGGGTACTTGGAAAATCTAATATATTTATCTATAAATTAAAATAAATTATCACAAATATAAAGCTTCCATAGTTTTTACTCAATAGTATCTTCACAACCCTGGAGCCATGTTTTTACCAAAAGAATCTGATATATATTCCTTTTTAGTTACCCAAGGGTGAACATCCAAAGGGAGTGGTAATTTTTGCAACCAATCACTCTTAATTATTATTTTCTTCTATAACCTCATAAGTAATATATAAAATAATATAACAACATTACGGTAAATATTATTTTAAAATTTTGTAAAACTAATCAAATAACCATTTTATTACACCATATTTATTTGAATGAATACTATATTAGATTATGTATACAACAAACTACATCAAGTTTAAAATATACATTGATATGTTATTATATAAATCCTCCCACAATAACAAAGACTTTTAATATTATTTTCTTAACAGTATTAATTATATTGAAATATATATATATATATATATATATATTACTAAACACATATATATATATATATATTACTAAACATATATATATATATATATATATATTACTAAATATATATGTGTTGATAAATAATCATGATATAATAATTCAATATATATTTAAATATTTTTATTATTAAAAAATAAATTCTATACAGAATATTGTCTATTTCATTTTGTGAGAAAATATTATAAATAATTTGAGAGAGAAATTATAAATTTTAGTTCATATAGAATATATAATTATTGAAAATAGTATTTTAAAATTATCATAGTGTAAATTTTATGATTTTATAGAAAAAATGATGTTTCATTGAAAGGTGAGAAATAATCATTTTTTTAAAATAATCATTCTCATTAAATAAAAAGAACTATAATAATTTTATATAAAAATAAATTTAAATATGTGTCATTTTGTTATATGTAACATAAGTAATTATATTGGAAATATTTATATACTTGATTTTGGTATATGTTCATTTGTGAGCATTAAAATACATTCTTTTATGATATATTAGTATTTTTGTTTTCACAATTAAATTAAAAGTAATTTATTTCACTTAAATAAAAATAATTTTATAAAATTTAGTCAATTATTTTATTCATGAATTCAAATTAATCATAGGATTAATTTTAAATATCTTTCTCAATAAGTATAATTTTTTGTAATTAACAATGAAAATTTGATTATATGAAATAAAATATCTAATATGATGTATCTAAAATATAAATATGATATGAAAACTTATTAAACTTAATGAATGACTATTTTAGAATAATAGACTTAATATTTAGTAAATATAAATCAAATAATTTTTTTTTTTGAGATTAGTAGAAAATTATTTTTAATTTCGTCATAGTGCTTGCGCTACAATGAAAAATCAAAACATCACGTCCTAATTAAAATATCTGATATGTATAAACTATCTTTTAGACATGGTTAATAAATTTACATTATTATTCATATAATTTATGTATATATTACAATTTTTGAGAAATATAAGAACAAAATCATCCAAATTCAAGTGAAATTCTAGATTAATAATCAAAATGTCCTAAATAATTAATAAATAAGTCTTCCTAACATTGATGTCAAGAAATATATATATTAGAAGAATATAATTTTTTTTCTTCAAAAAATTTATATATTAGTATGGTGCAATTTTTTTTATGTTTTTTATCATTACCTTAAATTATTATGAAGTGTAAATACAGTTCTTATGAATATATAAGATAAATCTTCTAAATTATTTTCAAAAAAATCAAATGCTCATTCTGTTTTTGTATATTATAGTGTCCCTGAAATTTAATACATAAATATGAAATAATATGGTTTATTTAATTGTTTATACATTAATTAAATTATTATCTTGATGAATATAATGTCATGAAAAACAAATAGTCTAAAAATATACATTAATTTTATTTTATAATAAATAGTATTTTTTTAAATGAATGAAAATTTATGGAAATAAAATAATTGTTCAAGTAAATGTTAAATGTTAGAATTTATAAAAAATTGTACATCGTTTTTTTAATTTCACATTGATAATCAATTTTATAACACTCAAATACTAAAAAAATACAGATATGAAAATTAGCATAAAAAAGGATAATGTAAGTTAAAATAATGAGGTAATAGGAAAAAAGAAAACATAACTTATATAATGTTTTTAGGAAAATTTATATAGACACAGAGTATTTATATATTTGATTTATATCTAATTTCTCACTTTTATACAAATATTAATTTATTTTTTTAACACTTTAAGAAAATACATGAATGCCCATGCCCTTACACATAAAAGGGTCTTCCTCTTATCTCTTCCTGAAATCATTTTATAACTCTATCTCATCCAGGAACAACCCAAATACATTAATTAAATCCATCCACGTGTTATAAAGTTATTATATTCAGTATAATTTCACCCATTCAGGGATTAAGGTTTAAATTAATAGATTTTTTTTGAATAATATATATAACAAATAGCTGAATGTTATATGTCTCTAGTCTTCCAATTCCATAAAATCATCTCCCAAAATTATCAAAAAATAATAAAAAATCAAAAATATACAAAGATGTTATTATTTTATTGTCATAAACTATATCAATATCATTATACCATCATAAGGTAAATGATCCATCATCTATGTTCCAGGAAGACAATTGTCTTATGAATTTATGTAAAATTTTTTCAATCAAATTTTATTTATTTTAAACATAATGATGGAATTAATTTATATATATATATGATATTCATTACATTATTGAAATAATTAAAATAAAATATCATATTCTTATCTACCTTTCGATCTATTCACAAAATTTGATGATGTTCCTGCCTATATGGTTAATACCACCTCCACGATGTGGTGAGATTCATTTTCGTCCAAAAAAATAAAATGTTTGGAATATATAATGTATTTATGGAGATAAAATTTAATTAATAATATAATGATTATTAGTTAATTTCAAAAATTTAAAACATTATTTGATACATTTTCATTGAGAAATGAAATTGGTTCTCATGTGTATATATGGTCGACCATCTCAATGATCATAACATTAATTTTTTTACGAATCAATTGTCATATTTTTGTCAAAATTATAATGAATAAAAAAATATTTTTATTTATTTTTAGTTATTTTATATTTGGATAACCCATTTCCCTTTGTCAATTGTCATCACATATATGTCATGTTGAAATTACAAACTGAACATCCTCAAAACACCTCACTTGCAAAATAATTGATTTCTTAATTAAATCTGAAGTTTAAATGAATGAAATAACATTTTATGTATAAGGGATTAAACATTGAGAATGTTAAAAAGAAATAATATAATCATTATAGGATTATTATACATATTTCGATGTAAATAAAAGTAATTTATGGATACAAGGTAAGGGATTTCATATCAATTTCATTTCATTAAGAAATAATATAACATTATGCATATAATTTCATTTATATTCTGTATATACTACCCTGTATTATTTTATATCATGAATCCATCATAAATTACTGTATTTCATGTTACATTTCAATTATTTCATATGTGGTGATTTTGTGTCTAATTTACCATGTCTTTTGTGGATTGTGTTTAACACAATCTTCATTCGATAGGTTATATTTCTACGTCATTGACTATGATATTCTGAAATTATGAGTGAATTGAAATGTGATTTTATTATTTTTTATTTCCAACTATTATGTGATGTTCTACAATTGTATCACATAATAACATCATTCCTTATATTCATACATTAATGATATAATCTAGGTCTTGTTTATTCATCTAAATTTTTATTTCTTGAGAGATTTCTTATAATACCCTCACAATTACTTTAACAGTGCATCTATTCATCCTATATGTATATTATATTATAAATTAATCATTGATCATTATGTGTTATATTCAAACACCATTTATCCTCAGTAAATTAAAATAACTACTACATTGCCCGTGCATTCACACGACGTCATAATTGAAATATGAATTACAAAATGAATTAAAAAGATGAGAAGTGATCAATGGAAATTAACAACTAAAGTATTGAAATTACATATAAATTCATAGAAACGAAGTGTGTAAATCTAATTTATAGAAAGTAATTAAAAACAGTATTGTTGAATAAATTATAATTAGAATGTAATGGTGTATGATAATAAAATAATAGTGCATAGAATACAAAGAAACTATTAAAATTTTTGACAATGAATAATGATAAAGTAATATTACATGAACTTTTTTATTTTGAAGATTAGAATTCATTTTCAATTTTGATCATAAAAACTATAATCTGGGCACTGAAATAAAATATGAATGTTAAATCAAAGATAAGTCAGTGGTAGTAATAATAAAAATAAGAAATGTGAAATTAAATGAAATAATAATATATTGAATGAGTGGGTTGTTCGGGAAAAAAGAAAACGGAGTGAAAGTTTTCATTATGTTTATGGAACAATATGGAATTAAGAACGTAGAGATCATCGACATAGATGAAACGAAATTTTCAATTTAATAAAATAAATAAGTTAAGACTGAAACTTGACACCCACTTTATAATATTTGACTACATGAAATTGAATCCAAAAAATAGATGCACATGTCAATAATCCCTAAGAATATTATTTATTCTGGGATGCAAAGTATTTAGTTGAAAGGAATAGAACCTCCAAATTAATTGCACCTGTAAAAAAATGGAAGCGGAATGTGATAATGGGATGATATATGAAGGAAAAAACTAAAGAGAAAATAAAATGAATCCTGGACTATGATATAGAATAAAATTTGATGTTATATAGTAAGTCAATTATAAATTTTTTTGTCATTAACTCATGAGATTGAATGATATGAATCACAAATAATGTTCCATTGATAAGAATAAATAATAACTATCATTTAAGTTAGATTCATCCATTCCCAACTTAACTCAAAGAAAGTAATATTCTGAATATCAGAGTAAACAAACTCACAGAATTTAATAGACCTAAACTGGTAAATTCTATAGGATTTTGTCACTTTGACCGAAATGTAAATAAAGAGAGACATAATAGAAAAACTAATGATATCTATATAGAAGATAGTGTAAACATCTCCACGCGAAATAGATTTCATATGCTGTGGAGTATTCTTCAAAATGGAATGAAAGTAAAAGAAATAAGATAAAGTTGAAATGGATGTACCATTTCAAGAATGAAAATAATTGAGGAGACACCTATCAAAATTCCAAAAAAAACCCATGTGGAATCCGTAACCATATCCATTTATTTTCCAAAAAATGAAAACTAAAATAAATAAAACAATAAATATGGAAGCAATGTTGGCAATATCTAATCGTGTTAGCACGAAAATACACACATGAAACATTTTTAAATTATGATAAATGATACTATAGGAACTGAAGAGAAAATTGAAATGGTGGCATTATATGTATACCTAGTTCACCAGAAGACAGCAATACTGGTGTGATGGTCATTTCAGAAGAACGCACCTCTGGATGAGCCAGCCATAATTGCATTGAGTTTCTATAACACCAAAAGCATTATAGACATGTATGGAATAATCACGAGTCAAGAACATACATTTCTGTTACAGGAACCCTGGGAAATCAGTTTTCCTTCATATAGTCATTCAGAAAATTACCATTTATTTTATGTGAAATCACACAGAATGTAGCATGAAAAAAAATTGATCAATTTAATAAGAATAAATATAGGCAACTGCTCTTACAATATATCTTTTAGCATGTCTTCATAAATGAAGAAATAGAGTAAAAAATAAATATATTTTTTACTATCAATACACCATAAAGAAAAGTAAACAACATAAAGGAGCAGATACCTATAGCCCTTACTCTATAAGGATATCATTTCAAGATTGGAACATCCCTATATACATTGTGCAGCTATATCTATAAGAGTTAAAGTAAAAAATTCTAGAGTGAATAATACATCTATGTATATACTTTTAAATCACATATCATGGCCTGCATATATTTAAATCCTTGTATATACATTTCAATGCCATTGTTGTTTTAAGATGAAGTTGCATAAGATAAGCTGGAGATTCCACCCCTATATTGAAAACATCAAACATCCAAACACAAATCTGCATCATGTTATGAAAATGTGAGAAATGGGAAGGAGAAACTACTACTAAAAAATGAAAGTTCCATGTATGAAATGAAAAATGAATCACCAGTCACTCAAAAAGTGAGTTCTATAAATGATTAACCTCTATCAGAGATAAATTAATTTATCTGAACAATTTTACAATAATAATGTTTAAGATGGATAAAATTATTATGAATATAAATGGAAAGTTAAAAATTGACTGATTTTCACAATTTTTATACAGGTTTTTCCACACAACCCTTTTGTAAGAAACATTGAAAAATCGTTGTCAATATTCTTACCATTGATCCATGATTTGAAATAAATAATAAAATTAATGAAATGATAACAATACAAAGTGGTTTATCAAGACCAGGGTCCGCCAGAACTAAAAAATTCACATTCAATGAATGAAATTAAATAAATAATTAATAGGCTTGGACATATAAACAACAAATCAAAAACCCAAGAATTAATCACTTTCACTCTTCTTCTCAAATGTTCAATGACATGAGGAAAATGGGTATGAGTTTCTTTAAAACAAATAAAATTTCATATTTCATTATTTCTGGTTGTAAATTATAGCAATTCCAAATTCGATTCTTAAAAAGAACCAGAATCATAGTGGAGTAATGAGGTCAAATATCAAGCATGGACTTTAAATAATATATTAAATTTCAAAAATAATTAGAAGATCTCCATACTGAAATCTATGAAGTATAAAATGAAGTAATAATAAATTCCTGAGGGATTAAGACAGTGTTATGAAAAAAATACCTCTTTGATGAATTCCATCTATTCCAGCTCATGTGACAATTAATAATTGGAGTTTCTACAGTGGGAAGGGAAGTATCCAGATTTGTGACTGCCAGCATGGATTTCTACATTTATTTAAAATCCATTATGAAGGTAGTGAATGAATTGTAATTTAAAAAACCAAATCATATAAAGACTGATACATATATGAAAACCTGTTTGTAGTTTTTTCATTAGTAGTCTCTACTCCTATAAATTTATGGTGAAATTTTCATAAAAAAAAGTATTGGAAAAATATACATGAAGAGAGATTGAATTAAAAAATATACATGAACAGAGATTGAATCTTTGTGTACCATGAAAATCAATATCAACATTCTGTTCAACTACATTTCTGTATAAATATTAACTGCATGGTGAATATGAAGACAAATAAGTGCATACATATTTGAAAATACAAAAACATCATTACTATATGGTTGCAATTGTCTATGCTTTTGCATAATGGGTGATCTTCACTGTTGATCATAAGCATTAGTAGAACCCAATGAAAAGTCTATTCAATCATGGTCAAGCAATGAATTAAAAAATGTATTGATTATTGAATGGTAAACATTGAAGGCAAAATAAAACATCTTCCAATGACCATATTTGTTGTACTTATTAAATGATCTATTGACAATAAGAAAACAGTTCTAGAAATAAATTTTGTTTTTGTACCTAATTTTTTAGTTGTGATAAGGATTAATAGTTGCTGAAGAATAGTTAATAATCCAGCAGTTGATCACCTACAGATTCATCCAATATGATTACCTGTACATACACCAATGTTTCCTATACGTTCATGGTTGAATCAAAATGAACTCAGGGAATAATATTGCCTAAAACATGAAATAACTACTGCCATACTCATTAATGATCTAAAATCACAATACCAAAAAAAATCAAAAAATCTCCTCTCTGCATCCCAACAACTCCAAATATGTACACTTGAAATGAAGAAGACTTTTTAGCCATCTAACATACTAAAACTCTAAAATAATTCGAGAGACACATGCCCAAAAATCAGTAATTTCCACTCCAACGATGTAATGAAAATAAGATACATTGAAGATTAATATATTAGTACCTCAATGAAGGAAAAATTTGTATTTGTTGTAAAAAATCCTTTGTCATTGTTCCACTTGACTCTTAAACATCCAGTGCTTTCATATTACTACAACACTGTTGTAAATTGAAAAATCACTGACCCAATATTGATCAACATACACTGTAATAATTGAAACAGTGGTGCATTAAGATATATTAATCACAAAAGAGAAAACATCACCTCCCCCAATGATGACGGACTTCATCAATCCACTATGGTAGTACTTTTGGCAAAACCTCAAAATTTTCTCCCACGAATTATTCATATGTTCATATGCTAGTAATATTGTTTTTTATAGAATCTTTTTTAGTGATTTGAATGTCATACCTTATTATGGTACCAAGAAATCATTTCTCTTGCATGTCATTATTATTCCACCAAATATTGAGTCTTTTCCCATCATCATTAAAACAAATACAGCATAATTATTATAACATATAGATATGTTTGTGAATATATTAATTTTCCCATAAGAGAGCATAGAATACATTCCATGGGAGATATCTCTACCTTGTTGTATTCATTACAACCACCAACTATGGAAATGCCTTCATCCAAGTAAAATCAAAATTGTAAATGGTCAGGAAAAAAAATAAAAACCTGTTATAGAGAGATATAAAAAGAGAATATTTGCAGTGTAGTACAGTTTGATGGTAATCGAAAGTGTAGGGAATTATGGTTGGAAACTGGAAATTGAAACATCACATACTATTGACTGAAATAGGTAAGGTTTTTTTAAACTGGATTTGAATGAAATTGAACTGAAAACACCTAAAATAGAGGAGATGTACTAATCCAAGTGGTTCATTAAAATGTCTTAACTATTTAATGTGGCTACATGTTAAATCTATTAACAAAAGTATGAATCATTATATGAAAACATTAATCTATTTTCCCACAACAGTGAAACAAATTAAAATAAATGCTTAACCTAAGACATGACTTTCAATCCACATTAGTGTTTCTAATCAAAACGGTTGGGATGCTCCCTATGAACCAAATGAGAAATGTGAATTTTTAATTCAAGGACTATAGGAGACACTAACAAATCAAATATAGAGGCAATGTAAAAAACATATTTCACAGATGGTTCTAAATTCTTTGCATTCATGCTTTCACCTTATATCATTCATAGACAACTTTTTTGGAGTTCCATGAAACCCATTGATTAAAAAACAATATTTTACCTACCAAAAAACAATTCCAATGTTAGTTCGAGCTCTTAAACACTGAAAGTAATTGAGGTGAAGAAATATGACCTATTACTATTCATCAGCAATTGGCATTGGTCCATGATTACTCTTATAGAACAACATCATTGGTGTAATAGAGGAAAGCAAGGCTAATCAATGTGGTTTTGTATTGAAGGGCTCCCGCAGCACAACACCAAAAGAATAACCCCATGACATTCCTAAAAATGATGGTATTTGAGGAATAATATACCAAAATTTTCAAGGAAAATATAGAGGGAATTAAATTCACAAATCTCAAAAGAATGGAAAAATTAAACAGGATTCGAAACTCAAATGAATCTACATTTCCACATAATGAATGTTGCCAAACTTCCAAAATAATGTGAATTTCATACAGAATATTGAAAAAATATGAGTACTGTTTTCATCAAATACAATATTAAAGGAGAATCATAGAGAAACCAGGAGCAAGAACATCATGGTGGGGTAGTTCAGCGGGAACCTGTAGTGGGGTCACTGAGCTGGCCTTGTTCTACGGGAACCCTCGGTTGAGAGGACGAGCAGGAGGAGAAATCTAGGGAACTGGTGCAGGGGATGAATAGTATGAAATTGAATGCGCGCCTTCAAAAGAATATGCGGACATGTAGATGCAGGTAGATCATGACCGAAGGTGATGAAGCTTACAAATGTTTGGAGTTTAGAAGATCAAGAGATGAAATGAACATTGAAGTGATATACAAGAAAAAATAGTGGAAGATACAGGAAAGAAAAGGAAGTCGATCACAAACCGTAATGAACCGCAGTTGATACCTTTCAATTTTTAGAGTAATTCAAGCTCCACGGTGGGAAATGTAATCTCATCGAGGGTTATAAGGGAGCGGAGGGATGAACCCGGAGGAAATTCGCTTGGGCAGCACTGCACAGACGGAACCCTAAACAGGAGGGCGAGTCTGATATCTGGCGTAGGGTTATGCGAACGCAGCCGCGGGAGGGATTTAATGGATATGCAGGATTGAAGAAATTAGGCAACGTGGACAATTTGGAGGGTGACACGTAGGCTTGGAGAATCCATGTTTATTATATATAATATATACATATTTAATAATACTTTTAAACTCATACAATCGGTTAGATAGGCATAAAATAAAAATAAATCCCATTTTATGAATAAAAAGTTGTATTTATCTAAATAGGTATTTTTACTTCCTAATAATGGAAACCCAATTTTAAATATTATTTTTGACACTATATTTATTTTTATTTTAAAAACTTATCTTCATGCTTTAATTTGGTATATCAAAATTTCAATTGGGTGAATATTTTGTTATTTTCAATAAAGTATCATGTTTTTCTAAATAGTGAAAATAATGAATTTTAATTCAAAACTTCTTTTCATATAATTTATTTATATATATTAAATATATTTAAATTTGTTTTTATGTTTTAATTATATAAATTTTGTAATGAACCTATAATTATCAATTACTTGGGAATATAATTAATTGTTACAAGAACTTAAGAGACATCCCCAAGATTCCAAATGAATGAAATAATTGCTGAAAGGTTTCAAATAAAAGTGGGGGACGATTTACCCTTTTCTAATATAAACATTACCCACACAAATCACTATATAATTAAGGATAAAATGAATGATAACCCAAATTCATTATTTATATCAAAACCAATCCAATTTTTGTAACAACAGAAGTCCAAAAAAGTTTCACTTAGAGAGTGGATAAAAAGATAATGACCCTAAAAGACCACAAAACTCCATGATCAATACGATTCAAGTTCCAGAATCTCTTAACATCACTTGCATCACAAGTTGGTGCTAATAACATGCGATATTATACCTTTTCCCATGTCATGGAAAATTCCAGCAGCAAAATCTCCAAAATGATAAGCAGGGGTAAGTATATCACTCAGTAGGATTTCCTCAGTGACTTCCCTACTCACTCCACTTGGATATAAGATTTATCAACAATTATAAAAAACCATTTATATAAAAAAAATTCAAAATATTTTATAACTAAAAATAAACAAGTTTCCAAAACCATTGATTACCCAGAATACATGTGAATTTAATTCTAATTTTCCAACAAGTTATTCTTATAGAAAAATAAATAAATAATTATTTAATTCCATTTCTCAATATTACATTTTAAAAAACCATTCCACTAATCCACACAACCAACCATGCATGTTTACTGATGACATTATCATACTTATGAGTGGTTTCACATCGATCTACCATGTTTCCACATATTATTTATCCCGTGTGTTCTATTTGACCAATATAAATGAGAACAAGGTAATATTTCAACCAAGAACTAAAAATGTAATATTAACTCACACACCACTATGCCCATAGATCATTCAAAAAAAAATTAAACAAAAATACCTTTTTATTAAAAATGATTTCCATAAAAACAATTTCAGTTTCAAAACAATTCAAAAAAGGCCAATTTTATTGGAACCATTTTTCCCATCAAACATCATAGGAATTCCTAAAAATCCATAATGTAAAATTATCAATATAAATTCAAGAAACTAAAAAATGTTTCACTACAATATTTCTTGATTTCATAATTCCACAAAATTAATAAATCATCACTAAAGAATATTTATTCCATGAATTGAATTAATATATCACAATCAATTATATTAAATTTAATAAATTTGAAACTAAAACATTCAATTCTAGAATGAGGATTTGAGATAGAATCCACCAAGCTCAATGATTTCGACAAAACTCGACTACAAATGAAGAACACTCTATCAACTAATCTCTTTCACCAAGAAGAGTTGATAGTTTTATCACAGAGGATATCATTTCAAGTTTTAAAAAATGAATGTCAAAAATACAAGAAGGAAGGAAGGAACGTGATACACTGATATCAAAAAGTACTTGATCAATGGTATAATTCAAAAGAATTTTACCACTCACAATAAATTATACATACAGATCATCCTCAATCATCAACTCAACTACATAAAATTGATTCATTTAGGAATTCTAGTATTTTTTTCTTACTATGATATCACTTGGTGAGGTGTCATGGTATTCCAAGATTCTCTGGGAAATCTATACACTACCATTGATACTGAGTTTGTTTTCCTTATATTGTCGAAGCATACGATGCTTTTGACTCCTGATAATTTTTTCAAGCTCGTTCCCTTAGAGTTCTATCATAAAAGTGATTAAGATGTCCCATTTTTTGTAGATATGAATGATGTTGATGTAACTGTACATTCACACATTATGTAGTCAAAGGATCCACATTGATTACATCTATCTTGGATCATCAGAAATGGGGGAATATTTACTGATGCATCTATCTAATTCTAATTCCTGCTCCCAATGTGGAAATAGGTGTATCTCTTTGTCCAAGTCCTTACATTGTAGTATTCACAATTTTCAGAAGGGATCATCATTTATCCTAATCACATTTCCCATGAGATGACTCACTCTACCACCACCACTCTATTCACCATTTTTGTATAGAAAATAATATATACCACCACAATATTCGATCAAATTTCATGCCTTATCCCTTATTCTGAGATGTGTACCATTTGGGGAATAATCTCCACAAATTCTGGTTCAAATAGTACTAAATTCATGAATTTAGATGTAGATTCTATGATAAATAGATTGTCCTAGTTTAGGAGATATATGAACAACGTCCTACATTATGTGAACAAGTGAGGATAGAATTGTATATTAAACTAATCCAAAAAATCATCCATAGTAAGGCATTGATCTGATTTAGCATGCAATAGTTTTTCCAACCATTAGAGTGAAAGATCCTTGTGCATATACGTTTCCACATTGACCATGAGATCTGTTGGTGTGCCTGTGAACAATATCATATGATTCATCCTACATGGCCACCCATCTAACTTTTCATGTTCATAATCACCCCTTAATATGGGTGGATCTAATTCATGAACTGGTTGGAATGATCCCCATGCCTTGGATCATCCATCTGGTTTCATATATACATATCTTGAAATTAATGAACTATACTACAAATCAATTCTTAGTTCACCCATAGATTTTGTGTAACCACATTTTCTGCAGCTTCTTCCAGATAGGTTTTACCATGCCTACAGGGGGCCATTAACTAAAGAAACAACAAACTCGATAATTCTCACTCTATAGAAAGTTATGTCATAACATTTCAAATTATTTCTCATCAATGTTGACAACATTGTTTTTAAAAAAATAACCCGACTCACGTTCAACCATTTTTTTAAAGTTATTATTTATTTTGAAAATCCAACAATTTTTTTCCATAATATAATAAGTATCCTCATTTAAAAATCATTCATTTGAATGAAATGTGATTTTTTTAAAAAGATACACTTTTTCAAAATATCTTAAATCACTACTACCAATGAAATATAAAATACTAAATTTAATTCATTCTTTTAATGAATGAAATGATTTTCCCATTGGATAAACCCATGAAAATGAGATTATAATATCTTATATGTGTCTCCATAGTAATTTATGTACCCACAACCATGATAAATTTATGTTCAGAAAAAGATGGTTTGATTCATCATTTTATGATATAAATTTCATGTCCAAATAATTCTACTCCATTTTCTATTCACAACCCAAGGAATAGGTATGTATGAATCCACTATATAATAAAGAATGTGAAAACTACATGCTATCTAAGGACTAAACAAGATGATTAAATTTGTAATGACCTGATAATTCTCATTGGTTTGAGAATAAAACATATCAATACATAGAATTAATAGAAATCACCAAGATTCCAAAGGATAGAAATAAATTTAATGTGGTTTCAAATACAATTAAAAGATGATTTTCCCTTTAATAATAGAATCAATAACAATAAAACTCACTGTATGATTCATGAGAAAATTTAAACAACACAATTAATTTATTTACATCGAATCCACTCCAATGTGTGAAATAATTGATGTTTAAACATGTATCAATTTAATATGAGATAAATTATAAAATTAAGAACACAATAAGACTACATTATTCATGATATCCCTGATCCACAATCACAGAACAACCCAAATATCTTGAGGTGGTTCTAAACACATGAGATAATTACCTTTTTTCCATTTCAAAGAAAATTACATATAGAAAACCACCAAGTTACCAATAAGGGGTATGTATAATACTCAATAAGTTTTTCCCAATTACTTCTCTAATCATGACATTATGATAGAAATTTTTACAACAATTATATGATACAATTTATATAAAAACTTTTAAAAAAAATATTTCATAACTTAATGTAATCAATTTTCTAAAACCACTAATAACCAATCATACAAATGATATTGAAATAAATTTTCCAGTAAGTTATTCTTGCAGAAAACAATGTAAACAAATATTAAAAACCATTTCACAATATTCCTATAGAATACTTAATCCATTACACCAATACATGCAACCAACCCATCTTGTTATGCGACGATGGTTCCATTCTCATGAGTGGTTTCAAATCTATTTATTGAGTCATCACAAGGTAATTTTATCTTGTGTTCCATTTGAACATTAAAACTGATCAAGAGATCATATTTCAACCCATCCCAATTAATAAAATCTGAACTAATATTGGAATATTCAAAAAGATCGCGACCAAAAAAACCATAAAATAAAAACAAATTTTCATTGAAAAACATTTCCATGAAAACCATTTCCAACATAACAATTTTAATGCCAAACAATTACAATAAATAAATATTTTTATAGAAAATGTATTTTCCATCAACTCGTTTATAAATTCTATAAAATCCATAATTTAAAATTACAATTTTAAATTCATGAAACTAAATCAATTTTCGAAAAAAATCACGTAGATTACACAATTTCCCAAAAATGAGAAATCATCACTAATGATAGTTTATTACATCCATTGAACCATGATTTCATAGTTTATTCAATTAAATTTAATTAATTTCAAATAGAGACAACCAATTCTTGCATGAGTAGTTGAGAGGGAATCCACCTACATCAATGGTTTTGAGGAAACTGGACAATTGAAAAAGATTTCTCATGCAACTGAGTTCAAACTACAAAAACCACATTATATCTATTTTCACATAATGACAATGACAAACTCACAACATATTTGGAATATGAAGTATTAGATCTACCCATAATGGTCTACATTAAAAATACCATGAAGTTATGAGAATTGGATCTAAGTAGATATAAGAAAGTGATAATATACATGAAGAATGATCACATACCTCAAGAATTCAACTTCAAAATAGCATGGGAAACCTTCATAATGCATCTGAATTGATAAGAGATCCCTTTATGGATTTAAGAGAAAGAAAATCATAATTTAGAGCTGTTTAGGAAAAAAAGTGGGCTAATGGAATGGCTTTCCTAGATCCACTTTTTTAGGATCTTGATTTTACCACATGGATGAATCTCTCGCACAATTAAGAAAATCGTGTGCTAGCTTTGTGTTCGCTACTGCCTTAATGAAAACCTTCCAAAGCAACCTCACACAGTCAAAATAACCATACTCAAACTATTCCAAATATTCATACTAAAAACAACAAATTTTCATATATTCTTATAGGATATCCTCATGGTATAGACAAACCGTGTGCAACCCATGTGCACATACATTAGCCTCAAAAAATATTAATAGTTCAACTAAAAATCCCATCATTCAGCCTTGTACATTATAACCAAGAAAAGAATCATGCCAGGGATAAATAAAGTAAACTAGGGGTACTCTATATTTTAAACTAATTAATTGAATTTTGTTAATTTTAACCAACTTCACCGGGATATTGGATATCAAAAAAAATACAAATTTTAAACTTTTTTACCTCCAAAACCAACTTTGTCGTCGCATCTGTGGGATTAATTTTAAAATAATTTCTTCCACATATGTAATTTTTTTTAAAAAAAATAGATTCGCTATTTTTAATCACCATAATTTTTAATTTATAATATTTTAAACATATTTTGATTAAAAAATTATTAGTGAGTGTGATATAAATTAATTGTCACGATTAAGAGAAAATTTATCCTTAAAAAGGACTAAACCTTTAACATAATCCCCAAAATAACATAGTAACAGGTTAAAAAATAATATGTTCATTTATAGACCTTATATTACATTTTATATTCTTAGAAAAGTTAAAAGTTCCACATTACGTTGGAAAATGTTGGTGGAATTCACTTTTTAAAACTCTACAAGAATGTCACTTCTACGACACAGTAAATGGTCACTCAATCCTTCAATATTTTGACACCACTAAAAGAAATTAGATCATAAAAAAACTACATAAATATCCTCAAAATATTACACAATACAGCTTTGAATCCTCCCTTTGGGCATAAATCCCACAAATGAATCTCTTTGGAAAAATCAATGTGTTGTTACCCAAACAAGATGTAACTTTATTCCTTAAGCTCAGTGGTTTTAATTTAATTCCCCAACACCTCAAATAATATTATTATATGATTATATAAAATTCATTAATTATAAATCATTAGGTAATTTTTTATTCTGGGGTTATAGTAACACATATATACACATCCATCAAATGGGTAATGAACTTATCGTTCATGCATACAGTGGACTACCGCCTTATGAAACAATGTTGTTCATTTTTCCATTACCACCTATCATGGGTGGTAGTTATGATAGATACTATTTTATTATCTAATATTTCTTATACTTATATTTTCATTATACTTTCGATGTTACTATATAAAACACACTTTTATGTTAACCCATTTTTTAAATATTATAACTTTGCTTGTGGATTTGTAGACTACCGCCACCTCAAAGAGATGTGATTTATTCAAATATTTCTTGTAATGTATTTATGATGATTTTAGTAAGATTATAACATATATATATAATAATTTTACTTGAATTATAGTATATATATGTGCTATTTTCCTTAGTTTCTTTAAAACAAAATGGAATCAAGGTGCCTGTGTATGTACGACCGACCATCACTATTCATGGTGCATTTCATTTTTGTTTATAAAATTAATATATTTTTATAAATATTAATATATTTTTTATATATTATATTTATATAGATTTTTTCTATCTGTGAATACGGTATTCCTAATTCATGTAAGAGGATCCTGAATAACAATAAAAAATTATAGGGGCCAAAAACCATCTATCCCAATACATTGCCAAAAATCAGATGTTTGAGGTGTCTGTGGGAAGTTCGGGATGTTTTTGGGACATGTGAGTCATTTCAAAAGTCATTCATATCAATATTCTTCCAAATTTCTATTTTTCCAACAATGACTCATCCTTGCAATAATACGTCTCACGGTGACTCGTCCTGAGGGTGAATCGTCTATCAATGATTCATATAAAAGTGATTTGTTTGGTGATTAATCAACTAACAGTTACTCTTCTAATTCTGAATTCTCTTGCGGTGAGTTGTGTGGTAGTGGATCCTCTAGTGGTGACCCATCTGGTTATGAGACTTCTTGCGGTGAATCAACATGCGATGAATTGTGTATTAGTGACTCATCTGTCGTTGACTCCTCTTGCAATGAGACATCTGGTAGTGGCTCTTTATAGAAATCACTCATATAAAAGAGACTCAGTTAGAAGTGAGTATTCTAGTGGTGACTAATTACATCAGTTTTCCATTCTACCATAATTTTCCAATTTATTTTTTTAAAGCTGTTTCTAAATGAATCAATCATATTTTCAATTTTCTATAATTAAACAAGAATTGTTAATTAATAAAATGTGTGGTCTTGATTAGATCCAATTTATTGGATATTCAAAACTGTATCAGATTCTGAACATTCAGGATGTAATCTTTATAAATTAAGGATCTTTCGTTCTCTTTTTTTATCAAGATTCTTCTTGAGATCTAATGTCTTAAATCATTCATCCATTTAGTTTTGTAATCTATATTTATTAGTTAGTTAATTTCTTCCTATGATATTTTTATACTGTACACACAAAGATGTTTTTGGTGCATTAATGATGTGTTGATAATCATTCTTACAAGTAGTATTTCATTGGTTTTATTTCTTACTATAATCATCTATGATGGATATTTAATTTTTTTCACATTTGAAATTATTTCAATCAGATTAAGAAGGAAAATTAATCAATTTGTATTATATTAAATTTGTAGTTGAATCCAAATAATAATATTACATTATTTTATTCATTTTATTTTTTTATTTGATATAATGACTATATGCATGTAATTACATGATCCATATAGTTTATTTTTGTGGTTTGATTATACTATAGTGGATTTTTTTAAACCACTCTTTGATTGTATAGTATCATCAAAAATATGTATCCAATTACGTATAGTCGTTTAATGAATTAAGTAACCTAGGATCTAATTTCGTGTGTGATAACACCCTATATTAATCAATTAAAATTGAATAAGAGATTAATTTTTAAATATGAAAATGTGTTTTATTGTGATTTATGTTATTATGTGTGTGGTTGTAAAGGGATTTATATGGTTGAGGAGTGGTGTTTCAATGATATTTTTTTGTTGTTGTGATTGTAGTGATATTTCTATTTTCATATTGAAATGGTTTGTTTTGTTTTAGGAGCCTAATTGGTATATATGTCAATAACAATCATCTTGTAATATTAATTTTTAAATGTTATAGTTGAACATATTGTTAATGAAAAATATAGAAGAGGGTTTAATATTAATTAAATAATAAAAAATAAACAATGGATTTGTAAAACTAGAATGTTTTTATGAAGTATTTTCCTTAAATAATATTATATCATCAATAGCTCTCAATGCACAGAATCTTGAGTTTAAACAAACCGAAAGATTCTCTTGGTATAAAATGATCATTATAAACTATTTTTTATATTATAATAAATAAATATAACTAAAAATTAATTTTATTAGTTAATTCTTGGTTATAATTTTTTTTTTAAAATATAAAGCAATTAAATATATAGGATATATTTTTATTATGAATTATTAAATTAAGTGAATTACAATTACTAAATTAAATTAATAAAATAAGTATCTTATATATTTAATAATATATTTTTGGGACTCATTCAATTAAAATTATAGTAATTTTCAATTATTAATCATTTTTTATTTCCAAAAACCAATAATTTTCAAAATGGAAAATTTTCCCCCATTTAATGGATAAACTTTTTTAAAATAAAATTTTGACACATCCATAGTTATTATATAAAAATAGAAACATTTTCTTTGAATGTGGGATATAAAAATTTTAATTGGATTAAATTTTGATATTTAGTAGATAACATCAATATTTTGATGAATAGTAAAGACATAAGAAAATCTACTTCAAATCAACTTTTTCATCAAAAAAATTTGAATTATTAAATTATATTATTAAATTGGTTTAATTTATAAATATATTAAATTTTTATAATTAAATAAAATTTTTACCATTGAAATTAAATTTACAGGAAATTTTATTGTGAAAAAATTTCAATCTTTTGAAATGTTTTAAATTTTTAAACTAGTTTTCTCATTAAAAAAAAGATTATTTTTAATTTAATTAACAAAAAGTTTGTTTTTTGTTTTATAAAAAATGGGTTCCAAATTTAGAATATGTAGGTCCAAATTATGTAAATAAATTTAATTTTTTTTGGAAATTACGAATAGTAACTTAAGTAATTTTTATTCATACAGAAAAATGGTAAATTGAGCGATTAAGGGAAATAATAACATTAAAAAATAACCCTAAGAATTTTCCTAACAAAATTTTGTGTGTGATAGTTAACCTAAATCATATTAGTGTTGATATGGTATCTTTTGGAAGCCACATGGATGAGACAAGGATATTTAATTTATTTATTTAATGAAAAGAAAAACATGTCTTACTAGAATTTTTATATCTTTATCATTTTTTTAATATTATGATTATACATATTATAAATTTTTCTATAAATTCTAATATTAATGATAAAATATTTTCCATTATCAAGATAATTTATTTTATATTTTTGTGAAATAAATAATTATCTTTAAGACTCATATATTGATGATTCAGAAATTATTTAATTGATGATAAATCTGTTAAATAATTTCATGAAAATAATAATTACCATTACAATTCCCAAACAGTGGAGAAAATATTTTTTTTCTATAATATCTTGAACATAATCATCTAAGAGTAAATTAATTGACCATTTGGGGCCGTATGGAAAGGATCATGACACTTATAATTTTTCATTTAAAGTGATGTTAACATTCTCACATTAATGTTTTAAAAAAGATTAGAATTTTCATGTTCGATTTTCCAAATGATGTATTATACTATAAGTATTATTTTTAAATATATATGATTATTATTCGTTATAATATTTTACTTTTAATTTCTATTCAATAAATAATTATATTCTATAATTACACAAAACTGATGTTGCATTTGTTTTAATAATAGATAACTAATAAATGTTATCTAAAATTTAAAAACATAATTATGGATAATTAATATATCTAATAAATTATATAATTTGACATAACATATTATGAATAAAATAAAATAATTTGTTTCAAGATAACATTTTATCTTCATATTTTTAAAAAGATAATGACATTAATTGTCCCAAATTGACACAATTATTTTTTTTATAAAAATAATGCATTATTAAATTATTATAAATAATTAGACATTATTATAAATATAAAATAATCATTATTTTGTATAAATGTTCTAAATTATTTATTTATGGTCAAATTAACACAAAATAACCAAATATTATTCACTTTTCAAATTGAAATAAATGTTAACTTGGATAAAAAATACAATATCTAAATATTAATAAAAGTGATAAGGATTAAATTGATGTAAATTTTTTTTATAAAATTTATTGAATGATGATAATAAAACCTTATCCCATGTTATATTTGAAACTAGGTTATATTTTTTTTTTGTTTTTGGATGTGGTTAGGGTATATTATAAATTAATATATTTTAGTGCCCAAAAGTACCGCTAACCACAATTGTAAATCGTAGCCTCATCACTCATTTAGTAATAACTTATTGAGAATTCATGCTCGTATATCACTTGAATATTTCCCTTATCAACTTCATTAATGAAATTCCAGTGGTTCTGGTCTTCCCTAGAGTCTAACTCAAGTGCACTATGAAGAGATCTAGAAGGATCTCATCGAAGAATATATAATCTCTTATACCACTTCATTCAAACATAAATATGTTTATACTTAATAATCATAAATTTCATTGATAATAATGTAATACATACAGTTTCACTTATATACTAATATTTTATTATTATTATTGTTGAACAACTATATTCAACATTCCATCCATCATACAAAAAACAAAATCACCACGTGTGCATATGTATGACTTATCATATCCACGTCATGGTGTAATATATTTTTCACCAAAAACTTTATTGTATGGGTATAATAATGGACATAAATAATCAAGGTTATTATTATAACATTATATGAATTCAGTATAAAATATATCATCGACAACCATACCATTTCAAAATTATTTGCATGTTATCATCGCTTGTGCGTACGTATGGCCTATAATCTCCACGATGTGATGTGATTCATTCTATAATATATCCATTAAAAAATTATTTTATAAATGTATATAAAAAATAAATATAGTAAATATTGTGTTCATATATTTTTTCATGATATATATTGTACCTAATAAGGATAAAAATACATATTCCACAAAACATGCATAAGAAAATGATCCATTAATACCCGAATAATGAGTAATAATGAAACGTTACAAAAAAAGATGGAAATATGATAATATATGATATCATAAAATTTAATATGACTATATAATAACAATATGAAATTATTGAAATCATTATATAGGGTGTTTTGATACATACAAAGGAAAACATACCTATGGTAAGGGATAATTTTACAATCTAATTATTATCTGAGATTGCTTATAATTAAGTATTTACTAGGGTATATTTACCATCCATGTCCATGTTGCATAAATATTTAATATAAAATATTATTTATATTCTTATATTATTTTTTTAATTCAATTTTACCCATTGGATAATTTTTATTAAATGGTTTCAATGGAATCATTCATCGTTTTCGATGTGAGGTACTTACTGAGATTCCAAAAAAAAATACAAGGGCAATGTTTTCTTTTATCTTATATGGAATGAAAAAAAAATTATCATCTCATAATTACTTATTTCGTTGATTAATACTTTCAATAATTCATATTTATTTTAAAAGTATTTATTTTCAATATAAATGTTATGGAATTTTATGAAAATAATATTTATTTGAATAAGAAATAATATTTCCCTCAAGAATTAATATCTAGTGTTCTTTCAAAATTAATTTCCATATATGATGGAATTATTTATCAAGTTTAGGTTTCAAATGTCATATCCCTATTATTCTAATATTTTATTTATTTATTTCATGGAATTTTATTTATAAAATCAAGTAATTTTACAAGGATTATGTTATTATGGAATAATGTTTATGAAACAAATTTTATTCATTATATTTTAATATGATGAATGATTTATAATTTTTGTGGAACATGTAACAATGATATATTTATTATATGTGTGTGACCTATATATCCATCCAATTCATTGGGTTAATATATTTATATCATGATATAGACATGAATGGAATTGGAAATGATATTGTTTCAGTAATATAGGGTTGCAATGATTAGTGGACTCAATCCAATAAAGGACTTGGTTTGCATTGATGATATCATCAATGAGACATGAATAATATGAAATTATTATCTATTATTATGGGTATGACACCAAATTTCATGCCCTATGTTACAGCCTTTGGCATTATATTCATTGATTCTTAAGAATTTTAGGATTTATCCCAAGATATGATTTCTTTATCTTTCATATGCATGATAAGTTTTTAAAATGTTATGTTAGTATGTCATATAATAATTATGTGATTGATATAACCCTTGATTACACTTACTGAGAATCTGATATATCACTTACTTATGTTTCATTTCCCCTGTTCAAAAAGAATTTTATTAAGTAATATATTTACAAACTGACCTTATTGTGAATAAATAATATGGAGACAATATAGATGTCTTATGAACCAATGTTTAATGATTATTAGTTTCTAAATATAATAAATATTTATAGTCCTCACATGTTTTTAAATTTATTTTCATCAATTTTTAATTAATATCTATATATGTCATGTAAGGGCTATTATATATGGTATTTGAGTGATGGTATGATTAACCATTTGAAACTAGGATGAAAAAACTATAGTAAGAACCATAATAATATGACGATGTATAGGTTACAATCATGGTGTAGATCATAAATAACCTAGGACAATACCTAATGTGTTTTAAATTGAAATTTTATTTTTCGTTATGTGGTATTCCAATTTTGAATAATATTTCTCACACTAATCTACTTAATTGTTTTCAATATATAGAATATGAAGGAACCAAAATAATGAAGAATAATAAAGGAAATGTAATTATTTTCAACAAATGAAGTATAATGTTGTAGTATATTGAATGAAAAATAATATATCTATGCTCACACAACATTCTCAAGGTATGAATCATGCTGTACAAACAAATGTGAAAATGAGGGAAAAAAATTTGTTGAGTCCTTCATGAGGAAACATCCACATTATATCAGTGGGTATTCTAATCAATTAGTTGATGAAAAATAAATATGTACCAGTAAAAAACATATATTTAGTTCTCTAATGTTCATATCATTATAATTTCATCTAATATGTTTTTGGTTTGGAATGTGAAGTTGATCAATGGTAGAACCTTATCGAAATAGAGGGAAATGAGAAGAAATTAAATACCTAGAAAGGGATGAGTTCAAGAATGTAATTTTTAATAAGAAAATTACTCATATTCTTCAAAAAAATATGTATATGGTGTTCCATGAGCTTAAGAAAAAGGACAATTACAGTGCTGGTAACTACGACCAAAATTTTAAATTAATTCCAAGGTACACTTTAAGAATTAATATCTAACATGAGACTAAAATTTATTGATTCATCAGTGGATTAAAATAAATTCTCCTAATGTAATTATCCATAAGGGACTTCAAAAGATAAGAGGATATCATTAGATGTACTCTCAAGGTCGAGATATAGATTTCAATGACCCATCAGTCGTATGGGTCTGTCAATAAGAGAATAATGGAATCGAAAGAAAAATATAAGGACCGCAATAAAAATAACATGAGTTTTCCCTTATTCTCATATTATGGAAAGAAACAGGGAGGAAATTTTCTTATAGGTGAAGATAAGTTCATCGGGAAGATGAATACGAATGTGATGGGAAATGGTGATTAATGATGTGAATAGAGAAAAGGCTACATATAATGCACCTCCCACACATCAATGATACAAGTGAAAGGAAATGGGTCATTATGATAACTAATGACCTAATACATGGATTGTCAATGATGATCGACATCATCAAACTCTTATGTATAATGACAAATACATGTCACATGTGACCACTAATAGTGATGTGGAGTATGAGAACAATGTGGATAATGGTATACATATCATCCACTCTAATGTATAAACTATTTTATTGGATTATAGATCCACCTAAGCTTTTATTTATGAATAATTTTCTAAGGGTATCATCATATTTTATCAATAATTAGATGTTGATTTAGCTGTGAGAACTCATAATGGAAAAATTGTCACATCAAAAGTTTATAATTCTCCCCTTGACAAATTTTGTGAGAATTTTAGTCCTAAAAATAATTTCATCCTTACATCAGATGAATTTTATGTGATTCTTGGGATTTATTTTATTTCATTATAGAAATCTCATATAAATTTCCAAGGTAGGGAAGTCACATTTTATATTCTGGATATATGTATGATGATGTATCAATGCAAGGATGAGTATGACATTCTAGTGGAAATTTTATCAATCCTATGGGTCTTGAGTATTATAAATTAACTTTAACTATATAAAATGTCTTGGGAGAAAATAACTGTGAAGAATTCACCTATTATAAATTAATTTTATGATTCCTTTCCAATAGAATTACAAAGTCTTACACCAAATCAAGAAGTTTATTTTTAAATAGAAATCATACTAGATGTTATTCCAATTTCAAAAACACCATAAAAAATTTCACAAATTAGATTGTTGGAATTGAAGATCAAACTCCAAGAGAATCTTGAAAATTTATTCATATCCCCAAGTATGTCACCATGGGGTGAACATGTTTTATCATTAAGAATAATTATGGATCAATGAGACATATAATTATTGTCAAGAATATACATGTTAATTATCATGAATGAATATCCTCTTCCCTAAAATGATGACATATTCGACAAACTATGTAGTTCTCAATATGTTTACAAGTTTGATCATTGATCAAGATATCTTCAATTAAGTGTTAAGAAGAATGGAATTACAATGATGATATTCTGTGCAATGTATGAACAATATGAATTTGTAATGATGCCTTTTGGTCTTACTGAGGCCCCTTCCAACTTGAAAAATCTATTGAATATATTCTTTAGAGACTATTATGATCAGTCTGTGCAAGTATTTGTTGATGATATTAATTTATATTTGAATTGAATGGAAGAACATGAAGATCACTTTAGAATTGTTCTGAAGGACCTATGAAAGGACAATCATTATAATAAATTTTCCATGTGTCAATTTTTTCTTCAAAAATATTCATATTAGGGTAATATAATATCGATAGAGGGTGTGTATAAGGATCCATAAAAATTAGATGATATTGAATTTTGGCCTATACTGACAATTGGTACAAATATATAATCATTTATTGGTTTCATTGGATATTATTGACATTTTTTAATGATTTTTAATGAATAATAATACCCTCACGTAGTATACAAGGAATGGAGTGATGTTCATGAGGAAGAAGGAATGTGAAGACACTTTCGAAGAGATAAAAAGAAAGGTATCTAATGCACCATTTCTCACACTAACTAATAGTTAAAAGTGGTTTTAGATTTACAATGATGCATCCAAGAAGTGACTGGGATGTGTTCTAATGAAAAATGATATACTGAAATATTATGCTTCAAAACAATTGAAAATCCATGAGAGAAATTTCCCAACTCATAATTTGGAGTTAGATTCAGTAATCATTTCATTAAAGATATGGAGGCATTATCATAATTGTGAAAGGTGTGATATTTATACTAATCATAAAATTTTAAAGTATATTTTCACACTAATGAATTTGAATTTGCACCACTGAATGTGGTTGGAGTTGATTTAATGTAACGGCTTCTTGATAAATTACCACCCATGGAAAAAAATAAGGTGGAAGATGATTTGAGTAGAAAGGACCATACTAGCATATCAAAGATGATGATCTCAAAAGAGAAAATATTTATATATTTATGAAGGGTGGATATTGAAATTTTAAATGAAGGTAAAAATATTACCATTAACAAATGATTTTTCATCATCAATACAATTGAAGATTAAGGAGGCACAAATAGAATTTCTAAAGCTATAAAAAAGAGATAAATGTTCCTAAATTAATCCTTTGATTGTGATGGATCAAAAATAATTGAAACCATGATTTTATTCATACATACTAGAATTTTGGAAGGAGCTATTGGATAAATATCATTTTTATTCATTATCTATTCATTAAGGAAGAAAAATAATATACAATGACCTAAATGAGTGTTTTTAGTGGGATGTCATTGAAAAATATGTAACTGAATATGTCTTTCAGTGCTTGCTTCTCTATAATTTTGAGGCTATGATATATAAGTATAAGGGGATGTTACAACCATTACCCATACTAGAATGGAAATGGGAAGATATCACTATGGATATTTTCATCAGACATCAAAATAAATCTATAAGATATCATTCTACATGGGTTAAAGTTGATCTTATTATGAAGTTGACACACGCCATTTCTATTAGAGAGGATTAACTTATTTATCATCTTTCCACAATATATATACATATATAAGAATTTTTAATATTTCATTAAGTACCACATTACATTATATTTGATCGGGAAATGAGGTTTACCTTGATGTAATGTCTACGTCTTCAGTAGTCTCTATATATATAGTTATGATTTAGAATTACTGTTAATTCTCAGATAAATGGTCATTCTAAGTAGAAAATTCAAATTCTAGAAAACATGTTGAGAGCTTACTCTATGGATTTCTAATGTAAATGGGATTAACAACTACCTTTGGTAGAATGTTTTTTACAACAATATCATTCAATCATGTATTCATATGGCTCTTTATGAAGACCTGTATGGAAATAAGTGAAAAACTCCATGTTTATTGAAATTAAGTTGGGGAAATTATTTAATTAAAACATGATATTGTTCATGAAATGGTATAGATGATTAGATCTATTCAAAATACATTAGAGCAGCTCAGAGTCGAAAAAAGGATATTCTGATAACTAATGGAAAGACCTAGAATTTTACGTGTGTTCTAATGTGTTTCTATGAATATCTCTCTATAAGAGTGTAATTTGATTTGGAAAGTAAGTAATGCTGAGCCCCAGGTATATCTATCCTTTTGATGTTATGGATCATGTTATGTAGGTAGATTTTCAATGGGTGATTTCACCAATTCTCTCTCACATTCATGATATATTCCAAATATATCTCCTTAGAAAGTACATACATGATCCTTCACATGTACTAATCTCAGAACATAGGGATGTGAGGAGTCAGAGCTATACTCAACTCCTTTTATTCCTGTGATAAATTTCAAGGGCTAAATTCTGTTTAAGGGGGTATAATGTAACATCAACATTTTTTATGAAATATTTTTTTTAAATAATATTAATTAATTAATAACCTGCAATCTACACAACTTTGATATTAAACAAATCATTATATTCCAATATAATGAAATGAAAATTATAACCTGGCCTTTATATTAGTGGGAATAAATATAACTAACATAATAAAAGTTATGATGAATTCTTTGGCTACCACATATTTATTACAGTTATAAACAAATTACATTTAAAGGATGTATTTGTATTTTTTATTAATAAATGAAGTGAATTAAAATTATTATATGAATATAATGAAAATATACATGTTATGTTTTTGAAAAAAAAATTATATATTAATCCAATATATATTTATGTCATTGGGTATGAATAAATACAATTTTTTGTATAACAACCAATATTTTTCAAAAGGATAATTTTACAGCCTTTTAATAGAGAACCCCTTTTAAATAAATTTTCTGAAAAAACTAATAATTTTTATAAAACAAAATAAACCTATTATTTATAATTGGTTTATAAAAATTTTCTTTGGATGAGTTTCTAATATTTTAATGATGACATTCAAGTTTTGATGAATAGTAAAAAATTCTAAATTATACTTAAAAACATATTTTATCAATGAGATAATTTATATTATAAAATTAAATTATTAAATGGTTTCAATGAATAAATATATTATATTTTTATCATTTAATATAATATAGGTAATTATAATTAATGTTTCCATGAATTTATATGCAAATATATTTCAATATTTTTTTAATATTTTAAATTTTAAGACATGTTTTCTCATTCTAAAAACAAGATAAATTTTAAATTAATTACTACAACTTCTGTGTTTTTTATTTTTAATAATTGGTTACATATTTAGAATCTGTATGTTCAAATTATATAAATATATTTCTTTTAATTTTAGGCATTGTGAATTGTAATTTTGGTAATGTGTATTCAAACGATAAAATATAAATCATATAATTAAGGGTGAATTTAATATTATAAAATTACCGTTACACTTTTTTGAATATCAACAGATGTGTTTTTTCTACCTAAAATATCTTTGGGTCAAAATAACATCGTTTGGATTCCACTTAGATGAAATTAGGGCATTTAATTTATTTAATTTAAAAAAAATTAAATATGTTTTACTCAAATTTTAATAACAATATAATATTTAGTATAAGATTATATAAGTGTTAAATTCTACTGTAAACACTAATTTTAATTATAAAAAATTTCATTATCATGTTAGTTTGTTTATAATTTTTTGGTAATATATAATTACTATAATGAATTATTAATTGATAACAATTATTTTATTTAACTGACAAGAATTCAATAATACAATTTCATTAAAATAAAAATAACTAATATAACATCCAATAACTTGATGAAATATTATTATTCAGGTATATATTTAATATAATCATCCAGGATTCGAGTTATTGACCTATTGGAGCCTTATATAAATGATTATTTCACGTATAACATTTTAATTAATGTGATGCTAAAGTTGTAACATTCATGTTTTAATAAATATAACATTTTTAATGTATGATTTTATGAAACATATATTAGATTATAAGTATTCTTATAAAATATATATTATTCATACACATCATATTATATTATTAAGTTTTTAGTCAACAAATATGAGTATTAAAAAGTCATACAACAATGATGTATGAAATATTTTATTAATAGGGATTACAAATAAATGTTATTAAACCATTTAAACTAAATATAAATTTGGATAATTAATATACATAGGAATTATTTAGAATAAAATTACCTTTTTGGAATATAAAAAAATCTTTTCTTGTGTGTTAACATGTTATCTTCATATTTTAAAAATTCAATGAATTGAATAGCGACAATATTTACAATATTGATCGTTTATAAAAATAATGTATTGTAAAATTATTTTAATATATTAATGCATTTTTATAATTATATAATTATTATTATATGTTAAAAAATGTACTAAATTATTTATTTATTCTCTAATTGACATTAAATTATTAAATATTTAATACTATTAATATTGATGTATTTGTTACCTTAGTTAAAAATTTAATATAGTAATTAAGTGTTAATGAAAATGTTATGGTATAAATTCATAGAAAAACATGTCCCAAATTTTTTTGTTGATGATATTATTATCTTATATCATCCCATGTTAGAAAGAAGTAATTTTTTTATAAATTAATACATTTTTAGTTTTAGAAAGTGACCCTCACGTAAATTATTAAAGGGTACCTCCTCCATTATTAATTCATAACGAAATGATTCTTAAAGAATGTATATCTCATTAAAATTTCCCTTATAATCTTAACTTGTGAATTTAAATATGTTATTGTGTTCTTAAATGGAAAACTATTGTTCTTTAAGAATATATTTATATGGAGCTCATTGAAGAAGTCGTAATCTCCTCTGCCGATTCATTGAAACTTCATTGTTACTCTACTTTATCTTGATGAGTGGATTCCAATATAATTTAATAAATCTTGGACCAATTATATATTGGGATTTTATTATGATTATGAAACAACCATATTCAACATTCCATCCATCCTATGAAAAACAGAATAACCAAGCGTGCGTACGTATGACATACAGTCTCCACACCATGGTGTAATCATTTTTTCACCACCACTATACATGGATGGTATTAATGATGGAAAGAATAATAATAGGTTGTTATTACATTATTCATATTATAGAAGAAAATATATACCATCATTATTCATAGGATTTCACAATTATGGGAATGATATTATCACTCATGTGTACGTACGACCTATCATCCCCATGATGTGATGTGATTCATTCTACATGATATCAATTAATGAATAATTATAAAAATTTATATAATGAATAAATATATTTTATATTATGTTAATATGGGTTTTTAATGATATATCTATAAACTAATAAGTATAACATAAACCTAGTTAACAAAAATATATAAGAAAAAGAAACAATTAATAATCAAATAACGAATAATAATGAAATGTTACTAAAAAAGGATGATAATGTGAGTATATACGATATCATATAAATGAATAAGATTATTTAATAAAAAATGAAATTATTAAAATCATTATATACAAGATTCTGATAGATTCAATGTATGTCGGACCTATGGTAATGAATAGTTTCACAATCTAATTATTATTTGAGATAGTTTATACGTAAATATTTACTTGGGTCTATTTATCATACATGTGTATGTTTCCCATATATGGATTATAATATATTATTTATATTCTTCTAAAATTGATTCATGTCAATTTTACCAATATGTGGATTTTTATTAAATAGTGTGGAATGAATCTTTTATCATTTTTAATATGAGGTAGATTTGGAATTTCCAAAAAAACTACAAGAATGGTGTTTTTTAACATATATGGAATTAATGTATATTTATGTTCTCATAATTAAATATTTCCCTTGAAACATCTACTAAAATATGTAAAATTTATTTCCAATTAAATTATTTTCTTTTAAAATTTCTAGGCATTTTGTGGAAATAAATAGTTTTTGAAGAAGAAATAATATTTTCCCCCCTGACTAAATTAATAGTGTTCTATCAAAATTATTTTCCATCTCATAGGGATCTATTTGATAGGGATATATTTTTAGTATACTATTCAAATTATTATTATGGCTTACTTGTGTTTATGGTGAAATTCAATTTATAAAATCAATTTGTTTTACATAGATAATTTTATGAAGGAATGATGTTTAAGAACCCGATTTTATTCCTTGAGTTATGCTATGATGAATGATCTGTGTTTTTTTGTAACATGTAATAATGATTTCAACATGAGATGGGTGGGACCTCTATTTCACTTCAATAAATTAGGTAAATATTTATATCTCATGAGACACATTTTTTTAATGTTAAATGATCTCGGTTCAGTAGTACATTGATGAAAGAAAAAGTGAACTCAGTTCAGTAATGGAATTTGTCTTCTATGATGGTCTTTTCAATGATCCTATACAAATATGAAATGATATTCTAAGATTATGTGTATGAAAAAAATCATGTCTCATGTTATGACATTTTGGCATTACGTTTATTGATTCTGTTGAACTTTTATAAATTATCCCATGACTCGATATCATGAACTTTCATACCCATGATTAGATTTTAAAATGTTTTGTTATTATTTCTTATATTATGATATGATTAGTATGAACCTTATTTACAATTACTGAGAATTTGAGCTCAGAATTTGTTTTGTTTCTTTTCTTAATTTTTTAAAGATTGGTATTATGTAAGATATGTAAAAAGGATCTATTTATAATGAAATAGGTGGGATATAATGTAGATGTCTTAAGAAATATTTTTTATGTATTCCTGTATCTAATGAAACTAATCCTATATGGTCTTGTAATGGATTTTTTATGTTTTCTAATGAATATTATTTTATTTTGAAGTAATATATATATATATATATAATTTATGGGCTATTATGGGGTTGTTAATTCTTTTTCATGGTTTTTCATTTAGTATTGTCTATGGATGTGGGGACCTGGTGAGTTTTATTGGTAATCTGGATATAAAATCATAAGTGTTTATTATGGGGATTCATATATATGTATGCATAGATTTTATTTTCATTTTTATTTCTATACTCACCTAACAAATTATGGGAACTATGTTTCGAAACCCATATAATCCCACGAGGGGTGTCTTTCTAAGCATCCTGGTGGTATAGTGGAAGGTTGTCCTCTTGATCTTCCATGCACCCTATTCTAGGGGATAATGGCCAAGGAGTCATCATCTGAGTTCTGATATGTGGTCCCATGTGTCTTAAGAATTGGGTTGGATATGTTTTCTTAGGTGTCTTTGGAGTAATATTAGTTTAGATGGAATAGGTTTTTGAAGGCGTAATGAGATGTGTGGTGATGTACTATGATTTTTTATGAGGAATATGTTGTGAGGTGTGTCCATGGTGTTTGTGGGTGGGATGTGATGTGACATATTTGGATGGGGTGGATCATTAAGGTGTTTTCCAATGGGGTGTGAGAGTAGATAATCAGTTGGAATTTGGCGTGGGGTACCATATCACTGATTTTTTTATATTATATTATATTACCTTTATGTGTTATCTAATGAGAGAGCTTTGGTGATCTTGGGTTATGGTTACTGTACCTGTTATGTTTTGTTTGTTTCTGATATTTTTTCGATGGTACATTAGTATTCTCCATCCAGTTGTTCATGTGTGTCTTTGGTTCTTTAATTTAGTATTCTTGTATTATAACCATTAAATTATAAAAATGTTTCCATGTTTCTAGGAGGATTATGTGGACCATGCTACGTATTAGTATTCATTCACATAAAAAACTTTTTTATTGCCTAACAAGTTTTGTTTTTTAGAATTTACATTGGTTACAATTATTTATATCAGTTAAATTTTAAACAAGTATTTTTTGTTAGTTTTTTTCTTATATATTTGGAATGGAGATGATTAATATTGTTTCACCATATCTACTAATCATGATTCCATATAAAAGTCTAATGCCTCCCATATTGTGAGATTTTTACACCCGTGGTTCTTGTTTCCAACCATGGCCCTATTGGAAGAAGGGCTCTAAAGTCATTATCTATCTCCCATAGTTGTTCTATTTGTAGGATCGAAATATGATTTAGATTCTCAATATACATGGGGGGGGGGTTTGAAATGTATACTTTAAAAAATTCATTTGAAATTTTTAAATAAGGTAAAAAACATTACATTGTTTAACAAAGTAAAACAAGGAAAATTCACAAGACCTCTTAGTTCTACAAACTTACTAGATTCTGGAAATATGGTTCCAAAAATGAAACTTAATATAAGTTTAAAAGGAAAAAGAATCTACCTTAAAGAGTATATAATATGACTATTCATAGTATATAAATATAAGAATGCATAAGATATTTATAAATTATTTAATAGTTAAAACGCAGTAGAAAACAAACCTGAAACAATACAAGTAACAAGTATAGATTATTTTAACCCAATGAGTAGGGTATCCAACAACCATGGATAAAGGTCCCTTGATTTATTCTTTCATGAAAGTCCATCTTACCCATAGTAGGGTAAGCCCAGGATAAAAATATCGGCGGATGTCTTGTTATCCCTGCAAACCCTCAAACTTCAATGTAGTTGGAACCTCTGTCTTCCTTATCAAGGAAGTACTCGAACACTAAAGCAGTCAGCACCTCTGTCTTCATATCCTCAGAAGCCCTCAATTGTACACATCAGCAATCAGAGTGTCACGAATAAATCTGAATAAGATGATCAGTACACACAATTCATGAGAGTATCTATCTCTTTAGAAATCACTTATACATCATGTGGGCTCTATTGTTATCATCTTTTTTCAAAAGTATTGAAATCATTCAAATGAGATCTTATTTTAGGCATTTTACCAACGGTCGGCTGCTTCCTCCAACAATCATATTTTTTCAATAATCTCAGAGGGACATGTACATGTGTCACTAAAAAAATGGTTGGTTAGAAACAGAATACATGATGTCATTTAAAAAATATAGCAAGGCTATGTAAATTATGGTTGCTCTATCAAATCTATTTTTTGGATTCTAAGGAATAAATAATGTTTAGAGTCTAAGGGGAACACATTTGGAGTCTATATTATATGGATATTCAGATTATGTTTTCCAAGTAATTCGGAAGCAAAAAACAGTAGACTTCGGAGTCTGATTTCTGAGGAATTCGTTGTTTGAATTTTAAGGACTTCAGAACATAAATTCTATGCTATTCGGATTCTGAATTCTAAGGAATTTGTTGTCGAATTATTTCAAATTATAATTCTGAATTCAATGTAATTTAGAGTTCAAAATATATGGAATTCAGAGTCAGAATTCTATGAAATTTGGAGTCTGAATTCCGAGAAATTCAGAGTCTAAATTCTAAGGTATTTGGAGTCTGAATTCTATGAAATTCCGAGTCAAAATTATAATTAATTCAATGTCTTAATTTCAAAGATTATGAAACTAGAATTTTAGTGAATGTGGATTATGAATTTCAGAGTATTCAGAACATGATTTTTAGAGAATTTGGATTCTGAATTTTAGAGAATTTGGAAACTATATTTCAGAGAATTTGGAATCTCAATTTAGAGGATTTCGGAGTGTGAATTCTGATCTGGAAAACAGAATAATCTATATCTATGTATTTATATAATTCAAATATTTTAGATGTGAAACCAAACTTTTCACTTCATAATAAAAGGTTATATTCAGAGAAACTAAAATTTGAACAATGAAAAATAGGTAATGACATATTTTCCTTGGAGAAATAAAATTTTCCTTATTATGGAAAAGCTGGGTAAGGTGAAAATTTCCTTATATATAAAAAAATATAGGGAAAATAATATTTTCCTTGAGGTATAGTGTTTGTTATTTTTCAAAACATAGAGGAATGAAAAAAGTCATAAGGAAACCTTATTGATTCAAAAATCTACCCCTTTTTGGAAAGAACAAACATCCTTACTTAAAAGAAAATAAGGACTTAGAAATTTTTATTAACATCAAAATAAAACATATCTCCCTTTACTTAAGGATCATAATGAATACGATTAACTCCCCCATAGGATTTGAAATCCCTAAGGATCATATTCATTATTTCCTTATTGATATTTTGAAATTTCTTACATATGATAATCTTCATAATAAAAACACTACCATGAATTAACATCCCCTTACCTAGGAAAATTTATTCATTTAATTGTATTATTTTGTGTCATTCATTTCTCCCCCTTTATGATTTTCAAAAAGGAATTATGGGAATGGAAAATAAAATATGGTACCTGAAATATTTTTACTAAACAACCAAATATATGAAGTGTAACCAAAATTTCACTAAGATGGAAATGATTTGTAAAAAAGGGAAATACAAAAAAATATCTTATTTGAATTAAATTATCCCTCTTTATCATTTGGAATCAGCTTATACACAATAGTCTTGAGCTTCATCAGTTCCTTGTGATCATATTTCATGTGCATGAGTAGCTGATATTGATGTTCACATTTCTTTTTTATGGATTTACTTTTTTCTTCCGTAGCCTTAAGCATATCAGACTCAGCCAATAATGATTATTCATGTTTAGAATGTGTTTCCTCATGTTCGATTCTATGATCCATTTACCTCTTCCAACTCTGAGAATACGAATACAATTTCCCATTCAGATCATTCACTTCTTACTTCTGTGTGGTTTTTTCAAGAGAAATAATTTCTTCAAAACACGTGGTGAGAAATTTGATCTTAGCATCTTCGCTTTCAAATTCATCATTGACATTATCTTGAATCCCATTAATAATTATCATCTCATAAATTGATTTCCTTGACCAAATAGTTAGCTTCTTTCAAGATAATTTATGGGATTCAAAATTAATTAAACAGGTTTTGAAATCGACCTCATGTTTGGAAAAAATATCCATCACCATGAATACTGAATCTGTTTTCTAATTTAAAAAATGATGAAGTATTTGGATTCTTGGATCTATGATTGGAAATAATGAATTTTACTTACTAGCTTATTCAATGACTGAACAATAAAGTCATGTCCGAGAGAATATGATTCTGAATAGAAATGCTTTGGTGATGATGATTTCATTTCAATCACATCAACTTTCCTATTTGATGAATCACTAGATTCATTCAAACTAACCAAAGACATGGTAACAGTATAAACCATCAACTACTTTCCCTTATCTGTTCTTGAAATTATTTCTTCTTGTTTAGGTTATTCATGTTCACTATCTGATAGCAGGACAATATTATCCTCATCATCTTCTTCCTTATCAGCTCCTACTACCACACACTCTGGCTGTATAAAATCATGATTTCTACTTTCTTCTTCAGAATATTTATTTACCTCTTCCTCACTCATCTCTTCTTTTCTTAGGGTAGCATGTTTTGGAGACTCGGCTTTAGAAGTTCGTTTTGATAACTTCTCATAGGGACTCCACTTATCATGATAAAAATAAACTTGCTTTATCACATGTTTTCTATCACCACTCCCTTCTTCTTATTCTTCTTCAACTTCTTCATCTTGCACTTCTTCTTCTTCTTGATCTCGCTCTGGAATCCCCAACTTCATTCCTAGATTTTTTGGGATTGATTATATTAAAATGGATTCTGGTACTAGAATTTTCTCAGAAGCATTCTTAGTATCCTTAAGAAGAGATTGTAGTATCTCAGCCTCAAACATGATCTTCTTTTTCTTCTTCTCCTTCTACTACTTGTCAATATTCTCAGTAGCCTTTATCATCAAGGATTTTGCCTATACAAGGTCCAAGACAAACATAGGCTCCTCCTATATTTTGTTTTTTTTCTTATCCTCTCTCCATTTTGCAACTACCTCATAAGGATTAGATTTTTGATTCATTGACTTCAGTGGTGAAGATTGAATTACCTTGGCAATAGAAACTTTTTCTATCACTTGAATTTCCATCACATTCCTATACCTTCCACCTTTCTTGGAGGATTTAGCTACAAAATGTTTCTTTGATAATGCTTCAACTTCATCATTGGATAAATCATAAAACTCTCCAGATTCAGCCAAAAATCCAATTTTTATTCCCATTAGAGTGTCATCGCTTAGCCACATTACCATGAAATTTCATGACCCAGATTTGAAGGATATTTCCATTAATTCTAAATAAGAAACAATTATATTTGATATAATTTCCAGATACAAGATAATATGAGAATTCAAATTTCCATTCTGGATATTCTCAATAGTAATCTAAATATACTTAACAATATTCAGCTTACAGAGGATCACTATGAAATATGAAACATATATATCACTTTTTATCAGAGATTCTTTATCACATTTCCTCACAATAATAAATATTTAAATTGAAAGATCATGAATCATGAAATTTTATGAAAGAACAAGAATATTTGGAGTCAGGACTACAACCAAAACTATGCACGCTATGGCCTTCTCCATATCAAAGATTCCTTCATCATCAGGTAACTTATGTTAACAAAATTTAGCTACTCCTTTGTAAGTAATTCCAATCAGACTAGCTTCCATAGACTAAGAAAGAGAGAAAGACTTACCATAACTATTGAAGTAAAATATCCCTTTCCAACATTGATTGAAAAAACATATGGATACATAGAAATCTACTAGAAACTCTGGAATCACTGGATCCTCTTCCTTGGGTTTAGATACAGCTATAGTCTCTTAGCTATTTAACATGATGTTCATTAAGATGATTTAATCATAATTATTAAAGAAGTATGGGTTTTCCAACCATTCATGTTAAATCTTCCATTCAGATATTTCCTTTATGGTTGACATTTCATTCAGAGGAGAGGCGTCTTTAAACATTCGGAACTAAGGAAGACCTAATAAATTCGGAATGATCATAAGTAGGAAGGTATGAGCTTCAGCATGAAAGAGCATGGAATTTGATGTGGGACAACCATAGGTGGTCCATTATATAGGCAATTGTAGGGACGATTCAAAATCCCTAAATGATCAAACTGTTGAAAAATTCTTGAGTAGATCTGATGGCTGAGATGATAGCTGATGAATGATTTTAATAGATTCCGATATTTTGAGGTTTTTATGAAAAACATTTGTATTTAAGGAAAAGTCAATCCAAAATTTTTGAAACCAAAATGAAAATTACAACTACTATAAAATGATTAATAAAATTTAGGAAATGAAACATACTGTTCATATTTCTAGGAAGATTTGTCGTAATAACGAAAATTCTTCATGGTGAACATTAGATTCCGAAAATTTCGATAACGAAAAATTTTAGATTACGAAAATAATTAGATTATGAAAAAATTAACTATCAAAATTTTATGTTTGAAAATTTTGGCTCCGAAATTGTTTACTACCAATATTTTGATTATGAAAATATTAATTAATAAGAAAATGTTCTCCCCCTATGAAAAGGAATTTGTTACTATAAGGGTATAGGTTTCAACAAGATGTTAATAAGTAATATTACCTTACATTTATCATTCTTAACTTCTATTTAATGTATTAAATCAATCATATGGTAAGGATTTTTTGAAAATATCACCAATTTTACCTTGCATTACTATAAATTGTATAATGATATCTCCTGTTTGTGGATGATCCCTATGAATATGATGCTTAAAATCTATGTGTTTAGCATTATAGTGATGTGAGGGTTTTTTCTTAAGGAAATGGAACTAGTATTATCACACAAAATTTCTGTTTTTTTAAAATCATATAATAGAATTTGAGTCTGTGTTACACCCAAAATACATGAGCACAACAACTTACAGCTACTACATATTCAGCTTCAGTAGTGTAAAGTGATATTGAGTGTTGTTTTTGCATGACCATGAAACTAATGAATCTCCTAAATCCACGGTTCCCTTTATTTAGCGAAAAATCTTTTTCACTGCCATAAAATGTGATTCCATGGGATTTTATTGATATCTTGAACATAAGAATAATGAGAACATTAATTATGGATGAATATATGTCAAGTAAAGTAGACTTCCTATCATACCACTAAAAGGTGTTTGATCAACTCATTTCCTAGCTTCCCCAAGATAATGTGAATTATAGTTACCAATGGAATTACTTATACTCATAGTGTTGTTATATCCATACATTTTTAAATTATATTTAATATACATATGTTGGTATATATAGATTCCTTCTGGTTTTTGGGAAATTTGAAAACCATGGAAAAATGTTAACACCCCCATCATACTCATTTCATACTCATATTTCATTTGAACTGTAGAGGAATCAGTTCATGATTGCAGAGTTGAACTATATATAATGTCATCAACATTGATTTGAAAAATGAAAACATTTTTCTAATCATTACTTATAAAAAATTTTGGATCTTCATTTCATTTAACATATTTTTTTTGATGAAAAAATCATATAACTCTAGCATAATAGGCTATAAAAGCATTTTTAAGTCCATATAGAACTTTGGTAAGTTTGAAATCATGTTCATAATGTTTTTTATATTAAAAACCAGGTGTTTGTTCAACCAAAACATTCTCATGAACATAACCATTAATAAAAGGACATTTAACATCCATTTGAAAAATATTTAAGTTGAAGAATGCTGAAAATGCATGTAAAATATGAATGGATTCAGGTATAGCTATTTTAGCCTAGGTTTCTTCATTTTATATTTATTCTTTTTTATTATAGCCTTTACCAACCAATCTATATTTATTTCTTACTATTATTCAATTTCCATCACACTTGTTTCTAAAAACCCATTTTACTCCAATAACAGATGTTTCCATGCGTCTTTCATCCAATGTGTAGACTTTATTCCATTAGAATTCATTTAGCTCATCATGCATAGATTTTATCCAATTGTTATCACCTAAAACAACATTAGTGATTTTCTGTTCTAATGAGAAAAGGAAATATAAATGTTCTATTTCATTTCGTAAGGAACTTCTAGTCCTTAGAGGTTGATTTAAATCACCAATGATACTATCTCAGAGATGATTCTTTTGAAATAACTGATTTGGGTTCTATAAAACCTGTTGAACAACATAAGTTTGGATGTCTTATGGGGTAAATTATATAGAAATATTTTCTCGGACATTTTTCTTATCAAAAATATCTTATGTCAAGGGTTGATAATCAGTTTTTGAATACACATCCGAGGATTTATGTTGATGATGTTTAAAAGTAAAATGATATGTTTCATAAAATTTGACATGTACTATTTCTTCAACAGTAAAAGTGTTTTTATTGAATACTCGATAGGCCCTAGAGGATGTGGATTAGCCTAAGAAAATTACATCATTATTTTTGGGTGACAATTTATGTAAATTATCTTTAGTATTCAGGATGAATACTTTGCATCAAAATACATCTAAGTAGGATATTCTAGGTTTTATACCATTATAATACTCTTAAAGAGTTTTATTATGAAATTATCTAATCAAAACAAAATTTATAATATAACAAGAAGTACTTACATATTCAGTACAAAAATGTTTGGCTACCAAATATTCACTCAAAATGGTTCTTTTTATCACTTGAGGAATTCAGTTTCATCTTAAGCAACACTATTTTTTGAGGATTTCATGGTGCAGAGAGGTAATGAGTAATGCCATTTTTACTAAGAAAAAGTATCTAAATCATAATTTTGATATTCTCTTCAATGATCACTATGAATATTCTCTATTGAAGATTTTTCTCATTTTTAACATGGTCTCTAAAAAATTTGAAATAACAAAAAGATTTAGATTTCTTTGCATGAAAATAGACCCATGAAAATCTACAGTAATCATCAAATAAAACAAATACATGATATTTTCCTCCAATGATCCTAGTTTGAATAGGGCCAAAAAGATCCATATGCACTAACTATAATGTGTCAGTAGTTGAGACTTGAATGATTGATTTAAATCGTGATTTATGTTGCTTTCCATATTGACAGGGATCACAAACTTTTAAAAAATCAAATCTATGCTCTGGTAGATCATTAAATAGTTTTTTCATAGAGAGTTTTTAGAGGTTCCTAATGTTATATTGTCCTAAAATTCTATTCCATAACAATGATTGATCTTCCATTGCACTGAGACAATGTAGATCATTGCTCGTAAGTTCATCTATGTTTAGTGTGTATACATTCTCTTGCCTATTGGAAGAATGAATAATCTCATCTTTGGAATTGTGTACTAAATAATTATCATTGCTAAAATTCACAAGGTGACCATCATCACATAATTGACATATGATAATGAGGTTGTTCTTGAGGCCATTAACAAATAAAACATTTGAAATCAATGTTTTTCCATGAAGAAAAATGTTACCTATACAAATAATTTCTCCATGAGAATTATCCCCAATTGTTAATTTTCATCCTTTGGACTTGATAATATTTTCAAAGAAATTTTTGTTACCAATCATATGGTGGGAATATACACTATCCATGTACCATCTATTGCTGTTGGTACTATCTTTATATTTCTTAAAAATAAGATTTTTATACTTTCAGATCCAAAACATTCAGGGATCCAGAAATTTCAAAAAAAAAATTTGGTATCCATATTTACATAGAAAAATTATATTTAAGAAAACATAAAAACTGTGTTTTTTTAAAGAACATATTTTTTCCTAATGTCCACCACAAAGAAATTTAGTGCAGAATGGAGCACTTTGAGGTACAAAATAATTGTTACTAAAAATCAGTTTTGAATGAGTATATCCAAAACCAAAATTATTCTTTAGAGGTCGTGTTTGGGAATAAATCTTATCAAAATATTATTTAAATAGGGTAATGTTTTACAAACACTTCATCAAGGAAAATATTTCTGACTTTAGTTTAATAACTATTTTTTTATCCTCAAAACATTCGTTTTTACAGTAGAGGTAGCCTCTAGAACATTTTTCATAGAAATTACTTTCTCTAGATCCTTAGAATTTTTATCCTTCTCAGAATTAATATTCTCATGAATTTTTTAAATACATTCAAAATCAAGGGTTTCGTTATCAATATCTTTAAAAAGATATGATATTTCCTTAGTAAGAGTGGTAATTCTAGAATTTGAGTTATCAATATTTTTCTTGACTTTAGATTTTTCATTCTCTAGGAGCATAGCAATCCAATACTCTTATTTATAAGTAGGTAAAGTGTTATATTCATTAGAAGAAGATTCTTCATATAAGGATTTAAAATATTTACTACCACTATTATTAGTGTTCAAGGATACATTGTTTATAGATTCATCATTGTGTACCTTATCCATTAGACAATGATTTTCAATAGGTATCTTGGAAAATAGACCAATATTCATCTATCCAGAAGATTTGTACTCTGAGGATTCATCAGAAGAGTCACCACCAATGGAACTCAAGGTTTCAATGGCATTCAAAACAGTCATATATTTTTCCTTGTAGTAATTTTTTATTCATATCTGAATTCTTTTCCTTTTTATCATTTCTCTTAATCATTGGACAATCTGGCCTTATATGCCTTGATCTTTTTCATTCATATCAAGTGACATAATAATATTCTTATCTTTTCTGCCTCTTTTCTTGTATCTAGATTGAACATTCTTCTATCCAACAATCTTGTTCGTCCTTTGTGTGAGATTGGATATGTTGTTTTCCAATGATTCACTACCACTTGATTTGTATTGAATAACAGTCCTCTTAGATATGGATCTTGTAACTCTTTCAAGAGTCAAGGAATTCATATGATTTGAAGTAGTAGTAAAAGAAACACATCCTTTTACATTATTTTTCTTATTTGGATCAACATATCTTTTCCCTCTAGTCTCATTTTGAAGAAGAGTTCCAAAAATCACATCAAGAGTAATCTTTGAAACTTTCCAATTCTCATCAATATATGTTCTCTTTGATTCCCACTCATTAGGAATGATATCTAAAATCATGTCCACAAGAGCTTTAACATCTAATACTTTCTCACCCATATAATGTAAACTATTAACAATAATAATGAATATTTGATTTACCTTACATATGGGTTATCCATAAAGAAAGAAAAAACAATGATATTCAGCTCTACACATAGCACTTCTAGTTTCGATAACATTGGATGTTCCAAATGTAGTATCCTCTAATTTCTCTGAAATACAATTTGTCGACTCACAAGATAAAATATGTCTATATATATTCCAGGTCATGGAATAAAACAAAAAATTTCATAACTAGTAGTTTAGTTGAAATTATGACTTTTTTTGATTCGTAAAAGTTCTGACTTCCTTATCAGGAATCTTGTAATCTCCAGTAAGCATGAAAAAGTTATCCACTCCAGTGTTAGTTACTAAATTCTTCATACGAACTCTCCAATATAAATATTCATTTCCATCAAATGTAGGTGGTTTAGTAGGATTATGATTTTCAATTGAACCAAAATTTATTCCTTCCATCTAAAAGAAAATATCATTCCACATGAACATGTTAGTAAAAAAAGTTTTTATACAATGTTAAAGATCATACGCAAGGAAAAATAGAACAAAGGAAACATGAGAAAGGAAATTTATATGTGAATATGAGTATTTTTGAGACCTCCTCTAATAAAAATTGTTGGATCAAAATATTATGTAGATCCACAACATACAATAGGGGGAGGGGTGAATTGAATACATTATAAAATTCCATTGGAACTTTTAATGAATGTAAAAATCATTTTATTATTTAACAACGTTAAACAATGGAAATTCACAAGACCTCTATGTTTTAAAAACCTGATAGATTTTAGAAATATGGTTCCAAAAATTAATCTAAAGAGAAGTTTACAAGGAAAATGATACTAGATTAAACCGTTATGAATCTTACTAATTAGAGTATTCAAATATAATAATGTATACGATATTTATACAATTTTTAATAATCAAAATTCCTATGAAATAAATCTTGAAACAATACAAGTAACAAGAATATAATCTTTTAACCCAAAGAGTGGGGTATCCAACAACCTTGGATAAAGGTATATTGATTTATACTTTCAAAAAAGTCTGTCTTACCCACACCAAGGTATTCCCTCACTAGGAATATCTTAGTTTTTATTGCTATCCCATAATCCCCTCGAACTGTAATGTAGTCGGCACCTATTTATTCCTTATCAAGGATGTTCTCAAACGTTTAAGTAGTTGGAAACTCTGTCTTCATATCCCCTGAAGCCCTTTATTGTTCAAAAAAGTAATTGGAGTCACAAAAAAAATCTAAAAAATATGTTCAGTACGTACATGGAATAAGGGTATCTATCTCTCTATAAATAACATCAACAACATGTGGTGTCTATAGTTATCAACTTTTTTCAAAAGTAATGAGATGCTTAAAATGGGCTCTTATTTATTGGAATTATTCCAATGGTCAACTCCCTCCACCGATAGTCATATTTTTCCATCAATTTTGGAGGGACATGTACACATGTCACTAAAACAACAGTCGGTTAGAAACAGAATGCATGACATCTTTTTAAAAACTATAACAATGGTATGTAAAATATGGTTTCTCTATAAAATATATTTTTTGGAAATAAAGGAAAAAATAATGTTCGGAGTCTAAGAGGAAACCATTACAAGTTTATATTACATGGATATATGGATTATACTTTCGAAGGAATTTGGAATTATAATTCTGTAGACATCGGAGTCTGAATTCAATTGAATTTGGAGTCCGAATTATATGGAATTTAGAACCTGAATTCTATGGAATTCAGAACCTGAATTCTATGGAATTGGGAGTCTGAATTATAATGAATTCAAAGTCCGAATTATAAGGGATTCATAGTCGGAATTCTAAGGAATTTAGAGTTGGAATTATAAGTAATTAGGGGTATGAATTATAAGGAATTAGGATCCCAAATTCCATGAAATTTGGAGTCTGAATTCTCTTGAATTTGGAGTCTAGATTCTATGGAAACTGGAGTCTGAATTTCATAGTATTTGGAACTTGAATTATAGAGAATTCTGATACTGAATTTCAAAGAATTTGGATCCGGAATTTTCGTAAATTCAGATTCTAAATTTTAGTGAATTCGGATCCTGTATTTCAGAGAATTCGGAATCTGAATTCAAATGAATTCAGAGTCTAAATTTGGATCTTGAAAACAGAATAATCTCTATATATGAATTTGTAGAATTTTATGGTTTTAGATGTGAAAGAAAATTTTACACCTAGGAAAAAAGGTCAGATTTTTTGAAACTAAAATATGAACAATGAAAAATAGCCAAGGATAAATTTTCCTTGGAGAAAGAAAATTATCCTTATTATGGAAAATATGGGTAAGGATAAAATTTCTTTATAAATAAAAAAAAATACAGAAAATAAAATTTTCCTTGAGATAGAGTGTTTGTGATTTTCAAAACAAAGGAATGTGAAAGTCATAAGGATACATTATTAACTCAACAGAATCATTCGTGGGATGGGTCATGACTACATGGTATTAGATTCGATGGTTGTGATATAGGGTGGAGATTAGTTTTAAGAACATTGAAGAATGCATATGTTTGTATTGAAATAGTAACATTTAACCTTGATTAGTGACATAGTCGAGCAATGCCAGCTAGGACATGGAAATTAGGTCCCATGTGATCGAGTATACAGAATCTGAGCTTATTGAAGGAACATGTGATATGGGACTCCTTGAATGGTAGGGATCTAGGAGAGTTACATTCATCATGATGACATATGTTCTTCATTGAATTGTTTTTCTTAGGGAATGTTGAAATGGAAAAATAGAATTAATTGGATTATTGTTATTTAAAATATATAATAATGAAAATCCAATCTACCAGGCTTCGGTTATATTCATTTCACTTTATGTTTTGGATCCCCGTTGTCATCTTAATGTGGATCACACAGTAGAGGATCATAAGCCTAACCTGGTTTATTGATGGAGGGTTAATCCATATGAAGATGATGATCATTGTTAGAGGCTATTTTTATTTTTTTCAACACCAGTCTACAAAAATTCATTAGGGGAGTGTTCCTAATATGGAAGCAGAGAGTTTTCTAATGGGGCTAGAGATCGTATTTGGTTTTATCGAAGACATGACATAGTATAGGGTTCATTTGGTAGTTTTGTAGTGGCAAGGAGTTATGAATTAGTGGTGGAATTTGTACCATGGTGAGTAGAGGGATATAGATGTTTCATGGGTTGATTTCTAGATGGCGTATTGACCAGAGTTCCACTCATCAACCATGAAAGATAATAAGAGGTAGGAGTTACACACCCATTAGTGAGGGAGTATATATTTGAGAGAGCTTGGGATAATATTCACGGAAAATTATTTCCCCTCTTCAGATATGTATACGTACAAGGATTCCTATGTGGGGCATCAAGAAGAGGCACTATGTCCTATTATCTTGTAATATGATATACCTTTAACATTTCAAATATACCTTGAGGTTTAGAATAAGGAAGAAGTAATTGAGAATAATCACTCACTAATAGGTTTGTGGTCCGAGGGGATACCTCAAGTTTATTGGGGAAAGAGTTTTCAATGATAGGTCTGAAGTGGGGAGGCCTTCATGGCTTCTACTTGATGAGATTCTATCTCAATACCTAACATTTCGACCTCTAGTTATCCAATCCATTTTGGTGGGATTGGGTAAGATGTGTTTTTTTATTTTCGGTACACATCCGTCTTCAGGACCAGTTCTTAATTACTGCTTGAGCTCAATTTGGATTAGGAGGGTAGGTTCATAGTCAACCTCATTTGAATTCAATAGTAAGGTTGTTTCAAAATAAAGATAAGAAGGATTGTGGTCTATCTAAAAAGTTGAGGCATGTATAGACTGTCCTTGGGAAGTTCCTCGAGCCCAAGGACCATGACCTGAACATGTACGTGGAGACAGCCATCAGGAGAGAGGTAGTGGAGTTGGGAATTGTTAGTTTCACACAAAGGATGTAACAACACCAGATGGGCCAAATATTGTAGTATATATGATTATTTTATCATCTATTCCTTCAATTAATTGTTTGATTCTGGTGATTCTCAATATTTGGTGTAACCCACTCTAGTCCATTCACTAGGACTAGATCTAGACAGGATTATCATATCCTTGTGGTTTACATAACATATTAGAGGCTAGAGTATCTTTTTTTATATGTTTTGGGAGTCTATAATGATTATGGGGTTGCATCCATCTCATTGGTATATTCTCCTGCATGAGATGCAACAATACAATGTCATCCTTAGATTCGAATTGTTTTATTATGTGTATGTTTTTACTTCTTAAAGAGTAGAATAATATTATTAGATATTGATGGAAATCACGGGAATTTCACTAGTTGGTGGATTTTTTAGTTTGGAAGTCAGTCTATGGAGCCCATTCATTCATTGTTGGATGAGGTTTCAGTAGAAATAGTGGATGATGGGATTGTATAGGTTCCCAAGGACATCAGGTATTTTGTGGAAGCTTTCCTCTAGGTGTTTGTGATAATACCCCATTTATGTGATGTTGAGTTTGGGATATACTTACATAGTAATGGTTTACCAATTATGGTGTAAATTTACAAGATTGAACCTCATATGTTATGGGAGTTGAGGATTCATATATTTGATATAACGCAGAAGGGTTTCAACTGGCACAATGAGTCATCGTTGGAAAATCTACTATTTTTTCCAAGAAGGTTGATGTTAGTCAAAGGTTATTCATAGAATACCAGAGGTTTAATCAATTATATATCAATAATTTCTATCCTCTTTTAATAATGGATGTTCATTTCCATCAATTTAGAGGTGTTAGTTGGTTTTCAATGGTCTACATATGTTCTATATATCAAAATTTCAGGTTGATTAAGGTTAATATCATAAAGACTACCTTTAGAAGACTGAATGGTCAAATTTAGTTTATAGACATTCCATTTGGTGTTACAGAAGAACTATACATGTTCATGGTGCTTGTGAACTTTGTTTTACAAAATTTCCTAAAATTGGTTAACATTGTCTTCCTTGATGAAAAACTGTTCTACTCAAGGTCAGAGAAGGATCATGTTGATCATCTCATAACCTTTTTTCAGGTTCTTCATCGCCAATAAGTCTATCAAAATTTGTACAATTGTATGTTTTGGACCAGAGATTTCCATTTTCTTGGACATGTGGCTCAATAGTGTATATCAGTTGAACCAACAATGGTCGAAGCATTTGTTTCTTGTGAAGAACTGGGGAATGTGGAAGAGGTTCAATGAATTCTAGGTCTCATTGAATATTTTTGGTGCGTTGTTTTAAATTTATCATGATTTACAACCGTGTGGATAATATATTCCATGAAATACCATGATTTTTTGTGGACTAATCAATTATATGTACAATTCATTTACCTGAAAGAGAAATTGGTATGCCATCTATTGCACTAGTTTATAGAGAAAGGGTTAATGTTTGAGGTTTTTAGCGACCATTACCATTTAAAATTTTTATGTGTCTTGAAGAAATGGATGGTGGTGATCACTTATCGTTTTAAGAAGTTACACGCACATGAATTTATCTATACCACACATGATCTAGATCCAGTGACAGTTGTGTTTACACTAAATTTGTGCCAACATTACCTCATCCGAGACATTTGTGTGGTCTTCACAGATCAGAAGAGTCTATGGTATATATATTTACCTACGTGACATGAATCTATGAATGTGGAGGTAGAAGTAGTTCCTTCACGAATATGATTTTGAGGACTCATACACATATCAATGGTGAAATGTCATTGCTGAATCGTTGTGTAGTAATTCATTTAAAGATGTTATTTTGTAGTGTGTAGATGTTTGACGAGGGATAAAGGATTTGTTACCCCTCCAATTAAATGAAATGGTGGACGGTAGAAGAGGTTATTTGTGTCAAATAAGGATTTCATATTCCCTGATGTATCTAGTGGAAGAGTCTCAGTTGGGAGACTCAAAGGTAGAGGTGATGTGTGATTAGGTTTGGCATGGCGATGCTTTAAGGGGGGTCATAGGATGGTTTTGTAAAGGATGATGTTTTAGGGGAGGAGGTTTGTTTTGGTAGAAATGTGTGAGGGGGTCCTTCATGTTTTTTATATATGACATTTTTAGGTACACATTGGAGTTTCTGAAATTTACCTTGGACTAAAGAAATAGTTCTATTGGCCTATGATGAAATGGATAATGGCAGATTTTTTGGAAATTTTATTGGTTTTCTATCATGTAATGTCTGATAATTGGGTTCCTAGTCATTTATTATATCCCATTAATGTTCCTAGGTGGAAATGGGATAACATATCAATTCATTTCATCACACAGTTTCACAGAGAATTGGTTAATTGAGATATTATCTGGGTGATTGTGGAGAGGATTACAAAATAGGCTCACTTTGTAAAATTCAATGAGTTTGGAACATTTTATGTATTAGAAATGAGGTATTTGGGTTAAGTAGTGTGGATATATAGAGTTATGAGGTCTATTTTCAATGATCGTGAATCCAATTTTACCTCCCCAGTCTGGATGTTATTGAAGCATTCTTTTGGCACCCATGTGTTCCTCAACATGAGTCTCCACCCTCCAACAGATGGGAAAACAAGATATACTAACTAGAAGCTAGAGGATATATTATGGGTAAGGATTTAGACCTATGAAGATCATGGTCACTACACCTACCCATTGGTGGGTTTTCATATAATAGTAGTTATCACTCTTCCATTTACATGGCTCCATTTGAATATTTTTTTAAATAGTTTTTTCATTCTCTATTGTTCTGGACTAAGGTTGGGGAGGCAGCAGTTCATGGTCCTGAAGTGGACAACATCACGACAGAAGTGGATCTGGGGGATCGAGAAAAGACGAAAGTAAGACATGACCATATTTGTCCTATTTTGATAATAGGAGTATGAAATTAGAGTTTGAGTTTGGAGACCATGTGTTATTGAAGGTATCCCCTCAACATTGGTAGCTAATATTCAGAATGTTGATTAAGGTATCTGATTGATTATTTGGAACATTTGAGGTGTTGGGGAAAATTGTATAAGTGGATTATTAGTTTTCATTGACACCACTACTGTGAAATAAACATGACGAATTCAAAATATCTCAAATCGTATATTATCTTTACGATGAGTCTCATATCATTGAATATGTAGAGTTGGATATTTAGGAAAACACTGCCTTTATGGAAAATCCAATGAAGATCCAAGACCATAGAGATAATTTTTTTTGATGATGAAACAACCCCCTGGTTTAGGAGTAATAGAGGCGTGGTAGCTTAGATGAATTTACATGTGAGAATGATACATATATGTGATCCCAATACTCAGAGTGGATTTGAGTTTTCAATTATCTTTATCTTAGTATGGATGGGTTTTTCAGAGCATAGGTTTTTGTGAGATATGATGTATACCAATTCTTTTATGGGTGTTGTGTTGTGTTTGATTATGTTACAACTTGAGGAAAATTGATTAATTGATTCGTAATCAATACACATTCTTCTAGGATGTGATTAAGCCAGTGAGGGTCAGTCAATGCTACCTAGGGATGATAATATCTTTACCTTGAGGATGGACATACCAGATTCATATATATAGGATAGTTTGGTTATTTATATTTTATGAGAGTTTGGGTCAGTGGGTATGATTTGTGGAAATGTGTTTGGTGTAGTGAGATTTTTTAGAGGTATGTAGAGGGATGGTTGTTTAGAACCATCCAAAAAACAATTTTGGGTTGGTTTTGAATTATATTGGAAAATTATTATTTTAGAGGTATCTTATGTAACTATCTAGACCTTCCAGCCTGTAAATATGCCAAAAATAGGATTTTTGAGTTGTTTGGGGGTAGTATGAGGTGTTTTGGGACATGCGAGTCCTAAAAATAGTGATTCAATTCAATGCATTGTCAAATTTCTAGTTTTCTATTTGAGACTCATCGCGACGTTGACTAGTTTAGTGATGACTCATCTAGGTGGTGACTCTTTTGTGAAGACTCAACTTGTGGTGACTCATCTAATAGAGACTCATCTAGTGGTGACTCCTCTATTAGTGAATCATCTAGTGGTGATTCATTGGGATATGACTCCTCATAGCGGTGGGTCATCAAGAAGTTATTTCTATAGATGTATCTCATCTAGTGGTGGATGGACTTACTTTTCCTGATTTACTGGCCACTCATCTGGTGGTGACATGCATGGAGGTGACATGTCTGTTGGTGACTCATTAGGGTGGTAAATCATATGGCGGTGACCCATCTAGAATCTAATCATCCAGCGGCGACTCTTCTGGTAGTGACTCATCTAGTGGTGACTCTTCCGGTGGTGACTCATTTCAATACATTTCCATTTTTCAGGAATTATCTATTTTTTCCAATTTTATGTTGATTAAACGAAATATGTTTAATGAATCAATTAATATTATTTAAAGCCATTTCAAAATGTATTTATCAAATCTTAAATATTAAAAATGCACAAAATCCACCTAAAATTTTTAAACACAGGGTCTTGATGAGATCCACTATAATAGAAATTCATAACTGTATCTAATGATGAATGTTTATTAACTAATACTTATAAAGAAAAGAACCCTCCTTCTCCAATTTGGTCTAGATTTCTCTTGAGAATGATCATCCCAAATCATTCGTTCTTCTACTTGGGTAGCATGTTTTCTGTAGTTAGTTCATGTATTCACTAGATAGTTTCCTCCGGGACGTGAACCTCTATTTTTTGGTCCAGTATTGTTTTGTTGATTATCTTTCTTCCATGTAGGATATCATTCGTCTCATTTTATATGTGTATCATATGGGATTTCCATTTAATATTTTTCACTTTTGAATGTGGTTGCCTCTATATTAAGAAAGATAATGAATCAATATATATTGAATTTAAAGGGGAGGTTGAATGTAATGTATATTCTTGCATCCTCTTTTTGATTTTATTCTTATTGATTTAATATTATGATTGTATGAGTGTAATTACATGATAAAGATCATTTATTTTAGTTTTTTGATTCTAATATAGTGACTTTTCTTTTGAAACCACTATTTTTATGATTGTTTAGTATCAGAAAAAATAATTGGATAATTATGTGTAGTAGTTTAATTAATTAAATTACCTAGTATCTAATGGCTTGTGTCATAACACCCTAAAATAATCAACTTAAATTAAATAAGATATCATTTACTAAATCTTAAAAATTGGTGTGTTGTGATATATGATATGATGTGTTTGGGTGACACGAGATTTGTATGGATGAGAAGTGGATTTGCGATGAAAGGTGGTGGTGGATGTAATATTTGGGCTATTAAAATATTATACATAGTGTATGTTGTTTTGATCTTGGTTCTCTAATGGTATGGATGGTGATGACAATGAGCATGGAAATAAATTGTATATTTTTTAGTAAAATGGGATGGTAACAGAGAATCTATAAATTGGTTTAATATTAATTACATATTAAAAATGAATTGTGTCGTGCATTGAACCTATGTGGGGTTGTGAATTTAGTATTGGATGTGGACATGGGGGACCTGGTGAGTTGGATTTGTATCTTTCCTGTAAACCCATAGATGTGGATTGTGTGGATTCATATATATGTATATAAACATTTTATTTTCCATGGGTTTTTTATATTTTCTGCAGTAACATCATGAACTATGTGTTTATAACTGTATAGTTGGATGGGGGTTTCATTCCCATTATCCCGGTGGGTGGATGGATAGCTAGCCACTGACTCTTCCATGATCACTCTTCTAGGTGATAATGTTCCAGGAGTCTTCAGTAAAGTTGTGATGGGTGGTCCCATGTGTCTCCAAGATGAGTTGTGGTGTACTTTCACCGGTTTCTATAGGATGATATATGTTGTGATGGATCAAGTGTGTGTGGGAGTGATAAGATTTGTTTTGATGGACAATGATTGTTAGGGTGGTATGTGTTTCTTGGTGTGGCATAGGTGTGTACAGGCAGTTTGTGATGTGATATATATGGATGATGTGAGAGAAGCATGTCATATTGTTTTGGTGTCTGAGACTGGATAATCAATGGGAATGTAGTGTGGGGTGTCATATCACCATTGGGATTTATGTTATATTATATTACAAGGATACATTATATGGTGAGAGAACCATGGTGAGGATTGGGTTATGGTTATTATACCTATTAGGTGTTTTTTGGTTCTATTTAATATCAATGGTTCATTTGTATACTCCTTCCACATGTGCAAGAGATACATTGGTTTTCCTAATGAGTAACTTGTATTCTCACCCTATGTAAATAAAACTATGAACAGGTTTCTAGGATGATTACATAGACCATGAGGGGCATTTATAGTTGTTCCCTCAGACAATTTATATGTTGCTACTCTAGTTTTTAGGTATTTACTTTGGATTCTTTTATCTGATTCAGTTTTAATTTTCACATTCATTTTAGGTGGGTTTTTGGTTTTCATATATATATTTTAGATATTTTATTATGGTTGATACACCCTATCTACCCATCTTCCTTCCATATACAAGGATGATAACTCCCATATTGTGATATTTTTACACCCTTGCTGCTAGTTTCCATCTCATGACCTAATGGTGGTAGGTATTATGGGTAATTTTCTCTCTCCTATAATTTATGTTTCTTTAGTGGGAGGGGGTTGTGTTAAAAACATATATGAAAAAAAGTTAATATTACACAAAGTATAACATTATGTAAGAAACCAGTTCTTTCATTGAGGTATAGATATTTAAATTCAACTTATACTTAATATAATGGGATAAAATATTTCTATGGATGCTTTCATTCCAATTAAAAAATGTGAATGGGTCCTACACATCAGGTACTTTTATGTAAACTCTGTGTATGGAGGGCTATACTCCATGTAATCCTTGTACACAAGCATGTGATTTTCTCTCAAGGAGTCGTACATATACTGCATGTAGTCCCAAGTACACACCGTGTAGTTTTTTAAATTATTGTATTAGGAACTAAATTTTTTTCCAAAACAGATAGAAATGAAACCCATTTGATGAGCAACATGCCCAAGAAAAATCAAATTGGATTTTTCCTCCCATTTCATGGTTGGATCTCCAATTCAAACACCAACGGATGTGACGGATTCCCCTCAGTAATCTCTCAATTCCTCTTGATCAATTAGTCCTAATTTCTTATCTCTATATTATTATTTAAGGTAGAGATTTTATACCCATTTTGTTGATTTACTACATTCTAGATTGAATTAGAGATCGATGCTCAATGAGGAGTGTCATATGAGTATGAGGTAGGTGGTCTTGTGCCATCCTTTTATTATAATGATGTTTATCTATTCTGAATTGTTTGTCTACCACTTTTAGGGTGACTCTTGATTAAATAATGAAACATGTGATTCCATATTTAAAATTATATAATTTATTGGATAATATGAAAGCATTTTTAGGGTTTTGAATGATGATTTTGGGACACCCCATCTATGTGACTTCCTTGGATGGTCATTTAGACAATAATTCCTACAAGTCATGACATGAATTTCCATTCATGGGTTGTTAAAATTTTATTTCTCATTGTGTGAATTTCCCACATGAGATACATTTTATGTTAAGCCTTGTAAATGTTTAAATTTCATTATAGGCTTGTTTTGGGTTTTTATGTGTGATTTATCATTGTTTAACAATGTAATACATTAATTTACATATGTTTGTTATTATATTAACTAATCCCACGAGAGTTGATTATGTTAAATCCATATGTTAGTATAATTCCCAGGAGTTTATTTTTTACATGGAATGTGTAATGGAATTAAATATTAAATAGAGGTAATTTCAAATGGACGAGCCATAGTCTCAGTTAAGATACAAGGTCAGGCTCTTATGACTAATTTCACCTTATCTGCCTTTAGTAAATCATTTTCTCGGTTAAATGACAATGGATGAGATCAAGAGGATAAGTGTGTAATGTCCATAAGAGAGCTACATATAGGGTGGTATGGCTTATATAGGCTTATTTAAAATTATTATAGAACCTAGGACCCATTTAGGGATACCTATGCAGGGCTCAATTGGAATATGATTTAAATTATTATTATGTCACGAGTTGATGGTTACTTTTATATGGGTGGTTGTTAGGCCTAGTCCAGACCTCAAGACTTTATATAATATGATGAACGTGAAGAAATTAATAGATAAATTATGATGTGTCTTCCAAAAGAATGCATAGGCTTTGATTTGATCTTCAGTTCTACATGATTAAATTTTCTTCTGATACATATGTTGGGAATAATTTTGAGTACTCATAGATTATGACATTCACTATTGTACATTGTATGTTTTATATATCCACTAATTGAATGCAATAGATCATGGGTGGTATACTACTATGATTTCGTCTCACACCCTATTTTGGTAATTTTTTTGGGTCCAAATGGATTATACAAGTGTAGATGTTGATAAGGGAAAGTTCTCTTCTACATGTACTTGTAGTGCTGCTAAGGAGTCAAAGATCATGTGACTGAATCATGGATTTAAATGATTCTAAGTATCTTTTAGTTTCTTTTTTTATTTTGAGACATATATTTTGTATTGATACAATGCACTTGTTTGGATAGTTTTCCTGAACATGTGACATGACACATCATCTTTTCAAATGAATGATGCTTTGTTATTTATCTTATCAATCTTCCACTATTTATTTTAGTTGTATGTTGTTTAGTACTTTTGTTCTTGTATATTATTATTTTTTTGTGCTACACTCTGCCAATGAGGGAATAGATTTCCCACTCTCACACCATAGGCCCTCATTTCTAGTCAATAGAATTTCTTTTTTGAGGAAATGTGCTTGAGGACTTGTGGTCAACTCGGTACGAGGCTCCTGTAGAGTGGACCCCAGATCCAGGTTTTTAAAAGTGGTATTAGAGGCATTTCGATCATGGTTTGGATTAATTTCTAGTGAAGATATAAATGATATAGAATTTGGTAATTAACAGTGTCTTGGAGTAGGTACCTCTTTTACATCGAAAATCCAAATTAACTCAGATTAAATTGTAATTTTTTGGTATTTTGATGTATTAAAGTTGACTCAATTTCACAATTGGGTGACATAATTATTTTTTGATATTATTATTGATATTATTAGGCTTCCCTTTTGTTAAAAAATGATGAGATGATGGTATTCCATCTCATTCATTGTATAGGAACTTGTAATAAATCACATTCCATTCATTCATTCCCTACCGTTAAGAGAGAATTACTGATTGCATGATGTTGTGATAGATGTCATGCTAGATACAGATGTTTTTCTGATAGGTACCGTGATTCATATTCATGATGTTGTGACATGTGTACTGGAACTTGTCATGGAATAATTTAATGGATGAAAAACCACCCTTTCTATGGAGTATGGGCCCTTTTGGATTGGAATTTTGTGGATCAAGGTTCGTCCGTGGGATATAGATTGTCTTTTCATGTTCTATATAAGTAGGTCAAGCATTGATTCAATGGGTTTATGGACCCCTACAAATCAGAATTCGGTACACCATTTCTTTATATTGGATAAATAGGGGTTTTGGGGATGTTTCTAAGGCTTACTTTCTGGAAAACTAGACAAAACGACATGCGGAACTATGAACACATGCTATTTGTTCATCTATTTGTGTAGAAAAGAACATTTTAAGTACACATTGTGTATTCTAAGAACATGTCATGTCGTTTTTTCATTCTGTGTCCATCTGAGAGAGAGAGAGAGAGAATGGGTTGATGAATTTTGATCAGAACATGTATTGTTCCTTTGGCACACCCTATATTGTTTTACATATATATAACAATGTGGATTTTGTCATATAAAAGTACATGGCCATGAGGGAATACTTGAGTAACTGATGTGTGTCATATGATCATGTTGTGTACCTGAGAAATTACATGACCAAGGTCAATGGGAGTACATGAAAATGTAAGAGCACAAATATACATGTCATGTATAGCTCCTACATGTAGTGTACCTAGTATGGTTACACGCCTAGGTCAGCGGGAGTACACGACTATGTGAGAGTTTAAGGGGACATGTCGTGTTTAGTTGATACACACTGTGGACCCATATTTTTTTGACATTTGATAATTTCCATATCTTGTTTAGTTCTTGTGCTCTTCTACTATATACCTTGACTAATAAATTATAGTTAGGTGTAGGTGTTGGAATTTATAGTGTAATACCTCCTCAAAAACCTCTAGATGTACCCCATGAGAGTAGTGATGATCATACCCCAGAGGTAGTGGGCCATGGGATACCAGTGGACACTCCCATCATGCCTATTGTGGGACTAGCTGGTATATCTGATGCTATTGGTAACACAATTTTTTTTGGAGGAATTATATTATTTCAGAAAATATTTCAAGGAGCACAACTACTTTCCATTTCTAGGTAAAAACTGACATGGGTGTTTTGGCAGCAGCATCGGCCCATGTTTTTTGGGGAATGGAGGACACATGCTAAAGTGTCTTATATTGAGGTCATGTTATCGGTCTTCATGCATCTTGAGATGCATCTTGATAATAGGGTCATGCTCGTGACTTATATGCAGCGTGATTCCACTAAGAGATGCTGAGATTTTACCACACAAATAGAGTGTTAGTGTGACATGCTGTTGGAATATTTTCATACAGCCTTCAATGAATACTTCTATCACAATATGATGAAGACTGAAAAATACCTTGAGTTTATACATTTTGGGAAGGGTGCTCTATCAGTTATGGATTAATCTGCCCACTTTACTGAACTCTAGTGCTTCACACCTATTTTGATGGGTGATGATCTGTCAATGTCTAGGGGATTTGAGGATGTTATTAGCTATGACAACCTCTAATTGGTGAGTATCTTCTGGCGGAATACATTTATACGATAGTGATCCCAACACCGATTACCGACTGAAATAAGAAGGAATATGGAGGTGCGATCCAAGGCATCTCAACATAGAGATCTAGTAAAATTTCGACATGTAGCCAGAATCATCATCTAGAGCATACATGTTCGAATATAGTACTCAGAAAATATTTTATGGTATCTAATAAATTTTCTTCTATTGTATAAGAATTAGATATACAAGACCTCAATGCCTGATAGACCAGTTGAGTGTCGAGCATTGTTGCCGGATGGCCACTTATATAATTCTTATAGGATGTTTCCACCTTCTTCTAGTGTGAGAGGGTCTGCACAAACTCCATCTTTAGGAGCAGGGTCAGTAGCATCTCACTAGTAAGAAAATTATAATGTGTAATGCATTTTCTGTGGAGGTAGTAGTCATGGTCGTGTCAACCAATCCCGAGGATCTCATCAATAGTAGGGTGGGTAGGATTAGGGTATCCAGGTAGTGTCTCAAGTCCACGGTACATTATAGACTTATGAAGTGCAAAAAACTTGTTAGGAGCGGGATCTCAGACCTTCCATTATTAGAGGTACTATTATTGCCTCCATTGTTTTATCTTCTACACTCTCTCACCCAACGGATTCACATACTTTCATATTTGTTCCTATTGTGGAGAGCCTAGTGCCCATATTTATTACTTTTAATGATGTTTTGAAACTAGATATGTTGTTAGGTATTAGAACAGCAGGTGTGATATAGTGCAAGGAGTTTCCCTTTGAAATTGGTGGGTGTCGCTTCATTTTGTATCATTATATATTATAGATGATAGAACATAACATCATAATTAGAATGGACTGGTTAGACTCCCTTCAATCATTTTTTGATATTTATCATGTAAGAGTGAGTTTTTCATCACCTGAGGGAATATCGTTTCATTAAAAGGGCTAGTGGTAGTATAGGCATGGCGAGCTAGACATGAGCATTGTGGGTTGAGAGGGTTGACCAAAAAAATTACTAGTTTATATATGGATGACAAGGGGAATCGTAAGATATACTTTCCTCCAGTGGTTGATCATTTCAAGGATGTCATCTCGAATGAATTATCGGGTTATTCTCTAGTAATATATGTTGATTTTTCGATCAAGCACATACCAGGAGCTACATTGGTATCCATTCATCCATATAGTATTGATACCTTGGAGTTAGAAGATCTCAATTGGTAGCTATATGATTTAGAGGATAATATTTTCATCATACCTAGTACTTCTCCTTGGGGATCACTGGTACTTTTTTTGAAAACGGAGGAATGTACCCTCAGGATATGAGTGGATTATTAGAAATTGAACTAGTTGATTGTTAATAACTGGTATGCTTTTCTATGAGTATATAATCTCTTCAATCAACTTTGAGGATCTCGTGTATTCTCCCTGATTTATATGAGCTCTGGTTATCATCAAGTGGATGTTAGATCATCAAACATATCTCTCATAGCTTTATGTTGCAGATATGGTTTGCACGTGCATGTGGTTATGCAGTGCGATCTCATGAACACACTAGCGGTCTTCATGTAACTGATGAACTAAGTGTTCCATTACTATATTGATTTTTTTGGTTTCATGGATTATATATTTCCACATATTTTGAGAACATTTTGACTACACTTAGAGAAAATCTGTTATATGGTAAGCTCTCGAATTTTCGCATCTGAATGGATCAGATTCACTTCATGGGTCACGTCATCTCAGAGACATGAGTATTAGTGGACCCAGAGAAGGTGAAATAAGTAGTTACCTTGGAGAAACCCAAGAATTTTTTTGAGGAGTGGAGTTTTCTATAGCTGGTTTCTTACTATTAGTGTTTCATATAATAATTCTCATGCATATTAGTGCCAATTAATGGCTTGAAAACAAAGGGTGTGAATTATATATGGTCATATTCTTGTGAGATGGTCTTCTAGGAATCGAAATAGAGTTTGACTCCATCACTGATACAAATTTTTCTAGATCCAGGAAAGAGTTATATGGTGTACTATGATGTATACGGTATCAGTTTGGAAGTAGTTATTATGTAGGGAGATCGAGTGGTTGTGTACAAGTATCAACAATTGAGGCCACATTAGAGGAACTACCTGATGCACAATTTATATTTAGATACAATTCTTCATAACCTATTCTGTTGAAGACATTACATTTTGGGAGAGAATTTTGGGGTGTGCACATACAAGAAAAGACTCAGGTACATATTTTATCATTATTACTTGAATTAGAGGCAATGAAGGTCAGTGGAATACATTCATCCATTTGACATATATACTTTCTACATTCTTGGGAAAGGAAATGTAGTGGCAGATGCATTCAGAAAGAGGGATCTGATATAGGTAGTGAAGCAACCCATTAGTGAGTGGTAGTTAATGGTTTTGTTCTCTGCGATGCACATGCTTGTGAAATAATTTCCAGGAAAAACATTTACTTTATCCATAGATGATACATCTACATTACTAGACAGAGTGAAGATAATGCATATATCAGATTATGAAGTCCTAGTTCTGTGGGAGGGTATGTCATGTGAGGACTCTCCTCCTGGTTGAACCATAGGTGAGGATGTGTTTATTCAGTTATACGGTTATGTAAGGGTATCAATAGACATTCTTGAGGAGATGATGCATTATTTTTATGCTTCTTTTTGGGATATTCATCTTGGTGTCAACAATATGTATTAGGATTTTCATCATTAGTACAAGTTTCCAAGAATGATGGGATATGTAGCTGGGTTTGTCATGTCATTTTCCTCCAATCTGTAAAGACACGTAAAATTCAAGGAAATTTTTTTCTTAATTTTCTTTAGAATTTTACAAGAGCGCGGTTTCAGACGGCACCTGATTCCGAGGCCCGGAGTGCCCGGAATTATTTTCCGAAGTTTGGCTCGGGTACGTTCAGTGAACGAACGAGCGGGAAATTCCTAACTTTTGATCCGGTGCCGGAATTGAAATCCGAGGGTACCGATGAACTCGCAGCGCCGATATTCGCTTAAAGAGACCTTTTCGGGAGTTGCGTTTGATGCGGGTTGAAAGTTAGTTTTGGGGTTTTTTTTAGTTTGAGTTAAATAAAATTGTGTAGAACAATTTTATTATAACTTGTTAAAAACCTACCAAAGTAGGTTGGAAGTGGGACCCACACCCACTTAACCTCCCTTGGGAGGATTAAGTGTGGTGGGGCCCACACGAACCCCTAAACCTTTCAAATTCTCCCAACTCCCTTAACGCCTAATTTATTGGCTTGAGTTACCTTTTTAATTATGGGAGTTAAAGCTTTTGAATTTCAAACTTTTGAAATTCTAATGTGTTATGTGTTAATAAAATAAGATGTTGTCTTATTTTATTTTGGGGTTTTTTTTGTTTGTCTTCTTGAGAGGTGGAGAGCTCTTCTTCTTCTTCAAACTCAACGAAGAACGCGAAAAACGTCGTTCTTCAACGAAGAACTTCTCCGCCGAAGAACACGGTCCATCCGCGACGCCGTATCCGCGACGCGACGTACTTCTTCCGCGTCATCTCTTCCGCGACAGTTTTCCGCGACGAACGCCATCGACAACGACTCTTCCTCCGACGTCAAAGGAATCGACACCGATATTCCACGACTACGTCAACGTGCGACTATCGAGGTAGGGGTTCTTGAGTTTGTTGTTTTCTTTATTATTTGAATTTCCTCAAGACTTGACGAAGAACGCTCAATTCCCGACGAAGAACGCCGCTCCGCTCTTCTTCGTCTCCCGTGTCAACGAAAGAGAACACCGCTTCCTCCTCGGACCTTCTTCGTCGGCATACGAAGATTCGCCAATGACGTAACTCTTCGGGCATATCTCTTCATCAACGGATTGACGAACGACGACCGCGACGCCCGACCACCGCGACGTTGTCTTCCACGGGACGTTGTCAAATCATCGATCTTATACCCGAGGTAGGGGTTGTTGATTCAATATTTATTTATTCCATTTCTTGCTCGTGGATCGCATGTCTACGTGAGGCTTTTGAATATTTTATATAAGTGTTATTGTTAACGCGAGGGGGGATGGACCGCACGAACACGGCCGAAACCCCCCCCCCCCCCCCCTCCATCGTTCTTGTTTATTCTTGCGGATGGAAGCAAGTGGCGTGGTGTCGTCGCACCACGCGGATGATCGTACTTTTATTTTACGCGGCGCCGTCGTGCCATGCTGAGGTAGAATCTTCAAGAACGCGACGCCGTCGCGCCGCGTTGAAAGGAATCAAGGTACGGCGAAAGGGGCGCGGTGCCGTCGCACCGCGCGGGACGACGAACACCGCAGCCGGTTCCGGGCCGCGGCGGAACGAGGAGACCGCGGCCGGTTCCGGGCCGCGGCGGAAGAGAAGACCGGCGGCCGGGCCGCCGGCGTCGGAAGCCGAAGGGGGGGACCGGAATTTCCGGTCCCGTTTGAGAAAACCGGCCGGCCAGCTGGCCGGCCGGATGTCTTAAAAACCGGGGGAATTAATCCCCCGGCCAACCCATAAAAACCCCCCTCTTTAAGAGGGGGGCGGCTCTTTGAAGGAGGGGGGTAGCCGGCCCCCTCGGTTCCGCACCAGCAGGCCCCCTCATGTGAGGGGGCGGTTTGTTTTAAAACCGGCGCGGCACGTGCCGCGCCGCCAGGGGGGAAAAAACGGGGGAGGGCGGGGGTCTCACCCGCGCGCCGCCTGCGTGCCCAGCGCGCCGCCGCGCCGCCCCATCGCGCCGCCGCGCCGCCTCCGTGCGCCGCCGCCGCCACCGCGCCGCCCCAGGGGGGGGGGGGGGTCGGGCCGGGTCGGCCCGGACCCGGACCCCCCCGTTTCGAACCAGAATCGGTTTTTGGGCCATATCTTGAGCCTCGGACCTCCGAATGACGAACCGTCTGCGGCAACGCGATCCTTGGATCGAGACGGTCGTTTCGGCATATCGCACTCAAGGTTTCGGATTACTTTGAGTTCGGCCGGGTTGGTTCGTTCACGAAACCAACCGGGTCTTCGGAGCGGAAACGCTCATATCTCGAGCTACGAACGTCTGATTGACGCGCCGTCAGTCGCGATTTGTTCCTCTTAGTGAGACGGATCTTTTGGCATACTCCGCCCGAGGTTTGGACGCAGGTGGAGTACGGTCGGGTTGGTTTAGCCTTAAAAACCAACCAGGCCCCGGAGACGAAAATGCCAATAACTCTCAGACCGGGCGTCCGATTGACGCGCCGTCTGTTGCGTTGAGTTCCTGTTGACGATACGGAACTTTTGGATACATCAACTCTGGTCTTTGTGACAGTTGATGTATCAGCCTCTCGGCTCGTGGAGCGGATCCTCCGAACGAGCTTACTGTGTGCGGGAACCCTAGTGCTGGCTGCGACTGTTACTGTGACGACTACTACTACTGCTACTGTGACTGCGACGACGACAGTACCAAGATCCCGTGTGGTTTCGACGATGAAGACTACAGCACTCAGCGAACCTACGTGGAACAGTGCTACCGAACCTGTGTGAGCTGAATCTTCTTTTTACCTTGAGCGGTGGAGCGCTTGGGTGTAGCGGCGGACCCGTGGTACTTGACAGAGGTGGTGCGCTTGGATGCAGCAGCAGACCCTTGGCGGTGGAGCGCTTGGTTGTAGCGGCGGACCCGCGATACTCTACGGAGTGTGTGCGCTTGGTTGTAGCGACAGACCCGCGACGGTAGAGACGTGCGTGCGGAGTACGGAGACCGTGTAGATGACTAAGACCTGACGACTGCTTGACCGACTCGACTTGGAGTGAGTCGACTAGCCCAGTGGACGGAGCGCCCAGTAGTTGGCAGTAGACCCACGGCGGACGGAGCGCCTGGTAGTTGGCGGCAAACCCGCGGTACTCGACAGGAGGAGTACCTCAGTAGGCTATCTGGGTGAGTGCCCGGTATTTGGCAGTAGACCCTCAGCGGACGGAGCACCCGGTAGTTGGCAGCAGACCCGCGGTACTCGACAGGAGGAGTACTTCAGCAGTCTTAGGTTAGTGAGCAGTACCTCAGAGTCGTGACAGGACCACTGTACACTTCAGAGTTGGGGCTCTTCAACTTTTACGGTTTCGATAATGAAAATCCTGGTTTGAGCTGAGTCTATGATCTTTGTGATTTCCTCATGATTGAGATGGGTCGCTTGATAACTTAGGTATATGTATGGGCATATACCTGGGTAATGGTTATCCGTTGATTTCATAAACTTGTTATAATCTGTGTGGATTTTCTGTTTACTCTTCTTTGTGGATTGGGTTGTTCTTGGGCTCGGTGTTGGAGCCGAACGGAAATTGATGACTTAGGTATATGTATGGGAATATACCTAAGCAGTGTCAGTTGTTACTTCGTGATTGTTACTTTTCTTCGTGGTTTAACCATTGTGGATTTGAGAGACCTTCAGAGGTCTCGGGGTCCCTACTGAGTAGCGTATACTCACCCCTGCACGGGCTTTGCCCGCACTATGTTGTGTTGGTTGCAGACGACGGACAGCGTTGACCTTAGCTGAGGCTTACAGAGCGGGACGGTACCCGGAGGTGGACCACTGGGCAGGACGTGCACGGAGCGGACGGCGGGACCCATGGAGCAGAGGAGCTATCTGTACCCACCCTTCAGGTGGGATTTCTAGTGGGCAGCTCGGTGTAGCGGTTTACCTTTCAGTTGCTGTTTTCCCCTTTTCGAGTTGTACTTTACTTTCAGTTTGGGTTTGTATTCTGGCCCATTTACTTTTCCGCACTTTCAGTTGTACTCTGCTTTTTTTTAGTGTTTACTTTCCGCTTGTTTACTCTGTGGTGTTTGTTTACTTTACAAAGGCAATGCCTTCCCTTTTTACTGGGATTTACGCCTTGGTGCTAGTCGCCAGCCCCTGGCCTATGGAAGGCGGGCTTGGGGTAGTCACGGCACGGACCCCGAGGGCGGGTCGTGACAAATTGGTATCAGAGGAGTTCGGTTCTACTGCGAACTCTGATCTTTTCTATGTGAAGCAATAATGTTTAGCGTATTGAGTATGGTTATCAGTCCAGGGAGTCCAGTGTTGGTGCGGCGGCCGACGTATCCGTACACCAGGACCCTGACTTCTGATTTCCGACTTAATGCACGAAAACATTGATTGCGTGTGTATTTCAAAGTTTTCTTTGTGATTTCTGTGTGTCAGCTCACCAGGTATACTGTTTGACCGTGGCGCACCTGTTTCCTTTCAGGATGGCCCCACGACGGCAGCCAGCTAGGGTTCCGAGAGTCGAGCGAGACGACAGCCCACCGAGCCACGAGGCCTCGGTGCAGGGCCCTTTTCCAGTAGTGGCACCGGCGGTAGCTTTACCCGCCGAGCCCCCGATGCTTCCAGCAGCAGCCGCTGACGATGCACGTCGCCTCAGCGCACTGCATGAGTTTCAGCGCCAGCGACCGCCCAGGTTTCGCGGGGAGACGGATCCCCAGGCAGCAGAGGACTGGCTGGAGGCAGTAGTTCGAGTGTTTAGGCTAGTGAGGACACCAGCAGACCTCATGGTGATCCTCGCTGCGAGCCTACTACACGCAGCAGCAGGACGATGGTGGAGCTTGATGCTCCAGGTGCACTATGAGGCATCTCTACTTTGGACAGACTTTGAGAGAATCTTCCGCTCGGAGTTCGTCCCAGCCACCCTTCGTGCGGTGCGTATCCAGGAGCTTCTACAGCTGCGGCAGGGCAGCATGACGGTCGCTCAGTACGCGGCGAGGTTCACCGACCTTTCTCGGTACTCGACAGACATGGTACGGGACCCCTTCTTCCGGGCCCAGACCTTCGAGCAGGGTTTGAGACACGAGATCAGGGCATCGCTGATCTCCCTCAGCATACCGACTCAGACAGGAGTACTGGAGCGGGCACTTCTGATCGAGAGTTTCCTTGCTGAGTCTACACCAGCACAGCAACTCACCGCAGGGCGGCACGTGGCAGAGTCATCTGCAGCAGGTAGCCGACGGATGACTCAGGGTTCCAGGCAGACCAGACCTACCGGTGGCCGACTGCATGACTCAGGCTCAGTTGTACGGGGAAGCCGGGGTGGAGTCAGAGCCAGGCGTGCCGAGAGTGGGAAGTGTTACTCCTGTGGCGGGATTGGTCACATGGCTCGTGACTGTCCGACCCGCCATGCTGATGATCAACAGTTAAGTGAAGAACCTCCCAGGCAGAGGCAGAGGTTCGACCGTGGCGGTCCGCAGGGAGGAGGCGGACGAGGCAGAGGAGCTGGACGAGCAGCCGGTGGTAGGCGACGCTTTGAGGCTCTTCCACCACCACCACCAGGAGGTCCACCCCGACCACAGGGAGTAGGTGAACATGCGAGAGCTCAACTTCAGGAAGCCGAGGCCTTCGATCATGGAGCTCTGGGAGCCGATGGACAGGAGCTGAACTAGTGGATACATCCTTTGTACTTCTAGTTCCTTGTTACATTTGTGTAGCGTCTTGTATTATGAGCTGCAATAATAAAAGACGCATACCTTTGTGATATTTTCGTTCCTGTCCTCTTTCGTGATGTTACTAAGAGGTTCCAGTTTTGACTGTTGACTTGACCCTCACTTGTGAGACATCTATTGGAGGAGACCCAGTTACCACACACTGATGCCGATAGTGTGACTCAACCCTTGGAGGCGAGAGTAACGGTTGAATCTCTTAGTAGTAGCGTCGAGGCCTTACGACGTCATCCTTGGTATGGATTATTATCATCCATGTTAAGATTGACTGTTTTAGGCAAAGAATGTGGTTCATCCAGGGGATGAGACCAGATTTCTCTTTTCGGCAAAGAAGAAATCTTGTAGCTCTTGTGGGACCTGTGATGGTCCAGGCCACGACAGAGAAGGTCCAGGTCATCCAGGAGCGGATGAGGACAGCACAGAGCCCGCAGAAGTCATACGCTGATAGGAGGCGAAGGCCACTAGAGTTCGAGGATGGTGACCACGTCTTCTTGCGGGTCTCACCTCGACGTGGTATTCAGAGATTTGGCCGAGGTGGCAAGTTATCTCTGCGTTTCATTGGACCCTTCCAGATTCTCAGCAGGATTGGCGAGGTGGCTTATCGCCTGGCTCTACCACCTCAGTTGCACCGGGTGCACGACGTCTTCCACGTGTCTCAGCTGAGGAGATACGTGCACGACCCGACGCACATCTTTGACCATGGGGAGCTTGACGTTGACGATGGGGAGACTTTTACGGAGGTCCCGGTGGAGATAGAGGATCGACAGGAGCGGGTCCTGCGTGGGCGATCGATTCCTCTCGTGCACATCAGATGGCAGCACGAGAATCTCCAGGAGAGCACATGGGAGCGGTAGGCTCAGATGCGTGCTCAGTACCCTAATTTGTTTCCCTAGTTTTTGATGTAGCTTTACGGGGACGTAAATCCCTGAGGTGGGAGTAATGTAAAGACCCGTAAAATTCAAGGAAAATTTTTTCTTAATTTTCTTTAGAATTTTACAAGAGCGCTGTTTCAGACGGCACCTGATTCCGAGGCCCGGAGTGCCCGGAATTATTTTCCGAAGTTTGGCTCGGGTACGTTCAGTGAACGAACGAGCGGGAAATTACTAACTTTTGATCCGGTGCTCGGAATTGAAATCTGAGGGCACCGATGAACTCGCAGCGCCGATATTCGCTTAAAGAGACCTTTTCGGAAGTTGCGTTTGTTGCGGGTTGAAAGTTAGTTTTGGGGTTTTTTTTAGTTTGAGTTAAATAAAATTGTGTAGAACAATTTTATTCTAACTTGTTAAAAACCTACCAAAGTAGGTTGGAAGTGGGACCCACACCCACTTAACCTCCCTTGGGAGGATTAAGTGTGGTGGGGCCCACACGAACCCCTAAACCTTTCAAATTCTCCCAACTCCCTTAACGCCTCATTTATTGGCTTGAGTTACCTTTTTAATTATGGGAGTTAAACCTTTTGAATTTCAAACTATTGAAATTCTAATGTGTTATGTGTTAATAAAATAAGATGTTGCCTTATTTTATTTTGGGGTTTTTTTTGTTTGTCTTCTTGAGAGGTGGAGAGCTCTTCTTCTTCTTCAAACTCAACGAAGAACGCGAAAAACGTCGTTCTTCAATGAAGAACTTCTCCGCCGAAGAACACAGTCCATCCGCGACGCCGTATCCGCGACGCGACGTACTTCTTCCGCGACATCTCTTCCGCGACGGTTTTCCGCGACGAACGCCATCGACAACGACTCTTCCTCCGACGTCAAAGGAATCGACACCGATATTCCACGACTACGACAACGTGCGACTATCGAGGTAGGGGTTCTTGAGTTCGTTGTTTTCTTTATTATTTGACTTTCCTCAAGACTTGATGAAGAACGCTCAATTCCCGACGAAGAACGCCGCTCCGCTCTTCTTCGTCTCCCGTGTCAACGAAAGAGAACACCGCTTCCTCCACGGACCTTCTTCGTCGGCATACGAAGATTCGCCAACGACGTAACTCTTCGGGCATATCTCTTCGTCAACGGATTGACGAACGACGACCGCGACGCCCGACCACCGCGACGTTGTCTTCCGCGGGACGCTGTCAAATCTTCGATCTTATACCCGAGGTAGGGGTTGTTGATTCAATATTTATTTATTCCATTTCTTGCTCGTGGATCGCATGTCTACGTGAGGCTTTTGAATATTTTATATAAGTGTTATTGTTAACGCGATGGGGGCCGGACCGCACGAACACGGCCGAAACCCCCCCCCCCCCCTCCATCGTTCTTGTTTATTCTTGCGGATGGAAGCATGTGGCGTGGTGCCGTCGCACCACGCAGATGATCGTACTTTTATTTTACGCGGCGCCGTCGCGCCACGCCGAGGTAGAATCTTCAAGAACGCGACGCCGTCGCGCCGCGTTGAAAGGAATCAAGGTACGGAGAAAGGGGCGCGGTGCCGTCGCACCGCGCCGGACGACGAACACCGCGGCCGGTTCCGGGCCGCGGCGGAACAAGGAGACCGCGGCCGGTTCCGGGCCGCGGCGGAAGAGAAGACTGGCGGCCGGGCCGCCGGCGTCGGAAGCCGAAGGGGGGGACCGGAATTTCCGGTCCCGTTTGAGAAAACTGGTCGGCCAGCTGGCCGGCCGGATGTCTTAAAAACCGGGGGAATTAATCCCCCGGCCAACCCATAAAAACCCCCCTCTTTAAGAGGGGGCGGTTCTTTGAAGGAGGGGGGCAGCCGGCCCCCTCGGTTCCGCACCAGCAGGCCCCCTCATGTGAGGGGGCGGTTTGTTTTAAAACCGGCGCGGCCTGTGCCGCGCCGCCAGGGGGGAAAAACGGGGGAGGGCGGGGGTCTCACCCGCGCGCCGCCGCGCTGCCTCAGCGCGCCGCCCCCGGGGGGGGGGGGGGGGGGGGGTCGGGCCGGGTCGGCCCGGACCCGGACCCCCCCGTTTCGAACCAGAATCGGTTTTTGGGCCATATCTTGAGCCTCGGACCTCCGAATGACGAACCGTCTGCGGAAACGCGATCCTTGGATCGAGCCGGTCGTTTCGGTATATCGCACTCAAGGTTTCAGATTACTTTGTGTTCGGCCGAGTTGGTTCGTTTACGAAACCAACCGGGTCTTCGGAGCGGAAACGCTCATATCTCAAGCTATGAACGTCCGATTGACGCGCCGTCAGTCGCGATGTGTTACTCTTAGTGAGACGGATCTTTTGGCATACTCAGCCCGAGGTTTGGACGCAGGTGGAGTACGGTCGGGTTGGTTTAGCCTTAAAAACCAACCGGGCCCCGGAGACGAAAATGTCAATAACTCTCAGACCGGGCGTCCGATTGACGCGCCGTCTGTTGCGTTGAGTTCCTGTTGACGATACAGAACTTTTGGATACATCAACTCTGGTCTTTGTGAAAGTTGATGTATCAGCCTCTCGGCTCGTGGAGCGAATCCTCCGAACGAGCTTACTGTGTGCGGGAACCCTAGTGCTGGCTGCGACTGTTACTGTGACGACTACTACTACTGCTACTGTGACTGCGACGACGACAGTACAAAGATCCCGTGTGGTTTCGACGACGACGACTACAGCACTCAGCAAACCTACGTGGAACAGTGCTACCGAACCTGTGTGAGCTGAATCTTCTTTTTACCTTGAGCGGTGGAGCGCTTGGGTGTAGCGGCGGACCCGTGGTACTTGACAGAGGTGGTGCGCTTGGATGCAGCAGCAGACCCTTGGCGGTGGAGCGCTTGGTTGTAGCGGCGGACCCGCGATACTCTACGGAGTGTGTGCGCTTGGTTGTAGCGACAGACCCGCGACGATGGAGACGTGCGTGCGGAGTACGGAGACCGTGTAGATGACTGAGACCTGACGATTGCTTGACCGACTCGACTTGGAGTGAGTCGACTAGCCCAGTCGACGGAGCGCCCAGTAGTTTGCAGCAGACCCACGACGGACGGAGCGCCTGGTAGTTGGCGGAAAACCCGCGGTACTCGACAGGAGGAGTACCTCAGTAGGCTATCTGGGTGAGCGCCCGGTATTTGGCAGCAGACCCTCAGCAGACGGAGCGCCCGGTAGTTGGCAGCAGACCCGCGGTACTCGACAGGAGGAGTACTTCAGCAGTCTTAGGTTAGTGAGAAGTATCTCGGAGTCATGACAGGACCACTGTACACTTCAGAGTTGGGGCTCTTCAACTTTTACGGTTTCGATAATGAAAATCCTGGTTTGAGCTAAGTCTATGATCTTTGTGATTTCCTCACGATTGAGATGGGTCGCTTGATAACTTAGGTATATGTATGGGCATATACCTGGGTAATGGTTATCCGTTGATTTCATAAACTTGTTATAATCTGTGTGGATTTACTGTTTACTCTTCTTTGTGGATTGGGTTGTTCTTGGGCTCGGTGTTGGAGCCAAATGGAAATTGAAGACTTAGGTATATGTATGGGCATATACCTAAGCAGTGTCAGTTGTTACTTCGTGATTGTTACTTTTCTTCGTGGTTTAACCATTGTGGATTTGAGAGACCTTCAGGGGTCTCGGGGTCCCTACTGAGTAGCGTATACTCACCCCTGCACGGGCTTTGCCCGCACTATGTTGTGTTGGTTGCAGACGACGGACAGCGTTGACCTTAGCTGAGGCTTACAGAGCGGGACGGTACCCGGAGGTGGACCACTGGGCGGGACGTGCACGGAGCGGACGGCGGGACCCGTGGAGCAGAGGAGCTATCTGTACCCACCCTTCAGGTGGGATTTCTAGTGGGAAGCTCGGTGTAGCGGTTTACCTTTCAGTTTCTGTTTTCCCCTTTTCGAGTTGTACTTTACTTTCAGTTTGGGTTTGTATTCTTGCCCATTTACTTTTCCGCACTTTCAGTTGTACTCTGCTTTTGTTTAGTGTTTACTTTCCGCTTGTTTACTCTGTGGTGTTTGTTTACTTTACAAAGGCAATTCCTTCCCTTTTTACTGGGATTTACGCCTTGGTGCTAGTCGCCAGCCCCTGGCCTATGGAAGGCGGGCTTGGGGTAGTCACGACACGGACCCCGAGGGCGGGTCGTGACACAATCAGTAGGAGTTGGAAGAACACCAAATACTTGAAGGAATTTTGCTGCATCTACTCATTCTTGAGTGGAAATGGAATGACCTCAAAATGGAATTTGTGACGGGTTTACCAAGGCCATCATGTGGTAATGATGTAGTGTGGGTTGTGCTGAAAAGTTTATAATGGTTTCACATTTCTTACAGATTAATAAAACCTTCAATATTGGTGATATTTAGAGGTTCTACATCCAGTAGATTATAAGACTACATGGGGTTCCTCATTCTATAGTTTCATATATTTATTACCATTTTAATTATCATTTCTAGCATGGGGGTACATTGGGATTTGGGTACACAGGTATTTCTGAACACACCTTACCACACCCAGATAGTTTGATAGTCAGAGAGCATGATTAAAGTGAAAGGGGAAATGATTTGAACATTCATCCTAGATTTTGGGGGTTTCATTAAGAAAGACATACCACCTATTTAGTTCTCATACAATAATCGAATTTATTAAACTATTAATATGGAATCGTGTGATGATTTTTAGTCAAGGCCATGTCGATCAACACTATAATTGCTTTCGTAGGATAAGCATCGATGGCGGGACCTCGTCTAGTCCAATGGACCACTGTGTAGGTTCAGTTGATTGGGAAGAGGATTGAAATTGCACAGTCTCATAAAAAGTTACATAATGGACATCATTGATTATTTTTGGAGATCAAGGTTGGGGATAAATTTTTACTACGTGTCACACCATGGTTGGTACAAAATATTATCAATAGATGGTGTATTATTTCACCGAGACGCATTGGTCCATTTGAGATTCTAGAGAGCGTCAGGTTGTTTTCCAATTTATTACAGTTACCTCAAAGGTACATTGATATGCATGATTTCTTCCATGTTTCTTAAATTGTGTCATTACATTTTGAACCCATCTCACACTTTTCATCTCGAGGAAGTGGAGTTCCAGGAATATTCATCCATTGAGGAGAATCTCATTCATATAGTGGATTATAGCTTAGAGGTTCATCGTGGCTAGTATCGCCCTTTGGTATGGGGGGTATGGAAACATGTTCGAGTGAAACACATGAATTGGGAGAGGGAGGCCAATGTATGATTATAGTGGCCGGAGATGATCTTCGATATTTCTTCATCACACTTGGAAGTGTAATTTGAGTAAGAATTTCATTGAGGGGGAAATTAGAATGATTTATATACTTCATATGAGTTGAAAATCATTCCATTCAACTTATATGTAACAAAATGGTATAAAAGTTGTCATGGTGGCTTTCAGGCTTGTTATATTATGTGACTGGGGACAAAAAACCATTTACTTTTACGTACACATCGTTTTTGGAGGGCCACGCACCTAGTTATCCCTGTACACTGCCATGTGATGGTCTGAGCAGGAGTTGAACGGACACTGTGTGTAATCTCATCTACACGACGTGCTCTTTTTTTAAATTATATACTATATAATGTCATTATTACAAACAAATAGTAGTGAACCCCTTTCGACGACCATCACACCCATGAAATATGACCATGATATTGCCACTCGTATCATCATATGACCTCTAATTCAAACACCATCAGATGTCTTGGGTTCCCCTAAGTGAGTTGTTGATTTCTGTTGAGCATTTCTTTCTTATTTCATCTCTAGAACATGTTATTTAATGTAGAGGTTTTATAGCCATTTTATACATCTACAACATTCATGTTCAAATTATATCCTCACGTTAGACGTGGAAAGTTGTACGAGTATGATGTAGTTAGTCTTGTGACTTTCGTTGATTGTCAAGATGTGAATATATGTTGAAGTGTCACACACCAAATTTTAGGGTGTTTCATGATTGAATAATAAACCTTGTTATATTATATTTATTATTAGGTAATTAATTTGATAATTCGAAACTATATTTAGGGTTTTGAATATCGATTTAGGTCTACCCCATGGGTGTGTCATTCTTGGATGGTTGTTTGACTGAGAATTTTCATGAGGCGTGAATTTAATTTAAATTATTAGGTTGTTTAAATTTTTTTCACATTATATGAATTTACCACAAGAGATAATTGTAATTATATTCATTTTATGTTTTAAAATTACATAATATGCTTCTTATGTGTTCTTTCAAGCGAGTGTTACTTGATAACCATGTAATAGTTTTATTTAAATATGTTAATTTTTATGTCAAATAAGCCCATGTGAGTTGATTATGTTAAATCCATGGGCTAGTATAATCTTCATGTGTTTCTTTTGAGAAGGAATTAGTAATTGAATTAAATGATAAAAAATAATTAATTAGAATAGGGAGAGCCACAATATCCATTAATTAACATAATCTGATTCAAGTGGCTAATATCACTTATATACCAAGGGTGAAACATTTTCTTAGTTCAATGAAAATGGATGGGATCAACACGATAATGATGTAATGGTTGTGTGGAAGCCAAATATATGGTGGTCGTGCTCGTTTTGGAATATTTTAAATTCCATGTCAACCTATGATTCGTTGAGGGATACCCAAGACGAGAACAATTGAAAATAATTAAAATTATTATTATGGCACGAGTTTATGGTTACTTTTATACAATGGGGTCATCGAGCCTAGGCCGGACCTCATGAATTTAAATAATTCTCATTACATGAATAATGAAATTGTTGACACATGATGTGTCTTCCTAGACAAATCACAATATTTGATTTTTTTTCGTCACTTATATATATTTATATTTTCTTTTGAGACATCTTTTATGACATCTATTGAGAAGTCATAGTTTAATGATTTTTCTTTTATACACTGCCTATTATATATATCCACTGACAGATTGGCATAAACCATGGGTGGTTGCCTACTGGGATTTAGTCTCACACTCTATTTGGGTCATGCTTTTGTGCCCAGCTAGATTATATGATTTCAGGTGTTGATCAGGGAAATAACCTCGTTACATGCACATTATGAAATGATTAGTAGTCAGAGAGAAAAAGACCGTTTCTAGTCTTGTGATGCTTCCTAGTGTTCTTTTTTCTTTTATTTCTATTGAGTCGTATATTGTGTTATTTAATAGTGTACTTGTTTGAATTCTTTCATAGAAAATGTGACATGTTGCATCATTTTTTGTATTGAATGATGTTATGTGATTTATCTTATCAGTCTTCTACTATTTATTTCAATTGTATGTTGTTTACTTCTTTCGGTATTGTATATTATTATTCTGTTGTGTTACACTCAATAATTTTGGGAATCTTTTCTACACAGTCACACCCTAATCTCTCACTCATATTCGGAAGCATCCAACATTTTGGGGAATTCACATGAGGCCATGTGTCCAATCGTGTGCTGGCCACAGATTGAGTGGCACCCAAATCAGAGACGTTACACATAAACATGTAGTTGTCAATACACTGGTAATATAAAGTCATAATGAAATAATAAATGGAATTAGATATATTAATATTTTTATAGGGTATATTTAGAATGAAAATATATTTATTATACCGATGTTTGGAATGAGTATGAAGAGACACTAGAAATTCCGTAAGGGTATTCTTGTCTCACTTTTATTTTTATAATATATATGCCTTATTCACCACTCAATCCTTTTGTGTGGTGTATATAGTTTTCATGAACGTATTTTATGATACATACTCATTATATTTTTGGAATTCTCATATCTATTTAATGATCACTCTTCCATGGGTTTTATGTATAATAAGTTACCAAATTAGCAAAGTAATTTTTTAATCAATTTTCCATCATTGAGGTACATGAAATGTTATACACCATGTTTTTTTATGTGGGGTGTATATACATATCTAAAAAATGTATATAATGAATATCCTTATTTAACTATATTTTAATATTAATGTAATTATAATATCTCATGTGTATTATGATTCATGTTACCAAAGAGTTAATAGTTAATTTTTATAATATCATCGTTTATCGACATTTTTACAAATATGTTTCCATTGACGAAATTTTATGCTTTATATCTCAAGAACAATCATGATATATTATTCTCCTCATGTAATTAAAGGTATCATCATGTATTGGTATCATTTTATACTCTTTTGGTAGTTAAGAAAATTAAGAATGTGTTTTTATGATTATCTGGCATTATATATCTATTTTTGATCAAGAATTTTTGTCCATTAAATAAAATTTCTATGAAAAAACAGAAAATGTTTAAATTATTTCTATTATCATTAAAATACATATTTAACAATTTTTTAAATTTAAAAAAAATTAATTTTAAAAAGAAGTATTCTTTTCATTTTCTGATCTATGCACTTTTGTAAAACCTTTAACAGTGGAAAATATAACGTTTAAAATGTATGGATTTATCCTCCATCATAATAGTAATTTTAATCTAGGTACATCGAATGTTTAAAATATTATATTTTTAAAAAGTACAAATATTTGAGAAATTTTTTTTAATGTGGTTTTAATGGGTAATGGTTTTGAAAAAATATATAAAGATATAAAATTATTTTCAAATAATCCATTAAATTTTTTCTAATTATTTATAAATAATGTTATTTCCAAAATGGTTTCAAGGGTTATTTATATGTATTCAAATAATTTTCAAAGAAATGTCATATATTTTTTCCTAATATTTCATTATATGTTACAATATATTTTCAATGAAATGGTTTTAAAAATGATTTCATAATTTATTTATAATTTTTCAATGTATTTTAGATTAAAATGTTTTCAAACTTCATTCAATCATCATTTCTCCATTTTAAAATCCATTTTCAATTAAATGGAAATAAAAATGTTTTTAATATAACATTATAAGTGGTAATAGTTGTTTTTAAATAAAATGGTTTTAGTAAGATTTATTTATTTTTAAAAAATGTTTCAAATAAAAAAAATATTTTCCACAATAAATATTTTTAAAAGCTTATTCCAATTTTTTTTCCATCTAAGATGACATCTTTTGGAGGTAATCGTACCATTATGGGGAAAATTTTGAAGTTTTACATTCATATTCTTTCTCAGAATGGTTTATTTTTTGATAGATTAATACTTATGAAACATGAATTAATTTCACAGGTCATATTTTTATGAAATTTCTTAATCATTTATGAGTTATATTATTATGAATCTATATTCTTTTAGTAGTAATGATTTCATTAAATGAGTATGAATCTGCCTCGTTTCACTAGGTTGTAATTTGATTTCATTTTTTGATTCCCATTTCTTATCAAGGGTAATGATTTGATGAGTATTTATATTTTTGTAACACAAATATAAATGATTGCAATATAAGATGGGTGGGACCTATATCTCTATACAATTAATTGGTTATTGATTTATATCTCATATGATTTACATGGATGGAGCATGGGGGGAAATCAATTCTGTAATGGAATTTTTCTAATAATATTGTATTAGGGGTAATCCTTTACTGCTAAGATGATCATTAGAGTAAACCATGACGTCCATGATGGTAAGGGAAGTGAACCCATATTACTATGATAACCATGTATGCAGTTTTTTGAATATTATGGAAATAATATTATATACTTATTTTCTATACCATAATTTTTTGTCTTATTCCTATATTATGACATCATGGATTATTATATTTATTACTTTAAGATTCATGTCTTATAAACTAAAAATATTTATTCCCTGATTCATGTTAATTATATCTGATATATACGGTATGATATTCTAATTTTATGTTAATATTCTTACACATATATGATTAGGTTTAGGCTATATTATATCCAATGTTTACACTCATTGAGCATCAGATCTCAACCATTTTAATGATTCCTTTCTAATGGTTATAAAGATATGATTCATGTATGATTTTTAAATGAAGGATTATATTCACAAATTAGCTAGTGGGTGATAATGTAAATCTATTATGTAAGAATACTTATGATTATATGTTTCCAAAATCAAAAAAAAATATTTTGGAATTTTGGTTTCTATCTTTGTAATTTTTTATGTATTCTGAAAAAAAATGATAACTTATGAAAATTGATGGTCAAAATTGTTGGTATCATGGAAAAGGATAAGTAAAACATTGGAAACTAGGATGAAAAAACCATTGTAGTATTCCTAGGAATCATTTGATCTATATTTTGAGGGATGTATATACAGAGAATCTCTAGGTGTCATAAATTTAAAAGGAGTCTTATTTTGGATTTCATATATGATATTCGACATCATTATGAATTTTTACACTATGATAACTGTAACATCATGACTTTTAAGAAATAAACAATATGTTCAATAACATACACGGTACACTACATTGAGTTTAGACGAACAACTAAATATTATTAATTAAATACTACTATTATGACCTTGCTGTTGGAATGACAGGAATGAATAGTATCAACTGAATATTGAAAATATGGTTAAAAGTGATTAAATAATGTAAAATTGGTTATAAAATTTAATAGAAATAGAAATAAAAAACCAATTGAATAAAAAAGATCAGTTCTTATGAAAACTTATTTTGAAAAAGAATAATTGCATTTACAAAATCTTATCACAGTTTTTGGAATATTATTTAATGAAAAATATTTTTTATATATTCAATTTAATGTTTTAAAGTCATCTTATATTTTTTTTGTACATGATATATGAACAAATTCAAATTTTCAGATGAAGGAAGTATTTTTCAAAAACAACAGTTTTACAACCTTTTGACAGAGAATCCATTTTGAATATATTTTTTAAAACTTTTATACGATAAAATAGAAAAAAAATAAATTTATTTTTTATAATATTCACATGAAAATTTACTTTGGAAAAAAAATTATTTTTCTTATAAAATTCATATTTTAATGAATAGTTAAAATAGGACATTTAAATTCAAAACTCCATTTTCATCTAATTTTTTATATAGTTATGTTATTTTTAAAATTGGTTTTAATGTTTAATTGGGTTGTTTTTTTATCATTTAATCTTATTTGGGTCATTGGATATAGTTTCAAATTAAAATTATACATAAAAAAGTGTCAATAATTTCATAGTTTTTACTTATTAAAACCCCCCTTTCTGGTTTTGACAAGAGGAATTAATTTATAATTAATTTTAATCAATTCTATTTTTTGAATTTTGAAAAATAGATTCCAAATTATTAATCAGAAGTTCCATTATTTTTAAATTGGTAGATTTTTTCCTTATAAATAATAAAATCAGTAATAATTCATATTTACATTATTAAAAAGGTAAATCAATAAAATTAGGATTAAAATAATATTATAATAATAAAAAACTTCCCTAAAATGTACCCTAATACGATTTTATGAGATATTTCAGACCAGTATCAGCCTTTGGCCAAACAATATGTGTTTGGTATCCACTAGGGAGTGAAAATGACATTTTATAATTTTTAATTTAAATAATTATTAATAAAAACATAAGAATATATCTTTTAATAAATCAAATTTCATACAGTGTTATATAACTAATATCTATGAATATAAATCTTCATTATAAAGTTTATGATATTTCATACATAATGGTATTTATTTATATTTTTTGGAGACAATAAATATATTTAATTATGACACAATGGTGGTGCAGTGATTACCGAATTAATTAAATATTCAAATAAATGATATTATAAATATTAAAATAAATGTAATTTGATGATTTTTATTACATATTTTATTATATATAATTCATTTTTTATAATTATTCTTGTTTTAATGACTTTAACAAATATCAATTACTGAATAGTGTCATAATTGACAAAAATTAGTTATTAAAACAAATAATATTTTATTAGATGATATAACATTAATAAAAGTAAATGATTCCGAAAACTAAATTATATATTGAAAAAAAAATTATTAATGGTCCAATTATTCTTTTCTAGTCATTTTAATCTAGCTATAGTAACAATATATTATGAACATCCAAGATTACATGGTAAGAGTTTATGTATTTTTCTAAGGGTTAAAGCTAAAAGATAAGGGTAATTTTGTGGTGTAAACTTGTCTAAAACCTGTTGTATGGGATTGTTTCTACCCATATTTGTCGTATCAATTAAATATATCCCTTTGTAAATATTATAAATAAAAAATCATTTTATAATAAAATCATATTTCAAGACATTCCTATAGTGCCCCTCCTCCCTTTTATAAAAGGCCAACACCTATAATTACTTACTCACACCTCTCAAACCCCATGGATCATCCAAATTCATCTCAAATAAGCTCCCAACATCAATCCTTTATGATTCTAATTATTTCCTTTGTCTTGAGACAATTCCAAAAATCCTTTTTTCTCAAATCAAAAGAAGTTACAGGATTTACAGGTAATGTTTTCTTTGAAGTTTATTTCCATTATTTTCTTTCTCCAATCCCTATTCTCTTCTTGTTCGTAGATTACATAAAAACCCAGTATCCTAAATATTAAAGGATTTTTTATGATAATTATTCAATCTGAACTCACACACACCTCTATCCAATGGATACATAATTATTGTTTCTGTGTACGGTGAACTAATGCCTCAAAAAATGATGATTGTTCAAATTTTTTCTATAGCCTCTCATGGTTTCCATTATAATGGAAATTTATCATTATATGATATTAAGTATATTTATATTTTATATATTTGTCTATTTTTTTTATTTTCAACATACCTTTATTATTTCTATAATGTATAAACATGATAATTTCATTAGTGAATGTGTGGACTACAACCCCCTCGAAGTGAAATGACTCATTCAAGCTATAAATAGAACATATAAAGGATGGTTTTATAAAACTATAAGACATAAAGTACGTAAATATAATAATTTTTTTATAATATAAATTTATATCATTTGATTATTATTATTTTATTATGAGTAATAAATGAATGTATCGTTCATGTGTACATACGACCTACCTTATACATAAATGGTGCATTTAATTTCATATCACCAAATAATATGGATATTATAAATACATATATACTGTATATAAATGATAGATAAACACTGAAAATATTCTATAGATTATTTAATATTACTACATGGACAATTTAAAACTAATCAAGTTCATTTTCGACCGATATACCAAATATACACAAAACATCCATTATGAACACAAGTTATTATGTAATTTTTAAAACATGGTTATAAGTGTTATTAAAGTATTAAAAAAGTTAAACATTTTATCATTAAAGTATAAATAAAAATAATTCTACAATTCCAGATATTATGGAATCAACAAGATAATTCAGACTCAAGGTAGGGGAACTTCTTAACCCAATTTCTATTTATCAGGTTGATCTTATACTACTTGACTATGTAATTATATGATTATGTGTGAAATGAAAATTTCAATATTATATTATATTTATACATTATATTTGATGATTTATAGAGAATACCCATAATTTTTCTATTTTATTAACATAACGACCTATGTAAGGGAAATGGTAACACAGTCTCCATTCATTGGGTTAAATATTCATGTCATTGGTTTAATTTTCCCAAGAATATGTGTGAATGACATTTGATTTTTTCTCACTAAATATCCAGTTATATTGAGTGTATTTATATGTTCCATGAATAATTATGTCATTGATTTAACCTTAATCAATGGATATGTTCTTTGTATGGGATTTTATCATAATTAACAATACATTGAGACTTAATTGTTATTATACACCAATTCACTTTTATATTATGTATAATCCAAAGAATGATGGTTACGTAATATACCATGTACAGGTGTTTACATTATAACATCTAATGAAATGGATATTTATGTCAAAAATATAGCTATTATATTTAGTTTTACGTGAGGAAGTCGACTGTATGGTTATTCCATTTGTGTGTGTTATTGTCCCAAGTTATCTTTTTATGTCATATGTTGCATTATTTGAAATTTATGGTAATATTTTGGTTATAGAAAGGGTAATCAATGAGCTTATATAATGTATTCATGGATTCTATTTTCCCCAAGTCTATCAGTTTTCCTTCTTTGTGTATCCCTTACTAAGATTTTTATCCTCATCCCATGTTTTGAAATGTATTTCTCATGACATAATGATTAATAGATTCATGGATGTGATCAAGGAAATATTATGTTGTTAAAACATGAAATGACATCATGGTTCTTTATAAAGTGTATTTTTTAAATAAATGGATAGTGAGTTGAAGTGTCTTCTTGAAATATTAAAATTATTATGTACAAGTTGTGACATAATTCTTTAATATTCTAAACCTGAAAAAATCTTCAAGGTGAAATTATTTGAAATTATTGACTTAAATAATGATTATTCATTGTTTACCGCTCGGTCCTTATAGTTAATCAATATCCCAAAGAGGTTAATAATGTAGCATCCTTATTTTTAATAGAGAAACAATATGTTCAATACAATACATGATACATTACATCGAGCTTAGACAAACAAACAAATATTATTATTTAAATGTTACAATTATAAACTATCCATTAGAATGGCATGAATGAATAACATCATATGAATTATGGAAATATTTTACACACATGTTTTAATAATGATTCATTGGTTAAATAATTTATTAGAAATGGACATAAAAGCAAATTGAATATAAAGGATGTGTTTTTTAGGTATACCAATTCTAAAAATAAGGTAATCGCATTTATAAAATCATAAATCTATATATATATTTTTATATAATTAAAAATATAGGTTATATATTCAATTTAATGGTTTACATTAATATAATATGTTTTCAATATATGATATTAGAATAAATTCAATTTTTCTTTATAAATGATGTATTTTTCTAGAAACACTGTTTTACTACCTTTTGATGGAGAACCCTTTTTAATTATAGTTATTTATATTGTTATATATTATATTTTACAAATTAATCTTCACAATTAGAAGAGTAATATCTAAAATTAATTTTTTTGAAATTTTTGAATTTTTGTGGTGAAACTCATATATTAATGAATAGAGAAAAATAATGAATTTAAAATCAAAATTCCCTTTTAATAGAATATATTTTTATTTTTATTTTATCCTATTAATTAGTTTTAAAGTGTATTTGGATTATTTTTTATCATATAATCTTATTTTGTTTATTTAAATTAATTTCAAATTAAAATTGGACATAAACACATATTAATAATTTCATATTTTTAAATTCTTACAAACCTTTTTTTTTAGTTTTGAAAATGTGAATTAATTTTAAATCGATTTCTATCAATTAAATGTTTTGAATTTTAAAAAACGGATTCCATATTTTTAATCATAAGGTCAAAATTTTGTAAATATATACATTTTATTTTTGGATATTTTGAAAAATAACCTGAGTAATTTTTTATTTACCGTGGTTAAAGTGTAAATCAGGATAGTAAATTTAAAACAGTAATATTATAACAATACAAAACTACCCTAATACAAGTACTAATCAAATTTTATGATATATTTCCGATCATGAGAATCCTTAGGCCTAAATATTGTAATTTAGGAGCCACATGGGTGTGAAAATTATATTTTATAATTTTTAATTTAATGAATAGGGAAATATAACATAAATATGTATCTTTTAATAAACAAAATTTAATATAGGGTCATATAACTAGGAAATATGAATATACTGATTCATTATACATATTAAATGTTTTCTTAAATAATGATATTTTATTTAATATTTTTGGACATTAAATCGATAAATTTATTTATGACATGATAATGATGCAATGTTTACCTTATTAATGAAAGATTCTAATAAATGATATTATAAATAGTAAACATAATGTAATTTGACATATTTGATTCCATAAACAAATTTTTTTAGATTCTTATGACATATTATATTTTATTTAATGCATTCGTTTATATGTAATTGTGATATTATTACTTTTACAAAAATCAATTATTGAATAGGCCACTGCCTCTAACCACTTATGCACAACTCTAAATCCCCTTATATCATCCACTTATGCACAAATCTAAATCCCCTTGTAAAAGTCCAACAACTACCACTTATGAATAACTCTAAATCCCCTTGTATCAACCAACCTCTACTAAGATAAGATAAAAACCCATAATTTACTCTTATAATCTGTTCCTTTTATAGATGACAATTCAAGAATACCTTTTTGCTCAAATCAAAAGAAGTTACCCGATTTAGAGGTAACCTATTATTTCATGTGTCTTTCCTTTATTTTCCTTCTCCACACCCAATTATATTAATATTTATCTGTTAATTAAAAAAATATTATCCTAAATATACTAGGAATTTTTTAATACTTATTCTAACTATGCTTACACACACCCTTTTCTATTGGATATGAATATACTGATTCAGTGTACGACGAACTGATTCCTCAAGAAACGATGATGGATAAATTTTCCATTACCAGCTCTCATGGTAGCCATTATTATAAAAAATTATTTATATATGATATATATTATATTTATATTTTTTCTATGCTTCTGTAATAATTATTTACATAATATCTTTATGCTTTCCCTAATGTTTAAATATGGTAATTTCATTTGAGGAAATGTGGGATACCACCGCCACAATGTGATATAACTCATTTATGCTATACATAGAATATATAAAGGATAGTTTTAATAAAACATATTATTCATAAATGAGATATATATAATATAAGAATTATAATATAAATTTCTATCATTTGGTTATTATTCTTTTGTTATCAAAAAAACTGAATGTAGCGTTCATGCATAGATACGACCTATCGTCTCCATAAACGGTGCATTTAATTTCATATATTCAAATATTATGGATATTATAAATAAATTTATACTGTATTTAAATTATATTTAAATCATGAATAATATTCTCGAGATGATGGACATTTGACTACATAGAAAATTTACTTCTAAACAAGTTCGTTTTTGACCCATGTACCGAATATCAATGAATCATATGATATGAACAAAAATAATTATATAATTTTTATTAAATGGTTATAAGTTTTATGAAAGGAATAATAAACAAGAAATCAGTTCACAATAATGTATAAATTAACTTATGTTTATTATTCAGGATGTCAAAGAAAAAACAATACAAATCGGACTCTAGTAAGGGAACTTCATATCCTGATTTCCATTCGTTGGGTTAATCATCTAATACATTACTATTCCATGCTCTGATTATGTTATAAATTAATATTGATATCTTATATGGTATCTATAAATTATTTATTCATATTTATACAAAATACACATAATAATTCTTTTTATAAACAAAATGATCTTTGTAAGGGAAATCTTAACCCAATCTCCAATCATTGAGTTAAATATACATGAAATTGGTTTTTTTTCCAATATTTATTTGTTAATGATATATGATTATTTAATAATTAATATCCAATTATATAGAGTGTAATTATATTTTTCAAACTTAATTATGTCATCATTTAATCTTTATTCTAAGGATATAATATCTGTATGTGATTTCATCTCAATTAACATTCCATTGAGATTTATTTGTTATTATACACAAATTATCTTTTATATAGTGTATATTCTACCATTTAACATATTATATCATGAATATTATTATTCTCATAATAATATATTTTTTTAATGTTATTTTATATTTATTTTTATTCAAGTATTTTTACAAGTGGTAATGGTCTCTTTAACTAAAACATAATTTTAATTATTTTAATGATTTAATCTTCAACATATTTATAATCAATATCCATTTTATTTAAAATTCTTTTGATGATTTATTTATATTGACATGTGTGTTTCAAAGTGTTAATTACATTTCATGTTTTTTAATGTGATATGGTTCATTTTGATTCAGAACACATTGTTTTTAATGTTTTAAATGAATTTATTATATCTACAACAGGACATGATTTTTTTATTGAAATGTGGAAAAGCCATTTTTCCATTATTATTATTTTATTTTTTATGATTATGTTTTGGTACATGGACATTTTACAAGTTGGCACATGATAAACAAATGACATGTGGTTACGTGATAGACCAAAGAATGTTGGTTCCGTGATAAACCATGGATTCATAGTTACATTATAAACTATAATGAATTGTGTATAGAATAAATACATATGAATATTACATTTTTCGATATATGTGGAAGTAGAGAATTTTTTTATTCCATTTAAATATTTTTATATACCATTTTACCTTTATATCTAATATGATTTTTTTGTGGGAATTATGGGAATAATTGGGTTACAAAAAGGGTATGTAATGAGTTTATATTAAGTGAATTATATTTATTACCTCTTAAAGCTGAAAATTAATAATTTCTCATAATGTAATCCTGATTTTCTTGTTTTTCCAAGACGAACGAGTTTCCTTCATTATGTATCCATTACTAAGATTTTTATTCTCATCTCATATTTTGAAATGTTTTTCTCAGGAAATAAAGTGGAATATAGTCATTAATAGGATCAATGAAAAGTTATTCTATTAGAACCTCATATGATATCATATTTCTTTTTAAAGATTATTTGTTTTATAAAAAATTAATAGTAATTATAATTTTTTGATTGTAACATATAAGTTGTTATGTGTGAGTTGTGACCTAATTATCTGAATATCTAAACATGAAAAGATACTCAATGTGAAATGAACTCAAATTCTTTACCTAACTCAATATTAGGTAATGTTTAAGGATGGGTCCTTACAATAAGAGATTATCACACTATGTTTTCTTGTCTTAGTCAGTGAAGGGAACATGAAGGAACTGGGTTAACATTCAATGTGATAGATAATTTTCTAAGTAGAAGTCCATTGGGATGATCACTAGAGTGATAGATATTGCGATCATTCCAAATTAGTTCTAACAAAAATTGATTAACATGTATCTTAACCAACTCTCAAACTCCAAAAAAAATTAATATAAGGATGGAGTTCTTAGAGATTATTCATAGTGGAGTCGAGGGGGAAATAATATTTTTTTTGCTACATGGTGATAATTTGTAAAATATCAGTAAGGTTAATGTCTCAAATACACAATAATATTTTTTTCTTAGAAAAAAGGAAATAAGTAAAGTGACTATAGAGGAAAAATGAATATTTGGTTAATGAAATGGATTGAAATATTTACATATCTAAGAAATCATCAACGATTAAATGTTTTAAGTGTGATATGAATTTTTATTATGAATGTTAATGTCCCCTTCTGAATGTTGAAGAAGATAATATATAAGGTGGTTCGAGTTGTTATTATATTGTTTATGAGGAGGATGATACAACATGTGAAATGTTAATAGAAAGATGAATTTTGTAATACAATGTGGTTTCTATGTTAATGGATTATTGATGATGTGGAATAAGTTATGTTTTCATGTATTTGGATTAAATAATTATGAGTCGTAAAATATATAAGTATTTTTACCTCTATTTTTTCACTTTGTATTAAAAAGAATATGTAGAATGGTTCTGATCTGAGGGGAAAGGTATATAATGGAAATGTGATATTCATAGGGAACACATGATTAAGGGAAATATTTTATTTAATATGTTCTTAATGTTAGAATAACGATGTTTTGATAAATATATGTTTAATGTGAATAAGTAAATTGGTTGGTACTAGTTTCCTTGGATAAGATGAAGTATTTGTTGATAGGGTAGTTTATACTATCATGGATAGAGTTTATAGATTTCCTTTTCTTCAAGTAATATATCTAATAAAATTTATCAAAAGGAAACATGCATATTTCTAATATGTATTAATGGTAATTCTAGTTTTTTCCAAGTTTAAATATAGTACATTAAAGATGAATTCACATGATTGGGATGTGATAAATAATCGATAGTTTATGATATATGGTGGATGAATGTTAATATGTCTTTGAAAAATTTATTGACCTTAATTATAATGATTCGAACTACCCCTTTTAGAAGCGTTATAATTTTAACCACTTATGGAATGTTTTATATTAAACCACATATGAGTTTTATAGAATAAAGTATTATATCTCCATTTGAATATTTTTAAATATTTAATAACATGTAATAGTTTTTTTTTGATAACTAAAGTCATGTGGGATGACCTATCATTCTATTAATTAACCTCATGATCTATTATTATTTAGTAATTAAAAATTCACCTTTTTTGTTAGAAAAAGTGATTATGTAGAAGTTGAAAATGGAAAAAGGGTAATTTTATTCTAAAATCATGTATGTATAAATTTCATGAATAATATTCCAATTTTGGAAAAATTGACTTGAAATAAATTGTGGTCAACTTATCATCATCTGTTATCATATTAATGACATTTTTTAAACTTCATTGGATTATGTATTTGTGATTGGTAACATTATTATAATCGGCATGTATTTCACTCTCCATTAGAACATAATATTTATATTTTTATTCCATGTTAATGATTTTACATACAACTTGTGTTCTCTTATGTAGAAGCATTGTTATTAGATACATTGGTTAACAATTAGTTCTCCAAAATTTCATTTTTAATGGTTGTTTTAGTATTAATTTTTACAATGATGGTTTGAATAAAATCAAATATCATGTGATAAACTTTTAACAATGTAGAAAATTCTCAATGGAAAATTATTTATGCTATTGGTTGAATGTAACACCCAGAGATTTTGTGAAATATTTTTTGAAATAATTTAATTTTTTCATATCAGAAAACACTAAATATATATTTTAAATAAATACACAAATAATGGCTTCAGATATATCCAATACCATGTTAACATTTCATTAAAAACTACACACATATTATATTTTGGTTTAACACACGCTATGTTTGTATTCTATTATACAAAATATTGAGTCCCATCATAAGAAAGTGTTAAACCCACGACCCAGTTTTTACAGAACTATAATATTCTTTTAATATTATTATTGACATACAATTATAGCTACCATATAGTTAATGGAATGGATGTTATGAATAATATTAACTAAAATTTTAAAATATTAATCAATATTATTTATACAATTAATTAATTTGTTATAATTTATTAGAATTGAATGAAAGAACTATTTTAAAATAAAGAAATTCATTTTCAAAGAAATCTAAATTTTAATATACTATCATATTTTCAGTAAATTAATTAAACAGATGAATATTGATGAATTTTAGTAATAAAATTTATATATTTTATATTAAATAAAACATTACACTCATCCAATTGTTTTTATAAGATAATATAGGAATAAATCCAATTTTATGAATAAAATCATGTATCTTTTTAAAAGGTTATTTTACCACATATTAATGGTTATCCCATTCTCAATATAATTTTTTACAAGGTTATAATGTTAATGAAAAAATTAATTTAATTCTTAAAATAATGATCTAAATTTCACATGAGATGATTTTTTGTTATTTTTTAATGAAGATTCATATATTAATTAATAATGAAGAACATAGAATTTATATTCCTCATATAGGGAAATCATGATCTATGTAACAGGATCAACAATAATAAGTCAATACATATATGAAAAACAAGGTAGATTTTACCAAAAAATAACATTAACATGTATTTATTATTAAATGGTTAATATAAAGTCATAAAAAATAAGATATTATATTATTTATAATAAAATTTTTATATGGATGTTTTTAATAAACATATATTTATTATACTGGTGTTTTTAATTATTGAGTAGATATTCAAGACCAGGTAATAGTTTTCTAGTTTCACTATTATTTTTTTAGACTTATGAATTATTCATAACTAATTTTTTGTGTGTGTAGTATATAATTTCCATGAATTTATTTTATGACTATTATAACTAAATTTATGGGTATTTAATTATACATTTTTGAACTTTTATTAAAGTGAATTTTCGTTCAAAAGTTACCAAATTAGTATAGTAACATTTGACTATCTTTTTCTTCTCTAAGATACATGCTATGTTATGAAAATATATTTTTTCTCTACGGTTTATATAATTACCTTTAACAATTTATAAAAAGAATCTAATAATTTAAATATATTTTAATACTCATTTAATTTTATTATCTCTTGTGTAACATGATTAAGTGTAATTAGTTTCATAATAGATTTTTTCAACAATCTCAACGTTTATCATGATTATTTCTGATTATGTTTCAATATATGTAATATTTTCAGACATCTCTATTGTACTGATAATTTTTATTCTACTACGGTTATTAATGATATATTCATGTATTGGGATAGTTTTTCACTATTTGTAAATTATGACACTAAAATATGTGTTTTTAAAAAAATGACATTATATATCTCTCCTTGGTCAAAAAAATGTGTTATTTCAAAACAATTTTTCACAAAATGATTAAAATAATTATAATATATTGATGTGATCATTAAAATATATTTTTACCTTTTTTTAAAATTTTAAATATAGGGGTTTCACAAAAGGAAAATCATTTCATTTTCTGAACAAAATCATTTAAAAAAACATTTTATGAATCAATAGGAATGTCTGGAATGTATGGATTGATCCCCAATCATGATCTTATTATTTTGAATCTTGTATTTGAATTTTACAAGATTAATTTTTTATGAATTTTTCTCCTGAGTTTTCTGGAAATTCTTCATATTAAATGTGATATTGAAAGAATTGTTTAAAAAAATAATTTGGATAAAGATGTGTTTTGAATGATTTTCCAGGCCTATATTAATTATTTGAATATATTTTCAAATAAAAGGTTTTATAAAAATTATTCAAGATTTAATAATAATTTTTTTAATGTATTCTCAATGAATGGTCATTCAAAATGTTTTCAATATTTATTTATTGTTTTCAAAGTATTTAAGGAGAAAAGGATTCAAATTTTTTATCAATATTTATTTATATTTTTTCAACATGTTTTCAATGAAATAGTGTTAAAATGGTTTCTAGATTACATTATTATTTTTCAAATATATTTTAACAAAAAATAAATTTCAAACTATTTTCTATATCCTGTTATTTGTTTTCATGATAATTCTTAAATTGAATGGTATAGGAAAGGTATTATGTTTCAAAAATAAATTTTCAAATAAAAAAACATATTTTACTCAATATATCATTTTGAAAGATACTTAAAAATTATTGTCCATCTTAGGTAATGTACATTTGAGTAACTCATGCTATTCTTGGGAAATTATAGAAAAATTCAATCATATTCTTTATTTGAATTCTTTATATTATGATGCTTTGAGGTTTATTCAACCTATTAATTATTCAAAGAGATTATTTTTATTAAACATGTTTCTCCTTGATGGTTTATATTCTTATGAATCAATATACTTTTCATGGGATATTATTTGTTGAAATTATTATGAATCGGTCTATTTACTACTTGTTAAAATATGATAGAATGCATATGAAACGCAATTTATTTCACAGGATACCATATTATGAATGTTTGTAAATATTTAGAACATGCATGTGTGATCCAATTATGATATGGTTGGGACCTATATCCACCCAAAATAAATTATGTAATCTTTTATATCTCATGAAAAATAGATGGAAGTAATGGGTAGGGAACTCAGTTTCATAATGGTCAGTGTCCGCTATGATGGTGTTGGGAGTGACCATTGACTACTATCATAGTCATTGATCTGAAACATGAATAACAAGATTGTGTGGGGAGTGAACCCTTATTTTTAAGATATCGTTTGAAGTGATTATTTGACTTCTATGGAAATTGTATTATATGATTATTTGACTCCATGAATTCTTTGAATCATTCCAATTTTATGATTTCCGAGAATAGTATCATGATTCCCTTATGATTCATTCCTTATAAACATATAATAAGTGTGGAATGATTCATTTTTATGATCTTATACATGGAGGTCATTCACTTTTAATTTTATGATCACATTATAATACCCATATATCTCATATTTATGCATAGATATCTCCCTTTTTACACTTACAGAGAATCTAATCTCACCCCCTTTTTCTCTATTCCCCATGTTATGAATAAATGTATTAATTATGATGTGTATAAGAATGATTCTAGTCAGGAAGAACCTAGTGGGGGTAATGGACCTCAAATATTTAAAAAAATTTATGTGTCACGACCCATCCTCGGGGCCCGTGTCGTGACTACACCAAGCCTACCTTCCATAGGGCAGGGGCAGGCGACTAGCACCAAAGGCATAAATCCCGATAAAAAGGTAAGGCATTGCCTTTATGAAATGTAAACACACAAAACCAGAGTAAAATCTGAAGGTAACACTAAGTAAGCAGTATAAAAAGTGTGCTGAAAGTACAAAGTGGCTGCAATAGAAGCCCAACAATAATGTACAAGGAAAAGATAAAATAGCAGGAATGTGCCAAGCTGCTCCTGGATTATCTTCCAGAGTTCCAACATGAATGGTAGGTATGGATGGCCACCTCATCTCTCCTTGTCCTTCTGTCACCTCTGGGTACTTTCCAGTCCTCATACACTCTGCCTTGGTCAGTGCTGTTCGACGTCTGCATCCAACATAATAAGGTGCGTGCATAGCCTGTCCAGGGGTGAGTATAACGATACTCACCAGGGACCCTAAGACCCACAAGATCCCACTAAATCCAACAAGGATTAACCTGAAAGAAATATCTCAACAGATAACCTTTACATAGATATATTCCCATACATATACCTACGCTATGATGTAACCCATCTCAATTGTGAGGTAAACACACAGGTCATTGACTCAGCTCAAACCATGATTTTTATTCATGATGTCGAAAACACGATTGTTGGAGAACTCCTCATCTATCGATAATAGTGGTCCTATAACCACTCTGAGGTGATACTCACTAACCTTAGACTGCTGAGGTACTCCTCCTCTGTCGAGTACTGCGGGTCTGTGACCCCAACACAGTAGTGCTCCCCGCCATGTGTATGCCGCCCCAACACTGTAGCGCTTCCCCTAATAGCCTATAGAGGTACTCCACCAGTCGAGGACTACGGGTCTTCTAGCCCTACACAGTAGTTTTCCCCACCATGGGTTTTCCCCTACATAGTAGCGCTCCCCACATGGCTAGTCAAGTCACTCCGAAACGAATCGGAAAAGCAGTCATCAAGTCTCAGTCAGCTATAAGTTCACCGTAATTCGTATGATCGTCTCTGGGAGGATCCGCTCCAAGAGATAATGGTCGACACTCCAAGTGTCCTGAAGTCCCACGAGGAAGTATCACAATGGACTGCCTTTTTATATTGGTCTCAACGCAACAGATGGTGCGTCAATCGGACGCCCGGTCTGTGAGTTATTAGTATTTCCGTCCGAGGGGCCTGGTTGGATTTCGGGTACAATACATCCCAGCTATACTCCAAATACATCCAAACCTTAGGTAATGTATGCCACAATAACTTTCTCATCAAGAGGAATCCAACATAATCGATGACACGTCAATCAGACGTTTGGTCCTTAAGTTATATGTGTTTCCGCTCCGAGGACCCGATTGGAATTATGCTCATTCCAAACCCTGCCATTTTCCAAAGCCATCAAAATCACACTTAGAGTATCACAAAAGGACCGCCTTGTTTCAAGGGTCCCAGTGTCGCAGATGGATCATTGATCGAATGAACACTCTTCATGTTATTCGCGTTTAAGTGAAAACGGGCCCAACCCGTTAAGCTTGGTGGGCTGACGGGTCGGGTCAATCCAGAGTTGGCGGGTTTGACCTGGTAGATGGTTCAGAGCAAACCGATGAAATGCGTGGCCAGACCCTAAAGGGAGTGGCACAGCCCGAAGGGGAGTGGCCCAGCCCGAAGAGTGTGGCCTGGCCCGAACCGAATTGGCGCGGCCCGGCCTGAATGGGGGCGGCCCGGCCCGGCACCGCTCAGCCTGGCGCGGCACAGCCCAACCCAGTAGGGAGTGGCCCGGCGGGCCGCGGCTCAGCCGGTTGTCTGATCATCTCGTCCCGGCCGGGCCGAGCGGTCTGAGGGGGCGCGGCCCCCCAGATTTCTGAACCAGCGGTGACAAGCGGCGCCACCCTCCCATCTGAAAGGCTGAAGCCGGCCGGATTCGCTGAGTGAGCGGCCCTCATGGGCGGGCTATGGTTCCTCAAGCGCAGCACCCTCCTGGCTCTGCGGGTTCTTCCCAGCCCGTCCGGCCTCCTGGAGGAAGGTTCGACCTTCAATCGGGCTGCACTAGTAGGTCACGTTTCTTCCTCAGCGCGGCGTTAAGAAGGCGCCGTGACTTATTCAACCCGGTCGGACGCCTATCATCCGGTTCTCCCATTGAAGTGGACCGCGGAGTACGGATTGTGGTTCTCCGCAGCGCGGTTCCAAAGGGGCGCCGCCATTCCTTCCTTCGTCCTGGCCGGTTATATCCAGCCAATTCTTGCCCGGTCGAGCGGCCTGCGGTTGTGGACCACTGTTCCTTTGCATGCGGTCGGTGCACGACCACTGCTTTCATTCATCTCCACCGCCTCCAGTTGCCTCTTCAATTGCATACAAAAAATAAGATCCAACGGAGGGTCAACGGGCCGTGTTCGTTCAGCCCAAGCCCTCCTCATTAAGAGGTATCAATTGGCCAATGACCATCCAATTATTACAATGAGAACAAGAATGATTTTAATCAATTAAAATTGAAAATAAACCCCCTTCCTTGAAAATGGTTCGTTCTTCGAAGAAGTAGAAATGATGTCACTCCATTAATGCCGGGAAATAACTGTCGTCGTTGGTGAGTTTCCTCATGGTTGAGTCTCCTACCTTGATGTTTAGGAAGTGGAGAAGCATAGAGCGTTCTTCGACAAGTCAGAAGGTGTTTCTTCGTTGGAGAGTCGGTGTTTTTCAAAAACTCAATAGCTCTACCCAAATGTTTTCCCGACACACCAAAAGCTCCCACAAAATACAATAATAGCTCATGATATTATTTTTATTCACATAACTATGACTCAAAATTCAAAACTCAAACCACTAAAATAAATTAATTGAGGAGGTTCAAGTCATTAATTGAAGTGGGTTGTAAAAACAATAAAGAGGGAGAGTGTGTTGGAAAAGCAATATAGGGGGGGGGGGTTCCCAGGATTAAATAAACGGGGTTTAAGGAGTTTAGGGGAAGGTGAAACGTTGGGGATTGTGTAGTACCCACCTTTCAAATATCCACACATGGGAAGTTGGATGGTTTTGGGCCCCAACAACAACTTCCCATGAGAGGGATTAACTTCCAATGTTATAAAATATAATTGTTCTGACAATTTTATTTATTTTAAACTAATTCCCCAATTATTAATTCTCAACCATCTTAAAACGCAAATGCGGTAAACTTACCCTTAATCAATTACTAGCACTGCGAGTTCATCGGTGCCCTCAAATTACAATTACAAACACCAGTTCAAAAGATAGAAAAACCCGCTCGTTCGTTCACAAAACGTACCCAAGATAAACATCGGAAACTGATTCCGGGAACACTGGCCATCAGAATCAAGTGTCGTCAGAAGCCACAAACTCATAAAATTCAAAATAAATTAAGAAAAAAATTTCCTTGAAATTTCTGGGTCTTTACATTACTCCCACCTCATGGCTTTACGTCCCCGTAAAGCTACAACACACTCTAGGGAAACAAAACGGGGTACTGAGCACACATCTAAGCCTCCCACTCCCATGTGCTCTGCTGGAGGTTCCCGTGCTGCCATAAAAAGAGAACTAGAGGAATTAACCATCCTTGTAGGACCGTCTCCTATATACCCTCAATCTCTACAGGAACCTCTGTGAAAGTCACCCCGTCATCGTTGTGCAGCTCCCCGTGATCCATGATGATATATTGGTAATTCACACATCTCCACAGCTGAGATATGTGGATGATATCGTGCACCCAGTGCATATGAGGTGGAGAGGCCAGGAGGTAAGCTACCTTGCCTACTCTGCTGGGGGCCTGGAAAGGTCCGATGAAACGTGGAGATAACCTGTCGCCCCATCCAAATCTCTGTAGACCTCATAATGGTGAGACCCATAAGAAAATGTGGTCTCCATCCTTGAACTCCAGTGGTCTCTATCTCCTATCAGCCTAGGACTTCTGTCTGCTCTGTGCAGTCTTCATCCGCTCCTGGATGATCTGCACCTTCTCCATCGTAGCCTGAACTATCTCTGGTTCTACACGTGCTGACTCCATCACTATCCACAAAGGATATATTAAATGGGGCCATCTGCTGTTTCACCTCTCCTAACAGCTTAATGGCCCATCTCCTACTAAGCGCATATGCTACTACTTTCCCTTTCCCAGGAGTATGGACTGTCTTGAAGTCATAGTCCTAGAGGAACTGAAGCCATTGCTTCTATCTCAATTTCAAGTCCTTCTGTGAGAAGACACACTTGAGACTATCTAGTTTAGAGTAAACCATAAACCGTTTGCTCAATGGACAATGGTGAGACTTGCCAATTTTATGAACTCATCTACACCATTACTCTACTACATTCTACAAGGGCAGCTGAAATTTCTCCTCTTCCGAAAAGAGAAATATGGTCTCATCCCCTCGATGAACCACGTTATTTTCCTAAAACAGTCAATCCTGACACGAACGGTTCAATTCATGTCTTGAACGACGTCGTAATGCCTTCACGATACTAATAAGAGATCCAACTGTTACCATTGCCTCTAAGGGTTGAGTCACACTATTGGCATCAGTGCATGGTTACTAGGTCTCCTCCAGTAGAAACCTCGGACGTGAGGGTCATGTCAACAGTTTTAACCAAAACCTCTTAGTATAAACATTTCAAAAAGGATAGAAAAGTAAACATCACATATGTGTATTTTATTACTGTAGCTCAAAGAACAAAAACACACAACAACCACACACAACAACAACACGGAAACTAGAAGCACCAAGAACAAAGGCCTCCATGCCTGGAACTAGTCTCGCTCCTGTTCACCTGCTCTTGGTGCTCCATAGTCATATTCTTCAACTTCTTGAAGCTGTGCTCTCCCATATCCACCCATTTCCTGCGGCCGGGGTGGACCTCATGGTGGTGGTGGTGGAAAAACATCGAAGCGTCATACACCATCGGCTTTAAGGCCTAATCCTCTGCCCTGGTCTAGTTGGTTTCTTCACTACATGTTGCTCATCTGCTGGATAGGTCGGATAGTCTCATGCCAAGTGACCCTGCTTACCGCATGCATATCACTTCCTGATCCTGGCATGGCTGGCTCTGTTTCGTGTGCCTCGCACAACTAAACCTGTATCCTGAGGTCACCCATTTAATGGCATAGTCTGCTAGGGCTTTGGTGTCATCTGTCTACTACCAGCTGCAGAAGAATCCGCAATGGTCAAAAAACCCTACGTTAAGGGCAGCAGCTCATGAGCATGCTAAGAGTATAAAGTCACTGGTATAAACTCTACCCTGAAAAAAGTCTTGAAGTTTACCTAGGTGAAGGTCGTCTCGTCGCAAAACTAAAGCATCTGGATCCACCCCTTCTCAGTTTCATCCTGAAAGAGACTAACAGCTAGGTACACCATCAAGTCAGCAAGTGTCCCTGCAGTGTGGAAATCTTGTGCTACAAACTCCAGCCAGTGGCCATCCGTCTGAAAATCTGACTCACCTTGAAACCTCAGAGGACTCTGTCACTGGAACTCATGCAATGCGCTCAAGTGACGTGCAAACTCTTCTAGTGAGTTAACTGGGAGAGGGCCCTGTACTGAGGCCTCACTGCTCGGTGGGATATCATCATTCTCTCCACTCGATACACACACTGACTGATTGGGTGAAGACATCCTAAAAGAAACAGATGTGACAAGGTAAAAAGACTATACCTGGAGAGCTAACTTGGTTTGAGTTGATTTAAAAGAAATTTTTGAACACATAGAAGTAATTATTGTTATCGTGAACTGAGTCGAAAATCAGAAGTCAGGGTCCTGGTGTATGGATACGTCGGTCGCCCACACCAACATTGGACTCCCTAAACTAAAAACCACACTTTGTATGCTTAACACTATTACTTCATTGAAAATAAATATCATAGTTCTATGTTCTAAAGTAGAACTGACTCAAAAGATACAAATTTGTCATGACCCATCCTCGGGGCCCGTGTCGTGACTACCCCATGATGGGCTTCCATAGGCCAGGGGCTGGCGACTAGCACCAAACGCATAAATCTCAATAAAAAGGGCAGGCATTGCCTTTATGAAACGTAAACACACACAAATAGAGTACAAGCGGAAGAAAACACTAAGAATGAAGTATAACAAGTGTGCTGAAAGTGAAAACAGTCCGGAATACAAGCCCAATAGTAAAGTACAAGGAAAAGACAAAACAACAGGAATGTGTCAAGCTGCTCCTGGATCGTCCTCCGGAGTTCCCTCTTGAAGGGTAGGCACAAATGTTCACCTCGGCTCTCCACGTCTGTTTTTCACCTCCAAGTACCATCCAGTCCTCGTACACTATACCTCGGTTAGTGTTGTTCATTGTCTGCATCCAACACAACGAGGTACAGGCATAGCCCGTGGAGGGGTGAGTATAACGATACTCAGTAGGGACCCCAAGACCCTCAAGTTCGCACTGAATCCAACAAGGATAAACCACAATGAAATATCTCAACAGATAACCTTTACTTAGGTATATGCTCATACATATACCAAAGTAATCAAATAACCCATCTCAATCATGAGTTAACATAAAGGTCATTGACTTGGCTCAAACAAGGAATTTTATTCATGATGTCGAAAACATGGCTCCTGGAGAACTCCTCCTATGTCAAGAACAGTGGTCATGTCATGAATCCGAGGTTCTACTCACTAACATTAGACTGCTGAGGTACTCCTCCTTTGTCGAGTACTACAGGTCCTCCACCCCAACACAGTAGTGCTCTCCACCATGGTTCTGCCACCCCAACATAGTAGTGCTCCCCATAATAGTCTACATAGGTACTCCTCCTGTCGAGTACTGCTGTTCTGCCACCCCAACACAGTAGTACTCCCCTCCATGGGTCTGCCGCCCCTAAAAAGTATCTCTCCTCACTTGGCTAGTAATTTCACTCCGTAACAAATCCGACAACCAGTCATTATGTCTCATCTAGCTACAAGGTCAATGTACTCTGTATGCTCGCCTCAAAGAGGGTCCTCTACACGAGCTACTGGTCAACACTCCAAGTTTCACAAAGTCCCACGAGGAAGTATCTCAAAGGACCAACTCGTCATAGGGGTCTCAATGCAACAGATGGAGCGTCAATAAAACACCCGGTATGTGAGTTGTTAGTATTTCCGTTCTAGGGACCCAGTTGGATTTCGGGTACAATCCAACCCGGCCATATTCCAATTGTGTCCAAACCACATGTGAATTATTCCAAAAGAACAATCTCATCAAGAGATATCCAACATATTCTACGGCATGTCAATTAGATATCCACTCCTTATGTTATAAGCATTTCAGCTCCGAGGGCCCGGTTGGAATTACGCTCATTCCAAACCAGGACATTTTAAAAGTCGTCCAAATCTCACTTAGAGTATCGAAAAAGGACAGCATCATCGCGAGGGTCCCAATGACATAGACGGTGCATTGATCGGATGTGCGGTCTTCATGTTATTCACGTTTAAGTGAAAACAGACCCGACATGTTAAGCCCGGTGGGCCGACGGGTTCAGTCATTCAAGAGTTGGGGGGTCCGACCCGGCAGGGGGGTCAGACTGGCCTGATGAAATGCGTGCTCCGACCCTAAAGGGCACGGCCCGGACTGACGAGGCGTGGCCCGACCCAAAAATCGTGGCTTGGCCCAAAGGGGAACGGCCAGGACCGAATGGGCGTGGCCCGGCCTCGCACGGCCCGACTCAGCGCAGCGCAGCCGACCCAACAGGGCGCGGCTTAGTCGTCTGGCCGAGCGGCTCGGCCCGACTGGGTTGAGTGGTCCGAGGGGGCGTGGCCCCTCGGCTGTCTGAACCGGCGGCACCATGCAGCGCCTCCCTCTCATCTGGCCGGCCGAAGCTGGCCGGCTTCGCAGCACGAGCGGCCTGCTTGGGCGGGTCGCGGTTCCTCAAGCGCGGCCCCCTCATGGCGCCATGGGTTCTTCGCAGCCCGGCCGGCCTCCTAGCGGCCAGTTTGACCACCGAGTGGCCCGCACAAGAAGGACACTTTTCTTCCTCAGCACGACACTAAGAAGGTTCCATGACTTCTTCAACCCGGTCGGCCGCCTGCCGGCCGGTTCACCCGCTGAAGTGTTCCACGGAGTGTGGGCCGCGGTCCTCTACAGCACAGTGCCAATGGAGAGTCGTGGTTCGTTCCTTCGGACCATCCGGTTATAGCCATCCGGTTCTTCCCCGGTCGAGCGTCCCGCTATTGTGGGCCGCGTTTCCTTTGCATGCGGCCGTCACACGGCCATCGCTTTCATTCATCGCAACCTCCTCCCGTTTCCTCTTCCATTGTGTACAAAAATAATATCTAACGGAGAGTCGACGGGCCGTGTTCGTTCATCCAATGCCCTCCGTGTTAGGCAGTAGAAATTGGCCAAAGATAATCCAATTCTTACAACAAGAACAAGAACAATTTTAATCCATTAAAATTGAACATAAACCCTCTACATTGAAAATGGTTCGTTCGTCGAAGACGCGGAAAATGATGTCGCTCTGTTAATGCCAGGAATGAACCATCGTCATTGGTGAGTTTCCCGGTGGTTGAGTCTCCTCCCTTGATGTAGAGGAAGAAAAGATTAGAGAATCATGGAGCTTTCTTCGCCGATTTGGAAGGTCGTTCTTCGTCGGAGTGTCGGTTTTCTTCAAAAACTCAAGATCTCTCTCCCAATGTATTCCCAACACACCAAAAGCTCCCCCAAAATAAAATAATAGCTCTTGATATTGTTTTTATTTACACAACTAAGACTCAAAAATTCAAAACACAAACCACATAAATTATTTAATTGAGGAAGTTCAATTTATTAATTGAAATGGTTTGGAAAAATAATAAAGAGGGAGACTGTGTTAGAAAAGCAATAAAGAGGGGGGGGGGTTGTCATGGAATTAAATACAGGGTGTTTAAGGAGTTTAGGGGAAGTTGAAAGGTTGGGGATTGTGTGGGACCCACCTTTCAAATATCCACAAATGGGAAGATGGATTTTTGTGGGCCCCACTAACAACTTCACATGGGAGGGATTAACTTCCAATGTTATAAAATAAAATTTTTATAATAATTTTATTTATTGTTAAATAATTCCCCAATTTTTAATTCTCAACCCGCTTAAAACACAACTGTGGTAAAGGTCCCCTTAATTAATTATTGGCGTTGTGAGTTCATTTATGCCCTCATATTACAATTTCGAGCATCTTTTCAAAAGATAGAAAAACTCGCTCGTTCGTTCATTGAACGTATGCGAGAAAAACATTAGAAATTGTTTCCTGGCACACCAGGCCTCGGAATCAAGTGCCGTCAGAATCCATGGACTCGTAAAATTCCAAATAAATTAAGAAAAAAATTTCCTTGAAATTTATAGGTCTTTACATTATGTTTCCATGTTTCCAATACTCTTAAACTAAAACGACCATTAGATGTTAGTTTATGTAATGATTTATGGATTCAACAAAAAGATTTAATATGAATTTATGAAAATATAGGGTCACTATATTATACATTTAAGAAATGTATATAAGAACATCCTAAATATTTTTTAATATTGATTTTATATGGTTTGTTCTTACAATAAATGTTTTTTTATATTACATGTGAATGTGGTTATAGCACAGAGGTACCGAGGGGAAATAACATCAAAACATGTGTTTCAATAGTGACTCATGTGTTACATAGTACCTGAAAATTGGACATACTGGACACCTATTTTGAAACTCTCATGCGATTCGTTTATATTAATTTATATTTACATTACAAACCATTTGAAATATTTAAATAGATTATAGAAAGGAATGAAAAATGGTAAACCAAAAGAGCCTCAGTTAGAAGACTAGGTTTCATGATTTAGACATATTGAATATGATTATATTGTTAACCAAAAGGCCAACAAGAATCTATGTTTAAGTAAAATGGAAAAAGTAACTATTTATTATGTTTATATCAAAGTATGTATGAAAAAGATTAATTAATGATTAAAATTAATGGATTTACACAATATTGGAATTTGGAGTTATATTAATATGGTTTTAAAAAAATAATATCATGTATGGTGGTTGACATCCCATAAACTCCATAATGGACACGAGGTATAATCCCAAGAGCAATGTATGGAAATGATTTGGTTCCAACCATTGGCCTTTGTGATGTCCTAATAAATATGTAATTTTTATTTTAGAACTATTTGAAAAATATATGTAAATGGTGAAGTAGTAGGTGTTACCATTTATGTTTAGTGGTTAATTTATAATATTAGATAACATGTTATAATGATATTAGACATGGGAAATAAGTAGATACCTGAGAAAATGACTTGATTCACATTTATGGATCATTTTAAACAGTTAGAGTGATTTTTTAGTGCTTCATTCATAAAGACATTCATTTTTGGAAATAGATCGAAGCATAACCAAAGAATAATATTGTGATTCTAAAATAGAAACATATAAAATATGATATTTCCACATATTGTATGATATTCCAATAAATAATATCCTATATTAAATTGATATCAATAAAAAATGTGTTCTTATTACATTTAGATTAGAGGAATCCAATATTCCATGATAATATAAGGACTTTATTGATTTGAGGCCCTAAACCATCTATTAACTACTTAAAATATTGAGACACTGACCTCAATCTGGCCCTATAATTATTTATGTTTTCCCTTCATGTAAATAACATCAATTACCACTAATGATATAACATTTATAATTATAGTTATATGTTATTCCATATAACTAGTGTACATCCATTTTTATCTTATTAGGAGAATATTTTATTACCCCATTTATGATGTGGGAATTTCAAAAAATTAATTTTCAAAATATAAGACCTCATACTTCCAAGATCATGTTTAAATTATGACGAAATATTTTATTTAATGTATAGATAATGAAACACCGTAAAATTGTAAATTATGAATATCATATTTGATTACATGTATGAAAAGAAACAACATGCATAGAAGTGAATATAACAACATTAATTATCATGGAATATTAATTTTCTAAATTAATTGGACCTATGAAATATATTTAATTTCATGAAAAATTGATTTTAGCTTGCATTAAACTCAACAAAAAACATTATTTTATGGCTTATGTTAAATACACAACTATGTTTTACCGAATAATATTAATAAAATTATTTAAAATGAAAATTATATAATATTTTTAAATTGGTGGTTATTTATTTGATTAACCAATTATAAAAATATGTGGTTAAAAAAAATAAAAATAAAAATTCCATTGTTTAAAATTAATTATAATGTATAATAAATCCCAATTCAGTATAAGAGAATTTTTTTATAATGAATAATTTGTATGGCCCCAAATAATTTTTATCCTAATAGATTAATTTAATTATTATTATTGAATCATATTGACAAAAATATATATATTATTCAGTCACACAAATGTTTTTTAATTCATTAAATATATTGGATAAGGAAAAGATACGAACAAATCTAATTTTACACATAAAATCTGTAATACTCTAAAGAGAGTTTTCCCACTAGTAACAACAAACTTTTTTTTAAAAAAAATTAGTTGTATAAATTAAGTTGAAAAAAAATATAATATTTCAAATATTGTTGGAAAAATTGTCTTTGGGAAAATTATTGGTATTTTTCTATGAAGTATCATTTAATTATGAATAGATTAAAAATAATGAATATTAATTGTAATCGGTCTTTTCATCTAAATATTATTTAATGATTTGTTTAAAATTTTTATAAAAGTAAAATTTATTAAATTAAACATATATTAATATAATTTATTTAATTTTCAATAATTTAATATAAAATTAAGAAATGAAAACATAGTTATATTTTGGATATTTTCCAATTTAAAAAATCGCTTTCATATCTTATATAAGATATTAAATTTAAGTTAATTTTTTCAACATTATGGAAATAAATAGGAAAATGTGTATTCAATATTTGTAATAAAAATAATAATGTATAATGTATAATATTGTCCAATGATATTTTTACAATTTTATTAGTAAATATAGTTGAAATTGATTATCTAAATTTTGAGAAAAACTTGTTTACCAAGGGATTAAACATTTATATTAATGATTAAATGACCTCAAAAGCTGAACAACACCCATTTTATTGCTATGTGTACAAAATATCCTTGAATTAAATAAAAATTTTAATCATTGGTTCCACATTACATGAAATTATAATGGGTAGAATTCACTCATTCAATAAATTAAAAGAGTGCCATTGACCTCACTTATAAAAAGTTACCCTTTGTCCTCCCTAATACACAAAATAAAACAATATTGGTTTGGAATAAATCATCCTACGAAAATTACCAAATACCTATCTTCATACTAGAATTAATATCATGTGGTGAAACAAAAACATTTAAGGATTTTGTTAATACCGAAGGAGAAAACCCAAAGAAGAGGTAATATTCTTCAACACACGCCTTTTTTATTTCCTTCTTGACCACTTTAAATTTTTTAATAAAATTATGATATAAAAAACACAATATATTACATATACTTTTGTATTTCTAACACAATTAAATGAAAAATATCCCTCCTCTCTTCCCTTAAATTTGTTATAAAATCACAATTCACGTGTATGGGGGACTACTACCTTGCAAAATGATGTCATTTTTTCCATTATCTATTCTCGTGGAAGTTATGACGATCAATAAAAATTATATATGTGATATTTATATAATAATTACAAATTTTTATTCATTACATTCCAATGAGACACAATAAGATCAAATCTCTTTATAGTGGACAATCGAGGTGTGTACCGATGTGATTCATCATTCCTTAATGCAATGCATGGAAGGAAGTTTGGGAATTATTAAATATTATATTTTATATAAATGATATTATTATTAAATTATTGTAATTTTTATCATTATTTAAAAATAATATATATATATATATATATTATCTTCTTTCATTCCATTCCCCTCATGTAATGGTGAAATCATTATTAGTGTATATTTGGACTACGACCTTCGCAATGCGATTTGACTCTCTTTTCAACATCACACCACATGGATGTTTATATATAATTATTTAGTATGGTAAATATGATATTAATATATGTATGTAATTTTAATATATAAATAACCTTATTTCTATTCAGATCATCGAAAAATGGTATGTTTGTGCAGGAATAGACAAATATTACCATCTAAATGATCATAACATTATTCATTTTCATAACTATAATTCACAATTTCTTTTAAAATTATAATTGTTATAAAAACATGATCTTTTATTCTTGAAAAATGTATTTTAGATTATGACACTATATAACTAAGACAAAAACTAGAAAATTCATGACTAAGAACATATAATATAAAAATGTTATCGCCACCCAAAACAATGGAGAAATATTTTTGAAGTTGAATGAATTTAACACCCAGAGATTTTGTGAAATATTTTTAGAATTAATTTAATATTTTTCATTCCCCAAAACAGTAAATATATTTTTTAAATAAATACACAAATATTGGATTGTTATATATCAAATACCAAGTTAATATTTTATTAAAAACAACACACATATTAGATTATTGTATAACCATCACTTTTTCTGGCTTTTATGACACAAAATATTTAGTCCCCTCCTAAGCATGTTCTAAACCCAAGGCCCAGTTTTTATAGAACTACAATAAACATTTAATATTATTATTAACATACTATTATAGCTATAACATAGTTAGAGGAATGAATGTTATGAATAATATTAACATAATATTTAAAATATTAATTACTCATATTTATAAAATTAATTTATTTGATATAAATTATTAGAATGGAATAATATAACTATTTTAAAATAATGAAATTTCTTTTCTAATAAATCGAATTTTTAATATACAATCACATTTTCTATAAATTTATTAAAAACATAACCTTTGAAGAATTTTATTGATAAAATGTATATATTTTATATTAAATAAAACTTTTACGCTCATCCAATATGTTTTATAAGATAATATAACAATAAATCCAATTTTATGAATAAAAATAGGTTTCTTTTTAATTGGTTACTTTACCACATATTATTGGATTTCCCATTCTCAATATAATTTTTTACACGGTTATAATATTATATGAAAAAATAAATTCCATTCATAAAATAAGGATGTCAAAATTTTCTTGAGATGATTTTATGTCATTTTTTTATGAACATTCATATTTTGATTAATATTGAGAAATATAGAATTTATATTTAGAAATTATTTTCTCTTATTTAATTATATAGATAAATTTTATTCTAATTGTGTTTTGATGCCTAATCAGATAAATGGTAAGTCATGTAATCCAATTTAGGCCATTGGAACTAATTTCACATTAAAATTTGATAAAAATCATTTTATAATGTAGAATATTATTACATTAAAAATCAACTTTGTCGCCCAATCTATGAGAATGATATTATATTAATTTCTAAAACTTTTTTTATTAGAATTTTAAAAAATGAATTTCCATATTTATAAAAATTATAACGTAATGTTTATGTTATGGATAAATCATTTTTTACAAAAACAAATTCAGATAGTAATTGAAACTAATAACATCTATTTAGAGAATAATTTTCGTAAAAAAGGAAAAAACCTTAAACATAAGGCCCAAAATGACCTATAATGATGTAAAAAAGATATTATCATGACATTTTTTTATCCTATCATCCATAGGGGATGTTTTGACTACTATTGGAGTGAATTTTCCTAGGACCAACATTGGTGGACTCCATTTTCGAAAATTTAAAAGAATGCCACTCATCCCCCACTACAAAATGGCACTCATCCCTCCCACATAAACACACATCTCAGGATCTTTAGGTAAGAAAAAAATTAATAAAATATCCTCAAAAATCCCTTCAACTCATCTTAGACACATTACATTAGTAATAAATCAAACCAAGGAATCCCTTTGTAGATAATAATAATGAGTTACCCAAAGAAGAGTTAACATCCTTTTTCAATGTCCTTTGTATTATTTTTATTCCCCTCCAACTCCAATATTCATATTCCATGACTAAATAATAAACTCAAAATCATTAATATATTAAGATTTACCTAATCTAATTTTTATACCTATACTTACATAGACATCCATGTAATGTGTAATGAACATATCATTTGTGGGTATAGTGGAATACAACCTTACGAAATGAGGTTGTTCATTTTTCCTTTACCACCACTCATGGTTGGAATTATGATATGAACTATATTTTTATATGATACATATTATATATATTATTAGTCTGTTATTATTTAATTATTATAAAAAATATACCTTTATAATTTCTATATTGTATATATCAAGACAACGTTTGTGGACTTGTGGACTACCACCTCCTCAATGTGTTGTAATTCGTTTGAACATTACAAGGAATGTATTAAAGATTTTTTAGTACAGTAATATGATATATATGAAAAAATAATTATAAAATAATTATTTTATATATATTATATATGTCATTTATATTTTTTTCTTTGAAAAAGAAAATAAAATTCCAATTTTTTAATCCATACATACAACATACCATCTCAGTGAAGAGTGTATTTCATTTATATTTATAAGTTTTATAGATTGTTATAAATATTTAGATAATGAATATATATAATATTTATATCATGTTTTATATTTTGTAAATAGGGAAATCATGATATTTTTAAGAGAATAAAAAATAACAAGTCAAAACATATATGAAAAACAATGTGGATTTTACCTGAAACATAAAATTAACAAGGAGTTATTATAAAATGGTTAATATTAAGTTATAAAACATATAACATTATATTATATATATATATTAATGTTTTTTATGGATTTTTTTATTAATATTATATTTATTATACTGGGGTTTTTAAAGAGTGTGTAGATATTCATGACATAAGGTAATGGTTTTCTAGTATCACTATTATATTTATTAAACATATGAATTATTCACAAATAATTATATCTATTTGTTGTATATAATATACATGAATCTATATAATAAATATTATAACTGAATTGATGGGTATTTAATTATACATTTATTAACATTTATTAATGTGTTTTTTGGTTCAAATGTTACCAAATAAGTACAGTAACCTTTGACAATGTTTTTATTCTCTAGGATACATGATATGTTATGAAATTATATTTTTTCCCTAGAGTATATATAATTACCTTTAACAAGTTTTAACAAGAATCAAATTATTTAAATATATTTTAATCTTCATTTAATTTTATAATCTCATGTGTAACAGGATTCAATTTAATTATTTTCATAACAGTTTTTTCTACAGTATCATCATTTATCAAGATTATTTTTTATTATGTTTAAAAAGATGTAATATTTTGAGTGATATTTCAATTATACTAATACTTTTTATTCTAATATGGTTATTAATGATATATTAATATATTGGTATAGTTTTCACTCATTGAAAATTTAGATAATTAAATATGTGTTTTAAAAAATGACATTATTTCCCTCTCCCTCGTCAAAAATCTATGTTATTTTAAAACAATTTTTTTACAAAATGTTTTAAAAAATAATTATATTTTATTGTAATCATTGAAAATATTTTTATTCTTGTTGTTATTTTTAAAAAAAGGGTTTTTATAAAAATAAAATCCTTTCATTTTCTGATCAAGGAACTTTTAAAAAATCATTTTACGAAAAAAAAGGAATGTTTATCATGTAGGGATTTATCCTCAATCATGATATTATTTTTTTGGATCTTATATTTCATGTTTACAAGATTAAAGTTTTATGAAATTTTTTCCCTATTATTATAATCATTAATTGTATTAAATGTTGTATTCAATGAAATGTTTTGAAAAATAATTAGGATTAAGATGTGTTTAGAATGATTTTACATGATTATTTTAATTATTAGAAAATATTTTCAAATATAAGGGTTTTATTAAATGTATTCATGATTTAATAATAAATATTCAATGTATTTTTAAAGAATGAGTTTTCAAAAAAAATTGATATTTATTTATATTTTTCAAAGTATTTTGAGAGAAAAAGATTTAATTTTTTTTGAAACTTTATTTATATGTTTTCAACATGTTTTTAATGAAACTATTTTGAAATTTTTTTCTAGATTACATTATTATTTTTCAAATATATTTTTACAAAATAAATAAAACTATTTTCTAGATTATGTTATATGTTTTCATGGTTATTTTTAACTTGAATTGTATATAAATGTTTTTATATTTTAAAAATAATTTTTTGAATAAGAAAACATATTTTACTCAATATATTTTTTTGAATGATACATAAAAATTATTTTCCATCTCAGATAATATCCATTTATGTAACTCATGCAATTCTTTTGAAATTGTCAAATAATTTCAATCATATTATTTATTTGAATTGTTTACATTTTGATGGTTTGAGGTTTATTAAACCTATTAGTCATTAAAGGGTTTAATTTTTGTTAAACATGTTTCTATTTGATGGGTTATATGCTTATGAATCCAAATAATTTTCATGGGATATTCTATATTGAAATTATTATGACATCTGTCTATTTTCCACATGTTAAGATATGATAGAATGTTTATAACACCCATTTTATTTCACAGGATACAATATTATGATTATTTATAATACTTTATATCATTTGTGTTTGACATAATTATGATATGGGTGGGACATATATCTCTCCAAAATTAATTATGTAATCTTTTATTATCTCATGAAATATAGATGGTTGGAATGGGTAGTGAACTCAGTTTCATAATGGTCAGTGTCTACTATGATGGAGGTGGGAGTGAATCTTGACTAATATCATGGTAATGGATGTGAAACATGAATAATAAGATTATGTGGGGAGTGAACCCTTCTTTTTATGATATCATTTGAAGTGATTATTTTACTTCTATAGAAATACTATTATATAATAACGCGACTTCAAGAATTCCATGCGTCATTCCTATTTTATGATTTCATCGATTATTATCTTGATTCCATTATGATTCATTCCTGATAAACATAGAATAATTATGTAATGATTCATATTTATGATCTTATACATGGAGGGCATTCACTTTTAATCTTACGATCACATTCTAATACCCATATTCTCATGTTTATGTATAGATATATCCATTTTTACACTTATAGATAATCTGAGCTCACACATTTTTTTGTCTCTATTCCCCTAGTTATGAATATATCTACTAATTATTATATGTATAATAATGATACTAGTCATGAATAACCAAGTTGGTGTAATGGAACTCCCATATTTAGATGTGTTTATGTATCCATTTTTTCAAATCCCCTAAACGTACATAACCATTGGACATTAGTGTATGTAATGTTTTATGTATTCTACCAAAAATAGGTAATCAGAATTTGTGAAAATAGAGGGTCACTATATTAAACATTATATATATTTATAGAATAACGTCCTAAATTTTTTTTAATGATGAGTTTATGTGGTTTTTCCTTCTAATACTTCCCCATATAGATATTACAAGTGGATGTGGTTATAGAACAGAGGTGCCAAAAGGTATTGACATCAAAAAATTTGATTCAATAGTGACTCAAGTGTTACTTAGTATTCAAAAATCTGACATACTAGATACCTATTTTGAAACTCCCAAGGGATTAATTTATATAAATTTATATTTACATTACAAAAATATGAATGATTTAAATAGATAATAGCAAGGAATGACCAATTGTAAACCTAAGGTTCCACTGATATAAGATATGGTTTCATGATTTAGACTAATTGAATATGATAATATGGCTAACCCATAGGACAAAAAGAATATATGTTCAAAGAAAATGGAAATGTATTTATTTTTTGTTTTTGTATCAAAGTACTTATGAAAAAGATTATTTAATGACTAAATATCAAGGATGCACACTATAATGGATTTTGGAATTATATTAATTTGGTTTTAGAAAAATAACAACATGTATATTAGGTGACATACCATTATCTCAATAAAGCACACAAGGCATGAACCCATTACCAATGTATGACAATGATTTACTTTCAACCATTTCCATTTGTGATGTCAAAATAAATATGTCATTTCATTTGGAAAACTATATGAAAAATAGAATTTAATGGAGAAATAATATGTGTTACCTTTTAGGTTTAGTGATTAATTTATTATAGTGGATAAAATGTTCTAACAATATTGAACATGGAAAATAAATAGATACCGAAGAAAATAAATTGATACATATTTATAGATCTTTTTATTAATTTTATTTTATTTTTAGTGCTTCATGCATAATGAAATTAATTTTTTGAAATTGATCGAAGTGAAACCAATGAATAATATTGAGATTATAAAATAGAAACATATAAAATATTTTTTCTGAGATATTGTATGATATTCCAATAATTAATATACTTTATTAAATTTATCTCAATAAAAAATATGTTCTTATTACATTTAGACTTGATGAATCAAATATTCCTCGATAATATCATTATTTTATTGATTTGAGGCCCTAAACCATCTATTAAAAATGTATATTATTGTTATAGTTACGTCAATGAGGCCCTATAATTATTTATGTTTTCCCTCTATTTAAATAACCTCAACTTCCACTTATGTTATAACATTTACAATTATTGTTATATTTCATTCCATATGACCAGTGTTCATCCATTTTTCTCTTGTTATGAGAATATTTTATTATCCGATTTATGATGTGGGCATTTCAAAAAAGTAATTTTCAAAATATAAGTCCACATACTTCCAAGATTATTTTTAAATTGAGACACAACAGTTTTTTTAATGTTTAGATAATGAAACACCATAATATTTTAAATTATGAACATCATATTCGATTACATGTATGACAAGAGACAACATGCATAGAATGTAATGTAACAACATTATTTATTATGAAATATTAATTGTATAAATTAATTCAACCTATAAAATATATTGAATTTCATGAAACACTTATTTTAGATTGAATTTAACACAAAAAACAATATTTGATGGATTATATTAAATACACACCTATGTTTTACCAAATACTATTAATAAAATTATTTAAAATGAAAATTATATATATGTCGTTAAATTGGTAGTTGTTATTTTGATGAAATAATTATGAAAATATATGGTTTAAACAAATTTAAAATAAATTAATTGTTTAAAAATTAATTATAATGTATAATAAAAACAAATTCAATATAAGAGAAGTATTTTATAATGAATTATTTACATGGGCCAAAATGATTTTTATCCAAATAATTTAATTTAATTTTTTTTATTGTATCATATTTAAAAAATTTATATATTATTCAATCAATGAAATGTTTAAATTTTTTTAAAATATATTGGATAAGAAAAAGATAATATCAAAACTAATTTTACATATAAAACATATATTTTTTCTAAAGACAGTTTTTTCAACTAATAGTGGCACAATTTTTTTTAAAAAAATTAGTTGTATAATTTTTGTTGAAAACGTAAATATTATTTGGGAAATATTATTGAAAAATTTGTTTTACGGATAATTTTTTGAATTTTTCTACGAAGTATAATTCTATGATGAATAGTTTAAAATACTAAATTTTAACTGTAAACTGTATTTTAATTTAAATAATTTTTAATAAATATTTACATTTTAAATTTTTTTAAATGTAAAATTAGTTAAAGTATACATATATCAATATAATTTATTTAATTTTAATTAATTTAATATATAATTAAGAAATGAAAAAATAGTAACATTTTAATATTTTCCAATTTAAAAGCTCGCTTTCTCATTTTTTATACGATATTAATTTTAAATAAAATTTTTCAACATTTTAGAAATATATTTGAAAATATGTATTCAATATTTCTAATGAAAATAATTTATAATGTATTATAATTTCAAATTCCATTTTTTCATTGTGATTGGTGAATATAGTTAAAATAAATTATAGCAATTACAAGAAAAACATGTTTACCAAGGGATTTGACATTAATATTAATGATAAAATGACCTCAAAACATGAAAAACACCAATTTTCTAGGAATATGTTCCCCACATCCTTCTATTAATTAAAATGTTTCACCATTGGTTCCACATTACATGAAATTATAATGGGTAGAATTCACACTTTCAATAAATTACAAGAGTGCCATTGACATCACTTATAAAATGATATCGTCTGTCCTCCCTTATTCAAAATATAAAACATCATTGGTTTTGAAAAAATAACCCAAAAAATCTCCAAATACCTATCCTCATACTATAATTCCTACCATGTGATGAAATAAAAACTATTAAGGATTTGGTGAATACCGAAGTAAAAACACCAAAGAGGAGATAATGTTCTTCAAAACAAACCTTTTTTTATTTCCTTCTCGACCGCTTTAATTTTTTTATAAAATTATTATATAATAAATCATTATATTACATATACTTGTGTATTTTTAAAATATTTAAATGAAAAATACCCTTCTACTCTTTCCTGAAATTATTTATAAAATCCAAATTTATGTGTATGGTGGACCTCTGCCTTGAAAAATGATGTCATTGTTTTTTCCATTATCTCTCCTCCTTGAAGTTACGATGATCGATAGAAATTATAATTTTGATATTTATAATATAATAAAAAAAATTTATTTTTTCTATAATATTTTAATTTTTTTCATTGCATTCTATAAGAGACACAATAACATCAACTCTCTATATTGTGGATTTCTGAGGTGTGTAGTGATGTGATTCATCATTCTCTAAAGAAATACATGTAAGGTTGTATGGGAATTTTTAAATATTATAATTGATATAAAAGAAATTTGTAATATATTATTTAAATTTTTATCATTCTTAAAAAATTATATATATATCATTTAATTTCTTTCCATTCCCCTGATGTAATGATGATATCATTATTAGTGTATATATGGACTACGACCTTTGCAATGCTATGTGACTCTATTTTCAAAAACACACCACATGTATGTTTATATATAAGTATATAGTATGGTAAATATGATATTAATATCTATATGTAATTTTAATATATATCAAACCTAGTTTCTATTCGGATCATCGAAATATGGAATTTTTGTGTAGGAATACAGAATTCATTACATCTAAATGATTGTAACATACATTATCTTCATAACCATATTTCACAATTTCAGTTGAAATTATAAATTATATAAAAAATTAAAATTTTATTCCTGAAAAGAATATATTAGATTATGAAACTATATAACTAAGACAAGAACTGGAACATTCCTGACAATTTTCTAATAATATAAAATGGTGATTTCCTCCTAAAATAATAAAAATAATGATATATTTTAAAAAAATTCGTTATAATATGTTTTAAGTGGTTAATATATGATAATATAAATATATTCATGATTTTTTAAAATTTAATAACATGTTTGAAACCACAAAATATGTGGTCAAATTGCATTCAACTAAATAAAATCACAAGGTAAGGTATTTTATATCAATTTTATTTCATTGGGGAATATAGAAATTTTTTTCAAATTTTTATTTTATATTATGAAAATATTCCCCGGATGACATGTAATATAATTATTACCACATTAATCATTGTTTTATTTTTTTCATGAATTATTTTATCCTAGGGTATTTCAATTAAAATTTTCCATGTGGTAATGAATGTAAAATCTCATTTCTAATACATTATGTCATATTACTCCATGGTTGACTTTGAAATTGAAGGTTTATTTGTTAAATGAATTATAATATGTATTTTGTTTTTATTTACTCTAGTTTAGGTGATTTTTCAGTAGATCAAAATAATCAATTCAATGTTTAATACTCAATTTAATGTTATTAAATTTGTAGGGGATTATTTCACAATCTCATTCTAATAAATATTTTTTATGCTTGCATTTAAATTAATCAAAATTATATGATAATTTCTTAATAAACCATTTAACTATCTCTTACCCTAATTAGTCATGACCATTTTTAATGAGTATGACAATTTTCATCATTTTGGATCTTAAAATGTTGTATTAAATGATTTTATAAAATCCCCCAATCATTTTTCCCTTCAATTAGAAATCTATTTTAATTCAACACCTTGTTTAATATAAATGTTTTAAATAATAATCCTTTTAAAAATAATTTATTAAATGATTATTTCACCCATTTTTTCTTCTTATATAATAAATTCAATAGAATATTCTTTTCACTTTTTGAAAAGGAACATTTTAACATTTTTATATCAAAATGAAATTTCATTACTATATTTGACACTAACAAGATAGTAATTTATTTGATGCAAGATTCCATGTTAACATGAATATTTATGAATAATTTATCTCAAATTTTATTTTAAATAGAAATTATTTACAAAGAAAATTAAATATGAAAATTATATGTTACTGGAAATTTTTTTAATATTATTTTTTGGTATTTCTATTCATCAATAATCATAAAAATTTACATTTAATCCAACTTTTATATGCTAATATCATACATATTATTCCTATGGACGGTCTTCGATTTTTTTACCAAGGATAATATTAATAATCACATACATGATTTACATATTTAGTCATTTACATCTCAATAAAATATTATGTTCCATATGATCATTAGACATTAAATTCCCTTTGAATATTCATATAATATATTAGAGATATAATATTTTTTTAAAATATATCTCATTTATACATATATTGTTTCACATTGAATGATCATTTTTTGACTATATAAATACAGATAAATTTATTTTATTTACTCAATATGGATATTTTAAGATAAATAACATTTTCTGTAAATTAAATTGATAATTTGATATATGAGGAATTATTTTGAATTGATGTAATAGATAGGGCTTGAAATTATATATCACCTCGGTGCATTGGTAGTACCATGATAAAATTTAGTTATGATGGCATTAAATGTGTTATTAACTCTAGGTTAATCCATATTTTGAATTGTCTCAACTGTAGTGGTTTCTTGTGAGAGATATTTTATGCACAATAATTAAGTATTAGCTTCATTCATTATTTTTATTACTATCCAGGATATTATAACTATGACAAAAATATATATATTAACAAAATTATCAATTTATTAGATAAATCAAAGAGTTTTTTCTGTTTTACCTTAACATATTTATTATTTACTATCCAGTTATTTAAATGGTATGTCTACTCAGTTATTTACCAAACCATATTGATCATTATTTATCTAGTTATTTAAATGAAATTTTTATTCAGTTAATTCTCTTTTGATAGTAATTATTCACTATAATTATTTAAATGGGGGTGTGTTTAGTTATTTACATTGACATATGGATTATTTATTATTATTTCATGATATTTTACACATTACATAACCATTACTAACAATATGATCTCACCATTATTTTTAAACTTCCACATGAATCCATAGAGATTACTATGACTGATATTTATCAACAAGAAAGATGGAAAAGAATTATTCTCAGAAATAAAACTTAATATGTTTTAATTATATATTCAAATGTAATATTGGACACCCATATGTATCTAGTTTTCCATGACTCATAAACTAATTTTTCCTATAGGATAATAATCCCTGAATCTTATGCCAATGTAATAGTAGTAGGTTACAACTCAGAGTTACTAAGGTGAGAGTCATTATAATTATTTTTCATGAAATAAATGTATTCATAAAATATTCTAGAATATTTTTAATGTATGACGTTATTTTACAATGCGTTCAGAGAAATGAATTTATTGGACCTTTTAATGGTAATTTCATCTCTTCTAATGTAATTTTTTTTTTCACCAACTTCAATATGATTAGGATCTTATGATACCATCAACTTTGTTTAAATTAATGGATTATGTTTATTTTTTAATGATATTGTAAAAACCAATTATTTTACCATAGTTTACTAAGCTATAATTGTGAGATGTTTAATTTTGAGGGTGTTATATTGATAACTAAATCCATATAAGAATTTTATTGATGAATAGTACATATAAATTATTGATAATGAAGTGTTATATATATAAATATATCATGATGATAGTGGATACCAATATATCTTATAGGATAAGTTATCCTGATACATGTTTTATGATTGGTGAGCCCTATACAGCTTATAAAATATTTGAGACTGATATAACTACGTGATGTATTCTGTATTGATCCGTTTTATTAAAGTAAAGAGTTATTTATCCATGTAGTATCCTTATATATATTAATTTAAAACTATGTTATTTCTAAATTGGTTTATAAAGACCATGGTGTATGATAAAAAAAATTCTATATGCCTGATATGAGTTTTTTATGGTACATTTTGTAATGATTTTCATCGCATGGATGATGTTTTTTGATTCTAACGACACTTTTCAATAATGAAATAAAAGGCCATATCCCGCATTTTATGATAAATGATTTTATTGATATAAATTCTTATATGGTATACTCTTACAATTTTACAATTTCATCATACAATTGTATTCATATTATTATCACCAGTTTTGTTTAATTGTTAATTTATATGTTTTTTCACGTGAAGATTTTGATCACACACCTATAATTATTTTACATTCATTATGAATAATTTTGTTAAATGATTTTCTTTTAGATAGGATTAATGTGTGGAAATTTAAATGAGATATTTTTAGAACATATTTTGAAATAGATAAATATTGATATAGTAAGAAAATTCCTCTATTATAGATTTTTGGAATTATTGGGTAATAGTTTTTAACAATTCTATATAACTATAAACCTGAAATTTCATTGGGTATACAAGTATCCAATATTTACTTATGAAATTTCATGTTTTGGATAGTTGAAATTAGTTATGTTAATCAATAATAATGTCATAAATATTTTTATTATATTTCTAGTGTTGGATATTTGAGAGAATTTCTATAGGTTTTACTGTTTATATCAGAGAACAGAATGGGATATAACCTTCATAAAAATCAAATTAATCATATATAGTAGACTGAAACTTCATCTAATAGATTCATTATTATTGGGATGCCACAAGGGGTGTTTCTAAGAGTATATCCCATGGTTTGTTGCAATCATGGGAGTACTAGGATAGGTATGAATTATAGCCCAATGGTTTTAACTCCAGACTATTATAGTTAGAATTGTAGTAGGTCCTAGACAGCATTAGAGATTAGTTTATTTTCATAAGATGTTATCATAAGAGTTATATATACAAATATGGGATTAAAATTTTACATTTTTTCATAAGTTCAAATGAAGAGATATAACTTTTGAGCTTTTATGTGACATGATTTTTACATCATTACACATTTATTAGGAGATATATTATTGGTTATTGGTATTTGTAAACATTGTGATTAATGTGATTTATTATTTTGATGAATTATATTATATTTTTGTGTGAGGAACATGAAAGGTGTAAGAAAACCATTGAGCATAACAAATTCATAAAAGTTGAGGATATTGTATTAATTTTGGATATCAAGTTATTAATTTATGGAATGATATATATTGATCATTTTTTATTATAGATTTTTATATATTCATGTGTTTTTCATTATATGGAGGTCTATACATTTTTGACGTTATCTGACCAATTTCTAATCATTTATATTCTTCCTAATATCAAAATAATTGTGGAGTATATTATTTTCCGTTTTTGTAATATTTGATAGAATATATTTTTATTTTAGTTCATCATGTATGAAAATTAATCATTAATTTTTATTATTTAGATAAAACATTTTTATTTTTGTGAAAGTTGATAAATTTTTTAATATGTTCTTATAATATAAGTATATTTTTTTATTTTATTAATATTAATGGTAAATTAAATCTTCAACTATAGTAAAATTTAGTCAAAATGGATCATTCATCCTCTAAAATACAGTTTAAGTGAATTTATTTTGTTTCTTACATTTCATTGTTTTATGAATTTTTCTTCGATGACTTCATCATCATCATTTAGATTGTTAATATTAATATTCATTATCATTCTGTGAAATTATTTATAAATTTTTTATTTTCTACATGTATATTTTTTATATCCCACTAATATTAAAAATGTTGGGAACCATGTAATGTGTTATTCACCGTTATATTCTTACTTCTATATCCCACTTTTTTGGATGATTTTTTATTAATCCATTTTAAAACGTTGGATTTCAAAAATAAATATTGATATTTCGAACCCATAATTTCAAAGCCAAAGATACATATAAAAGTGTTTAATTTATTAACAATTAGGGGGGATGTGGTGGGGGAGAAACTATGAATTTCAAAAACACTATCATTCAATATCATATAGAATTAACAAAAAATTTCCTAAAACAAACTATGATTTATTATTATTTATGTAAAAAATATATAAATATCTAGTGAATTATTAAATATAAATAAGAGTAAAAAAATCATGAAATATATATATAACACTACATAAAAAAAATTTATCAATAAACTCTTTTGAAATATTCAAATTATCGTAAATACATTTTCTACATCAAAGTACATTTTATCCAAAATTTATATTGATTTGTTTTTTATTAGTGAATATTATAATAAATTTAATCCATATATAGAAGTTATATTTTATAAAATTAATATAATTTTTCAAATAATATTATTAAAATTATTTTTGGGTGAAATATTTATATTTTTCTGAAAATATTGATTTTTACTTGAATAATGATTAATACTAACAATTTATGAAAATATTATTTATATACATTAATAAGTGTCATCATGATATAAATATGATATGAAAACAAGATATGTCTCCAATATTTCTAAATAATCTTATTATTTATATAGTAATAGTAATTATTATTTAATTTGGATTATGTAAATATTTTGGATTAAAACACATGTTTCTAAAAAGGGTTTTTAGTTGAATTTTATAATCTAATTTAAATGGTAATTTATATCATTATTATAAATTGAATTTAATGAAATGGTAAAAAAAATTGGATTCCATTAGTCAAATTTATACTATAATTAATTTCTTATGTATTGTTTATAAAGATGAATTGTTTATGAATTATACATTAATTCTGTTTTAAGGAAATACAATATCTATTATGATATTTATAGAAATTATTTTAGTTATAAAGTTATATTAAAACAATGTAACGAATAATATATGATTAATAAAAAATATAAAGAAATATATTTCAGAATATATATATTACAATTTATTTCATGGTAATATTGAAATTAATTTTTAGTGCTGACATAGTGCTTGCACTACACTAGAAAAGTCAAATTGGGTGGGATAAATATAATATTTGAAAATAAAAATTAATTTATGAAATTTAATAGTAAATAGGAATTATTGTTGATTATTTTTTAGTATATAATTTAATTATTTAGATATATATGATTTGACATATCTAAATTCTTCTGCAGTTCTTGTGTAAGGAAATAGAAGTAAAAAATAATATATTAAATACAATTTCATGAAATCGATGTAAGTAAATAAATAAATTTAATTAATATAAATGTTTAACATTAATGATTACAATTTAATTTTAAGACTGTAATTATTATTTAATATTTATTTATGATATAATTACATTACATTCAAATGAAACACCGATAAAGTGGTTGGGTATGTGGTTGAAAAATCAATAAATGGTTTAAAAAACAATTTTTTATATGTGAGTTATATTGTCATACAACTTTGATATATAATTATAGACTAATAAATTTTCATGAATGTATTATATTTGATAGAAATTTTTATATTAATTATTTTAATATCAATGCAAATTAATAGTTCAAAAAATTACATTACTTATATTTTATAATAATCAATATTTATAAAATGATTCAATGTTCATACAAAATTTAGAAGCATAAATGTGAAGGTGTTATATTTTAATATATACTTTTTTTCTATTTTTGGGGCAATATTCCTTTTACATTTACATTCATAACCCCTAAATAATGAAAAACATTGATATTATGATAAACATTAACATGCTTCACATGGTATAAAACCAAGAGATAAGGGCTAAAACATCACCCAAAATGATTAAATTCTATTAGATTGAAGTATTTCAAGTAATGATTATATTATATTTTAATTTTATCAATTTTATTCAATTTATCAATGAAAATTTATTTATATTATTTTAATACATTATGAAATACCAAGAGTTTCCCTCCCCTTACTCATAAATGGGAATATCCTCTCATATATTTGTCTCAAATGTTTTGTAATCTAACTAAAATTATAACATTCCTTATCCTTCTTAATAACCCAACCCAAATTTTATATTTCTTACTTTTTAAATAATGTAAACATTATATGGATTTATGGGTAATGAAAAATAGGTTATTAAAATTAGATGAATTTCATTAAACTGAATGTTTTCGTTTAATTTGATCTCTTATGTCTTTAAAATAATCATCAATCATTGTGAAATAATGAATAAATTAAAAATAATAAAAATATTATTAGGTCAATAAAATAACCTGTATCGATAGCCTTCTTCCATAAAAATGGAATTGAATAATTTATTCATGTGTATGATGGACTACTACCTCATTGGATGATGTAATTATTATTTCCCTCATAACATATGTTGGTCGATTATAATTATGTATTTAATGTATATATTCTATTAATTAAATAATTATCATTATTTTAATAAAATATAAAATCTTATTTCTTACCTTGCCATGCTTTTAAAAAAGATAAGGTCATTTGTCCGTACTTTGGGATTACCACATTCATGAAGTGATGTGATTGATTTTTCCTTAACACATCACATTGATGGAATATATAATATATTGAAAGAGAAAATTGGATATTTATTCTTTATTATAACATTTTTATTTTAGATAAATAAATGACTTATTTATACCTAGTTTGAAGAAATTTTTAAATGTTACTCCTATGTATGTACACCATACCATATATAAGAATATAAAGTAATTATATTTTCTTAAACATAATATTTAGTTAATGTTAAAACCATGATTAATTTCTTAAAATAAAAATATCTAATGTTTATTATTATTTATAAGATGAAATAATAACTCATTTTCACTTATTGAACACACAAAATACATTTTCAATTTGTGGAATGAACATCTTCACAATTTTTTTGTATTATGTCATATAATTGATATATGTTTGTCATAATAATGTTAATGGAATCATGTTGAATATATGGCCATGGGTTAAAGTATATTATCTAAATTTTCCTATATTGAAAAACAATTTAATATTATACTGAAAAATTCTTTTATATGATGCATTTATATCCCTTCTTAATATTATTTATTTGAATTTTAATAATTATTATTATACTACATTAATCATTAATTAATCAATATAATGGTTTTTATATGAAAGTTAACATATTGAAAGATGATTATTTTAAACTCAATTTCCATTCACTTGGTTATACATATACTTTATTGACTATGTTTTTCATATATTTTACGTTAAATAAAGTCTAGTTATATGATGATTTATTTATTATTATTTTTAAATGTTATAAGTAATCATATCATTGATTAATTTCTTTCATAAATGCTATAATATTTGTAATGACTTATTGTCCCAACATTTTCTCTATATAAGAAGACATGTAATTTTATCATATATCCTTAATAAATTTGTATTAGAGGAGAGGTTGAGAGATAGGATGGAGTCTGAAGTTTGGCACGGTGAGGATTGCATGGGATGATAGGGAAACCGCATTGGGTTTTCTTGGTGCATGAAAGAGGCCAGGGAAGACCGGCTAGGACATTGGATTTTAGGGCCCCCCATGATCTGATGCAAGGACTCTGGACCTACCGAACGACCATGTGAGGCTACACTGATTGTAGGGTAGACACCCTAGGAAAGGTAGATGCATCATAATGACTTGTGTTATTGTGTTTTACGGGTATTTGGGGATTTAAAATGAATAAAAATCCTATGAAAATTTATAATCATTATTCTACAATAGTCGGGCTTAAGAATTCCTTGTTTACCTTGCAGGTATGGCTCCAAGGAGACGACCATGAGTACTACGGAAAATTGAGGCCCCTGAGGTTACTTTGGATGATCAACAGAGGGCTGAACGAGAGGAGGATGATCAGTGGCAAAGGACCCTTCGTGCCTTTCAGTAGAAGACCCTTGGGAAGTACGAGGGTAGCGTCATAGATGTGGAGACAGAGAGCTGGATCGAGGAGCTAGTGATATCATTATGCTAGATTTGGGCTCCAAAAGAGTATTGGGTTCCTCTGGTCGTCAGCCAGATGTGGGTATCAGTGCGTTAGTGGTGGATTCTTTATCTTGGGAAAAAGAAAAAGACTGAGGTTACGTGGTCTAACTTTGAGAAGGTGTTCCGGGTGGAATTCCTCTCTTCTACGATGAAGGATGAGAAGAGGAAGGAGCTTCTCTCCCTCCAACATGGGAGCATGACAGTGAGATTATTGGGGATTAAGTTCATGGATCCCCTCTTATTTTCTCCGGACCACTTTCTAGATGAGGAGTCTCGGGCGAGAGGTTTGGAGGAGGAACTTTAGTCGTCTCTTCAGTATGTTGTTACTCCCTTCACCCTACTGACGTACATAAGGGACCAGAAGAAAGCTGAAGTGGTGGATAGGACACACACCCTAGGAGGTGTATCATGAGAGGAAATCCAGTTGGGCTCGTTGAAGGGAAAGTCCATCCGTAGTAGGCCTCCAGCATTAGGACCCTCTAGGTTTCGACCAGTAGGAAGTAGGCCTCACTAGTTCCAGTTCTGATCCCCCAGACCACTCCCTTTTCTTTCAGGCCCACGACTGAGGTAATTATTCTATGGGAGCCATGGACACCTTCAAAATCGGTGCCTAGAAAGAGTAAAGTATAGCGGGGGAGGGCAGGTTTAGTGCCCACCATAGCCGCATCAATTTCCAGCTAGGCCCCTTTAGCAGCAACAGCAGGGACAACAGGTTCCCGCCCCTCCGAGACCAAATGTGGCGGGAGGAGGCTGACCTCAGGGCGCTCCTCAGGGACCTCGACCAGGGCATGGTTGAGGAGGCAGCCGACCACCGAGAGGAAGAGGAGTTGTGCGTGGGGATTTGCACACCACGGAGGCATCATTTCCAGCATGGCTAGAGGACGTTCGACGTACGATCAGAATGTTTAGTACACTTGCCTATGCCTTGTTCGATACAGGAGCTTAGCACTCCTTTGTTACACCCAGTCTGGATCATGCCATGGGTTTATATGTCGAGAGACTTTTAGTGCCCTTGGTGATGAGCACACCAGTCGGAGGTTAGAACAACTTGTTTTATGTTTTCTGAGGGTGTAGACTAATGATAGGGAAACATCAGTCTATCAGGGATCTTCTACTATTGCAGATACAACCATATGATGTCATCCTAGGAATTGAATGGTTTTTATTTTTATGTTCCATCATTGACTACTTCTATGGAAGGGTCGTGTTATTAGATTTGGGCGGTCAGCGTGTAACTTTCATAATCTAGCAGGGTTATCAAGAAAATAAGCAGACGAGAGGAGCCCCTCCTTTCCATGTGGGATGAACTATCAGTGGAGTCGGTGGATGCATAGATGGTGGAAGTCCCAGGTATCGTCAGTGTGTTTATGGACATCTTCCCTGAAAAGGTGGAAACTCTACCCCCTCGACGTGATGTTGAGTTCGGGATAGACTTGCAACCCAGTGCCCATCTAATTTCGATGGCTCCATACCAGATGTCAGCTTATGTCGTACGGGAGTTCCAGCTCCAGATTGATGATCTGATAAAGAAGGGTTTATTTCGGCCAAGTGCGTCACCATGGGGTGCTCCTGTCTTGTTTGTGAAGAAGGCGGATGGTGGTCTTAGACTGTGCATGGATTACAAGAGTCTGAATCAGGGGACAATCAAGAATCGCTACCATCTCCTGAGGATAGATGATCTATATGGGACATGTTGGATCTCAAAGATCGGTCTGTAGTCTGGATATCACCAAGTGAGGGTGAAGGAGGGTGATATCTCCAAGACTAACTTCAGGTGAAGATATGGGCACTTTGAATTTCTGTTCATGCCATTCGGCATTACAAATTCTCCAACCGTGTTCATGGGACTCATGAACTCCGTATTTCTGGAATACCTAGATTGGTTCGTAGTCGTGTTTATTGATGACATCCTGATCAACTGAAGAACAATGGAGGATCGCGGTGAGCACTTGAGAATGGTTTTAGAGGTCCTCCGACACAACCATCTCTATGTGAAATTAACCAAGTTAAAGTTCTAGACATAATAATTGACTTTACTTGGGCACGTAGTGTCTATGTAGGGGATAGTAGTGGACCCATCGAAGGACGATGTGGTTTTTTATTGGGAAACACCCAAGACTGTGACAGAAGATCATAGTTTCCTAGGTCTGGCAGATTACTATCGGTGGTCTGTGCCCAACTTCATCTGAGTTGTGGTACCTTTGACAGACTTGACAAAGAAGAACCAGGCTTTCGTATGGAATGGCAGTGCGAGGCGGCATTCAGTTATCTGAAGGAGAAGTTGGTAAGTGTCTCATTACTGAGGTTACCAGACGAAGGGGTGGCGTATGAGGTGTTCTGTGATTCTTAAGGGCACGGCCTCAGATGTGTGTTGATGCAGCGGCAAAGGGTGATCTCCTATGGGTCTAGGTAGTTATTTCCCCATTATCCTAACTATGAAACCCATGATCTGGATCTTTGGGCAGTCATGTTCGTACTAAAGATGTGGCGGCATTACCTCATCGGGGAGTGCTTCGTGGTCTTCACCGCTCACAAAATCTTAAAGTATATCTTCTCCCTGTAGAACCTATACTTATGGAAGTGAAGGTGGATGGAGTTCCTTCAGGGATACGACTTAAATATTTCTTACACCTCAAGAAAGGGGAATGTGATGGTTGATGCCTTGAGAAGGAAGTCAGATAAGGATGCAGTTTGAGAGTCGGCAGATGCTTGGAAGGGGATGGAGGAGTTGGATTCCCTGCACCTGGATGCAAGGATGGAAGGTGGTAGAGGTTTCCTATATAAGATGAAAGTGCAGTATTCTCTGTTGTGGTAGGTAGAGAAGTCACAATGGGGAGACTCCGATTGTGAATTGATGTGTGACCAGATTAACCAAGGTGATACTCTAGAAGGGTGGACAGAGGATGGTCAAAATCGGGTGTTTTTATGAGGAAATCTATTTGTTCCAGAGATGATGCACGATATAGTTCTTATTGTGTCCCACAACTCACCCATATCAGTTCACTAGGGTGTTTCCAATATGTACTGGGGATTGAGAGGTTAGTTCTGGTGGCCCGGGGTGAAGCGGGTAGTGGTAGAGTTCATGGCTAGATGCCTAGTGTGTCAGCAGGTGAAGGTTGAACACCGTGTTCCAGGTAGTTTACTGCAGCCTTTGGATGTCCCCGAGTGAAAGTGGGATGATATCTCGATGGATTTCATTACGGGAATACCCAAGGTTCAAGGAGGATGTGATGCTATCTGGTTTGTGGTGGACCGGTTGACGAAATCGGCTCACTTCCTAGCGATCAAGTAGTCGGGTGCAGTGGATTCCTTAGCACGAAGGTACGTGGATGAGGTGGTGCAGTTGCATAGAGTTCCGAGATCCATAGTCTCGAATAGGGATTCATTGTTTACCTCATGAATCTATAGAGGATTGCAGTATGCTTTTGGAACCCAGCTACGTCTTAGCACTGCTTTCCATCCCCAGACAGATGGACAAATAGAGTGCACCATCCAAACCTTGGAGGGTATTCTGCGGGCATGTATACTGTATTTTGGGGGATTGTGTGCATGACACTTGCCTCTAGTAGAATTTTCCTACAATAATAGCTATCACCCTACCATTGGCATCGCTCCATTCGAAGCTCTGTACAGAAGGTTGTGTCACTCACCCGTGTACTTGACTGAGGTTGGGGAAACAAGTGTTCTTGGCCTGGAAGTGGTTCAGAGCACAACAGAGAAGTTTCAGATTATATGGGAGAGGATGAAGGCAACACAAGACCGACAAATGTCATATGTCTATAATAGGAGGATACCCTTGTAATTTGGGGTGGGTACCACGCGTTATTGATAGTCTCCCCTAGGTGTGGACAATAGAGGTTCGGTAGGGGGAGTAAGCTTTCTCCCAGATTCATCAGACCCTTTGAGGTGTTGCGGTAGGTCAAAGAAGTGTCTTATCAGCTAGGGCTACCACCGCTGCAACTGAGGATACATGACATCTTCAATGTGTCACAACTCTGACAATATCTACATAACGATTCACAAGTCCTCAACAAGGGAAGGCTGGATATTGAGGACGACGTGTACTTTGTCGAAAGACCAGTGAGGATAGAGGATTGTGAGGAGAAGTTTCTATGAAGAAGAACCATCCCTTTTTTTCGCGTGTTGTGGAGGAATGGGGGGATCGAGGAGATTACCTAGGAACGAGATACACAGATGCGCGCCCAATACCCAGAGCTGTTTTGAGTTCTTTTCTGTTTTGTTCTATGCTTGTTGTGATGTATTTCTGACCTTGATAGTTTATGAGATGTTTTGTTTCCCTACCAGGGGAGTGTTTTCAAATGTCCTGACTGTGGAGAAGAGGGGACCCAATCCCTAATCAAGACGCATTATGTTGGATGAGGTTGAACCCGTGTGGGCGAGTTAGTGCTGCCTAAAGCAGATAGTATCATGACATGGATGAAGGAACTCCTTAATCCATATGAATGGATAGTATACCCTTGGGTGTTTCCTAGATACTTGAGGGAGAGGTGTTTTATGATGTCGGTGAGGTTCAATCCTAATAGGTATCTTTCGAGGCAATTGTTCAGACCCCCCTCTCTTATTTTGGTTTGGTTTTGATTCTTGAGGGATAGAATAGTTTGAGAGCTATCTAATGTGATTTTCTTGACCCTCATAGTCCACCCCTTTTCCAAAATCAGGATTCTATGGGCAGCGTCTCGGTTGATGAGACCAATCGGCATGCGACAGATCAGCTTCGATCGATCGGCGGGCGACCGATCGGTGTGCCCCCTATCTATGTGACATGATCGGTTCCTCACCGTTCAGTGAGATCGATCGATGCGACCGATCGGTGGGACCAATTTGTGCGACCCATCGGTGGGACTGATCGGTGTGTGGCACGATCAGTGCCACCCAGCTTTGTTGGGTTTTTCTTCGGCAGTTCCTCCCATAACAGCACTTTAGGCCTTTTTATCGTTTTGGAAGTGGTTCAAAGCCGTTTTGAGGACCTTAATCAATGTTTAAACTCCTAAGGGTGCGGCGACCCTCAACGGACCCAGCTGTGTGTCCGTATATCGTGCCCCTACATTTATATAAAATCATTTAAAATCACTGATGTTACCACCTTTTCTAATGGGAATCAGTAAATAACAATTAATTCAGTCATGTGTAACCACCCAGCAGCATGGGGAACAACGATCTGACATTAAAGCCATTCAAATCCTTATATCTTGTAAAAATGGGATCTCATCTCTATATCGCACCAGAATTTATTCTTCTTCTTCTTCCTTTTGGTCGGCCTCCCTTTCTTCCTAGTGCGTTTCGACTCTCCCTTCCCAAGGCAAGTGGTGCACCTGTGCCAGAACCTTTCTTCTCAACCTTGGAGTTCCTGACGTTCTTGGCACGTAGAAAACATCAGTCCTTGATCAACCAGGTACGGTTTTCCCTTCATCTATCCATACTGTGAATCATTCGGGGTGGGTATGCTATTGTTTCTCTGGGGATTCATGAAACAAAACATAATGAAGATAATGAACAGACACGTAAGAATGAAGGGGGTGTGATTTATTTTCTTCTATACTATTTGATGTTGATATGTGTTGTGAACTATATGGTCTTGTGCTCACTGAAAATCATGGACGTTGGTGGTCTTTCCTTGTGTCCTAATGAACCCTTGAATTTTGTGTTGACTAAATAACTGTAACATGGAAATTGGTTAGTCACCTAAACTCAGTTTGGTTTAAATGGATGTTCAAAAAAACAAGAATCCATGTGTGATCACCCCTGTTAACAAACAGGAAGAATAACCTAATGAATGATGTGCTTGAACCTGGATGTTTCCCACTCTGTTTTGATAATAGGTGTGTTGTTTTGTTTGATGCTTGTGGGATGATGTGGTTGAGTGTGGGATCCTCTACTGTGTCCCGGTAGTTTTTTGTGAATATGAAATGGTGTGCGGTTATATCTCGAGGCCTGGTTTGGTTCCATTACATTGAGTGATCTCACTTATCCCTTGGTTTTTGTGACTTCACTAGAGAATCGGGTGTGAATTCTTAATTTTTGTTTGGTTGTTTCTCTTTTCTTGGCAAGTGGTTATTCCTGTTAGTTTCCTAGTAGTGCAGAATTTACATAAATGGAATCACTTGAACATGAAACTAAGAATAGGATAAATGGGGAATTGGTTTTGGGAATGAGTTGTGACTTGGTCGTGAGTGTTCTGGCTTCTTTAATGGATGCATAGTAACAAGGGTGTTATGCTTAGGATTGGCATTAGGAACCCTTGGTTGGGATGAGTGCTCGTTAACTATACATATATATGTAGTTTTTATGTTTTTTATTCGTGCCCCACCCATATTGATCGCTTAGTTCCAAACGCCACCATTTAGTGTGGGAGGTTCTTTTTCCCAACACTCCTATGAGTGGAAGGTTATTTGCTCTTTTTCTGCTCCCTTTCCCAAATTTTCCAAGATTCTTTGGTCATGCTGTGACATCCTGAGTTCCATTATAGCCCAAGATTCTTCGGGCAGGGTAGTTGTGGGGGTTGGCCTAGGGGTGTGCAGGCAGTTTGTTCCAAAGAATCTTTGGGATGAGGCCTAGGTGTCTTCGGGCGTAGTAGTTGTTGTTCTAGCCTAGGTGTTTGCGGGCATGGTTACGCATGGTGGTTGTGGCCCAGGTTTTTGTGGGTGGGATGGTGGTTGTGGCCCAGGTGTTTGTGGGTGGGATGTGTCATTGTGGCCCTGGTGTGTGCGAGTGGGTGTGGCAGTGGGACAGCAGTGAGAATGGAGGGATTGGTACGATGTGTGGGATGTCTTCAATAACTAGTGGAAAATTGGCACAGGGTACCCAAATATCGATGTTATATTACAATACATTGCATGACTTGCGTTATTTGGGTAGTGTGACTTGGTGAGGCTTGGGTGGATGGTTTACCTTGTTACATGTTTTGTTATCCCTTTTTCCCACAGGGCATTAGAATGCCTCTCCACTTGTGCATGAGGGCCTTTGGTTTTCCCTACTTAGTATTCTTATCTCCTCACCCTACGTATATAAAACTACTTTTAGGTTTCCAAGAGGTCATCAGTGATCGTGTAGGACCGTACTAGCTCGGACCATGGGGTAACTGTTGTTTTCGTTTTCCTTTTTCATGGTACTTTACCTTTGGAGTTCTTTTGGCTTGTATCTTTTACTTTTGGACATGAATATTGGAATGGTTTACTTTCACCTTTACCTTTACTTTCAACATTGGTATTGTTGGGGTTTCTATCTTATCTCCTGATCCTATAAATATAAAAAATGTAATACCTTCCATCTTGTGTGTGAATTTTTACCCTTGGTGTTGTTCACCATTCCATGACGTTTCGAAGGCAGATCTAGGGGGGTCATTATCTCCCTATCAACTTAAAGAAGGAAGTGTCTGGCAATCTGTTGTCCCTTCTCTCCTTTTGGAGAAGGCGGGTCATGATAGAATGGTATCAGAGGAGAGGTTGAGAGGTATGATGGATTCTGAAGTTAGGCACAGTGAGGATTGCATGGGATGGTAGGGAAACAGTGTTGGGTGATCTTGGTGCATGAAATAGGCCAAGAGGACCATCTAGGACATGGGATTTTAAAGCCCCCCATGATTCGATGCAAGGACTCTGGACCTACCGAACGTCCAAGTGAGGTAACACTGATTGTAGGGTAAAGACCCTAGGAAAGGTACATGCATCATAATGACTTGTGTTCTTGTGTTTTATTGGTATTTGGGGATTTAAAATGAAAAATAATCCTAAAAAAATTAAGAACTATATTCTACACTACTCGGGCTTAGGCATTCCTTGTTTACCTTGTAGCTATGGCACCAGGGAGATGACCATGATTAGTATGGACGATTGAGGCCCCGGAGGTTGATTTGGCTGATTGATGGAGGGCTGATTGAGAGGAGGATGATTAGTGACATAGAATGCTTCGTGACTTTCAGCGGAAGACCCTTGGGAAGTACGAGGGTAGCATCTTAGATGTGGAGACATAGAGATGAATCGGGGAGCTAGTGATATCTTTCGGCTATATTCGGGCTCCGACAGAGTATTGGGTTCCTCTGACTGTCAGCCAGATGTGGGTAGCAGCGTGTCAGTGGTGAACGCTTTATCTCGGTGAAAAGAAGGAGACTGAGGTTACGTGGTCTGACTTTGAGAAGGAGTTATAGGTGGAATTCCTCTCTTCTACGATGAAGGCTGAGAAGATGTAGGATCTGATTTCCCTCCAACAGGGGAGCATGATAGTGAGTGATTTGGAGATTATGCTCAAGGATCTCCTATTCATTTCACCGAACCTCTTTCCAAACATGGAGTCTTGGGCGAGATGTTTTGAGGAGGCACATAGACCTTCTATTCAATATGTTGTTACTACCTTCACCCTACCGACATACGTAGAGGTCCAGAATAAAGCTGATGTAGTAGAGAGGATGCACAAGTTGGGAGGTGTATCACAAGAGGGAATCTAGTTGGGCTCGTCGAAGGGGATGACCATCAGTAGTAGGACTCTAGCATCAGGACCCTCTAGGTTTCGACCAGCAGGAAGCATGCCTCAGCAGTTCCATTTCTGATCCCTCGGTCCTCTCCCTTTTAATTCGGGCCCATGATCGAGGTGATTCGTATGTGGGAGCCATGGAAAACATTGAAATCAGTGCCCGGACAGAGTACAGTACATTGGGGGTGGGCAGGTTCAGCTCCCTCCTCAGCCACAGCAGTTCTAGCTAGGCCCCTTCAGCAGCAACAGTAGGGACAACAGGCTCCCTCTCCTCCAAGAATAGACGTGGCAGGAGTAGGCCGACCTCATGGCGCTCCTTAAGGACCTCGATTAGGGTGTTTTCGGGGAGGCTGTCGACCACTGAGAGGCAGAGGAGCTGGGCATGGGCAGTTTCACGCCTCAGAGGTAGCAATTCCAGCATTATGAGAGGTCATTCAAGGTACGACCAAATTTTTCAGTACTCTGGCCTATGCCTTGTTCGATACAGGAGCTTCGCACTCCTTTTTACACCTAGTCTAGCCCATGCCCTAGGATTAGACATCGAGATACTTTCAATTCCCCTGGTGCTGAGCACTCTAGTAGGAGGTCAGACCGACTTGTTTTATGTTTTCTTTGGGTGTAGACTGATGATAGGGCCACATCAGTCTATCAGGAATATTCTCCTACTGCAGATACAACCATGCGATGTCATCCTATGAATTAAATGGATATTCATTGTATGTTCCCTAAATGACTAATTTCAAGGAAGGGATGAGTTTTCAGATTTGGGTGGTCAACATGTAACTTTCATCGACATGCGGAGTTGTCAGAAAAGCAGCAAATGAGAGGGGACCCTCCTTTCCCTACTGGATTAACTATCAGTGGAGTCGGTGGATGTTGAGATGGTGGATTTCCCAGGGATCGTCAGTGTGTTTATGGACGTCTTCCCTAATGAGGTGGCGACTCTACCCCCTCTATGTGATGTTGAGTTCTGGATAGACATGCATCATGGTGCATGTCTGATTTCGATGGCTCCCTACCAGATGACACCTTCTGAGTTGCGGGAGTTGCGGATCCAGAATGAAAATATAATGAAGAAGGTTTTTGTTCGAAAAAGTTTGTCACTGTGGTGTGCTCTTATCTTGTTTGCGAAGAAGGTGGATGGTGGTCTAAGTCTATGCATAGATTACAGGAGGCTGAATCTAGTGACGGTCAAGAATCGCAACCCTCTCCCAAGGATAGAAAATCTCTTTGAATAGCTGAGGGGGGTAGGTTGGTTCTAGAATATTGATCTGTAGTCTAGATAACACCAACTGAGGGTGAAGGAGGGTGATATCTCCATGACTTCCATCAGGTGGAGATATGGGATCTTTGAGTTTGTGGTCATGCCGGTCAGCGTTACAAATGCTCTAGCTGTGTTCATGGGACTCATGAACTCTGTCTTCTGTGAATACCTAGATCGGTTCGTAGTCATGTTTATTGACGACATCCTGATCAACTCAAGATCACTAGAGGATCATGGTGAGCACTTGAGAATGATTTTATAGTTCCTCTGATGGCACCAGCTCTATGGGAAATTTACCTTGTGCAAGTTCTGGATGTGAGAAGTGCATTTCCTTGGGCACGTAGTGTCTGAGCAGGAGATATATGTGGACCCATCGAAGGTCAAGGAGGTTGTTTCTAGGGTATCACCCAAGAGCATGACATAAGTTCATAGTTTCCTAGGTCTGGTAGGTTACTATCAGAGGTTTGTGCCCAACTTCACTCGAGTTATGGCACCTTTGACAGCCTTATCCAAGAAGGACCAGGCTTTTGAATGGAATGGGCAGTGCAAGGCGGCCTTCAGTTGTCTGAACGAGAAGTTGGTAAGTTCCCCAGTGATGAGGTTACCAGAAGAAGGGATGGCGTATGAGGTGTTCTGTGATGCATCAGGGAAAGGCCTCAGATGTGTGTTGATGCAGCGACAAGGGGTTATCTTCTATGGGTCTAGGCAGTTACGTCCTCATGTCAGTAACTGTGCCACCCATGATCTAGAGCTTGTGGAGGTCATGTTCGTACTAAATTTGCGGTGGCATGAACTCTTCGGGGAGCGCTTCATGGTCTTTATCGATCACAAAAGCTTCAAGTATATCTTCTCCATGTGGGACCTGAACTTACGACAGAGAAGGTGGATGGAGTTCCTTCCGGACTACGACTTCGATATTTCCCACACCATAGGAAAGGGGAATGTGGAGGCTGATTCCTTGAGTAGGAAGTCACAGAAGGATGTGGTTCAAGAGTATACAGATGCTTGGAAGGCGATGGAGGAGTTGGATGCCCTGCACCTAGATACAAGGATGGAAGGTGGAAGAGGTTGCCTGTATCAGATGACATTGCAGTCTTCTTTATTGTGGTAGGTAGAGGAGCCCCAATGGGGAGACTCAGAAAGAGAAGTGATGTGTGACCATATTTACCAAGGTGACGCTCCGGAAGGGTGGATGGAGGATAGTCCAAATCGGGTGTTTTTTCGAGGTAATCTATTTGTTCCACAGGCAATAAGTGAGAGTGTTCTTAGTGAGTTACACAACTCACCCCTAGAGATGCACCCAGGAGTTTCCAAGATGTACCAGCGCTTCAGAGGTTAGTTCTGGTGGCCTGAGGTGAAGTGGGCAGTGGCAGAGTTCGTGGCCAGATGCCTAGTGTATCAGCAGGTGAAGTCTGAACACCGTGTTCTAGGCGGTTTGCTGCAGCCTTTGGATGTCCCTGAGTGGAAGTGGGATGACAGCTTGATGGATTTATTCATGGTAATACCCAAGGTTCAAGGAGGTTGTGACATTATCTGGGTAGTGGTGGACCGATTGATGAAATCAGCTCACTTTTGGAAATCAAGTAGTCGGGTGCATGTGATGCCTTAGCAGGAAGGTATGTGGATGTGGTAGTGCGGTTGCATGGAGTTCCATGATCCATACTCTTAGATAGGGATGCACAGTTTACGTCACGAATATGGAGAGGATTGTAGTATTCTTTTGGCACCTAGCTACATGTTAGAACTGCTTTCCATCCCCAGAAAAATAGACAGACATAGCACACCATCCAGACCTTGGAAAATATGATGCGGGCATGTATACTAAATTTTGGGGGATCGTGGGCGTGGCCCTTGCCTCTAGTAGAATTTTACTACAATAATAGCTATCACCCTACCATTGGCATGGCTCCATTCAAATCTCCGTACAGAAGGCTGTGTCGCTCACCCGTGTGCTGGACTGAGGTTGGGGAAACAAGTGTTTTTGGCCAAGAAGTGGTGCAGAGCACGACGGAGAAGGTTCATCTTATAAGGTAGAGGATGAAGGAAGCACATGATTGATAGAAGTCATATGTCGATAATAGGAGGATAACCTTGTAGTTTGGGGTGGGGGACCACATGTTCTTGAAGTTATCCCCTCAGCATGGACAATGGTGGTTTGGTAGGGGGAGTAAGATTTCTCCTATATTCATCGTACCATTCGAAGTGTTGCGTCGGGTCGGAGAATTGGATTATCAGCTAGCGCTACCACCGCCGCTATAGAGAATACATGACGTCTTCCATGTGTTACAACTCCGACTGTATCTAATTGATGATTCACAAGTCCTCGACTGGGGAAGGATGGATATTGAGGATGACATGACCTTTGTCAAAAGACCAGTGAGGATCGTAGATCAGGAGGAGAAGGTGATCCGGGGATGAACCATCCCTTTGGTTCGCGTGTTGTGGAGGCAAGGCGGAATCGAGGAGAGTACCTAGGAATGGGGGACGCAGATGCACTCCAAATACCTAGAGCTATTTTAATTTTTGTTCTGTTTCATTCTATGCTTGTTGTTATGTAGTGCTGACCTTGATAGTTTATGAGATGTTTTGTTTCCCTATCTGGGGAGTGTTGTCAAATGTCCTGACTGAGGAGAAGGGAGGACACAATCCCTAATCAAGACATATTAAAGTGGATGTGGTTAAACCTATGCGGGAGAGTCAGTTCCGCCCAGAGCGCATAATATCTTGACATGGAAGAAGGAACTCCTTAATCCATATAACTGGACAGTTTTCCTTTGGGTGTTTCCTGGTTGCTTGAGGGAGAGGTGTTTTAAGATGTTGATGAGGTTCCTTCTTGAGAGTTATTTTTCGAGGTGGTTTTTTGGACCCCCACCCCCTCTCTTCTTTTTGTTTGGTTTTTATTCTCGAGGGATTGAATAGCTTGAGAGGTATCTAATGTCATGCCCTAGACCCTCATGGTCCACCCCTTTGCTAAAATATGGATCCTAAGGGTGGCGTCTCGGTGGGTGCGACCGATCGGCATGCGACAGATCGATGTGTGACAAATCGGCATGCGCCCGATCGGTGGGCGACCAATCGGTGTGCGACCGATCGGTGGGTGACAAATCGGCAAGACCGATCGGTGTGCGACTGATCGTCACGACCAATCGGGGTGCGACCGACCAGTGAGCGACCGATCAGCGTGCACCCGATCGTTGTGACCCAATCAATGCCCCACGAACCGGTGTGACATGATCGGTGTGTCACCGATCGGTGCCTCAACAATTGGTGCGACTGATCGGTGTGTGGCGCGATCGATGCCACCCGGCCTTGTCGGGTTTTTCTTTTGCAGTTCCTCCCGTAACACCACTTTTAGGCCTTTTTAACCTTTTGGAAGTGGTTCAAGGCCATTTTTAATCCCCTAATAAATGTTTAAATTCCTATGGGTGGGGAGACCCTCAACGGACCCAGATATATGTCCAAGTATTGTGCCCCTCCATTTATATAAAATCCTTTAAAATCACATCTATTACCACATTTTCCAATGGGAATCATTAAATACAAATTAATTCAGTCTTGTGTAACCACCCAACAACATGGGGAACAATGATCTGACTTTAAAGCTGTTCAAATCCCTATATCCCGTTACAACGGGATCTCATCTATATATCACACAAGAATTTCTTCTTCTTCTTCCTTTTTTCTAGCCTACCTTTCATCCTAGTGAGTTTGGGGTCTCCCTTCCTGAGACAAGAGGTGCACCTATCCCTTTACCTTTTTTCTCACCCTTGGAGTCATCGACATTCTTGGAACATGGAAAACATCGATCCTTGATCAACCAGATGGGTTTTTCACTTCATCTCTCCTTACTGTGTATAATGCAGGGTGGGTATGATATTGTTTCTATGGGTATTAATGAAACCAAACATAATGAAGATAATGAACAGAACTTTTATGAATGAAGGGAGTCTGATCGATTTTCTATTGTACTCTTTTATGTTGATATGTGTTGTGAACTGTATGGGCTTCTGCTCACTGAAAATCGTGATCGTTGGGGGTCTTTCCTTCCGTCCTAATGAACCCTTATCTTTTTTGTTGACTAAATAACTGTAACATGGAAATTGGTTTGTCACCTAAACTTAGTTTTTTTAAATGGATGTTCAATAAAACAAGAATCCATGTGTGATCACCCCGGTTAAAAAAAAAGAAGAAGAACCTAATGAATGATGTTCTTGAACATGAAAGTTTCCCACTGAATTTTGGTAGTAGGTATGTTGTTCTGTTTGATGATTGTGGGATGATGTGGGTGAGGATGGGATCCTCTGTTGTGTCATAGATGTTGGCTGTGAATCTAAAATGGTTTGGGGTTGTATCTTGAGGCTTGGTTTGGTTCCAATACTTTGAGGGATCTCACTTATCCCTTTGTTGTTGTGACTTCACTAGAGAACCGGGTGCAAATGCTTAATTGCGGTCTGGCTATTTCTCTTTTCCTGGCATGTGGTTATATCTGTTTGTTGTCCATTTGTGCATTATTTACTGAAATTGGATCACTTGAACATGAAACTATGAATGGGTTATATGGGGAATAGGTTTTGGTAATGAGTTGTGACTTGGTCATGAGTGTTGTGGATTCTTTTATGAATGAATAGTAACAATGTTTTTATGCATAGGGTAGTCTTTAGGAACCCTTGGTTGGGATGTATTCTTATTAAATATACATATATCTGTAGTTTTTATGTTTTTTATTCGTGTACCACCCAAGTTGAGAACATTGTGTTAAACACCCCAATTTTATGGGGGAGGGTGTTTTTCCCAACACTCTTATGAGTGGCTAGTTATTATCTCATTTTCTACTCCCTTTCTCAAATAGCCCGAGAATCTTCGGGCAGGTTGTGATGGCCTGAGGTCCATTTTATCCCATGATTCATTGGGCAGGGTAGTTGTGGGGGTTGTCCCAGGTGTGTGCGAGCAGGTCGTTCCCAAGAAGATTCAGGATGAGGCCCAGGTGTCTTCGAGCATGGCCGTAGTTGTTGTGGCCAAGGGGTTTGAGGGCGTGGTTACGCATGGTGGTAATGTCCCAGGTGTTTGACGGTGGGATGGTGGTTGTGGCCCAGGTTTTTACAGTCGGGATGTCTGGTTGTGGCACTAGTGTGTGCGGGCGGGTGTGGTAGTGGGACTGCGGTGAGAATGGCGGGATTGGTATGATGCGTAGGATGTCTTCAATAAATGAAATCATTATTTATTTTAAAAATTTTATATTATATTAATTTGTTTGCAAATTATATGTGGCAACTTTATAGTTTATGTTTTTTTAATTATTTTATTTAGAACTTGTTGTCAAAAAATATAAACATAAAAATCCAATAAAATGTATTATACTGAGTAATTGACATAAAAAATAAGTATGTGTTGTTTAAGGAAATGTCCTTATAGTTTGTATGAAATGAATTTTTTGATAAAATTTGATATTAGTAAAATATTAATAACATTCCTATTAGATATTTTGTAATATTTTTATTTGGAAATGATATAATCTCTTGATATTTACATGTTAATTTATATACACTATTTCTATTCAGTATGGTTTACGACAACCAAAGTAGGGATGCTATAGTGGGAATGAACCCAATGGAAAATATCCATAAAAAATATCATCTCGAGTTCATTGTAACTAGAATATAACTAATTCTTATAATTATTGATATTTTAAAAATGATATAAATGGTAGTGGTATACATACTAGATAGGAACATGATTATCCATAATGTAATATGTCTAAAGTGGATCATTTCATGTGGTAAAATCCATTATAATTAAGTGCATCATCTGAACCCGTTTTAGATGAAGGATAGACTAGTTATATTGAGGTGTTATTTGAAGCACATGGATGTATAGAATTTCAAAAGTTAAATATTTCTGTTTAAGATTTTAGAGGTGATGTTCATTGATAGTGTTCTTTTGATTAGAATACTATAGAGAAAGATTATAAGGATTCCATGGAATATGGAAAATATTTGGCTACTTTTCTTGATAAATATTTCCATAAGGTTGTTGAAAACCTGATGGGAAAAAATTCCAATGAATATTGAAAAAATATATTGATTTAATGGACACATATGAATCTAGTGAAACAAGACTATATATGTATGTACCAAAAGCTGTTTGTGAAATTGATATTAAAATTAATATATTTTACTAAATATTGAAACCAATTCTACAAAGAGATTTAGATGAAAAAAAATTTATCAGTGATAAAAAATATTTTTGTTATGATTAAAATGATGAGATAAGTTTTATAACACTCACCTGCCACATGATAATGGAATTAATAATCATCCAGGATGGCATGAATTGGGGGATCATTTAAAAATTAAATTACGAGGTGTGAAAATGATGTTCCCATTTATTGGTATAAGTGGTAAAAATTAAATGTCGAAATTAAAATCTGAAATTAGGGATGATTTACTACTATTGAATGATTTTCCAAATACCATGTGATTGAAAGTGATTAAATATTTAAAAATCCAAAATTGGGTAACAGATATCCATTCAATGGAGAAGTGTCTTCATTTGAAATGAGTTTTGTTAGTATGCTCATATGTACTCAAAGCTAGTAACATATTATTAAAATCATCTAGAGTAGAGGAATAACGGTGCAAAAAAATATTTATTACTACTATAGTTGATCTTGTCCATTCAAATTAATGTGTTTATATGTATTTTAGTTTTTTAGTAAAGTTATAATTATAACCTGGTTGAAAAAAGATCATCTCATTTATCCATTTATCATTTATTCTCATGTGAATTTAGAATATCATCTCTTGAAATCAAGAGAGAATTTTTGGTATAAACTATAGGTATTAGTTTTAGAGCGACATGAAATTGTATTAATTTCTCTATTTTTATCAATAGAATGGAATTTTCTATTAATTCTATTTAAATATATAGAATCGAGTTTAATTAATTTTTATAATGGATTGGATTTCATTTTATCATTCTATATATGATTTTAGAGTAAGTAATTTTATTAAATGACATTATATGAGTGATTACATACACAAAATTTGAGACATTTATTATAGATGGGAGTTAATGTTATAAAGATTATATTGTTAAAGAGAATGAAATTGTTCGAATTGGTGACATGACTGCAGTGAAAGAATATATGTATATCTTTCTAAATGATTTTCCTGGAGTTATTACTGATTAGGTGGTTGAATCTACTATTGATTTTGAGACTGAGGCTAATAAAATTAATGCACCCCTTATCGAAGGCATCAATTTAAACATTTTGAATTGATAATAATATCAAGAGTTATTAGATAATGGATTCATTCATAATATCATTTCAAAATGTGGTAATCTAATTTTATTCAAAAAAATATAGTTTAGTAACACTTTTCAAAGAATATTGATCTCTGAATAACATTATTTTTTAGAACATGTTTCATTTTGATCATATCATTAATTAGTTTGTTAATTTCTATCATAGAATACTATTTTTTTATTGTTGATATGAATTCTATATACCATCATATCATTGTTAAGGATGTTGAGATTCCAAATACATCCGTGCATACAAGACATGATCATTCTGTTTGTTTAGTTATTCCCCATAGGTTGTCCAATGTAGTTTTTATAGTTATAATCCTTATTAATAGATTATTTGATGTGTTTTTTAGAAAGATTGTGTTTTGTGTCCATTAATGAAATTTTAAAATATTTTAAATTAAAAGATGAAAAGAAATGATCCTTATGTTTTTTTCCCTTACATGAAAATAAATATTGTGGGAAAATTATAAAGTATAAATTATGGTTACAAAAAAATTATTATAATACATAAAATGATTATAAAGATGGATAAGTATTTAATGAACAAAAATAATCATTTTTTTCAATTGGATATGATATAATATTTTCATAGAGTTTTATAATATTAATGGATTAGTGTGTTACTACAAATTGGTTTTGAAATATTTTTTTGTCTTTCTAGACGACTAGCTGTGATACCTCAATAATGAGTAAAATTAATATGTAACATTGAATGTGATGATTTTATTCAATAACTAAAATGGAGTTAAAATTAATTCTTCATGGTATTATTATTCATGTTAATTATATAGTTAATTCACTAGACATAAGGAAGTGATTTTTTGTGGACTAGTATTCTACAACTCAATTATTCATATGATTTTCTCATGAGAAAAAATGTATGGTTATTTGGTGTATTCCTACAAAATGAAATCATTATGTATTGATGGTGGATTTAGATGAAAGAATGATGTACTGGTTGTAGCCTGGAAAAAAGTAATGATATATTTTCTAAAGTCTTCATGGAAAATGCATATAAATCATTAATTCCATAATAATGACTAAATTTATTTTGTACATATATTCATTACCATATTATTATTTATGATATATTCATACACTGATGTATTATGAAATACTATTTCCTTTTCAATTCAATTGAGATCACTATTATTATTTTTCCATTTCTTCCATGATATAATGAAATGTATTACACAGTCTATTTCTATAATTGTTGAATGTGTGGTGAATTTGTTAGTAAATGGTAAAGACATATAATTGATAATATAGATTCATATATATTGCAAACAAAATCCATTTCACGAGAAATGCGTGGGTTTTTCAATTTAATGATATTTAATAATATAATACACATCTAATCTTAAAATATTATGAGATGTTATTTTAATGACATTTTTTCATTATTTATTGTTATTAAGCGATTATAATGTAAGAGAATATATTTTTTGGGTCCAAGAAACTAGGTAATATATTTATATTTGGGAATTGATATGAAAGTTCATGTATAAGGCATCATAATTGGTATCTATGAATATTTTATACAACATTAGTGGTTAATATGTCAGTTGAGGATAATTATTAGTAAATATGATTAACATAAATATATTTTCTATGATATTGATATAAATTTATGAATGTTTCGGTGATAATTGATATTTTTGGGATTAGGATAAGGGATATTTAGGGATAACCATTTGATAATGTTCAGGGATAAAGATGTTATGGTAAATAAGGATCTTATAGTTGTTCAAAAAATTATATACCTTTCATGATAATGAAAATTTGATGCGTGGATAGAACAGTTGTGGATTGGGTATATCTCCCTAAAAATGGATCATTGAGTACTTATATCATCCCATCTTGTGTTGTCCTTTAATGATCCATGAATTATCTTCCATATGGCCAGATTTGTCTTCCTAATCACCACGGGTTAGTGAAAAGCACTTATGTTTCATATAATGAAATGTAGGAATTATATAACCCTCCAATAGATTTATTTTAATATTTTAATAATTAGAGTATCAAAAAAGATATTATTAAATCATCATATATTAAAAATTCAATCTAAAAAGAAAACCACAATAATGGGTTGGAACGATACCAATTGATAGCTAATATTACAAAATCATGGATCATAATGAATCCTATGGTTCTACATATCATAACAATAAGTAACCACCATCCAAACCCACCGAAAAACTATCATAATCTATGAGATTCATCCTCTATATAGAATTGTTACCTTAACATGTACTATTTGAAAATAATTAGTCATATGAACGAAGGGAAAGGGACTCTTACGGTACAAATTCCCATTACTATACCATAAAGAATCTAAATAATACATATCCATATGAAACTACTAGTTATTGAATATAATATATTTCTCAAAAATTTCATAATATATAATTTCCCTCATAAGTACATTCTCACAACCACCACCTCCTTGTAGGCCCTTGGTTGGATACTATAATCATGGGTATAAAAAATAAAAAATGGGATGAAATAGACTATATAATAATTTGATTTGGAGATAGGGTAAATAAACCACAAAAAAATTACAAGCCAAAATATAAGAAGGAAAAAAACAATCCCACAATGGTAGTATATGACAAACATATACATATATATATCTATATATAAATTCCCAAAAGAAAAATTAATCCATAAATGTAGTATGAGAAAAAAGGTATGAGCTTGTAATGAACCACGTGGCCAATGATGTACTCAAAAAAAACCCCAAAAACTATTATAGGTATATGTAGGCTGTGAAAAGTATTATAGTTAGATGTTTAACACCAAATTATCTCTTATAAACGTGATAGAAGTTCACTAATTCACTAGGATGAAAATACAGGTTGTTAATTACATAAATAGGCCAACAAAGTCGACCAATCCTCAATATGGATCTCTTAATAAATAATTAATTCTTGTATAGAAACATAGTGTGAATCTCCTCACAAAAAGGTACACTAAAAAACATTACCACTGGCATCCCACTCTCACACCCAAACACCATGTATCCCCAAAAACCTGTCACTTTTGTATATCACATAACATCACATAAATTAAATCCCCAAGGCGCATGGGCCATAAAATCATTTCAAATATCCCACTTGCACTAGACATCATTCCACATATCACACATGCACAAAGGGGGCATCCCATCATGCCCCTAAGTAAAGTAGTAGTGTTCCACGAATGTGTATGACATCAAATTCATTTCCTCATTCTATAATGTGTGAACTACACCATAAGACTTCCCAAAACTCAATAACCATCACTATAGTGATATTTTTACTTCTATTAATCACATAAAATACATATAAAAATCACTCGAAAGAGAGAATAATAGAGGGAGGGTTTTCATCCATCCATCCACCCACTGAGATGTTAGAAACATACCTGATGAACATACAACTTGTTGATGTATTTTCTATACATGGGTATGGTTTGTATATGATTTATAATGTAAGGTATTATATACATATAAACTCACATGATCCCATCATATAGTTTCATGACAAGGGTATTTCCCAACACATAATGTCACCATCCAACCCCACGAAACTATCACATTCTCTACCCACACAAAATACATATGACCACACAATAAGACACAATCCACAAGCCTTGTTATTAATATTATTATTTTTATTTCCTTGTTTTACTACTAATAACCATTGTTGTCTAGAAATCCCATGGATTTCATATCTCCAACCAATTTGTTCCACCTAAAAATACACCATATTTAACAACATAACCTATTATAATCAATTAATTGATTAACAGTTCATCCAATTACCATACAGTTAATTATTAACCAATAAATTTTGATACTACCTAGGAAAGAAGAATATCAAAAAACCAAACTATAGAAACATAATCCATATGTGAACCAGTCATTAGAGCTACCATCATGAATCCACTACCACAACCTCATCACAATTACCACTACACCACAACTTTTCCATCATAATATCCACATAGCATGAACACACAACACATCAGATCCACTCACACAAAAATTAATAAACACAATAAAACATCATAGTTTTATAGATTCACAAAATATTTTTTGGTTTATGGATCATATTGCATCAAATTCCACTTAGTTATTTCATGTAAATTCTCATAAAATCATTAATTTCTAAGTACAAAAAAATTATTATATTAATACAAGTGGTTATCCATTTACTCTATGTATTTGTGATAAATCACACAATACAAGGTCCACAACTCATAAACTCTATTGATAATAAATCCCCAAATTCCTATAATTTTTAGCAATTTTTTTGAATATACAATAAAAAAATGAATAATATCGAATATTGTAAAATATAATATTTCATTCCCTAAATTAATTCAATTTCAAGATAACCAATTCAATAAATTTATTAAGATAGTGAGTAATATCTTTCCTATATATAACAAAATAATGAACCCCTGCATCATGATACATGTAAATGAGAAATTATGGATCCCCTGTCTCAATCTGAGCTTTTCGATCCACTATGCATGGTTCAAATAAGAGAGATACAACCATTCAAAAACAACATTATTATGAAACCCCTTAATGGTTTAGAACACATCCACAACATCAACATTACATAAAAAATATCCACACTAGTAATTAAATTGAATTATCCCTTCCTATAAAATGAAAAGTTATAAAATATGTGAAAACAAGGATAGAATATTGATAGGATATCACAGAAATAACCATGAGTTCATACTCAATGTTCAAGGTGAAAAAAATAAAAGGTAACTGAAATATATCATTAGGATTCACATTGGTGACCAATGATATGAGATAAAAGTTGGAAAAAAGGTAGTGTTTGATGTGATATTATAATTTTTATTGATCCTGCATTGAATAAGACTATGGAAAGGCATCATGGACCACATTTCATAACTATTGATGACTGAGGAGACTACAATATAAGAACCCTCACCACACAACACACCTCTTTATCAATGAATATCTATGATCAACCATTATCTTCAAATCATAGTTTTATAAGTTCAGGTAATACACCGTGGTGTAACCTAGACTACAATGCATTGAGGCCAAAAATCATAGAATATAGGGATACACTACATCCCAGCTCCATTGTGTATCCACCCTAAAAATATAATATCCTCTAAATTCTATTACCGCTCTACTCAACACTTCATATAGCCCCTTTATGTAACAATAGATCCACTCCTGCAAGAGTCTAATTATCCTCAACCTATATATGATAATATTTGTTGTATATTAAATGTTACTTCCTCCATAACCCTAAACTACAATTGACTGATTCACACTTCTGTGGTAACCTCGAATGTGTATTTTGTTGCTCCATACTATAAGATTCATCATAGTTTGATATTCCAACAACAACATCTCCTATACATTAAATTTCATTGAGACATCCCATAGACTCCTCCACCAACAATGACAACAAAAATCACCCAATAATTACCCATGAACACAAAAACATGAATTATTTATCCATTGACAAGATATAAGGCACTTTTTATGGATGTTACTCACCCAATAATTTTGTATTGTTTAAATGTAACTTTCATGTTATATAGGAATTATTTTTTACATATTTGTTGGATCCAATTAGTAACACAAATCACATCATTGAAATGAACACCTTTTATCTATATTGATTAGAAACATTACATTATCATGAAAATAAAAAATAGGAAAACATGATAAGATCAACGAATCAAAGGGTAAAAGGAATACATTTTGTGCCTCATTATACCAATTACAATCATCTAAGACACCATTCTTCTATAAAACATGATCCATATGAACGATTAGTCAATTAATAACCTTATACCCATGATCATATATCTCCACTATCCATTCCATAACTATTGCGTTGTCTAAAATTCTCAACTCTCACTTGATAATTAAATGGGCTTTGTAATGAAGGTAAAAAATAATATTATTTATATGGTTGAATTCAAGAATCAAAACTAATTATGTTATGATTTCCAACTGATAATCCACCTCACCAGTGAACCATAACTCCATGAATGGACTAACAATGTAGGGATAGAGCTTACCCCCTACCAAACCACTATTTACAACATCCAGGAGAGACTCTAAAGAATATATTGTCTCTAACCTTTAACACCGAGGACCTCCTCATATTTGGGAATAAAACCTATAACCGTAATTTGGTTCTGTTATTCATTCACAAACAACCTCTCCCTTTGATATCATGATCTGCACCACTTCTGGACTAAGGACTGATGTCTACATCTTCATATAATCATAAAAAAGAATTAAATAGCCTCCCCATAGAGCACCAAATGGGTCCATGTCGATGGATGGAAGTATTTTTTAAATGAAAACTAAAAAAAGGTATGTGGATTTACCATGATACATATATTCTCCAGATACACACTGACAACCTATCCTCCATCATTTGAATATTCTTCCCCATATTCATATCTATATGATTGTGTAAATTCTTTGAGGCATATGTGAGTTCAAAAAGTACATTTTAATTCCCTCTAGTATTATAAAGTAAAATTACTATCATGATCTAATAAAATATAAAATATAACTCTATTCATTCACATAAACTCATCAAAATATTTCCTCTTCATTGTATCCACATCACTAAAATCTCTAATCACTAGGTAGTTATCTGATTACATCCATGGATCTTTGACTACATGGATTTTATCACATCCATATTGTAATTAGAGATACATTTTGATTATTTCCATAGTGTTGGCATCCCATTTACAATCGATAACAACTGAATGATGAAATGAACAACTAGTTATGTGGTTCCTTATCCCATATCTACCAAAAAGATATACAATATTTCATAAACTCTTCGACTACCCACTTAATCATATGACACAAAAAAGAAATCATCAAGACATGATACATCTTTTATACCCTGATATTACCACCAAGATGGGAAAATAAACTAACAATGGAATTCCTAGTGAATCATCACTACAAACAATGGCCTCCCAAGACACAACATATGGTTTTATACTTCCAAAAAAACATCCATTTATATAATCACCATGTAAAACATGATCATGAATCACTACTTCTTCTAATTATATATATAGGGATCCCTCCACCTGTTACACCACAAAATATCAAAATATCATTTGTAACCCGAAAACATCACCATTAGACACCCTTGCATATAAATTTAAAACTAGAAATACCTCCATCACCCACCCACAATTTCCTAACAAATGAAAAAAATCTTTCCAGAACATCCTCAATAAAGAGTTGAACTAAAAATTTCCATTTTATGTGGTTGGAGATACCTCAAAAACATTTTCCTATAGAAACTCCATCCACCACAATTATTATGTATTATGATTATAGGGTTAAAATATGTAACTCCTGATCATGTGATCTAGGAAGACCATAATGCACACCCCATTAAATTAATGTCAATATAAAATCATAGTAACATAAAAAACCCCTTTCATCTTTATTATGTTTCACCCAAATATCATAAGGGAAACATTAAAATAATATTCAAACATCACCCCATAATCTGGAAACTAATGCACTGGGGCACTGATCAATCTCCCCTTTATGTAGTCAAATATCACAAACATTGATCAGTATACATAAAATCCATGTATTCCTTCTCTAAAAATAAAGTGAGGATGAAATTCCATAGTAATAGTTCATGAACATTAAAAAATATCCAGTAAACTCGATGAATCCATGACATTCTTCCACTTTCCATCATGTGGTCCATGAATCAGATACCATGAAATTGTTTTGGTCTATGGGGACATACTATTGGGACACCACATGCCAAAATTAATGTACCTATCATGTCCAACACATGCAGTTGGAAAACAATCCAATGATCTAGGGAAACACCAAATGATTTTTTAGTATGTCTCTTTTTTAATTTAACATCATTTATAGCTTATGTTACACAAAACGTTGATCCAAAAAAATTAATAAATATTATTATTTAATTATGACAATTATCACATAGCTGTTTGAAAAGATATAATGAATGAGATTATCTAAATTATGAAAATAAAATTTACACAATTATATAAAATTAATTTTTTGTTGTCGATAAATTATAAATGGGAATAAAAATAATTGAACATAAATGATCGGCTTTTTTATTACAATATAATTTTATGCCCCCAATAAGACATTATAATATTTAATTAATTTAATAACTATTTTTGAATGATGAAATATTAATTTATATTTTATATATAAAATCAAATTTTTTGACATTGATCTAATAAGTTGGATATACTTGTTATTTGAATAAATCCAATTTTAAGTATACAAGCTATATTTTTATCAAAATGGAAATATTACAGCCATTTAATGGAGAAAAATTTTCAAAACTAAATATCAACACTTTTATAACTTTTATTTACAAAGTAAATTTAATTTATTGAATTTGAATTTATGAAGTACATTTTAGTGAATTTTTGTTATTTTTCAGAATGTTTAATTTTTCAAATAAATAGTTGAAAATATATTTTTTTATGAAATTATATTTCTTTTTTTATATAAAAACATATATAAAAAATTATTATAAATATCTAATGACTCTAGAATTATATTTTAATATAAATAATAATAATAAATATTTCATAACATGTAAATTAAAATTTATTTCATGTTATATATGAAAATCAATTTTAGTGTTGATGGAGTGCATGTGCATCATTATGAAAGACAATTTTCATTCCTTATAGATAATAATTAAGTGATAAAATGTATTTTTTTATTTTTTTATTAATTATTATGTATCAATGGTGATTATAACATATTTTTATTAAATTTTAGTTTTATAAAAGCTAATTCTTATCTAAATTATTATGCATTTCTTGCATATGTTAATAAAAATATATTTCAAAATTCAATAATTTTCCTTGACATGGATATGAATAAATATATATAATTATCAGATATAAAATCTTATATTGAGCCAAATTAAATTATGTTTATTATTTTTATTTATTTTTATTTTTTATATATTAATTAATAAACATTAATGTGTATGAAACATTAATGATGAACTTGTAGTAGAAGAAGAAAAAAAAATATTTCAATTAAATTTATAAGAACTCGTACATAACCCAATAATTAAGCTAAATATTATTTTAGGATTTATATTCGGGAAAAAATCATTTTGTCAAATATAGGACCTTTTAGACTCACTAATTTTACATTATGTCCATAATTGTATTTTATTGAAAAGAAAGTCAATTTATTCACACTATGATTTCTAATTAATATAATATTGTTAGTATATAGTATTATTGAATATATATTTAATCATAAATATTATTTTTGAAGATAATATATTTTTTCTCCTCCATGAGAAGTTATTTTTAATTTTTATTGAAATTATAAATACTATAATCACATACATAATGATGATACAGTAATTATAAAATTATTGGATAATATTAGATAAATTATCTTAAACATATTAAAATAAATATAATTTGAGATAATTATGTTTGTCAATAAATTATATAGATATTTAGGAAATTATTAAAATATAATAAAATTAATTGTTTGAATATTAATTTTTTAATGACATAGTAATGAATGGTTTTAATATTAGCATTATATATATTTCATTAATATAATATTCTATCAAATTAGTTAAGAATTATAAAAAAAATTAATAATAAAAAATGTGATAAGATTTTTTAAAATGTAAAAAATTTCATATAGAAGGATTTTATATATATTTCCCTCTAGAATGGCATTAATATTATTTTTATATTTTAAATAATCCTTGATGTTCCCCTCACATTAATTTTAAATGGATCTCATTCCTTTAGATTCTTTCACCACCTTATGCCTTATACCTCAAATAAAACCTACCCAATTCTAACCATAATATTATTATACATGTTTTTATGTCATTTTTGTATGATACCTTATTTTTAAGGAATTAATCTCTCTAAATTTTTTCATTAATCATTTCATTCTGTTTTGTTTTCATAATGAAAGTATTTCATTTGAATAAAGATAGTCTTGGGATGCGGGGAAACTAGAGATAGCCTAGAGAGTATCCATAAAGATATATATATTTTTAAGAAAATAACTTAATGAATAGGGATATATGGTTTTTTTATTTAATGGTGTTTTGGTATTCATGTGTTAAGTGTTTCATGGGTACTAGATGAGTTTATGATCATTAAAATGGTTTTTGGTTTTTTTAAAAGAAAAATGTGATGAAAATTCAATTATAGAAAATTAACATTCAATTTAATGGGATTACATGTCAAGAAACAATTCTAGGGTTTTAGTAAAATAATCCTTGGTTGTGGGCTTTTTGGAAAATTTTATTAAAAACATTTACATGATGTGAAATAAAATTACACACTATGTAAATGACTACATGCTATTTTAGAAATTTTATTCAAATAATTTATCATTATTTTGGCTTAAGATCCTCTCTTATCAACCCTAAGGAATTATTCATACAACATTGTGGCACCAACCACCCTTCTGGACATCCAGGTGGAGTGAGAAATCCCTACTATGTATCTTTGGTTAGGATTCTCCCTTTTATTCCATATTCTCCTACCATTGTGGTGAAATCCATTAATAAAATAAATTGTTTTTTTATCATGATCAGTTTTGATCTAGGAACCATGTTGAAATCATATTCACAATATTATTTAAGGGGGTTGGATTTTGGAATAATTGTTGGATAAATATATAATGGTATGGGTCTAAATATTAACCCATTGGTTTAATAATTACCATGTTCATGAAATGTTATGATTCCAGCATCATTTTCTGCACCCATATAAATAAAATATGAAAATGGAACTATTACATTAAGTCCATTGTTTTCAAATGGTTTTAAACCGGCTCATTTCTAACTGTGTGGTGAGAAAACCATGATTATAATTGAATTGGATAATGACTGAAGGTATGTTTTGCATGACATGTGACCTCATGTGATTTATTAATATAAAATCCATAAAGTGTTCCTTATTTTTTATTGATATTAATTTTTATCAATTATGAAATCGAAATTGGCATATTAACGAGGAATGGTAATTCAATAAATTAACCATTGATAATGGTGATGCGATATTGTGATATTCATGCTGTGTGAAACGAGTTTTCTTCCATGTTGTATTTCATATTTAGCAGGGATGGCCTTGGCACTAATACACTTATATGTGGTAATGATGATATTGAGTCGGGATGGCCTAGTCCAATGTTGTAGTGATTTTATAAAGTGGTTTATGCCCAGTCCCATAATGAATTCATGTATAGCTTTGTCTTGGATGGTATAAAGCTTATAAGGTTATGACTCTGACTATTGTGCCTACACCATGGTTATATGGTTGGGGTTGGCATGGTCATAATACATTTTTAAAGATATTCTAGAATGGTGATGAATGGTTTATTTTACTATGGATAAATAATTACAGTTTTCATGGTTATATGAAAAGGTTATAAATATTCATGAATAGAGACGTAACAAGTGGATTTTGTATATTATTAATTATTGAATTAATTAAATTATTTTTCATCTTATTATTTCATATAATTATCATCATACTGGTTTATTATAGACTTGTTGGTGTCTACCTAGAAAGTTATACTAACACCCTAATCAGGACACTATTTGGTACGAGAGCAGATTATGTAGGTGGAGGTTTGTAAAATGGAAAAGGCTTTGGTTTTGATTTCTTGTTTGTGGATCGATAGAGATTTTGGATCGGACAGATGTGGGGTTCTAAACCAAGACATTGAGTATTTTATTTTATTCATATAGTCATTTTATTTTATTTTTCTAGAATTAAATGTAGTTACTTTCCAAAACATAGTTATATTATAATTTGATATTTAATCAATTATTCAATTTTCTTTTTTTGTTTCCTTTTGTTATGTCTTTAATTTGATTGTTTTAATTCTACTATTATTTTTTATAATTCTATTAAAACTCATACAAAGGGGTAATGTATACCCATAATACATTTCAGACTGCTGCTAATAGCCGATAACAATTATCATATGAGGAGGCATGCATAAGGTCTCGTAACCAACCCTTTCTGAGAATGCAAGAGCATGCTAAATTGTGGGATGTTAAAATTGGTATCTGAGCAATGATTTCATTTCTTATGATTTACAATTTTGGAATGGTAAAAATGATGATTGTGATGTGTTGAGACCAGGTAATGAGATTGTTCATGGGAGTAGCTAACCCATGTATGGGGGAAAATATGAGTTCTTGGTATGGGATTGTTGTTTGTGTTGTATCCCTATTATAGTTGATGTTATTTCACCTTGGGTTATTCACATGTGGTTTGATGTTATTTATCTATTTTATTACAGTTTTATGAGATTTTTTCACATGGACTAGTGTGGCGCAAGATGAGAACACAGGAGTCATAATAGGCACAAATGGATATATTCAATTATATTGTTCATAATTGGGGCACATTTTAACTATAAGATGAGATATATATTTTAATATATAAATTAAATGAGTTTTCATGTAATGCTAAAATTATTTTTAGCCATTTCTAGAGAGACCAATTTTTAGCGGTTAATAGTTGTAGTCACCTATTGATGTTTACCTTATTTCATGCCATTTCTCTAATGTGTTTTTTTTCCTAAATAAAAAATCACTCGTCATCATATTCAAATTGATCATCAAGAGATTTTAAATCACCACACACCTAACATTTCTAAACCATCGATTCTAGTAGTTTCCAATGATTACATGGATGTTCATCTTCATGACATCCACTTCACGGTCATGTGATCCCCACAAAGGGGTATTGTTTGTACGATTCCTTTGAAGAATGAGTTTAAAAGATAATTTTATATGTAACAACAACCTACGTTTACTAGGGAAGGGGGACCCTAGGAAACCGTGTTCTGAATGGAGTTATTACATACAATCTTTTAGAATCATATGACAGCCAGAAATTTAAGGGTCCGTATTACTGTATATATTTTTCATGGACCATCCAAGAATTGGTTGAATGTAATGGAGGATGTTTGGAATTAGTATTCACTATATTATAAACACTTCATAAAAATGGTCATGATCCATTTTTATCCCTCGAGTGTGAGGGATAAAAAAATCACATGAGTTCATGCATCTAACAAAATATTGTTTTCCAATATTGTAATATGATGGACATTTAACTAGAGTGAAACACTTTCTATCACATTTGGATGCTAATGAGATCTATAGGGAAATACTTATCTAGGATGGTATTAATTATTAGATCTGGTCGCAGGTATATGCTTTATGTTTAATAAAATTTGAAGCCATGGTTAATCAAGCACTCATCACATAAAGTAATATGGTAGAGGCCCCGAGTAGTGGCTAGGATGTTTGATAATAGTGTTATATGAGATCTTATTTGTTTTTTAAAAAGAGTGATTATGATAGTTTCTTCTAAATTTGTTATGGAAAACCAGTTAGGGTAGTGGAAATCATTCTCAATTTCATGTTTCAATCATCTGTAATCATTGTGGCATGTTTTTCTACAATCACCTGTAGTGTGATTACACTAGAATGGAGTCCATATTTGTGGCACATTGGTCATATTTATTGGTTCTGTGGGATCATTCCGAAAGAGGATAGTGAAATAGGATTAGGACATGAACTAGAGTTGCTAAGTGTCTTAGCTACCCCTCTACAGGCTAGTAGTTAGACTTCCATAGGCTCTCTAGGATGTGGTAGGAGACATGGTACCCCAGTGCATGAGTAGAAGTACCACGAAATGTAAATAGTTCGGGGTAGTTAAAATAGATCCTAGGGATACGGGACAAGTATGTTTCACATTATGCATACTAATATAGTTAATGTGGATGCATGGACGTCTACAGTAATATATACAATTCTTGTATCTTCAACCCTAGCTTGTATTTTGATTGATATATGATAATCAAATTCTTTTATATATTTTACTTTTGAAAAAAATTTGTTATTGGATGTGGAAATCCTGTATTGTTAATCATTAGCATCCTCTTTGGAGTGTGGTTTGATAATATCAAATATTTCAATTCATGTTCTCAAGATACTAGTAGTTTCTATATTTTTTGGGAATCCATTGTATATGAACATAATGGATTCCTCATGATTCTTAATATAGATTGGTTAGTTCTATAAAATGATCATATTGACTATTATTGGATCATATATTCCTTATTATCTCTTGAATAAGCATCTATTAGGATCACAATGAGTGGGATCTTCATGATGATCATTTGAGACCAATTTAGTAAAGATTGTATTGCCTCAAGTCTCAAATTGCTAGTCTTGAAATAGGTATTGGTCGAATGATACCGAATTATTTTCCTTTAGTGGTACACTATTAGTTTTATGTTTTACCATAATAGTTCTATGGGTTACCACCCAACACAAAAATCGAGTTCATGATTTATTTGGTCATAAGAGAAGAGAAAGAGTATATCATTCCTTACCAAAAAAAAACAATAGAGCATCAGGAGTTGAAATATTAGATAGATGAAAAATAATTTAAAGTTTTTATAATTCCAAGTAAATCTCCTTGGGGTTCCCAATTATAAATCCCAAAATGTTTGATGTATCTTTGTACATAAGAGTGGATTATTGTAGGTTGAACTAGATGGTGGTTGGGAACTGGTATCATATTCCATGAATTGAAGATATTTTTAATTGGGTGGGATGTTCTAATATCTTCTCCATTGATGATATAAGATCAAGATATAATCAGTTATGTGTGATTTCATCTGACCTACCTACAAATATTTTTAAGAAGCTGGTATGTCATATACGAATTCATTGTGAAGTTTTTTGGTGTAACTAATGTTCATGTGGTATTCATCCTCTGAACATTATTTAAATTTGAATATTTATTGTTTTAATAGGTTATTACTGGCATTGTGTCAATGATTTATCTAGTTCAAATGAACCAATGTCTCGGATGACCAGAAAGCGATGAAGATTATATGGTATGATGCTTGTGAGGGAGAATTTAAGGAACTAATTTGAAGGATGAAATCAGAACCTATCCTCATATTAACCATTTTAATTATTTCATATTCCATTAACCATGATGCATCTGGAGTAAAACTCCATGATTTTTTTTGTATGTGGATCATTTGGTTGCTTATGGCCATAGGTTGATGAGACAACATTAAATGAATTAGCATATTCACAGTATGGATTAAGGAGTAGTGGTATACCTAGAATGATGGAGACACTCTCTAATGGATAAGATGGTTGTGTTATACATAGATCACAGTAGCCTCAAGTGAATCAATTTTCAGCATGACCTGATCCTCCAACAGAGGAGGTCGGTTGACTATGAGAAGCACATCAACATTGAATTAGATTATACACAAAGAAAGTGATTTTTTTTAAATTTTGTCGAAAATACATAGATAGATGAAATGTGGTAGTCTTGGGATGATATAAAAATAATGGTCCTCTTTGAAAACATGCAACTAGATGTTTATAAATCTCATGGATTAGTAGCTCTAACATCATAATCATTTATACACATGGTATGGGATCAGATTAAGAAAAGTACATTGTTTAATATAGAGGTTTCAGTATTAAGAGACATATCGAATGATGGTGAGACCCCCATTAAGGGACCAGTCTATCCTTGGATCAAGATATTGTCCACCTGGCACATAACAGACATGTATTTTCATTCTCTAGAATCTGCCCCTCAAGCATCCTCAAGGAAAATTCCTCATGATGGGAGAGGTATCAACACAATCTTATATGGTGGTTGTTCATAGTCCTCCTCATTCAATGAGGGATTCACATAATCATCCACTATATTGTTCCATCATCCTCTCTGGCACAACTAATAGACACTAGATGTAATAAATTTTTTAAATGTTTGAGATTTTAAAAAAAAATATTTGTTGTTGATTAGAATGGATCCCATTGAGAATTTGTATGGTCACCCATGTAGATATCCTCATTGTTGGGTTGAGGTGGGTGAAGTATATTTAGTTTGGCCAATTTCAGTTAAGGATAAGTTAGTGTAGATTCAGGATGTAAATCAATAACTAGTTACAGCCCAGGGTCGATAGAAATCATATAAGTATTGGCAATGTCATCCTTTCGAGTTTCATTTTGGAGGCTGTGATTTATTGAATGTTTCTAATTATTTGGGTCAACGTCGACTTGGAAAATAGGAAAAGTTGGCCCTGAAATACGTTAGACCATTTGAGGCCACTGAGTGGATCCTATAGATTTATTATCGAATAGTATTTCCATTTCGTTTGATAGGAAATCATGATGTTTTACAGATATTTTAGCGCAAGAAGTACCATCATTATCTTACTCACTTTCTGATTTTGGAAGAAATTTTATTAGAGACATATTTTTCTAAATAAGATAAACTAGTTGAGATCATTTACTCTAAGTTTAAAGTCTTGCCTATGAAAAAGGTTATATTGGTTAATATTTTTTGGAAACATGGATCATATTATCATGAGACTTTGGAACCTGGGTCATTAATGAGGGATCAATGGACTCAACTTTGTCTAGGGTTAATAAATTCCATATTTTGCAATGAACAGACCCATGTTACCCACAAACATGGCTCCTAACTTATTATATCACATAACTGAAGGGTGTTCTCAATTCTCATGTGCTGGAGAAAAGAACTAGGGTGTCAAACTACCATCCAAGGGGAACATTTTATACCTACCAAAAAAACACATGGAAGATATATATATATATATATGCAAAGTAGGAAAGAAAAATGTAAATACAATAAATATATTCTATAATATTAAGAATAAATTATAAAAAAAAACTATTAATGTATCCATAATCTAAAAGAGACATGTCCTACTGCAATGAACCAAAACTAAATAGCTACTCTACGTGATATAATGGAATAACTGCCATCACCTCACCACAAGCTACCCCAAATAGCTGACATGAAATCCCATGTATTACTACAGTGTTTATCCTTTCCTTTAATTATAATATATTAATAGGTCTTGGAATAACATAATAGGTGTGCATTGTGTAAGCTAAGTGGAATAATAGGATCACACCCGGTTGTTCCATAACAAGTATCTATATAAAAATTATTGTATTCCCATTTCCAATAAAATCAAACATGATAATCAGTAACATATTATTTATCAAAATATGGTAAACACCTCCCTTTATACATTTCTAAAACAAAGGAAGGTGTGTAAATTTTAAATCACAATTTCCATTTCATTTATCACAATAAAAATCATGAATATAAAGTACAAATAACAAATCAATGAAAAACGAAAATTATGAAATGATATCAAAGCTAATGATCAATGTAGATCAGGCCAATAGACTACACTTACAATAATCCATTGGGTTCACAACCTGGTTCCTAGAACACATGCCTATGAAGTAGAGGAATACCCCCTAAGTAACCCTCACCCACTGTAATAATGTCAATTTTAGTAACCTAGAACAATGGTCCTAGGAAACCGAGGAATCCCCCATGATCCACCCTCTCAATAATCAAAAACATTAGTTATGGACTAAATATAAACCATCCACCTATGTATTCAAGGTAACCCATGTTTTTTTCACAATTTAATATAATTATATGAAAAAAATCAAAACCTTTTAACATATTCATTTAAATGTGTGAAAAATACCCAATTTATTTCCCTTTATTAACTACTAAGGAAAAATAATTTTTCATTAAAAACACTTTTCCACACACACAATGCAGTCATTACAATTACATTTGTCAATTAGTTTATAAAACAAGATCAATATGGTTCATCAACATAGGATTTTGACAGAACCACCTACCTAAATAATTGGGTCTCACACTCCAACAACGGTATACACCAACCATTAAAACATTGCTACAACAAAATAGGTCCTAAGAACACAATCCACTGCTCTCAGAATTTGTCCAATTGATAAATATAGTATGTGGATAATATTAAACACCATATACATTAAGAAAAAACACCTCTACACCACAACTAACAAAGGAACAATCTCTAAAACAATATCACACAATGGATTTGGAAAAGAAAAGAAGAAACCTCATTTCAAACTAGTAAATATGACAACAAAATGAACTAGTGCTTCTATGCTCAATGGAATTGAAGAAGTAGAAAGTTCACTCTCCATAGTGATGCACCACAACTGTAATGAAAACTGAACACTGAATGGATCGATATAAAAGGAACAGAGTCTCCCAAAATCACTGGAGGGGGGCATTTAGTCAGAAGAATAGGAGAAAAAGTATCCAAATAGACACCTATATGTTATATGGATCTCTAAAAATCCATTCATATGGGAGTAAACAATATTTAATACCATTATACATTATGCAATCCATGATTTCCTAATATTCTAAAAATCCAGTCACCATGGATTTAAAAAAATATTATTTAATTAACTTGTGATGTTTAAATTTCAATACATCATGTAACAATTCATATTTTTAATCCTTCTCATGGCATGCACCCAAAAATAATGATACTTCTGTAACCTAGTGGAAAAACGTGTAAATCTCCTTCATCCTACAAAAAATATATAAACCAACATCTCAAACTCCGTGAAAAAATGGATATCAGGGGCACAGAAAAACTTATTTTATCATGTTAATTATATGTCACAATCTTACATCTATAAATACTCTCCATCCCTAGGAAGTCAAGTGGAAGATATAACCCATAGAAAAAGATGATTTCATTTCTCTCTCATAAACAAGTCATGTTCCCAAGTCTCGTGAAAATATGATTCTTATTTCCATAACACACTAACCACTATAATCAACATCCCATGAATGACATTCAATTTAGAGTCAATAATATCCACTAGTTTCTCTAAAGCATTAATTTTTGTATATAACCCAATTTAATCGCAAATCAGAACATGAGAAAGATTATGAAGGTACATTATGATCTAATATAGGTTGAAAACATCATGAATACATTTCCATGGATCCTTCATTTCTTACCGATATGAAACCTTCATCAGATTCTCATTGACCTCAAATAATATAACATATCATAGATCTCACTTCCCATATATTTCAAAACAATGATAACCCATCTGATAAAAAACATTCATGAAAAATTAGTCACTAAACATAGTTCAAAAAAAGTTACTTCATCCACCTCAGCACTGTAAAGAGGTGATCTGCATGGGAAACTATACAACACCTCAAAAGGGGGCCATTATTATCAATGTATAAAAACTATTATTATGAAAAACCTCATATAGTCCTAGATGTCAATCCCATGATCCACTAAAATAAAGGACACAATCTTGAAGTATATCATCTAGGATCTGAATCACTAACTCAATCTAACTATCTTTTTGTGGATGATAAGTTCTTCTCAACCTGAAATGTGTTCTCATATCCTCTTGTTGACTTCTATTGACCATTTTGGTAATCCAATAATCCATATCTAAAATAATAGAAGAAGGAATCCCATGTATATCTCTATATTCAACACATATAGCTTATACAATTCTATATCTATAGTGGTATACATTATCGAAATGAAATGAGAAGGCTTAGTCAACTGATCAAAAACAACCCAGCTAGCATTCCTCCCCTGAGGAGTCTATAGAATTATAACTATGAAATCCATGGATACCTCATCCCAATTTAAAACCAACACCAGAAGAGGCTAAAGTAAACAAGAGTGATTCAAGTGCTCTTCCATTATCTGTTGGAAGGTGTAACAATAGGACAAGTAATCCTCAATGACACGCTTCAAACCTAGCCACTAGAGTCATTGTATCATGTCATAATACATCGTTGTAGTTCTCAGATGAATGGACCAAAAATATATGTGAAAATTAAGAAAATTTAAACTCCATACGTATTCTAGGACGAAATCGTGTATCCCAATGCAGAGTGTACCATATGAAGAGAGACACCAACAAGGAATGGTTACCCAACCATAAAATACTTCTCTAGTTTTAATAAACTTGCCATTCTATTCCTGAATTAATAAGATAGACTCCTAGAGAGATGATGATAACTGAAAACTGGTCAGAACCATTCTTGGAACATCCACTTATGCAACCAAGAGAAGATAAAAAAAGTTATAGTAAGGTTCCACTCCTCCATCCATTACAGAACAACGTACTATGGTATGTTCCTACAAAGATCTTCTACAAAGGAATTCCACTTCCCTTGGTAGTAGGAGTTATCTATGTCAAACATATGAAGGTATTATACCCATAAACACTATTTGTTACTCTAGAATTTCTGAAAAAAAAATAACTCAATCTCCTATTATTAAAAAATTCTATGAACCTCTCCCCAAAATTATAGTGTTGCAGACATTTATGAGCATGCATAATTGCAAAAAATCTCAATATATTGTGTGGGAAAATATTTTTAATGTGTTTAATGATGATGATAGTCATAATCTACCATGAGGTCATACTACATAATCATGCATCCCGAACAAGCACTAGAAGCATAAATAAACCCACACACCCCATACTTAGCTCAAGTAATATAAGAATATATGCTATGGTCAAAATTCATTTTATTTCATAAAATTTTGATTTCCACTTCACATCCCATATGAATTTCATCTCATTGATTATAAGATAAGTCAAATGTGATTTCTTGTTAGATAAATCCATAACAGATTTTTTGTAATACCCTACAAGACAACGGAGTAACTGTATCTCAAATAAATTTTTGGTTATTTCCATGAATAGATAGAAATCACCTTTATATGATCAAATGATTAGCCATGTTCCGGAATTTGATTCTCGGTGAACATAGATTCTGCAATCTAGAAAATATATTTCAAAATCATTCTATACAAAAGGATACTTCACATAATTCTTAGAACTCGAATTATATGAATCTTGTGATCATTCTTTGATTACGAATAATATAGAATATCATACATTAACTCTTAAAATAAAGTGTCAATATATTGATGGAATATATGATTCATCAAATAAAAAAAATTGTAGGATTGTTAGTCCAACAGAAATGATTCAAAATAAATTATCTTCCCCACTTCCCTAGACACATTATATAGAAACTAGAATTCCAAAATGACTAACTCAATAGTTTATTATAGGATATCTAATTGGGATGTTTTAAAGAATAGGTATTCGTTCTAACCGATCTATCAATTTTTATACTATTCTATAATTCCTATAAATATTATATATATATATATTATAAAATAATAAATTAATTATCCCAAATATTCTGAAATTTTATTATTATTATTATCAAATAATTACACATCCCTTTATCATCGAACATGAACTGGAAGTATCACTCGTGTGGAATTATATCTTACTATCTCCACATAGAAAAACAATTCATTTTCCATCACCATATATTTTGAGTGGATATTTTTACATGTTTAATGTTTGTATATTATATTTATAAAATATTTTCACTTTTTAATAGAAAAAACATATATACATTTTTACCATCTAATATTATTGTAAATGGTAATGTTGCTTTTGCATACATATGGCGAACCGTCTCCAAGATGCGATGTGAATCGTTCTTCATCATTAATTTAAATGGATGGTAAAAGGGAGGAATTTTATTAATATATTTGACATATATAACCACATAATTAATCATTAATGATAATATAACATATAAGTATCTTTTTTTAAAATGAAAGGATAATGAAAACATAGTTCATTCGTTCATACGACCAAACCTCTCAATGAACAATGTCTTTTATTTTCTAAGAATGACATTTTTGAATAACCATGAATACATATAAATATAATATATATCAATATAATATATTTATAGAATTTTTTCTTTCTTTATATTTTTAAATCTGGGCTTATTTTAAATGACCAAGGAAAACATGTCAAAACAACTATGAATAACAAAGTAGTTATTACCTAAAACATAACTTCAACCTGAAATTTTCAATAAGTGAGTAATATAAAATATTAAGTAAAACATATATGGTCTTATATATATAAATATTATATTGAATTATTTTTATTATCATATTATAGTTATTGTATAGTTTTTGTGAGCATAAGTAATTCAATACATTTAGAAAAGGGATTTTTAGTCTCACTTTTATTTCTATGAGACTTATTAGATATTCTAAAAAAAGATATTATTATATGTGGTGTAAATAATTTCAGTTATTGTATTCTATGATACTTATCCTTATATTTTAGGATATTTACTTATCCATTATAGAATCTCAATTTCATTTGGTTTATGTATCCAATGTTACAATATCTGTAAGGTAATTTTGTCTCAACATTCCTTCTTGGATACAAATGTTATGTTTTGAACCGATTTTCTTTTCAAAGTATATATAAAAATATTTTACATGTTATATAATTAATATAATTATATTAATTGTATTTTTTTCTTCATGTAATGTAATTATATGTTCATTCAAAATCAATGTTCCTTCAAAATAATGTTCTCTAAAAATAATTTAAAAGTGTTTTATATTATCATTTTTCAATTTTCAGTAAAAAGAATTTAAAATATTTCAAAAATGGGTTTTAATATTCCATTATAACTTTAAATGGTTATCCTCATTGAAAATGGTTTGATAAATGTTTAATTAATTAAAAATAATTTTTCAAAGAGAAAAATATGTTCTCCCCAATAAATTTTCTAACAAGATGATTCATTGTTTTTCCATCTATAATGGAATCAATTGCTGTTACTCATTCTTTACTTGGGATATAATCCATATGAACCATTTTGAATATATATATATATATATATATATAAGTGGTTTTGATTTTTATAATGTGATTTTTATGAATTTAATTACTTTCTAATAAGTTATTCTTCAAATAAATTTTTATAAAAACTATTTACTTAAATTTATTCTCACGTGAGGAATTATTTATGTTCATGTGGAGAATATATGTATTGATTTCTTTATTTGATAGTTGGGACCTATATATACCACAATTTATTAGGTAATGATAAATGTTCTTTCATCTTAAAGGGTATATGGGTGGTGATAATATGCCTATAACAAGATGGTACATGTGATGTCATCCAAATGTCGCAACAAAATTGTACATGGGATATTATCCTAAGCATAAAACTAGAGGGTACACGACAGGTCATCATAGGCCCAAAAATAGAAGGTACATGAGAGTCCATCCAAACAATGATGTGAGAACATGGGTTATTCTCCCAATACTAACATACTATGAATGTCTTGTTTATTATCATTGACATAAGGTATTATAAGTTATATTTGTGCCTCAAATTCCTTATCTTGTTACATAGTTATAATCCATGGTCACATGTTCTTTGATTATCATATGATTTATGTCTTATTAACTACAAATCATTAATCCATGACTCATGTATATGATATTTTATATGTAGGGTGAAATCATAAAATTTTGTGATCATGTTTTCATACACTCATATACTTTTAATGCTTACATATCTTCCATGATTACCCATAAAAATAATCCATGCCCATCATTTGATATGTTTCCATCCCTTATGAAATAAATAAATTATTTTATAGATGAATTAAAATGGGGAGGATCTTTATTGTAGCTATTAATTTCATTCATCAAATTAGAATAATATTTTACTTGTTTCCATAGGCACTAAAATAATAATGTTTTTGGGTTGGGGTATTTGTAACGTAATGAATATTTATATAAAAATATGTAATATCCATGTATGAAACCCCTAGTTCATTATAGTTGGATCATATAAAATTTTTAGTCTTCCATTGGAAACTTTGATTAGAAAACATAATTGGGATCCTTTGAGATATTTCAAAGGATATGTATGAGGATGTATCTAAGGATAATTTTAAGGGTTTTTAGAGTTAAAGGTATCATGAATTATAGATTATATAGAATATTTTTCATTATTTTGTATGATAAGTGTTTCTCACTCTATAATTTATGGATTTAGTCAATGGTGGGAAATAGAATGAAATAGTTTATCATTGAATGAGCATACAATATTCTGAAATGAAATTATATTAGATAATGACTGGAGTGAAGGATGATTCTACTATAACAAAATAAAAATATTATATTAATATCAACAATATACATATTGGTGATATTTCAAAAACCCTCAACTAAGGGAAAGATACCTTGTTGGAAAAAATTCCACAATACATCCTCTCAATATGTTTTGGGTGTAGTTGTGTTTGCTAAAAAATCCATATTAGTGAAAAAGAGTATGGTGGGTGTTTTCTGAAGATATGTTTTCATGGTGGCATAGTTTCCTAGTGTTTTCCAAATTTTAGTCCCTCATGATCAGGCTTCTGATGTTGGTAAAGGATGGATTTCTTCATAGGAGTGAATTATATTATAAAAATTGATGAAAATAGAATAAGGGAGCGAACCACATACCATAATACATGGGCCGCATACCATATTCTATGAATGGTATGTAATGAAGCAAAAATGGCATGTGGGTGAGGCTTGTGAAACTGAACATGGTTTGTAGCAGAAGTCGATACGGTACGCGGATGGATTATCATTAGTAGAGGATGTCAACCATATAAAAGCAAAGGCGCTATACAGAGCATGTAGGAAGACGGTTCATGGATGGATTGAGGTTTATAGTGGCATGAGATTCGGTATGTGGTGGGGGCTGTATTGAATTATGATTTGGTAGGTCTTGATTTAGCAGATTTAGTGGTTATCATTGACTATATAAGAAGTACTAATTCTACAAATTACTAATTAGATGGTACATCATTAGAAATCATATTTTTCTCTGGAAATTTGGTGACAAATGAATTTAATTGGTGAAGGGATGATCATGAGGCTGAAGTGGTTCACGTGGATGGAATTTTTCATAGGTTTTTGTGGGGTTTCTTAACCTGTAAAGGATATCTAGTAAGCGGAGGATGAAGTCTCATTCATTAAAGGTGTTTTCTCAGTGTTTGGGGGAGGAATATCAAGAACATGAGAGTGAAAATTATGCAAGTGGAATGCGTAGGGGGAGCATGGGTAAGTGGAAGAGAAGGCAGTCCACGAACAAAGAACTTTTCACGGATAAGAGGGGTTTTGTAGAGGAGGTTCGTGAAGTCGATACATGGTAGTTGTATGTGATAGGGAAGCCATAGGTATTCTGCGGATAGAAGATGTTCCTCAAAGAGGCATTCCACAAATAGAGGATATTCACAGAAGAGGCAATAGTACATAGAAAAGATGGTGCATGTACCAAACCAATTACTCAGTACATGAGAGAGACAAAGTGGTTCATGATTTTCATGGGAAGATTGTGAATTCTTCAATTCAGTTTGAAAAAGTTTTTTCTAGTAACCAACTTTACTGGGAATGGTTTTATTCATCTTCAGGTGAAAAAGAAACATCAATAGAGTATCTACCTACAGTTTGGAATACTCAAACTCTTGAAAATGAAGGGAAATACATGTCCATAATCTGTGTTTGACCAACAAGTCCATAAATTGTGAGTGGATTCCTTTCCAATAGTAGTGAGTGAAGGAAGAGGAAGATGGTTACCCTTTACAATAGTATTGAGCCATTTAAACAGTCATAGGGAGTGACCCTTGGGAATGCAGTGAGAAGACCCTAAACCTTGTAATGGCATTGATCATGGTCATAGAATATCTAGCCTAATCATTTTTCTCATTATTGGTTGTGATCCATAGTGAATTTGTTACATTGGCACATTACGGTTTTTCTCTCCTGGGATGTAGCCCATCGAGGAAGAACAAAGTAAAAAATGATGTGTCATGTGCTGGATTTCATATCTTTAAATATATTGTTACTGGAGGATGAGAGAAATTAGATTAGTCTAACAACAGAACAGGATCAAAATGGGAGAATGTTTTAATCCATTATTCTGTGATTCACGCCCCCCCCTCTAATGGTATCTGACCATGTGAAACTAAAAATTGGTATCAGAGAAAAGGTTTGTTTTATAATAATTGTTCTCTTTGACATAGTTACGTCTTCAATTATATCGGTCTTCCATGGAAAAAGATAGAACATCAAAGAAGATGCAGAAGTCGGGTGGAATCCCTAAGTGTGGAAGTGTCTTAGGAGATAGTGTGATTCAGTTAAAGGAATCATGTAGTAAACAGAATGATGATTTAGATAAATCATATAGTGAAAATACATACTCATTCAATGATACTAAAGTAATGAGCGATGAACCTGAATTTCCATGTGATATTTGAACTAATGATAATGAATAAACTCTTAGAAAGGGAAATGTGGAAGTTTTCCACAAAATAATGGACTTAGATTAGAAAATGGATAAAGAGGTTAAACCTAAAGATATCTAGATCCAAGCCTTGCAAATTGATGTTAACAAGCTAAGGGGATTAAATCAAAGGCCAATTGATGTGACCACTGATCTGAGGGAGAAGAATGATTCTAATGCTAAATAATAGCAAAAAAACAAAGAGAGATAAACACAAAGACAATGAAAAGGAATAGAATCATAAGTCATATGAAATTCAGAATCTGAAATAGAGAAATGATGGTCTTGGTACACAGCTATCTGAACTAGTTCAAAATAATCAAATCTACAAGAAGAGAATTCATCCTTCCAAAATTATGTTTCTAAAAAAACATGAAAATAAATGAGGAATGTGATACGGTAGGTAGGCTCACATGATAACTGGAATATGAGATGAGAAGCATATATAATATCAGAATATATCTGAATAATCAACTTGAATCAATGGGTATGATGATTCAGCAATTGAAGGAAGAGGTAGATTCAGTCAATAATTAAATGTATAAATTAAATGGAAATGGAAATCCTACGTTAAAGGATTCACGACACTTAATATTCGATTGTCCTTCAGAAGGTGAGGATGAAACGAAATCCAAATATGCTAATATAGAGGAGAAAAATGAAAGGATAATATTATCCCAATGCCATCCATTTTGGGAAAATTTAGAATTGGATATGATGATCCCACTCATATGCATTATACGCAGAGAGTGGTGAAACATTCCAGGGATAAGAAAATCTGTGTAGGTTCTAGATATATACCAAGAATGGCTTTCGCAATATTTAATGACAACATGTTCTATTTATGTGGGATTCGTTGTCATACATCAATATTTTTTGTAGAGGCTCAGGAATAAATTTTATAATATAATGATATATGTTTTACTAAATCTAACAATAAGAATATGTTTCATGAAAATTCATAAAAACAAGTATCTCAGAAGAAAAGATTCTTCAGATTCAATTACTCTGGATGAATGGGACACACCATGAGCATGTGTCAGGAAGCATAGGGGCTCAATGTTATAATATGAACTCATGTTGCATCAACATCTTCATAGATAAATGATGAGATGAGGAATGCCTTTTGTGGATATTTTTTTATATCTTCAGATTATGGGCATTTAGCAAGAAAGTGAAGCATGATGAATGTAGGAATGGTTATGGAACTCAAAAGGATATTCTCGCCACCGGTGGAGTATAATGTGAAATCCTACACTGGAAGGTGAAGTGGTAAATTGAAAATAGTTTTAATACCTCAGGGGAATCACAATGAGATAAAAAAGGTGTATCTATGACCATACCTATCACACTCACAATAGCTCTCATCAACAGAATTTTAACACACTTGGGAGATTCAGGGGATATATACTCCAGTTGTGAGAAATATGATTGGACATTCAATAGAGGAATCACCATTAACGCAAAACATTTTTGTGGATCAAGTAGATAACAAAAAAAGATAGATGACCAGCATAGAGATTTCTACTTAGATAAGGAATCAAGGAAATTTGCCTATTGGTGGAACATAAAAGAATGAAATGTGTATAGTGGTCTTAAAACCCAAATTGTGAGAACGGAAAATCTTGAATAATATACATATTAGAAAAAGAATCATCATGTAGGTAATGGATGCCTGGTGATATGTCTAGAGGAATCGATGTTGGCTTGGAAGCTAGAAGAAGAAAGGTAGTAGTGTGATGCTCTGAAATAAAGAATCAAAGGGTTGACCCATGAGGATAATTCACAATCCTCATATTGATGATTCCAGAGGTTCCCCTCTTCCTTTGTATATAAACACTAATAAATTATGTTAATGAGTTTAAGGTACAAAGGGATATATGATCCTTAGGGAAGTGGCATCAAAAGATGCAAATGAGTGATGTGATGCGATCTATAATGCCATCTGATTCAAAAAAGTTATTAGAGATTGAAAAGGTATCTAGAAGAATTCAATGATGGAGTAAATTTTATATGGATGCATGATATATGAGAAGAATAATTTTTTTGGGAAAAAACAATAGACCTTATAATTGGAAGACCTGGACTTCATAGGGGGAGATTTATACTTCCTAATCAGATTCAACACAATGTTTCTATCATTATCAGAAGGATGATTGCTATGGAAAGAAGAGATTCCATGATGAATAGTCAATATTGAAATATAATACATGACAAAGATATAAATTAATTATTTATAGGTTTTCAGTTTCATTGAATTTATATCCATTAGTATCAGGCCCCTGTTCAGTTGTTAGTTTTCGGTCGAGAGATGACAGATTTTTGTGAAGAAAAAACAATCATGTACTTCATGATTCTATATATTTTTCTAATAATGTGATATCAGCCAACTATATTTAGGATAATGAGGATCTGTGAAAGAATATCAAAAATATTTCAACACAATGATTATAGAAAGTTATGAATTGGTAATTGAACCAGGAGGAGCCGATGTGAAAATGTTGATTCAGAAGAACAATCAGATGATGAGAATTGGTTTAAGGCAATGAATGAAGAGCCTGACCAAACTGAAAAGAAATAGATGTTGGAAATTTTTTAAACACCAACAGAAAATACATTCATATGGAAAAAAATGGGTCTTTCACAATTAAATGAATGAATATGGTGTTGTCATTCGAAACAAATAATGAGATCTGGGAAAATGGTACTCCCCGATAGAGGGTATAGATTTCAATGAAACGTTAAAACCTATTTCAAGGATAGAGACAATTAGAATATTATTTTCCATAGTAGAGAAAAGAATGTTTATGGTTTTCATGATGGATATAAAGTCATCATTTCTGAATGGAGTTTTGGAAGAAGTCTACATTGAGAATGAAGATGGTTTTCTCATTCATGATGATGAGAACAGAGTTTGTCGGATAAAGAAGGCTTTATATGGCTTGAATCAAGCACTAAGAGAATGGTACTTAAAGATTGATCAGTTTCTAAAGAATCTCGTTTTCCAGTGTGGTGGAGTTGATTTCAATCTATATTTAAAAAATGAATATAGTCAATGAATGATACTGCTGGTTTGTGTCTATGAAATTATCTTTGATGGAATAGATGTAGAAAAATGCAGAAAATTTTCTGAATTCATGAAACGTGAGTTTGAAATATTGATAATTGGAGATATGACATTTTTCCATGGTATACACGTGACACAGGGAAAGATTGGCACATTTATTTCACAATTTAAATATGGTAAATGTGTTTTGAGAATGTTTGGAAAGGATACTTCCAAAGAGAAAAAGACTCTGGTTTCTACTTGGTTGAAATTCTCATGAGATGATGATGGCATAAATGTTAATATCAAAGAATATAGGCATATCATTGGATGTGTATTATACCTAACAGTGACCAGTTCTGATATAGTATTTTCCACATGCTAAGAAATTATGTATGAATGAAATCCCAAGGAGGTTCACATTATTTCAGTTAAAATACTCTTTGATATATGAAGGTGATAGTTGTTTTTGGCGTAACGTATAACAAAAAATCTCAGCCGGAGTTATTGGGATATACACCTGAGGATTGGGCTGGTCCAACGGATGATAGGAAATCATCATCCTAATGTACCTTTTATCTGGAAGGATTGTGTATTACTGGCTTATGCAAGAAACATGGTTTCATTTCATTGAGCACTACAGAAGCTAAATAAAGTGCAGCTACTCAAGCTTGCACGCAACTATTGTGGATGAAGTAACAACTTCAATATATGGAAATTGAAGTGATGTCTCTGATTAGAATTCATTGTGATAATTCAAGTGATATAAATTTATTAAAAATCTAGTCCATCACTCAAGGACAACGAACATTGAAATCATAATATCATTTTATCAAGGAGAAGGTGGAGCAAGGGCTTGTAAAGATGGAGTAATTTCCTACAGAACAATAGGTTAAAGACATTCTAACAAAGGCCATACCCATAGAAGAATTTGAAAGTCATTGACTGGCTTGGGGAGTCCTGTTGACTTGATGCACTTGAAAAGGTGTGGATGTGGGTCCCCCCTCTACCCAAGGTATAGTGTGTCCTTCCATAATATGCTAATATGTAAGTTCCTTTTGGGTTTGTTGACAATGGAGAGAATGTGTGACTATTCATGGGGGGAAAGTTGTAGGGAATAGTTGTTAAGTGAAGCAGACAGATAGGGGGAGTTGAAGCTGATCTGAAGATGTTTAAAAGAGCTATGATTGGAAGAGATATAAGATAGGGGAGCATTTAATCTAACGATTCTAGAAGTGATTGATTAATAAATATATCTCATGGTGGTTAAGGATCATGATAAAATCAGAAGAGTGGTTTTGGAATGGTGTCTAAAGTATTTCAGCACTCAGCAATTGGTATCAGTTTTATATCAACAATTGCTGTCATACATGAAGTGATTATTTGATGAAATTTTCAGTTACTCATATTTCTCATGCTGATCTTGGATCATGTGGGAAAAGAGTATTTGATGAATAAATCCATGATCTTTATCTTAATCACATGAAGCAAAATATGGTTTAATATGGAAGGGGAATTAATGTGATATAAAAATATAGAGAATTGTTTTAATAAGAGTTGTAAAAAAACACAATGGGTTAGATTTTTGGGAAAAATCCCAAAAAACACCATCTCAATATATATTGGGTGTGTCTGTGTTTTATGAAAAATCCGGATCACCGCAAATGTGTATAGTGGGTGTTTACTGAAGATTGGTTTTTAAGGTAGTGCAGTTTCCCAGTGACTTTCTAATTTTACGGTCTGACAATCGGGAGGTTGATGTTAGAAAATAAAGGATTTCTTTATTGGAGTGAATTTTATGTAAAATGTTGAAGAAAAATAGCAGTGGGTGAGAACCGCGTACCATGATACATAGGACGTGTTCAATATTCCATTAAAGGTATGTTGATCGGAAGAAATGGCATGTGGGTGAGGTTCAAAAATTGAACATGGTTCGAGGAAGAAGGAGATGTGGTATACGGATGGATTGTCATCAGTAGATGAAGTCGACCTCGTAAGAGAAAAGGCAGTACATGGAGCGTATAGGAAAATGATTCAAAGATGGCTTGAGGGTTACAGTGGAATGAGATTTGGTACAAAGTGGAGGATGTAATGAACCCTCACTTGTTAAATCATGATTTCAACGATAAAGTTGGTATCTAAACCAACATAATAATCCCTAATAATATCGATTAATAAAGAGATGTAACATCATTAGAAATAATATTTTTCTAAAGGAATTCAGTGTAGACTGAAGCTAGTTCACAAAGGGGGGATCGTGAAGGTTGAATTGGTTTGTGGGGAAGGAATTTCATCATAGGTGTTTGTGGATTTTCTTAACCCGCCAAGGAAGTATCGTATGTGGAGGAGGAAGTCTGGTACATGGAAGGAGTTGTCTCAGTTCACGGATGAGGAATGTATGGTATGAAATGGGGAGAATTACACCAGTGGAACATGGATGGGGAGCTTCAGTATGTGGAAGTGATGGCAATCCACAAGTAAAGTATATATTGCAGGTTAGAGGGGTTTTGCAGAGGAGGTTCACAAAGTTGATACATGGTAGTTGTACGTGATAGGAATGGTGGAGGTTGTCTGTGGATAGAAGAGGTTCACATAAGATGTAGTCCAAGAAGAAAGGAGGTTCACAGAATATGAAGTAGTACAATGAGAAGGAGGTTCAGTTACCAAACCTGGTACTCAGTATGAAAGACAGAGAAGGAGGTTTGAGATTTTCATAGGAAGCTAGTGAAACCTTCAATTCATTTTTTTAATGTATTTTCTGGTACCAAAAATACCCGAGAAGGTTGAATTAATCTATGGGTGAAAATGGAACTTCAGTATAGAATCTAACTACAGTTAAAGATACAATAATTCAGGAAAATGATGGGACCTACATGTCTATAAACTGTGTTTGATATATAAGTCCATAAACTGTGAGTGGATTTTTTTCAATGTGCAGTGAGCGAAGGAAGAGGAAGACGGTTACCCTTTCACTGGAATTGAGCTAGAGAATAAAGCATTGGGATTACCCTTCATAATATAGAGAGATGACCCTAAACCTTGTAAAGGCAGTGATCCTGGGCATTGAAGATCTTGCTTGAAAATTGTACTCATTATTAGTAGTTAGCTTTAGGTATTTCACACATCAGAGCATTATCATTGTATACTCCCAAGACATAGCCTTGTGAGGGTGAACCATGTAAAAATCACTGTGTCTTGTGCATGATTTAATAAATATTGATATACCTCTACGAGAGGAAGAGAGAGTTGAGTTTCGATTAAAAATGAATCATGATTTGAATGGGACAAATTTTTAATCTATCATACCTTGATTCACCCCCCATCTCAGGGTATTTGACCAAGTAGACCTAACATAGGCTTTTATAAAAGTTCATGTGGTTTTGAATATATAAAAACTATATTATAATTCCTTCATGTCAAGAAGATGATAAAATTAATCTTGAGGAATGAATCATATTGTGGGGAGTATGTTATTTGTGTGTAAAATAAGATCATAGAGTGACAAATTGTAAAGGAGTTAAAGGTATTAAGTATGGGGTACGTGGGAATTATCCAAATCAATTCCCTAACCTGTGAGTTATCTTCTATGTAACAGAATGGCCTATTTAATTTTTATCATTGACATGGATGGATTGATGTTTTTAGCCATTGGGATTCAATAATATTGTGATAGAAGTATATTTATGCTATTATGGAATAATGAAACATTTATGTATTTATCAACAATAGTATTTTCATAGGGCTTTAAGATCATATGGTGAATGGTACTGGTAAAAATGAAATGGGATTAAGCTGGTAATGTGATATTTTTGGAAAAAATATGGTTAATAGAAGGACAACACATAATATGTGTTTTATATTATGATAATGAAAAACAGAAATTTAGTGTCATTATAAAATAAATGACATAATATTGATGACATTGTTACTTTTAGGATGACTAGAAGGTTTAAGTTATTATGGAAATTTTTTATATAATTTTCTGATTTAAGTAATAGTAAAATAGAATATTTTAAGAATCATTTATGTTTTCAGTTGGGGTTTATGGTAATTCAGTTTATTACGATGATTCAAGAGAATTCATGATAATGATATTCACATAATTGGAATGTGACATCCAATAGGTAATTTATGATAAATGGGGGTCAATGTTAAGTTATTTTTGAGATACATAGTGACATTACTTATACTGTTTTGGACTTTGATATTTACAAAGGGAAACAAGGATAACAATTTATGAAATGGTTTATATTAACATCGAATTAGGTTATAGAGAATTAATTATTATTTTTTCAAATGTGGATTTATGCATATTAAATAACTCATATTTACAATTTTTTTTATGATATAGTGAGAAGGAATGGCCTATCATTCTATTTACGGATCTTTTGATCTACTAATACATTAGGATTGAACAATTCACCATCATTTATTGTAATATAAGATGTAGTTGAAACTAATAATGTCAAAAAAAAGAGTGACATTGTAAAGAAATAATGTAATTAAATCTTGTCAATAATGTTCATCAAATTTATGAAAATTATATTTAATAAAATATTATCATGATATTAATATTTTTGATGATATCAATGACTATTATCAAGCCTCTATTGGTTATTTATTTTTTATAATTAAATTTATACTAAAAATATTCTATATAACTTCCCATCAGAACTTGGTTGATAGATTTCTCTTTAATTTCCATGTTTCCACTTTCAACCATTGTTTTTTTATGTTGAACCCCAATGATGAGTTAAATTGGCTTACCATTATGATTCCAAATTTCACTTTTAAAAAGAAGTTTTATTATTAATTTTTACCATTTGGGTTTCAATGAATGGAAATTTTCAGTATTAAAAATTTGATAACCCATAAAAATTTCAAAGATAAATTTTTTTATGCGGAGTAGAACGTCACATTACAAAATTTTATGATTTTTTTTAATTAATTTATTAATTTTGATATTTTTATTTTCATAAAATAGTAAATATATATTTTTTATATTAATTCACTGTGTTTTTACTATTATATATTCACCACCAAGTCATTCTTATGCTACAAAAAATATATAGATTAGTATGGGGTACATAGAAAACCATGTTGTACCTAGAAATAGTATACTATTACTATTGAATATCCAATATTATTAGAGTTAAAGCCTAGATAATGGAGTGTAAATGGAAAACATAAGATAACTAAACTGTTAAAATATTTTTTAAACATGTACATATAATGAATCATTTTGTTATATATTAGGTAGAAATTAAATTATGACCTAATTGAAAATATAAAATCCACACTCTAAGAAAAATATTTTTAAATTTAGAAACACGATAATATCACAATATATTACAAAAAACACTAATATTAATTTTTTTTAAAAAAAATTATATATTAAATATTAATTAACTATTTCATAACTCGTACAATAGATTTTATATACCAAAGACATGAATAAATCTTTTTTTATTAAGAAAAGATATATTTTTTCCAAAAGGGTAATATTCCTGCCATTTCAGGGTGGTCCCATTTTAAATATAATATTTTATAGATAAATAATTTATATATGAAAATATAAACATCATATTTTAAATAAGGAAATAAAATTTTACCTCACTTTATTATTTTGTATCATTCTTATAAGATTCGTGCTTTGATGGATATTGAAAAATAATGAATTTTAATTGAAGACATCATTTTTTCCAAATTTATTTATAAAGATAAATTATCTTTTTAATTTTTTTTAAATTATAATTATATTCTTTTATATCATTCAATTCAATGTTTTTCTTTATAATCTATTTTATGTTGAATTTTTTTTAAAACATTTCAATATTTGGAAAATTTCACATTGGATTCTTGTTTTCTCGTTCTGTCAAATGTTTAAATTTGAACTTCAGTTGACCATATTTTTTGTTTTGAATGTTGAGAAATGGATTCCTTATCGGGAATCATAAAGTAAAAATTTAAAAAATAAGCCCCATTTATTTTTGGACTATATGAATTATAAATTTATTAATTTTAACACCAATGTTAAGTGTAAATCATGCAATAAAGTGAAATAATAATATTATAAATATTAAACAAAATATCTTATAGAATGACCAAATATTAGTTAATGATGATAAATCAAACCGTTGCACAAAATTTACTATATTATATAATTTAATGGTCAATTTTCCAAAAATAATGAATTAGATTTTATTAATATCAAAGAGAGGGACAAAATGTAACACTCTGGATTTTAATACGAATTAAATTATTAATATAAGGATAAATATAACATATTCTAGACTATATATTTTCATGTGTAATTTTATAAGATTATATACATCAAGGAAATAAATTTTATATTTTTAGTTAATAAATACCTATCATGAATAATTAAGAAATGATGATGTACTAATGAGAAAATTAATGAAAAAAATCAATTAAACGATATTATAAATATTAAATGATATAAAATTTGAATTAATTATTATGGTAAAATAAATTTATATATATGTATCACATGGTAGGTATGTATTAAATGATTTTTTATGTTATGTTTCTAGATTAATTTTCATAACATAAGTTTTATGAGAACTGTACGAATTTAAAGTGATGATATTTTATGGAAATAATATTTTATTTAATTATTTAAAAATAATAAAATTATTAAAATAAGAGAATGAGATTATATATGGTTTAAATTATCAATATTGATCCATTTATGGCCTAATTAAAAATTTATATGTCTAAATTACATACTCTTAATATTTTAATATTTGAGAGCATAGTTAATATTAAAATGGATTGACTAAAGGTTAATCAAAATGATAACTTATAAAGTAACTCCCAAACATTTATCAAATATAATGATATATTTTAATACAATAATATAATATCATATATAATAATAAATGGAATTTTGAGGTATTTTTATTTATATATAATTTAATGTAAATTAATATTTTGAGAAATTTTAAAAGTACCCCTCACCATCATTGAAAAATGACACATCCTCCCTCATCTCATATCCCCTCAGTGAGTCTCTAATAAATAAAGTACTTCTAAATTATATTATCTACTTCACAAGTTGAATTATAGATGTCATTTTCTTCCAAAATTACCAACTCTAGAGTCCTATAGTAGAGATCGAAAGGATATGTTTTTCATTAAAGGTATTGGTTCTGATCGATCAATCTATTTTTATACTATTCTATGAATCTTGTAAATCAATGATATATATACTAAAACAATAACTTCATCTTACTAAATATTCTTATATTTTATTATGATTATGAATAAACCATTATACAATCCTTTCCAATAAAACTAGATGTGATAGTATCACTCATGCATAAGTATGGTTTACTTTCTCCATGTAGCGATAAAACTTTATTTCACTTATATATATTTTATGATTCGGTAATATGATGGTATTAATTTTTATATATGTTATTTATGACATAATTATATTTCTATAATGATAATATTATATCAACCTTTTTACCATCTAATGCTTTTGGAAATCATAACATTTATTGTGTGTACATATGGCATATATTCTCCACGATGCGATGTGAATTTGTTTCCATCTATATTACACATGAATGGTAATAAGGATAAATTTAATGAATATATATGATGTATGTATCTTAAAAATTATTATTTAATACTTAATTATAATACAATTTTTCCCAAATGAGAAGCAAATGAAAACATTGTTCTTGTGTACATACGACCGAAAATCTCCATGAATAGTGTACTGTATTCCCTATAAATATATAACAAATATATATATATATATATATATGTGATCTATAATTTTTTTCATTATAGATATCCTGAAATTTTTTAAATGTAAGAGTACTATGGATAACATATTGATACATTTAAAGGAAAAAAAGCAGTTGTTAACCGAAACATTAGGTTAACGTGAAATTTTTAGTAATAGAGTAAAACAAATTCATAAGTAAATAGTGTGTGGTATTATATTTATGATTATTATTATGTGGTATATTTATAATAAAATTATATTTATTATACATGTTATTTGAACATATATAAAATAAGTCAACCCTTATAGTAAGGGGATTTCTAGTATTACATTTATTTTTGGGAGTCATATACCATATTAAAAACTCATTTCTTTTTTTTGGTGTATATACAACCATAACTATATTATATGATCCTTATCACTAAATATATAGTAATTTAGATATCCATTTTTTCACTCGTTCATGTCTTTTATTACTATAAACAAATGATATCAATAAGGTAATTTTGATTCAATTTCTACTCTTTGAGATCCTTGTTATGTTATGCACATATATTTTTTAACGAGGTGTACATAAAGACCGTTGACATTTTTTATAATTAAAATAATTATTTTCAACAAAATTTAAGATTAATGTATTTTTATTTTCTCTTAATTCGTAAATATGTGTTCCTTCAAAATAATGTTTTCTAAAAATGTCATAAAAGTGTTATAAATGTTTTTTTAACTACTATCAATAAAATGGATTAAAATTATGTGTAAAATGGTTTAAAATACTTATTTATAATTTATTAATATTTTATTCAATTAAAGAAGCTTAGTAAAAGTTTTATTATTTAAAAATCATTTTTCTATGCAGAAATGATATTTTCCTCACGAAATTAACTATCGATATCATTCAATGTTATTCTCCAACTATGATAGAACCCATTGATGTGACTTATTATTTCGTGGGGAATTTATCCATGGTTACCATTCATTATATTTCCTTAAATGGTCTATATTTTTATGAAGTTATGTTTAATAATTTTTTAATTTTGAATGAGTTCTTCTATGATGAATTGTTTATGAATACCATTTCTTTGAATGTGGTTTGGTGTGACGAATGATTTAGGTTATTTTGGAACAAATATATGTGATTTTAATTATTTGGTTGGTGGTTCCTATATCTCCCCCCATTGGATTGGTTAAGGATAAATGTTTGATGAGCTCGAAGAATACACATAAGGATATCATATTCCTGTAATAAGAGGGTACATAGGAGGTCATCCTATTCCTGAAACAAGCGGGTACCCAGGAGGACATCCTAAGACTTTAACAGGAGGGTAAAGAAGAGGAAATTCTTAGAACATAATAAAAAGGTACACATGACGCTATCTCAAGCCTAGATTTGTTACATTGTTGGCTAGAGAAAGCCTAACGTACTATTATTGTCTTTGTAATTATCAGTGTCACATACCATTCTTATACTCAAATGGACCACATTTAGATGATATACAATTAATATGACTCTTCATTATAGAATAACTTATTAATATATTAATATATTTAATCATAATATTTTAAAATATTATCATGGTGTTATGTAATATTTCAATCAATAACTATATTTACCCATATTAAATTATAAATTAATATTAAATAATATTTTATCCCATTATAATTTGAAGCAAATTTTTCAATAAATGGTGTTTTAATTAATATTTTGAATTTTTATTTTAGAAAATATATAAATTTAGAATTTTAATTATTTAAATTATCTTGATTTTTTAATACCAAAACCTATAATTTTTTAAGGTGAAATTATGACATTTTTATTGAATAAATGATTTTTTGATGAACAATGATAATTAATGTTTTTACCAAAATCCATGAATTAATAAAAATATCATAATGTTTAATATAAAAACATTAAAAAACATTTTAATGACCAATTATTTTTTAAGGATTAAAAATATAAATTTTGGAAATAATATTATAAGTTTTTAAAACCTATATTTATTAACAAAATTAATATATTCCAAACAAAAATTGTTTTTCATTTTTCATTTAATTAAATATTAATATTATAAAATTCAGTTTATCAAGGATCTAAAGTCATGTAAAGATATTTTATGTAATATTCGACGAATTTATATCATTAAAATTATATAAATTAATAATCTTATCCTATGAATAATTTTACACATAAAAATAATTTTTTTTCTGAAAATTAGTTTTTACATGTTACATGAGGTAGGGTTAAAATTAATTTTCCATTTATATTCAAATATTATTTATTAAAAAAGATTTACTATTATGAAATCGTAGTAATAAATAATTTAATCATATCAATTTCACTTTTAGGTCAAAATTCAAAATTACATAGGAAACAACTATTTAATAAATTAAAACAAAAAACGAAAGAATAGGGGAATTGATAGGAGTAACGAACATAAAAACATAATTAAAACAAATATTAAAATCAATTATTGTGTTATTATATTCATTATCTCAGAAATTACTCCATTATTGTCTCTTTTAGAGTCTTTATGTAATGCTAAATAGGTCCTCTATTTATATTAATTTGAAATCTTTAAAATAAATTTCATTCCAACCATCTATAAACAGGACCTTTCACCACCCATTCAATACCACTCTCAAATAAGTATTTAATCATTTGAAAAATATATATTTTCTTTCCTATATAATCAAGTATACTTCTAATCAGCCTATATATACGAGATATTTTCCTAAGACCTCTATTTCTATTTGATCATCAAAGGGACTGACTATGTCCTTAACATGATGAAATGTTTTTACAAAATTATTTTATTTTCATTATTTCTATTCCAATTAAAATATTACACTCCATATATAGTGGAATATGTATTATTTTTATAGTTAATTGTATTATTCAAATGGAATATATGTTAAAAACCAATTACATTTTCACTTTAATAATATGATACTGATATCAATATGTTGTGCAGACTACCTCCTGGATAAATATTATGAGGGTGATATTACATAATAAATGTGAAATATATAAAATAATTATTATAATTAAAATAATTAGTTAAGATATCAACATCTTTTTGTGAAAAATTACCAAAATCCTCTTACTATTGGTTTTATATTTAATAATTATAACCAAAACACAAAGAGAATAAAATTATAAAATTTAAAAAAAATATCAAAAAACAATTATATTACCATTATGTTTGTTTTAAATATGTTATTTTGAATATTAATTAAAATAAACAAAATTATAAAGAATGAAGTTAGAAATGATCAATATTAGTTTCACTCGATAGAGAAAATTGATAATAAATAAATTAAAATAATATTAGGAAAAATTATAAGTGATGTAAATCAAACATCATATATATGAATAAGGTTGTAGAAATTATTTTTATATATTTTTATTTTTTATATCGGACGTTATTGTTCAATAATGAATGTTCAAAAATATTGAAAAATATTATTTATATTATTTTCAAATCCATGACAATTTTTTTATGTCATGTAATATCATTTCAATTATTTGGTATTTGAGATACCATGTTTCCTTAATGTAATTTTTTAATAGAATTTTATTTCCCATTTTAGGGTATCCATATAATATTCTATGATTCTAACATTAAAATTACCATAAAGATTGTTATGAACTACACTCCCTATAATAATAAAAAATACTACTGCATAATTATTTTTCTATGATGCAAAATTACAGTCACCATTTCATTTTATATCATGATAATTTCTATCCCTTGATTGGGTGATTGACCTTTAAATCAATTGATTTTACCATGAAAAATCTAATCCCTAAAAATAATAACATCATTAAGAATAATTCTCATGTTATTTAATGATATATTCCCTAAATATCAATATATTTGATTTAAAAAACTTTTTAAAACATTAATTAGAAACCTAATTATCTATTATCTCATGTGTCCTATATATTATTTTCCTCATATTTAATAGTTTATAATTTAATTTTTTTCATGATGTGGATTTTCATTAATTACATTCAAATATTTGAAACTAATTTTTCAATTCCTTCCAAATACAATAATTTATAGTACACTAAAAAGTACTTTTTGTAAACATTTTATTTTTTTGTGTATCTAATATTATTGTCTCTAATTTTTTAATGTAATTTTTTTCAATTTTTTCAATTCATATTAAAAAAATTATTTTTATTGTGATATGTTTCATTTTTAACAAAATGTTAAAAATTATTTTTGAAAACATATTTTTGGTTCCACTATAATTTTTTCTATCATCTTAGAAAAACATTATTCATCCCTAAATTCCATTTACTATTTACAAAAAAAATTCTCTTATACATTGTAGGTTGATTTAACCCAGTGAGAACCATCAATTTTTTTGACTTCAATCTTTACCTTCTAGTATAAGTATTATTTCTGTTCAAATTCAATTCCAATTTAAACACACTATATTTCATTATTTAATTGAATATAGTTCACATTGACACCATATATTAATTGAATGGTAAAATTAATAAATGTACTGTATACCACATTATATATATGTTGTTAGTTTGATAGATGCATATAATGAAATATATTCCAATTATTGATTTATAAGATATTGGGATTTTTATTTTTCATATTATGAAAAATATGTTTATATTACACTTAGGAATGTTTCTTATGTATTAGTTAAGAAACCGCAATATTTATTTTAATTGGTTTGAATAATTAAATCTCTTTAATTATTGTGGCTAAAGTAATTGATGTTGAAAATCATTATATACTAATATCAATGTTTATAACAGAGTGATAAATATTTATTATAATCTAAATAATAGGTTTTATAAAATCAATGCATTCAGATTTATTATGTGATGGGAGGGAATAAATATTATATGTCCCAATTTGCTTAAAATTTAGAGTGTGGGTAATGGATTAATTTTTTTTGATTGGTATGATATGGGAACATTTACGGTAGAGTTATTTATACTAGAATATTGGAATCCTGATAATAGTCAAAAAAAATTTATTCATATGTCTTGGTGTAGAAACATTTTTTTTAATTTGAAATATGATCCATGTTTTAGTAAAATTATATATAACATTAAAATTCTCTTCTGTGGTGAACCAATGTAGTTAATAATAACAGTTCTGGATTCATAATTTTATTGAAAGTAGGTGTGTGTAATATTTTTTGAAGGAATATACTAAATTATATAATTTATCAATGAGTATATACTATATTTAATGAATATTATTTTAGAATTGTTTCAAAATTCAATTAAAATCCAAATATGATTATTAATGTGGGTATGTTTATACCACAGTGGGATGTATGGAGGAATTATGGATCCTTATAAAATATCGAATCACATAAAATGTATAGTGGACTATAAGAAGTTGATTTATAGACTCTCTTTCATAGAATAACCAGGAGAGAAGTTTAAATATTTTGGTGATATAAAATTTTAGAATTTAATTTCATTGATTATTATTTTTAAAAATATGTCGGCCAACGATCACGTACCCTAGTGGTACAGGCTCCTGCTTGGCATCCAAAAGACCCAGGATCAAATCCGGGCATGGGAGAATTTACCAGGTACTGTAGCAGTACTGTAGCAGGTACTGTTGCAGTGTCAGCATTGTAGCAGCTGCAACACTGGAGCGGCGGAGGGACTATAGCAGATACTGTAGCAGTGGTGGTACGGTAGGAGGTACTATAGTAGTGTGGGTACTATAGCAGTTCTGTTCACTGAGGGGTCTTTTGGGCCATTTAAATGGGCTTTCAATCCTTGTATTCATACCACTTGGCCTTGGTCCTTAAGGCTATGTAATGGGTCTCCCACTACCCAGTCTAAAGAGGTACTTGCTTTCAAATAATAAATTGAGGCTTTGGCACCAACCGTTAAAAAAATTAAAAATATTTTATTTACATTAAAATCACTAATGGATTATATGAGAGTGTTTTAGAAAACATTGGATATTTTTATTATATATTTTTATTAATTTCAATAGAGTGGAGCATTTTCTATCACATATCATGTAAAATTCTTGATTAGTGAAAATTATGATATTTTTAAATATTGAGAAATAATTATTATGTATAATGGAACACAATGACATGTTCATTAATTATAATATAACTATTAACTTGGGTTTTTTGGAACCATGGATATAACTGGAATTTAGTTTCCTAGGATTTTCATGAATAAAACATATTTTATTTTTGAGGTTTGCATCCACATATTCTTCTTTGGGGTAAAAGAGTATTTTTAACACTTATAGATGACCTATTAAACATCATCTGATGATTTAGTTAGTTTTTTGTTTGGAAATTAGAAATGGGATAATATATTTTTAAATTGTAATATTTTTTGGAATACGATAAAAATATATTATATGTAAAAATAATTTTTTTATCACGCCCTCCTGCAAAATCAAAAACAAAATTCACATCCTATAAAAATATGTCACATATATGTGATCTGAGATAAAGGCTTCATCTAGATTGAGGATATTTTCATAAGAGGCATTAAATTTTCCGGGGAATCCATTAAACCCGATGGTTTAGAATTTTTGAGTTTCAGTACCTATAAAAATTAATTATATCCACATAAGTATTCTGTTATGAAAATATAATTTTACACTATTCCATGTGAAGTGGAAGTGTGGCTATTATATGGTGATGATATGATAAGGTATGTTATTGAATCAGCATTCATGGTAGCTCATCACCAATGAAATAAAATTAAAAATAATTACAATTAATTAATATTTTTATTATGAAATTTAATATGGTAAATTTTTTAGGTATCATTATAATAATAATAATACCACCATGTATTATTTTATAATTATCAATTAAGTAATAATAGTCATAAAATATTCTTTTTTTAGTTGATCAACTTAGATTAAAAATAATCACTTATTTATTTGTAGTTTTGTAGAGTTCTTTATAATTGTTCATCATTTGTGTTTATCATGGATGTAGTGATGATGGAATAATGGGATGATTATGTGATTATACTATGGTATTGATATAAAAGGATAGAAACCTTTATTGTTTCACCCATTTAAAAATGGATCACATACTATCATTGTCATATAGTGTTCCCACTCGAGTTTTGAAATTTTATCTCTAATATGGTTTGATTTTTATTTTAATAATTAATGTTTTTATATAATTAAAACAGAATATCATTATGGTGTATGTATAAATATTTTTTGATACATAATATCCATCATTAATTGTTTTATCAATTTAAAATATCCACTCTCTTCACATTCACCTTAGGGGTTGTCTGTTAGATAAATTATCTATAATTGTATAATATAATGGTGACAAACAATGACATTATAATTCCATCACACATTATTATCAAATTTTCTCCCATCCATCACATCTCCCTCTCTATTTCCCAAATTATTGTCTGATTCATGTTTTCTCTACCTTTTTCTGGTGTCCATGATGTAGTAAGGATCAATGAGGAGGCATGAAAATACAACAATGAGGTAAATCCTTGAGATGACCTCGTGGTGTTGCATTTATGGTGGTTCAAAAGTGATGTATTCTAGATAGCATTGAATTACAAATTTTAATCAAAAGGGTTGAAAACCATCAAGTATAATGATGATTGCATTGGATTTTCATCAACCTTTCAACTGGAATCATGTAAAGGGATACCCACTAACATTTGTAATGTACACCGACAATGTCAGCATCTGTGCATGGTGAGAAAAGTAGCCATTATAGTTCCATGACCAAACATGAACTTACAACTTCATGTAGCTTGTGTCTCGGCATAATAGATTTTTAAGAAAGGAATATTTTAGAGTGAATATTGGGGAACATAAATAGCGTTTTTCAATATATTTAAATGATCATGTAACATGAAAATCATTTCCCCATGATGGAACTTGTATAGAGGTCTCTAGGATATAAGGTATCATAATTCCATAATGGATTCATATCTATAAAATATCATAATTACAACTGATCGATGTAGTTATGAGTGGCCCTTGTCTACGCATTACTATGTACCTGCTTCTTTGGCCAGCCTGATGGTCTAGATTGATGGGATGGTCTATATGTTCTTAACATGTTGTCCATGTCTTGGATTTGGATGTCGCTTTTTGATATAGGGAGGATAATATGTTCTTGATATCCCTTCCCAATCTGATCATTATCACATTATGTGTGGCTCGCATGTTATCCACAACCTACCATTTGGGGTGCCAAGAGGTCCACCTCATGGACACTAAATTTTCCTTCATATAATTGTTTTCTATGACTCCACCATATCATAATTTTAGAAATTTTAAGAGGACATTTCTCAGTTAAATTCAATAAGTATATTAAATTTTAATTATTTTTAGCCATTCAATTCAATTTTTGATGTAATATTTTCCATCATGGGAAATTAACATAAGGGGAATGAAAACATAGTTCAGATATGATGACTACTGTGTTTTGGATTTCAAAACCTTATATAATCTAGATGATTTGTAATATCACCACCAGGGTATTTCTCCTCAAATATTGAGAAAAAACTTTTTTTGTTCTTATTAACTAATACTTTGGGTATTAGTATTCAATTAGGGAAATATGTGTGTTAGTTGAAAGGTATTTGGTAGTTTAGAGGACTTTTAGGAATATAAGTCCTCATGAACCCCTATGTTCCCCTAAATTTGTGAATAAAATCTTTCTATAATTTTTTTTTATAATTATCAATTTAGTATACCAAGTACGTACATTTTTACTCCTAAAATATAAATGTTTTTTAGTTTTGAGTTAATGGGAATAAATATTAATGAACTCTATCTCTAATTACAAATATAGATCAATATGATTGTTACTTGGGGCTTTAGATAATATTTTTTAATTTATTCTTTTTCATTCATCTTGACACAAGTCAAAAATAGTGTCTTATTTCACATGTTCCATTATGTTTCCTTTTTGGTCATTATGGTAATCTACAAGGTATGTTAAACACATGATAATATGAGATCTATTCCCACATATGTTTCTTTGGAATATATAATTCTCTAGTTTTTATTTGGTTAATATATATTAGTTTTCACATTTATTAATCATTGTTAACAATAGGGAACAAATAGTGATTCATTATGGATCATGGTGGTTTCTAATAAAAGTAGTAAAAAAATTTGATGATGGGATGTCTAATGCATTTAGCCAACTAATGCATCTGAGTGTCCAGTATTGATCAGATTTAGAAGATTATGAGTTTAATATATTATTATTTATACTTTATATTTTATATTTAATTTTATCTATTATGAAATTCTTGTGTACTATAAATAGTTCATCGATATAGTAAAACTTGTATTATGTTATTATATGTTATACTATGGAGATTTGTGATGTTTCAGGATTACATAGATGAATAAATATAATATTGTAATGTTTTATACCTCATTTATAATCAACAGACCCTAGAATATTAGATTAATTCCTATGATTTAAAAATCTATATAAAGAGAACTTATATAGTGTCCTAGCTAGTTAGGTTCTGTTAGAGTGGTTTTAGATCCTGTTTATATGTGTATTGAGTTTGGAAATAAAACTCATGTTGGAACTGGTTTGGGATTTTAGGTTAATAATGTCCATGGGTGTGAAGTTTATTTATCACTATGGGGGAGTCTAACATATGTGATGTTCATAATGTTTCATACCATTTGGATATGATTACGTGTTAGTAAACCTGTATCTCTAAGACATCATTAGAGGGTACAATTAAAAACATTCATGCCTCACACATGTTATAGTTATGATATATAATATTCTTCTTTTGAATGATCATCATTTTATATTTATAACAATGTAGGTTCTCTCCATTGTATGAGTATTATAATGAACTAATATCCAACTAATGGGTAGTGGAATTATTTTTTAGATTATTCCATATTAATTTACCCTTCCACCATATGGTTTTTATCTAATGGGGATATTTTTCAAATTAGTATTTTTTCTATCAGTTTCATTCTTTAATATAATATGTTATTTTTATATATATTGTCTTCTACAATTTTTTTTTATTCCGTCATTTTTAGTTGTATAATATTAGAATAGGTTTGGGTTTACACAAAACAATTGAGTTTTTAAACCACATTTTTTATTCATCATGTTCCAACATTGTCCTATAAAAAATAGGTCTCGATTTTACAATTATATTGGGGTGATGAGTAATTGTTTCCTATAATTATTAGAGAGATATTCATTCTACATATGAGGATTTTTTTTATTTGGCTTGAACACTACATTAACATTTATTTCATTGAGAAAAATGGTTCCCAAAATATTGGAAGAGTATACATGCAAACTATGTATCATAATTAATATATGAGGAATATGGTCCTCGTCAGTCACAAAGATGATCACGATCCTTATCCAAATGTTCATTGGTTAGAGTTTGAGATTTTCATTCCCATTAGGATCAAACATCCACTGAAGTGTTAAATTGCCACTCAATGAGGTCCCAATGTTACTTATCATGAAATGTATTGATTATTTTTACTTAGAATTTTATAGGACCTTACTAATATGGATGTATGTTTAGCTGCTTTTAGATATAGAGATATCATAGGGTGTTCAGCCCTATATAGGGTGGTGTGAACGTCATTTAATCTACACAGATACCACTTTATCATGTGTACTTTTGAAACTATATGATTTGTTATTGAATTATTTGAACTCAATAATTTATGGAAAATATATTATTAATGGATTTGTAAATAAATCAATATTTTACATGATATACCAAAAATAACAGAGTCCCCTGGTGATCTATTAATGATTGTTGTAAAATATTAGATGAAGATGAAACCTGACTGTGGCAAAAGGATATCTTATAACTATCACATCCAATGATTTATGAGATATATTATTTCTAATTTTATTGATTTATTATTTTTTATGCTACAGAAATATTATTTGGTGATATACGCAACACCATATTAGCTTGTTGTATATGATACACTACCCTTGGCTTATGTTAAAGACAATTTCAAGTTCTTTTGGTATAATTCATTTCAAACAACACTGAGTATATATTTTTTCAATGTATAAATGAAATATGAGTGGATTATGTTATACAAAACAATAATGAAATATTATTGTAGACACAATATTGACTTGCCTTTAGTTACACGCTAGAGTGAGCTTCCATGAAAGCATGTGTTGTACGCAATAGCGAGTTTACCTATACAATGATATATTATCAAATATTATTATTTGTATGATATAATATATCTGTTATAAATTTTATTAACCACATTTTTAATTTTATAAAACATTAACATAAACTTATGTATTTTCTAGAACATGATACATGAACAAATTCAATTTTTTGGATAATAGAAGTATTTTTTTAATGTTGTTTTGTAGCCTTTTGATGGAACAAATATTTCAAATATAGTTTTTAAAACATTTATATATTATATTTTACAAAATAAATTTACTATTTTGAAGAATTATAACAAAGTATACTTTAATTAAATTTTTATTGTTTTTCTAAATAAATTCATATTTTAATGAATATTGAAAAATACTACACTATAATTCAAAACTGCATTTTCATCTAATTTATTTAAATAGTTACATTATCTTTTTAGTTGGTTTTAAAGTGTAATTAGATTATTATTTTTATCATTTAATCCAATTTTGGTTATTATAAATAATTTCACTTTTAAAATGGACAGTAACACTTGCCAATCATTTGATAGTATTTTCTACTTAAAAACACACTTTCTGGTTTTGACAACGGAAATAAATTATAAATTAATTCCTACAAAATTTGGGTTTTTAATTTTGAAAAAAATTATTCAATATTTGGAATCATTGGGTCCAAATTATGTTAATAGTATTCCTCTACTTTTTGGATATTATGAATAGTAACTACGATAATTTTTATTTACCATGGTTAAAGGGAGATGGGGTAAATTATGTTACAAACAATATGATGAATATAATAAAACTACCCAAAAATCATCCAAAATATTATTGGACTAATTAATCCCAACCAATATCACCTAACTGTGATAAATGATTCATTTAATTGACTTTTTTCATGAAAGTGATATGATTATAATTAAAAAAATGAAAGTGCTAACAAGTAACTCACTTATAACATATAAGTATAATAATTTTAATGATGTTATATAGATGAGGAAACATCGAACATAATGAGTATTCATAAATCCAATTAATGTATCTACATCATGTGAATTTATATTGAATTTTTTGATATAAAATATCTACCATTAATGCTGATAGAATAGGGATGTAGAAATTATTTTGTAAATAAAAAAATTTAAAAAATGGTTCTAAATATATTAAAATAAATACAATATGAACTAATTAATGTTCTCCACAGATGTTATAGTTTCTATGAAATTTTATGAGTGTATAAAATATTTTGGTTCTAATTTATCCTCTCTGCGGATTTCATTTAATGTCAAATAATTGAATAGTGTTATAATTGATACTATTGATATTTTATAAAAATAACATATTATGAAATTATTTAAAAATCACAAAAGTATTTAAAAATTATAAAGGGAATATCATATGGTGTAAAATTTAATAATTTATTAAATTATCTACAATTTAAAACACATAAGTATATATTTATAACCATTTAATATTTATAATATTATAACCATTAATAAAATTAAATATATTAAATAAGGATAATTTGAGATAATAAGGTTTAAAATGAACACAATACATGTACTTGTTTTATTTTTTGAGAGTATTTTGACCCATACTAATCTTATATTCGAAATAAATGATTTAGGCACCATTATAAACCGAATGTCAATTTATAATAAATTAATATTTCAAGACTTTACTAAAGTGACCATCATCCCTCATATAAAAGGATACCATATGTACTCATATACTCACACCATTAAATCCCTTTTAAACATCCAAAACCGTCCCAAATCTCCTCCAAAAATCCTTCAATTCACCATAGAGTCCACACATTGGAAATAAATCTATCATAATGAGACCTTCTGTGAAAAAAAATGAAGATTCTTGAAAAGGATGTAATTGTTTTATCAACCGATTCAAAATTTATTCAAACCTCTACTACCTATTCTTATGTTTTTCTCATAATAATATTACAAATAAATTATATTATAAATGATGATATGTTATTATAATTATGTAACAACCTTATAACTATTTTTATCCTTCCTATGAATAACAAGATTCTCATGCTTGTGTACGTATAGCTTACCATCTCCACCATGTGGTGTAATTTAATATTTAACAATAAATAATTTGGATGGGTATAATGATGATTCTAATGGATGAAAAAAATGAATATAACAAGATAATAATTCTTTATTGTTAATATACCATCAAATTTTATACCCTTTAACCATTAAATGAATTATATTGTCTCTCGTGCATATATACAACCTACAGTGTCCATGACCTAATGTGATTCATTTTCCACGGTAATCCTTAAAGAATGATTATGAAGTATATATATAATAAATTAACTTGAAATATATTACATAATAATTCTATTGAATTTATGTATATATATATATATCATTTATTTTCATCAATTCAATTCATTAAGGAAACATAAACAATATTCATGTGTATGTATGACCTTCCCTTTCCATGAATAGTGTATTCCATTTCATTTATAAATATATTATATATGGTTATTTAATAAATATTTATGATATATAAATCTTGTATTACATTATAGATGTATGTAAATCACTATAAATGTAATTATATCAAGAATAAAAATTCAAAACATGTATAATTAATAAAATGATTATAATCCTAAACATCAATTTAATATAGAATTGATAAATAAAATAGTAATATAATGTTCCAAGTGAATCCTCTATGATGTAATAAATATTATTATGGTTCGGATACAAGTTAAAAATACGTTCAAACCCACCATACAAGAGTTTCAGACACATATGGAAGAAATCAGACCTAATGTAATATTAATTTTCAGTCTTATTTTCATCTAAGATTGTTTATACTTAATTATTTACTAGCGTATATTTATCATCTACATCCATAATTCCTATGTATGTAATATTATTTATATTATTCTAAAAAAATTATAATGTTAATTTTACCTTTTTCTAAATTTTTATTAAATGGCATGACTGGAAACTTTGTTTATTATTTGAGTTGAGGTAATTTTGTACATTGCTGAAAAACGTTTGAGGGGAATGTTTTTTAAAATATATACAACATGAAAGGATTTTGACATCTAAATAATGAATTACGTAAATAAATCATTCTCTACATGATTTCATGCCTATTTCCATCTAAATTCTTTTCATCTATGGAATTCATAGAAAAGAAAATGTTTTCGAAGAAGAATGAGTATTTTCCTCATGATTTATGTTCTAGTGTTTTATCAAAATTATTTTCCATCTAAGATGATTATATTTAAAAAGGGTTATTTTTCTATCACTATTATTACTATTATATTATTTTTTTAATAATGGAATAAAAATTTATAAGGATTATGTTATGATTGAATGATTTTTAGGATTCTAATTTTATTTTTTGGGTTATGTTATGATGAATGATTTAGGTTTTTGTGGAACATTTAATAATGATTTCATTATGATATGGGTAGGACCTATATCTCTCTCAAATGAATTGGGTAAATATTTGTATCTAATGAGATAGACATGACTTGAACAACAAGTAAATACAGTTTTATAATATAAGGATTTAATGGTGTGTAATTACGGGTCAGTAATACATGGATGGAACAAAAAGTAAACCCAGTTCAGTAATGGAATTTTCCCACTATAATGGACTTGGAATTAATTACCTGTCTAATATAGAAATAATATTATGTATATTTTTGTTTTTTACAATTCAATGTTTTATTCCTAAGCAATTTACACATTGTTGATGATTCTATTATTAATTGTAAATTATAAGCTACCATGACTTATTTTATGACTCCAAATTGTGATATACAATCCTTATGATCATGTTTTTACATTCTTATATTTGTGGTTTGGATAATGTTTTCCAAGATTACCCTTACTAAAAATTTGAGCTCACCCTTTTTATTTTTTCATTTCCCAAAGATATAAAGAATGGTTTTATGATTGGAAAAGGGGGATGATCTTAATGGTAGATATTGAAGTTCTTTCACCAAGAGAGAATATTAGGTTCTATGATTTCAACGACAAAAAAATAATATAGTTTTTTGGAGTATTTTTATGTCATGTATTATGTATTCAGAAAAATTAATGTAATTTATATGTACATTAGGTTTGGGTTATTAGAGTTAGTATTAGATAAAATATTTAGTCAACAATTGAAAACTAGGATGTGAAAACATTACTGAGATCCCTAGAGATATTTCTATGGTATGTATTGGGATGTCCCTAAGGGTAAGTTTAACTATATGTTACTTTCCTAAAATTATTCTAATTGTCATGAATAATCTAATACTAAACCTAACATATTAGTGATTGAAACCATTCCCCCTTTATTGTGTAGTTTTCCAAGTATGATTTGTTCCTCACAGTATTCTTTGTGGGTTGTAGAAAATGGATGGAAACCAAAGGATTCATGTTAACTAATAATATGGTGGTCAATTGAATGATAATATTTATGATCAGCCAAATGAAATGGGAATTATAATGTAAACCATCATTATTATGGCTAATCTGGGAATCATAATATGATGAATAATCTTAACATTGATGAGTTTCCTACCCCAGATAATAATAGAAATATGGTGTATTGTGAGGATAATAGAGGTGGTAAAGTTCAATTTTCCTCATGTAAATCTTGTATGAATAGGAGTAAAGGGGTATGATTCAATGGAACTAAAATATTATTTTGGTGTTGAAAAGAAGAACACAAAGCTGGTAATTTACAATGGAAAGTTTCAGTTAATACAATTTACATGTATAATGGTTTTTCTATGAAATCAATGGAAATTAAATTTTTTAAATGTGGAATTTATAGGAATTATGAAAATTGATTCACTAAGGAAAAATATCATGAAGATAATCAACATGGTCCTATGGGTAGTATTATGTTTCCAGATGATGAAGTTACTACAAATGATATATGAGATGAATGATGTGTTTAGGAATAAAAGGATTAATCTTGGTCAATTATTTATGAATATATTTGAATGATTTCATGTTTATCAATAATAATGATGTATAAGTAAATTTATGGTACTATTGAATAACTAAACACCTAACGATTGTTACATTTTTGTTTTCCCTTAATTATTTGAATGTATATGTTGAATGGTACTGGTAACCATCAATGATTATTCAAATATTTTAGAAAAACACATAATATTTGCTTAATGATAATATAATGAGATAATTAGAGGATTGATAGTATTAATGACCTCATGCCTGATAAAAGGAAAAATTGATACCATGATTTTAGTATATAGAATTTATGGGATTTTTGGTATGTTTAATGTGTTTATTTTCACATCATGCATGTATTCACCATGGTTTTATAGTAATTCAAGTTATATATGATTAAGTTATACACATGTTTGGAAAGTAATATCCAGGAACATCCTTATGATAAGTGGGTGATAAATTTTATGTTGATTAAGTTCACCTCCTTCTAAAGTTTTCTATTTTTAGTTTTTTAAAGGATTGCAATGTTATACATTTTTGGATAGTATAAGTTATATTTTGATTGATGTTTGTTAGATTAATGTATTACCTCACTATAGGTGGACTTATGCACATTTTATAACCAGTGATAGCCTTTTTGTTGAGATAGATTGAATGACCTATCATTCTATCACGTTATTTACAAACACATGAAGAATGAAAAAATCAACTTCATTTCGTTAAATAAGAGATGAAGTGGAAATTGTTCAAGGCACAGACAATGATGAGATTGTTCCAAAATCAAGTAAGTATTTGTTCTCCTACAAAATTCATCAACATTAGTGTAGGATCCTAAAAACTGAAAATGTTATCTTGCTACCTTCTTATCTGATGACTTAGATGTCCCCATTAATCATTTCAGATTTCTACCTTTCTGGATGTTAACATTATCCAATCATTGTTCTCTACCAATATCCATCTGAACATAATTCTTATCTTTTTCTTCCATATCCATGTTTTCTCTTACCAACAATGTTCTCATATGCAGAATCTAAGTGATGAGTTACTTTGGGTAACTATTGTGTTTCTAACATTCCATTCTTAAATAATGTTTTAGTATTCATTTTTACGACACATGTTTCAATGAATGAAACTTTCAAGTAGTAAACCTTTTATAACCCTAAAGAATTTAGAGGGAGAAATTAATTATAAGGGAGGTATAATGTAACACCCCATGATTTTATGAGATATATTATTTTTAATATAATTTATTTCTTATGTTGTATACTACACAATGATTAGCTTGCATTATAAAAAATATTGTATTAGCATGGAGTATACACAACACTATACTTGGCTTGTGTTACAACCAATTACATGTTTGTTTGATAGGATTAATTTCATTCAACATTGAGTATAGATTTTTTTCATTGATAAAAGTAACAATGTTTGGAATACATTATAGATAACACCAAAATAATCATGCACTAGACAAAACAATGAATTGTATTATGTTACATGTAAGACTAACCTTCCTCGATATCTTGTGGTGTTTGCAATACCGAGTTTCACTAAACAACGATATATTATTTAAATATTATTATTTAATATGATATAAAAGAGCCATTATGAAAATTTTTAACAACGTCTTTAATTTTATGAAACAATAATTTTCAAATTATATAATTTCTAGAAGAAGATATAATAACAAATTCTATTTTTGGATAAAATAATATTTTTTTACAAAATGCAATTTTTCCACCTTTTGATGGAACAAAAATTTTAAATCTATTTTTAACACATTTATATATATTCTATTTGATTAAATAAATTTCTAATTTTAGAAGTGGGACATAAAAATATACTATGGTTTTGTTTTTTATATTCTTAAGATAAATTCATATTTTTTTAACAGTGTGAAATACAACATTAAAATTCATAGCTACCTTTTCATATAATTTATTTATATAGTTATGCTATCATATAAATTGGATTTAAATTGTAATTGGATATTTTTTCCATGTAATCCAATGTGGGTACATAAAAGTAATTTGAAATTTAAATTGGACGTAGGCACATGTTATTCGTTTTATAGTTCTTACTTCATTAGAACCTTCTTTAATGTTTTGGCAACATGAATTCATTTTAAATGAATTAAGGAATCTTTTGTGTTTTGAATTTTGATGAATTGAGTCCATATTTGGAATCAGTGTGTCCTAATTATATTAATAGGTTATTTTTTTGGAATATTATGAATAGTAACTATGATGATTTTTATATTCCATGTTTAATGGTAAATTTGGTAAATTATGGTAACAAACAATATAGTAAAGATTATAAAATTACCATAACTCCAGCCAAAATCTTATTGGATTAATTAACATCTAACAATATTTTCTAAGGGTCATAATTGATTCATTTAATAGACATTTATTCATTAAAGTGATTTAATTATAATTAAAACAACATAAAGAGATAACCTATAACTCTCTTATATCTTATAAGTATAGTAATTTTAATATAGTGATAGTCATGTTATAACGTCAAAAATAAATAGTCTCTAGAAATATAATAAAATTTAATATATCATGTGAATGCATTTATTGTAACATACCAAGTAAGTAATGGATAATATATATTTTTATCTATGTCTATTAGTGAAGTATATAGTGTTTTAGAGGATTAAAATGAGAATAAATCCAATCTTAAGCATGGAATACACTAATATTTTGAAAATATTATTTTACTACATTTTGATGGCAAAACATTTATATATCTATCTTTTGACAATTTTATAATCTATGTTTGTCAAAATAAACTTATTCATTATGACTGGGACATCAAAATTTACTTTGTGTGAAATTTTGGTATTTTTCCGATAAAGTTCATTTTTTAATGAATAGTGAAAATTGTTATATTTTAATTCAAAAACTCTTTTTAATCTAATTTATTTATATGATTAGATTATATTTTGAATTGGTTTTGAAGTGAAATTAGAATATATTTTTACCATTTAATCCAATGGTGGTCATTGGAATCAATTTCACTTCGAAATTGGACTTAAACTGGTGTCAATCTTTTGATACTTATTGTTTCATAAAAACACGCTATTTGTCATGACAACGGGAATTAATTATTAAATTAATTAATTTAACTTATATGATTTGAATTTTGTAAAATAGACATCATTTTTTAATTCATAATATCAAATATAGCTTAGGGTGAAGTTTTTGGTATTTTTCTGAAAAAGTTCAATTTTTTATGAATAGTGAAACCACTAAGTGGTAGTTAAAGAAACTGATTTCTCATTTATGTGAAACTTTTCCACTTCTGTGATTTGATTTTCAAAAATCTGACGAACATGGTTGTCATTAAGAAGTAAAATGTTGTTCAATGTGATTAAAATAATTTTTTGGTGAATAGTAACTTTTATGTTTTTAATCGCGATTAGAGGTAATTAGTGTAGTTTAAGGTAAAAATGATGTTTTAATAATATGATATGAGCTTGACACATGTCCTACCCTCATTGGATGTGTCATGGTCGACCAAGAAAATCCATGGGTAAACATGGGGACCCCATGGAGCCACTTTGGATGGGAAATGACATAAATACCTTTTTATTTAATGTAAAAGTAAAAATGACACAAACATGAGATGTTTTACTTAAACAATTTTTAAATGGGGTTATTCAAGTTATATTTTTTACTATAAATATTCATTTGAAATCAAAAATTATTTCCTAGATCATGATATTTTTTTAATAATTTTAAGACATTAAATAAATTAAATTATTTACGACATCATGATGATGCAGCGATTACCTCTTTAATAAAGGATTTAAATAAAATGACACGATAATGTAAAATCTATGACCTACACATGTCCAAAACCTATTGGATGGGTGTATTTCGAACACTTATCACCTTACCCTCAAAGTATATCAATGTGGGACCTTTTGAATCCGAAACTCATTTTAAAATAAAGTAACATTTCTTTACTTTCCAAGAGTGCCCCTCCTATCCTCTTATAAAAGGCCCACACTTCTACCTCCATAACCACACTTCCAAAGCTTTTGTATCAACCAAACCCTACCCATTTTGTATCTCCACTTCCCTCTCTTACTCCTTGAAGCCTCACTTTGGGCAGAAGTCTTCCCAAGGAAGCATTTGATCTCAAACCAAAGGGAGTTACCCGATTTTAAGGTAATTTCTTCACTTGTGTTCTTTTGTTTTATTTTGCTTCTCCAACCCCCTAAACCCTTTTCATTCATTTCTTTTGTAACAACACCAACATCTTCCATATACTAGGATGTTTTTATAAGAAGTATTCTAGCTACACTTAGACACAACTACATCTAATGGTTAAGGAACATATTGTTTCCGTGGATGGCGAATTTCTGCCTCCCGAAACGATGATTGTTCAACATTCATTTAACACCTTAAAAGGTGGCCATTAAGATGAAACTATATTTATATATGATATATAATATTTTTTTGTTTTCCTTAAGCTTCTGTATTTTTCATTTTGGGCATAACGTTATGGTTTCTATTATGGGTAAACGCGATATCTTCATTTAAGGAAGTGCGGACTACCGCCCCCTCAAAGTGATTTGATTCGTTATTACCATATGAGGGACATATAAAGGATGGAGTTATGATATTATATATGATATTAAACTGGAATTATAATATAAATTTATATCATTATTATTCAATTTAATAAAATACAAAATAGAAATGGAAGCAGTGTTCATGCATACGTACGGCTTACCGTCTCCATGAACGGTGCATTTCATTTCATACATATAAATGTTATGTAATATTATAAATCCATGAATGTACTGGATATATATGATATATATGATATCTACATCATGAATATCATTCTAGATATAATGGATACATGAACAACTTGTAATTATAATGGGTTTATTTTTTACTCAAGTACCAATGATCGTTAAAAGGACCGTTATTAACTTAAATAATTACATAGTGTTCATGAAAAGGCAATAAGTGATATAAAAGGAATAATGAACTTTAAAAATCCTCTTAAACAATTAGAAATTACCTCAAGTTTATTATTCGAGAGATTAAAGAACAACTGAGTCAAGTCAGACCTGAGGTATGGGACTTCATCTCAATATCCTTTAATTGATGCATATTTTGTTTTATACACAACCTTCTTTTATACGGTGTATAAACCCCTTTTACTTTTACATTTATCCAAAAGGAATCTTTTTTATACGAGGTGTTTTACTAAATGACAAAAGGGAATGTTTTTGTCGTACGTATGCAGCGACAATGACTTCTCCACTGCCGTGACCATTATTTGAGTTTCAGCTTCCTCTACAAGCCATACCTTATTTTTAAAAGAAAAATAAATACCATGTATGAAATTTCTATTTTTTTGTATTGAAAATGGTTTTCATAATGGTTTTTATATCAATGTTATGTATTGATATCTTGTGGTTGAAAGGTGGATATGTTATGTTATGCATGTTTTATGTGATACGATTATGTTGTGGTTCTTGGGAATTATTATGAAGATGGGTGGTTTCGTGATAAACTAAGAGCGGGTGAGCCCGATATAGATCTCCAATGTATTGGGTAACGCGAAGGATTGAAACGTTAAGGATTATCTGAATATATTTAAGGAATATACTGTGATGGGTATTCAAAACGTAACCAAGAGGGTTACTCCCTACGTAAGAATGTTATGAATGCCTCAAGTTACCTTTATGTCTTAGGATTTCTATGATTTATTCCTGATTTGATGCGGTATGTTAAAGTGCTTATGTTTTATGGGTAATATATGATTTCATTCTTATGTATATATGTAATCATGTATCCATTCCATATTTTTATATCCCTTACTGAGCATTTTATTCTCATCCCAAGTTTTTGAAATGTTTTTCACAGGTCAAGGGAAAGGTACATGATATGATGATAGTGTCAAGGAAGTGTCAAGAAAGAATACAAGTTTGATTTTAAATATGTTTCCATTGATTGGATAAATGAATACTATCTTTTATGTAACCACTTTGTTTAAATGTGGAATGTAATGCATGTTTTATGATCTAATTCTCTAAAACACTAAACCTGAAAAGATCCTAACATGTATTCTTGAAGTAACTCAGGATTAAGTATGGTTTAAGGTCGGGGCCTTATAGTTGGTATCAAAGGTCGGTTTACATAACATTAGGAGTTTGATTTCAATTAAATTGTTATCCAAATTTTTTTTAAATGATATAGAATTTGAAGATTACCATGTTGCTTCATCTAAGACATGTTTGTTCAGAATGGTTTTCCATAGAGGAAATAGAGCAGATTTTCTTGGAAGGAATACAGAGTATAATGACCTTTCGAATCAGCAACCAGAGATGGACAGAATCAGAATTGAGCAGTTTACTGCACTGATGACTCAGTTGAATCAGGTGATAAATTGTGGTTGTGTTTATTGATGATATTTTGGTGTTTTCTAAATGTAAATAGGATCATGAAAGTCATTTAAGGGTTATCTTGCAAACCTTAAAAGAAAAGAAACTATATGGAAAATTCAGCAAGTGTGAGTTTTGGTTACAACAAATTTCCTTCCTGGGTCACATTGTTTCAAAAGATGGCATAACTGTTGATCCTACTAAAACAAAAGTTGTTTAAGAATGGACAAGACCCACAAATGTAACCGAGATCCGTAGTTTTCATGGTTTGGCATGTTACTACCAAAGGTTTGTTGAATCTTTTTCATGGTTATCTAGTCCAATGACTAAGCTAACTCGTAAGGGTGTTAAGTTCAACTGGACAAAATAATGTGATGATTGCTTTCAGGAGTTGAAAATAAGATTGGTGAATGCTCCAGTTTTGGCACTTCCTTCCAGGAATAGTGAGATTGTTATATACAGTGATGCTTCGTTGAAGGGACATGGTTGTGTCCTTATGCAGAATTATCAGTTAATTGTTTATGCTTCATGTCAGTTGAAAACTCATGAGGTAATTTACCCTACACATGATTTGGAATTAGCTGCTGTTGTTTTTACTTTAAAAATTTGGAGGCATAATTTGTATGGAGTAAAGTGTGAAATATATACTGATCAAAAAAGGTTAAAGTATATATTCACTTAGAAATAATTGAACTTGAGACAGAAGAGATGGCTGGAATTAATCAAGGATTATGATTTTACAATTCATTACCATCCGGGAAAAGCAAATAAAGTGGACGATGCTTTGAGTCAAAAAAGTAATGCTTCATTAACCATGCTACGTTTGGAACAATATCCTTTGGTTTTTGATTTGATTAACATTGGAATAGAAGTTGTTGGTGCAGGAAGTTCTTCTATTTTGTTTCAGGTATCAGTGAGATCATCCCTATCAGACAGAATTAAGCAAGCATAGAGGGAAGACAGTGAGTTGCAGAAAAAGGTAGAGCTGGTTCAGAAGGGTAAGTTGCCTGAATTCAACATTGATAATGATTGTGTTTTGAGGTTTGCGAAGAGATTATCTATCCCTTGTGATTTATAGTTGAAAAATGAGTTGTTATGTGAGGCTCATAGTTCCTCATTTTCAGTTCATCCTGGCAGTACTAAGATGTAAAGGGATATGTGGGAGTATTACTGGTGGGATGGAATGAAACGAGATATTGATGATTTTACTGTGAAATGTTTGACTTGTCAGCAGGTTAAATCAGAGTGGCAGTTACCGAAAGGGATTCTTCAGCCATTACCAGCACCAGAGTAGAAATGGGAAAATATATTCATGGACATTGTTGTGGGATTACCGAGGACATCTCGAGGTAATAAAGCAATCTGGGTTATTGTTGATCGATTGACTTAATCTGCTCATTTCCTTTCCATACGATATAATTTTTCCCTAGATCAACTTTCCTGTTTGTATCTTAAAGAGATAGTCAGGTTATATGGATTTCCTCTCTCCATTGTATCTGACTGTGATCCTAGTTTTACTTCTAACTTTTGGAAAGGCTTTCAGAAGTCGTTGGGTACTAAATTAAATTTTATTACATCTTTTCATCCGCAATCAGATGCTCAGTCAAAACGAACAATTCAGACCTTGGAGGATATGCTACGTGCTTGTTCGATGGATTATATGGGATGTTGGGACAAACATCTTTCTTTGGTTGAGTTATCTTATAATAACAGTTTCCATTCCAGTATACAGATGGCACCATTTGAGGCATTATATGGGAAGTGGTGTCGAACTCCAGATTTCTGGGATGAAGTGGGTGAAAGGAAGCTGATGGGACCGGAATTGGTAGAAGAGATGACATAAAAAGTTTAGTTTATTCAGAAACACATGAGACTAGCTCAGAGTAGGCAGAAGAGTTATGCAGACAACAGGATGAAGGTTCTATCTTTTGAGGTAGGTGATCATTTTTTTTTCAAAGTCTCATCATGGAAAAGTGTGATGCGATTTGGTAAGAAAGGGAAGCCGAGTCCAAGGTTCATTGGACCATATGAAATTCTGTAGAGAGTTGGATCAGTTTCTTATCGAGTGTCTTTACCTCCAAGTTTATCTTAGGTACACAATGTTTTTCATGTTTCGATGTTGAAAAAGTACATGCCAGATCCATCTCATGTTTTGAGTCCAGAGGTAGTTCAGCTTTAAGATAACTCATCCTATGAGGAACAACCTGTCCAGATTCGTGACCATAGGGATAAAGTGTTACGGAATAAAGTGATTAATCAGGTAAAGGTTTTGTGGAAAAACCACTTGATAGAAGAGGCAACATGGGAATCTGAAAATGCAATGAGGGATAAGTACCCCCATTTATTCGATAAGTAAATAAATTGCGGAGATGAAATTTTCTAAAGGGGGGAAGGATGTAACATTCCAAGTAAGTAATTAATAATATATATTTTTATCTATGTCTATTAGTGAATTAGATAGTATCTTAGATGTTTAAAATGAGAATAAATCCAATCTTAACCATGGAATACACTAATATTTTTAAAAGATTGTTTTACTGCCTTTTGATGGAAAACCATTTTTAAATCTATCTTTTGACAATTTTATAAGCTATTTTTGTCAAAATAAACTTATTCTTTATGATTGGGACATCAAAATTTACTTTGTGTGAATTTTTGGTATTTTTATGATAAAGTTCATTTTTAATGAATAGTGAAAAATGTTGTATTTTAATTCAAAACCTATTTTTAATATAATTAATTTATATTATTATATTACCATTTGAATTGGTTTTGAAGTGAAATTAGTATATATTTTTACCGTTTAATCCAATGGTGGTAATTGGAATCAATTTCACTTTGAAATTGGACTTAAAATGGTGTTAATCTTTTGATACTTATTGTTTCATAAAAACACGCTATTTGTCATGACATCGGGAATTAATTATTTAATTAATTAATGTAATTTATATGATTTAATTTTGTAAAATAGACATCATTTTTTAATTCCGAATATCAAATATATCTTAGGGTGACGTTTTGGTATTTTGCTGAAAAACATCAATTTTTGATGAATAGTGAAACCACTAAGTGGTAGTTAAAAGAACTGATTTTTCGTTTAAATGAAACTTTGCCACTTATGTGATTTGATTTTCAAAAATCCGACATACATGGTTTTCATTAATAATTAAAATACAGTTCAATGAGGTTAAAATAATTTTTTGGTGAATAGTAACTTTTATGTTTTTAATCACGATTAGAGGTAATTAGTGTAGTTTAAGGTAAAAATGATGTTTTAATAATATTAGATGATCTTGACACATTTCCTACCATCATTGGATGTGTCATGGCCGACCAAGAAAATCCATGGGTCAACTTGGAGACCCCATGGAGCCACTTTGGTTGGGAAATGAGATAAATAACTTTTAATTTAATGTAAAAGTAAAAATGACACAAACATTAGATGTTTTACTAAAACAATTTTTAAATGGGGTTATACAAGTCATAATTTTGACTATAAATATTCATTAGAAAGATAAAACTATTTCCTACATCAGGATATTTTTTTATAATTTTTAGACATTAAATAAATTAAATTATTTATGACATCATGATGATGCAGCGATTACCTCATTAATAAATGATTTAAATAAAATGAAAAGATAATGTAAAATCTATGACCTACACATGTCCAAAACCTATTTTATGGGGGGATTTCGAACCCTTATCACCTTACCCTCGAATTATATCCATGTGGGACCTTTTGAATCCGAAACAAATTTTACAATAAAGTAACATTTCTTTACCTTCCAAGAGTGTCCCTCCTCTTCTCTTATAAAAGGCCCCCACCTCTACCTCCTTACCCACACTTCCAAAGCCATTGGCTCAGCCAACCCCTGCCCATTTTTTCACTCCACTTCCCTCTCTTTCTCCTTGAAGCCTCACATTGGGCAGAAGTCTTCCCAAGGAAGCCATTGAGCTCAAACCAAAGGGAGTTACCCGATTTTAAGGTAATGTCTTCACTTGTGTTATTTTGTTTTATTTTGCTTCTCCAACCCCCTAAACTCTTTTTATTCATTTCTTTTGTAAAAACACCAGTATCTTCCATATACTATTATGTTGTTATAATAAGGATTCGAGCTACACATATACACACCTACATCTAATGGTTAAGGAACATTCTATTTTCGTGGATTGCGAATTTCTGCCTCCCGAAATGATGATTGTTCAACATTCTTTTAACACATTAAAAGGTGGCCATTAAGATGACACTATATTTATATATGATATATAATATGTTTAGGTTTTCCTTAAGCTTCTATATTTTTCATTTTGGGAATACCATTATGGTTTCTATTATGGGTAAACACAATATCTTTATTTAAGGAAGTGTGGACTACCGCCCCCTTCAAAGTGATTTGAGTCGTTAATACCATATGTGGGACGTATAAAGGATGGAGTTATGATATTATATATTATATTACACTGGAATTATAATAGACCTTTATATCATTATGATTCCATTTCATAAAATACATAATAGAAATGGAAGCAGCGTTCACGCGTACGTACGGCTTACCGTCTCCATGAACAGTGCATTTCATTTCTTACCTCTAAATGTTATGTAATATTATAAATTCATGCATGTAATGGATATATATGATATATATGATATCTAAATAATTAATAACATTCTGGATATAATGGATACATGAACAAATTTTAATTATAAAGGGTTTATTTTTTACTCAAGTACTAATGATCGTTAAAACGACCGTTATTAACTTAAATAATTACATAGTGTTCATGATATGGAAACAAGTGACATAAAAGTAATAATGAACTTGAAAAAGGTTCTTAAAAAAGTATAAATTAACTCATGTTTATTATTTAGGAGATTAGTGAACGACCGAGTCAAGTCGGACCCGAGGTATGGGACTTCGTCTCAATCTCCTTTCATTGAGGCATATTTTGTTTTATACACAACCTTATTTTATACGGTGTATAATACCCTTTGACTTTTACATTTATCCAAAAGGAATCTGTTTTATATGATGCATTTTACTAAACAAAAAATGGGAATGTTTTTTTCGTACGTATGCGGCGACAATGACTTCTCCGTCGTCGTGACCATTATTTGAGTTTCAACTTTCTCTACAATCCATACCTTCTTTTTAAAAGAAAAATAAATACCATGTTTGACTTTTCTTTTATTTTGGTATTGATAATGGTTTTTATATCAATATTTTTTATTGATATCTTTCGATTGAAAGGTGGAAATGTTATGTTATGCATGTTTTATGTGATACGATTATGTTGTGGTTCTTGGGAATTATTATGATGATGGGTGGTTCTGTAATAAACTAAGGGTGGGTGAGCCCGATATAGCTCTCCAATGCATTGGGTAACGCGAAGGAGTGAAACGTTAAGGTTTCTTCGAAGAGATTTAGGGAATATACTATGATGGGTATTCCAAACGTAACCAAGAGGGTTACTCCCTATGTAAGAATGTTATGAATTCCTCAAGTTACCTTTATGTCTTATGATTTCTATGATTTATTCATGATTTGATGAGGTATGTTAAAGTTTTTATGTTTTTTGGGTAAATTATGATTTCATTCTTATGTATATATGTACTCATGTTTCCTTTCCATATTTTTATATCCCTTACTGAGCTTTTTATGCTCATCCCAAGTTTTTGAAATGTTTTTCACAAGTCAAGGGAAAGGTACATGATATGATGATAGTGTCAAGGAATTGTCAAGAAAGAATCCATGTTTGATTTTAAATATGTTTCCATTGATGGGAAAAATGAATACTATCTTTTATGTAACCACTTTGTTTAAATGTGGAATGAAATGCATGTTTTATGATCTACTTCTCTAAAACACTAAACCTGAAAAGACCCTCAACGTGTATTCTTGAATTAACTCAAGATTAAGTAAGGTTTAAGGCCAGGGCCTTATATTTAAGTGTTTTTATAGATTAAATAATTACAATTAATGATAACATAATAGTGATATAGAAATTATTTTATTAATAAAAATATCACATAAATTGTTTTAAAAATATTAAAATAAATATATTATGATGTAATTAATGTTCTACACAGATTTTATATAAGACTATGACATGTTATGAGTTTATTAAATAATTTTGATCAGATTTATCTTATGTGTGGATTTCGTTTTTATGTCAATAAAATGAATAGTGTCAAAATTTACAATATTGATATTTTATAAAAATAACATATAATTAAATTATTTAAAAATCGAAAAAATATTATAAAATTACAAAATGAGTATGGTCTATAATTTAATGAGGTATCTTATTAAGGATAATTGGAAACACATAAGTACATATTTATAACCATTTAATATTTATAATATTATTACCTCAAATAAAAAAAATATACTAAATAAGGATAAATCAAAATAAAAAGGTTCAAAAAAATAAAAAAACATGCTTAAATTTTATTTTTAGGGAATATTTTGACATATAATCATATTATATTTGAAATAAATGATCTTTGGATCATTAGACAATGAAACCTAATTTATAATAAATTAATATTTCATGACATTTCGAAAGGGAACCTCCTCCCTCTTAAGGACACCACCTCTACTCACTTATTCAAACCTATCAAGAACAATTTTTGAGGAAACACCTTCCCAATTATACTCGAAACATCCATAAAGTCATCCTAGAGTTCAAAAATTTGGGCAGAAATCTATCCTATAGAGGCCTTTTGTGGTAATCAATGAGATACAGTCAAAAAATAGGCAATTGTTTTAATACGTATTTCATAATTATTTTCTTCTTATACTACCTTATCTTACGTGGTTATCATACTAAAGTAATAAATACAGCATCTTCTACATTATGAGATTTTATTATAATTATGAAACAACCTTTTACCTTATTTTTATTCCTTATATGAATAACAATATCACCATTTGTGCGTACATACGTCTTGACATCTCCATGTCATGGTGTAATTTTTTATTCATCAATACATAAATTGGATTGGAATAATGATGAATATAATTGAATAAATAAATAAATATAAAAAAATAATTATTATTTAAAAATATTATATCATCCAATTATATACCATTTAAACTTTAATTTAATGATATCGTCACTAATGCATACATACTGCATACCATCTCCTTGAAGTGATGAGATTCATTCTGCACATTAATCATTCTAGAATGATTATATATTATATATATAATAAATTATCAAGAAATATATGACATAATAATGATACTATATTTATGTATATATATATATGGAATTTATATTATTCCGTTCAATTTAATAAGGAAATAAAAATAACATTCATACGTTCATATGACCTTTGGTCTCCATGAAAAGCGTATTCCATTTCATTTATCAATCTATTATATATATTAATATACTAAATATTTTAGACATAAATCATTATTATATTCAGGATGTCTGTAAAATATGATCTATGTAACAAGATAATTAATTACATTTCAAAACATGTATGATAAATAAAACAATTATTAACCCAAAACATTCGTTTAAAACAGAATTGATAAATAAACTGGTAATATAAATTCATAAGTGAATCATATATGATATCCGAAATATTATTATGGTTCTGAAATAGGTTAATAATATGTGTAAACCCACTATACCAGACTTTATGACACCTATGGAAGAAATCATAACTAAGATAACGGATAATTTTGTAATGTCATTATTATCCAAGATTGTTTTTACGTTTGTATGTATTGGGGTATATTTATCATCAACCTACTTCTTTCCTAATATGTAACATTGTTTATATTCTTGAAAAAAATTAAAAACAATAATTTTACCATTTACATAATTTTTATTAAATAACATGAAATAATATTCTTCCATTATTTGAGTTGGGGTACTTTTTGACTTTTCTGGAATAAGTAAGAGGAAAATATTTTTCTAACTTATACAGAATGAACAGATTATTATATATACATAATTCGTTATTTCCATGATTCTATCTCAACAAAATTTCAGGTTTATTTTTAACTAATTTGTTTTCTTTCATGGAATTTTGTGAAAAGAAAATGTTTTTTTGAATAAGAAAGGAAATTTTCCTCAAAAATTAAGTTCAAGGGTATTATCAAAATTATTTCCCATCAAAGATGAAGAATTTTAAATTCGGTTATATTTCTATCAATGTTATTACTATTATATTATTTTTCTAATTATGGAATTATATTTTATGTGGATTATGTTATTATGGAATTATATTTAAGAAAAATATTTTATTTCATGGGTTACGATATGGTGAATAATTTATGTTTTTGTGGAACATGTGATAATGATTTCTTTATGAGATGGTTGGGACCTATATATCTCTCCAATAAATTGGGTAATGATTTATATATCATGAGTTAGAGATAAATGAAATGGAATGTAAATCAGATTTAGTTATAAAATGCTAATGACAAGTAAATATGGTTCAGTAATACATGGTTGGAATGTCATGGAAAATCAGTTCAGTAATGAACATTGTCCAATATTATGGTCTGGGATGAAATTACTTAGATACTATGGAAATCATATTATTATGCTATTTTTACTCAATATTTCTATTTTTTATTATAATTCTATTTTCTAATGGATTAGGATTCCATTATAAATTATGTCTTATGAACTACCATGATTTATTTCATGAATCAGAATTTTCATTTTTAAACATTATGGTCATGTTTTTATATTTTTATGTTTTTAGTTTGTTTTATTTTCTCTATGTTTACCCTAAATGAGCATTTATGCTCACCATTTTTAGGTTTTCTTTTACCCAGGTTATAATATTTAAGGTTGAAAAAATAAATATTTGATACATCTATACTATAGTCACTAATACATGAATTAATGGAAATAAATGGAATAAAGAGTTGTGTATGGGTACTCAAGAATAGAAAATTATTATATGAATTCTTATAAACAAAAACAATATCCAGTCTCTATTGCAATTTCATTGTAGTTATTTTGATATACTTATATATTCATGTGGGTGATGACTATGGGTAGTAGTTATAATGTTTTATTTTGAATTTGAATATTGTTGTTTTTCATATATCATTATTGAATGTATCAGTTTTGTGAGATATACTATAAGTGTCAAATTATATTGATTAAGTGATTATTGAGGAACCCCTATATATAACCTTTTGGTAATGTATTTTCTATTAATAGTGATATTCAATTACTCAAACATTCTACGGTTCATCCATAACATTCGTGGATATGGATAGTGAATCATATTTTTGCCATGTTTTGAAGGTAAAAAATGACAAAAACATTCATAGATATATGTACCTCAATTATATAGGTTCTTTAAAAAATTCCATTATTATTGAGAGGAATTTTAATAATACATATTTATTTGATACTAGTGTATCGTGGGTGGGTTAATATGGTGATGTGATTTTTTTTCATGAGATAAGGTCTAAACCATATTTTGAATTAGTTAACATTATGTCTCGTGAGAAGATCATGCCCTCAAGAAGTGTTAACCTTCAATCCATATATCTATACATGTGAATTTATTTTCAATATGTAGGGATGAGGTAATTGCTTCTATGTAAATCTAGGGAATGAAAATACACCATTTTTGAATTACTAAGAAGTACTAATTTTATATTGGTTTTTTTTGGCATCAACATTCATTATAATTCTATTTTTAGGTTTTTTCAACTTGGGTGATGGAAAACATTATGTTGTTTTTATGCAATCCAGATATAATCCTTAATAGTGTTTTTTTGTGGAGGAACATGTTTTTACCGTAAAACAATTCATTGTAAATATTAAAACTCTATTATCTATGGAATTTCTTTTATTGGTTCTTGACAAGTATCATGTAGTAGTATTAGACATTTTTATTTTGAAATTTATGGAGTTTATGAGATCATTATTTCACTGTTGTAGCATGGAAAGTGTCCCTTTTAAGATTGGACTATGTAAAATAAAACAAAGGCTCATTATTTTCTTTCTTTGTAGTGGTGATTCAATCATTAGAGGTAGAAGACTCTACACTTCATTTAAGGATAGTGGCCCCATATTCCATCCTTATATTAATGAACCCCATGACTGTGAAATTAAATTGAATATCCAATGAACCTGGATGTCTTTATGTGTTACTCTTGAAGGGTTTTTTGAAATTTGGGGAACAAAATATATATTTCACATGGTGGATAATTATTCTCTCATTATAACCATAATATGTTTTCGTATAGGCATCCTATGGGGGGATTACTTGAATCTAGAATGAACAATGAAGTAGTATATTCTATGATTATATTTTACCATACCAACTATAAAATTAATATCATTATGTCATGAATTAGTATGTTTTCTCAAGAGGATATTGATATGGGTCTCCTTATCATGTGTCATCTTGGGGAACTGATTCAATATAAAAAATTTATGAATAATTTTATGACCATATTCTATAGAGTGTGGTGGAAAGGGAAACCCAATGGGTTTTTGTGTGTTATTTAGATTTTTTACATGGTTTGAATTTTTAGAATCATATTCATAGATTATTAGAAAGTGAAATGAAAAAACAATATTTATATCAGAATTATCATAAATGTATCGCCCTGAGATTTTTTGGAAGATATTTTTTTCTACAAGATATATTAATTTTAATATTTTTCATTACATTCCAAAATAATTTTATAGTTTTTTAGACAAAAAAACCGATGTTATCATGTATTACATGCAATAATGAGTTTAAAAGAAATTTTACAAACTATTAGTATATTATTATTTAATATGATAATTATAAAAAAGTTATATGAATGGTCAATATAAATATAATTAAATCTATTATTAAAATATATTGTTTAAATATGTATAGAAAATTTATTCACTGGGGACCAATTAAATAAAAAATAATATATTCTCTATTATAAAATAAAGGAAACCACATTTGGGAAAACTATTTTTATGCACAAATTTATATTACATCAATAAATTTTAAAAAAATATTGAATTAATTTAATGAAATATATATTAGATATTCAATAAAATGGTAAAAAATAATTATATTTGTTTTACATACAAGAGATATCGACAAATCATATTTTACACTAAAAATAATATTATTCTAAAAATCAGTCTTGTATCCATTTAAACCCATTTATTAAAATAAAATTTTCCTCTTCTCTAATTTTTTTTAATAAATGAAATTCATTTTTTAAATCATAATGTCAAAATTATGTGTGGGTTTTTAAAGATATTTTTCAAGAAGACAAATTCTTGATGAATTGTGAAAATAATAATTATTTTATGAATCTACCTTTTTTAATAGTATTTTAAACCCTAAAAAAATTAATATGGTTTTTTAAGTAAAATTAGTTAAAAAATATATTTATATAACACAAATTTAGGTTATTATAATTAATTTAATATTTATTTTTGACCCTAAAAATTTCATAAACATTTAAACATTTTCTTTTTTAAAATACAATTTTTTCTCTTATTTGAGATTGATTTTAATTTATAAGTATTTGCATACATTAATAAATCATTATAAAATGGATCCCATATTTTGATTAAATATTATTAATATTATATTAAAAATTACCATTATTAATTTTAAATCTAATAAAAAGTAAATTATAGAGGTTTAGGTTACAATGGGGTCACTAGGTGTTAAAATAAAAACATAAGAAGAAAAAATGATCGAGAAGATTTTTTTTCAAAACAAATTTACAGCCATATATCTCCCTTATGACATATAGTGTACAATAAAGGCCCATTTTTTATCATGTGTCATGTTAATAATTTGGGCATACCTTTTCTATTATAAAAATTACAAGTTTGACACTCACCTCACTTATAAATGGCCACCCCCTCGCCCATCCTCATAGCACAAAAAAACTATTGGATCAAGATAAAACTCAAAAAATAACTTCATTAATTCCCACATATCAACATAAAATCCATATTCTGTTCATAAATACATCATATTCGTTATTTTGGTGCAATGAAAAATATTTTATCTAAAGAAGAGGTGGCATCCATAATCGAGCATTTTATTATATCTCAACCATCAGCACCTTAAATTATAATAAAACCACAATTATATATTCAACAAAATATAATACAACTGTTTAGATTTTACTATGTTATTTTCATAACCTAAATCCTTCTCCCTTTCCATTATATGGGATATGAAATAATCATTCTAGTGTACAGTGGACTACCGCCTCATGAACATATGTTATTTGTTTTTCTTCACCATCTCTTATAGTATAATATAATGATATACTTATTATTTATATATGCTATATATTATATTATTATTCTTATATAATAAATATTTCACGTATTCCATCTTTTATTTCGTTATTTTGGAATACAATAACGTCATTTATGTGTAGAGAGGACTACATCCTTATGATGCAATTTGATTTGTTCTTCAGGTACCGTTTACATGGAAGGTAATAAATAAATTTTGTTAATAAAAATAATTTTTTATATATGATATAATAATTATTCTCAAAAGGTATTAAAATGTTTACCTTGTTTCATTTCATCTATTTTGAAAATTTATACAGTGTAAATGCGTACTTACGACCTACTGTGTTCATGATAGGTGTTTTTAATTTTCTATCTATAAAATGTAAGGATACTATAAATACATATACCAGGGAAATATGTTATATATATATATATATATTTGGTTTAATATTATGGATATGATGGAACCATTATATCTATAATATGGCCTAAAATATCTAATCCATGCATATAAGAGAAAAAAAGCAGTTATTACCCGAAACAATACATTAACATGAAATTGACAATAAATGGGTAATAAAAGGTCATAAATGATTTATAAATTTTACGATATATGTATATATTCTTTATTAAATTCATTATAAACTTATTTTTATTATTAAGGATGTTTTAACATGTATGATGGATGTCGATAGTTATTCAAAGGGCAATTTGTCTCATATTTATTTTCTTATGAGACATATATCTTATTCAGCATGTGTTTCTTTTATATTGTGTAAATAATGAACTAAATGTATTATATTATTCATACACTTACACAAATAGGTATTTTCAAATCCATCTTATGATCTCTCTATTAAGATATTTATATTTAAAATGTCATTGAAGCTGTAAAGTACATTCTTTATCAATTTTTCTTCTTTGAGTCATACGTTTTGTTATGTACTTATCTTCGTTATGCAGTGTGTACAGATCAAAATTTACATGAATAATAATGAATTTTTAGTGTTCTAATGATATTATAATTATAATTTTATGTTATTCATTCATGGTTGTTTGGATTCATGGATACCAAAGTGGTATGGTTTTATTGTTAAAATCCCATAATTTATTAAAATTACTCATAATTATTATAAGGCCCCAGCAATAAACATTACTTAATCTTGAGTTATTACAAGATTACACATTGTGGATCTTTTCAGATTTAGAGTTTTATAAAATTAGATCATAAATCATGCATTACATTCCACATTTAAACAAAGTGGTTACATAAAATATAGTACTCATTTTTTCCCATAAACGGAAACATATTTAAAATAAAACATGGATTATTTTTTGACACTTCCTTGACAATATCATCACATCATGTACCTTTCCCTTGACCTGTAAAAAACATTTCAAAAACATGGTATGCGCATAAAAATCTCAGTAAGGGATATAAAAGTACGAAATGAAAACATTAGTCCATGTATGAAATCATACTTTATGCATAGACATAATAACTTTAACATACCTCATCAAATCTTGAATAAATCATAGAAATCATAAGACATAAAGGTAACTTGAGGCCTTTATAACATTCTTACATAGGGAGTAACCCGTATAGTTACGTTTGGAATACCCATCACAGTATATTCCCTAAATCTATTCAAAGAAACCTTAACGTTTAACCCCTTCACGTTACCCAATGCATTGGAGAGCTATATCAGGCTTACTCGCCCTTATTTTATCACAGAACCACCCGTCTTCATAAAAAATGCCCAAGAACTATACCATAATCGTATCACATAAAACATGCATAAAAGAAACATAACATTTCCACATTTCAATCACAAGATATCAATAACACATTGATTTAATAAAAACATTATCAAAACCATTTTCAATACCAAAATAAATGAAAAGTAAAACATGGTATTTATTTTTCATTTTAATAAAAAAGTTATGGCTTGTAGAGGAAGCTGAAGCTCAAATAATGGTCATGGTGGCGGAGAAGTCATTGTCGCCACATACGTACGCCAAAAAAACATCCCATTTTTTCGTTTAGTAAGTGCTTCGTAAAAAAATATTCCTTTTGAATAAACATAAATGTAAAAGGGGTTAATACATCGTATAAAATAATGTTGTGTATAAAACAAAATATGCCTCTATGAAAGGAGATTGAGATGTAGTCCCATACCTCGGGTCTGACTTGACTCGATTGTTCTTTAATCTCCTGAATAATAAACTTGAGTTAATTTATACATTCTTAAGAACCTTTTTCAAGTTCATTATTCCTTTTTTATAACTTATTAACATTTCATGAACACTATGTAATTATTTAAGTTAATAATGGTCGTTTTAACGATCATTGGTACTTGAGTCAAAAATAAACTCTTTATAATTACAAGTTGTTCATGTATCCATTATATGTATATTTATATTCATGATTTAGATATCATATATATCATATATATCCAGTGTATACATGAATTTATAATATTAAATAACATTTAGAGGTAAGAAATGAAATGCATCTTTCAAGGAGACGGTAAGCCGTACGTACGCATGAACGCTACTTTCATTTATATTTCGTATTTTATGGAATTGAATAATAATGATATAAAGGTATATTATAATTCCAGTATAAAATCATATATAATATCATTAACTCTATCCTTTATACGTCCCACATATGGCATTAACGAATCAAATCACTTTGAGGGGGCGGTAGTCCGCACTTCCTAAAATGAAGATATCACGTTTACCAATAATGGAAACCATAAAGGTATGAAAAAAATTAAAAATACTAAATCTTAAGGAAAACATAAACATATTATATATAATATATAAATATATTGTCATCTTAATGTCCACCTTTGAAGGTGTTAGAAGAATATTGAACAGTCATCGTTTCGTGAGCCAGAAATTCAACATCCACGGAAACAGTATGCTCATTAACCATTAGATGTAGGTGTGTGTAAGTGTAACTTGAATCCTCATTATAAAAAAAATTATAATATGGAATATACTGGTGTTGTTACAAAATAAATGAATAAAAAGAGTTTAGGGGGTTGGATATAGAAAATAAAACAAAAGAGCATTAGAGAAGACTTTACATTTTAATCGGGTAACTCCCTTTGGTTTGAACCAAAAGGGTTTCTTGAAGAGATTACTGCCTAAGGTAAGGATTATAGGATGAGGATAGGGATTTGGAGAGATATAATGAGCAGATCTTGGCCGAGCAAAAGGCTTGAGAGGTTAGGGTAAAAAGGTAGAGGTGGGGGGCTTTTATAAGAGGAGAGGAGGGGCACTCTTGGAATGTTAAGAAATGTTAATTTATTTTCAAATGAGTTTAGGATTTTAAAGGTCCCACATTGATGTATTTCAAGGATAAGGTGATAAGGGTTCTAAATATACTCATACAATAGGTCTTTGACAAGTGTAATTTATTGTTTTAACATTATCTTTTCATTTTATTTAAATCCTTTATTAATGAGGTAATCGCTGCATCATCATGATGTAATAAATAATTTAATTTATTTAATGTCTAAAATTTATAAAAAAAATACTATGATGTAGGAAACCATTTCATATTTACAATTACTATTTATAGTCCAATATATAATTTATATAGACAAAATTAAATTTGTTTTACTCAGGTGATACATTCTTTGTTATATTTAACATTCTTTAAAAATAAAAAGATAAAAAGTCATTTTCACACAAAAGTGATTCCATGGGGTCCCCAAGTTTGTCACAAGGCATCCCATGATCATCCATGAGACAACCAGTATCATTAAGACACATTTTGTGGTCATTTTTTTTTATTATTATGATATTATTTTATTATCCTTAACTACCCGATTACTAATTAATCAAGATAATTAACGATAATTATCGTTGTTACTATTCACAAAGTCCAAAAACAAAATATTCTTGATTAAATAATTTGGAACCTCTGATTAAAAATATGTAATCCATTTTACCAAATTCGAAAAACATAAATTGAAATAATTAATTTAATAATAATTCCCTTTTTCAAAAAAAAATAACGGGTTTTTTTGAAACAATATCTATGAAAACTTTGGCATTAGTTTATGCCCAATTCCAAAGTGAAATTAATTATAATGAAAAATATTGGATTAAATGGTAAAAATATATTCTAATTACACTTTAATACCAATTAAAAAGATAATCTATCCATATAATTAAATTATATGAAAAAGCAGTTTTGATGTAAAATGCATTATTTTTCACTATTCATTAAAAAATAAACATTGTCAGAAAAATACCCAAAAATTATCCAATGTAAATTTCAATGTCCCAATCATAAATAATATGTTTATTTTGAAAAATAGAGATTATAAAATTGTCAAAATTTTGATTTAAAAATGGTTTTCCATCAAAAGGCAGTAAAACAATCTTTTAAAAATATTAGTGTCTTTCATGCTTAAGATTAGATTTATTCTCTTTTTAAGCCTCTAAACCACTATATAATTCATAAATAGACATAGATAAGAATTTCCTATTATTCCATACTTACTTGGGATGTTACATCCTTCCCCCCTTTAGAAAATTGCATCCCCATAATTTATTTTCTTGTCGAATAAGTGGGTGTATTTTCCCTCATTGCATTTTCAGATTCCCATGTTGCCTCTTCACACATGTGGTTTTTCCACAAAACCTTTACTTTATGAATCACCTTATTCCAAAACACTTGCTCCCTATGGTCAAGAATATGGAATGGTTGTACCTCATAAGAGAGATTCTCTTCTGGCTGAACTACCTCTGGACTCAAAACATGAGATGGATCTGGCATGTACTTCCTTAACATTGAAACCTGAAAAACATTGTGTACCTGAGATAAACTCGGAGGTAAAGCCACTCGGTATGCAACTGATCCAACTCTCTCCAGAATTTCATTTAGTCCAATGAACCTTGGACTCAACTTTCCTTTGGAACCAAATCACATCACACTTTTCCATGGTGAAACATTGAGAAAAACAAGATCACCTACCTCAAAAGAGAGATCCTTCTTCCTGTTGTCTGCATAACTCTTCTAACTGATCTGAGCTATTCGCATGGGTCTCTGTATCAGGTGAACTTTTTCTGCCAACTCTTCTACCAATTAGGGTCCAATCAACTGCCTTTCACCTATATCATCGCAAAAAGCTAGAGTTCCACACTACTTCCCATATAACGCCTCAAATGGTGCCATGTGTATCCAAGAATGAAAATTGTTATTATAAGAAAACTCAACCAAAGAAAGATGTTGGTCCCAACATCCCTGATAATCCATCTATCAAGCATGTATCATATCCTCCAAAGTCTGAATTGTTCGTTCAGACTTCCCATCTGATTGAGGATGAAAAGTTGTACTAAAATTTAATTCAGTACACAACGACTTCTGAAGGCCTTTCCAAAATTTAGAAGTGAACCTGGGATCACGGTCAGATAAAATGGAGATAGGAACTCCATGTAACCTGAATATCTCTTTAAGATACAAATGAAAAATTTGATCAAGGTAAAAAGTATCTCATATTGCAAGGAAATGATCATATTTAGTCAAGCGATCAACAATAACCCAGATTACATTATTACACCGAGGTGTCTTCGGTAATCCCACAACGAAGTCCATGGATTTAATCACCCATTTCCACTCTGGAACTAGTAAAGGTTGAAGCATCCCTTTCGGTAACTTCCGCTCTTCTTTAACCTATTCACAAGTAAAACACTTCACAGTAAAATCAGTAATATCTCTTTTCATTCCATCCCACCTGTAGTACTCCTGAAGATATCTATACATCTTAGTACTTCCTAGATGAACTGAAAACAGAGAACTATGAGCTTCACATAACAACTCTATCTTCAAATGTGAATCACAAGGCACACAAAATCTCTTCCAAAATCTCCAAACACAATCATTATCAATATTGAATTCAGGCAACTTACACTTCTGAACCAGCTCTACCATTTTCTTCAACTCGCTGTCTTGCTTCAGTGCTTTCTTAATTCTGTCTGATAGAGAAAATTTCATTGTTCCCAGAAACAAAACAGAAGTACATACTGCACCGACAACTTCTTATGCCAAAGTTCATCAAATCTTTAACCAAAGGATCACGTTCCAAATGCAACATTAGTAATGAAGCATTATTTTTTGACTCAAAGCATTAGCCACTTTATTTGCTTATCTCGGATGGCAATGAATTGTACAATCATAATCCTTGATTAATTCTAGCCATCTCCTCTGTCTCATGGTCAATTCTTTCTGAGTGAATATATACATTAAAATTTCGTGATCAGTATATATTTCACATTTTACTCCATACAAATGATGTCTCTAAATTTTTAAAGAGAAAACAACAGCAGCTAATTCCAAATCATGTGTAGGGTAATTTACCTCATGAGTTTTCAACTGTCGTGAAGCATAATCAATTACCTGATTATTTTGCATTTGGAGGCAACCAAGTCTTTTCAAAGAAGCATCACTGTAGATAACATACTCACCATTCTGGGAAGGTAGTGCCAAACTGGAGAATTCACCAATCTTCTTTTCAATTCTTAAAAACAATCATCACATTATTTTGTATAGATAAAATTAACACCCTTCCGAGTTAGCTTAGTCATTAGACTAGATAACCATGAAAAATTTCTAACAGGTCTTCGGTAATTGCCTGCCAAACCAAGGAAGCTATGAATCTCAGTTATATTTGTTGGTCTAGGCCATTTTTCAACAAAAAAGTTTTTTGCAGGATCAACAGTTATCCCATCTTTAGAAACAATGTGACCAAGGAAAGAAATTTGTTGCAACCAAAACTCACACTTGATGAATTTCCCATACAATTTATTTTCATTTATGGTTTGCAAAATAACCCTTAAATGTCTTTCATGATCTTCTTTACTTTTAGAAAACACCAAAATATCCACAATGAAAACAACCACAAACATATCTATGAACTCATGTAAAATTCTATTCATAAGGTCCATGAATATAGCAGGTGAATTGGATAGCCCAAAATGCATAACTACAAATTCATAATGGCTATATCTTGTACAAAATGCGGTCTTCGGAATATCAGCTTCGTTTACCTTCAACTGATTGTACCCCGATCTCAGGTCAATCTTTGAAAAAAACTGATCTCCCTGGAGATGATCAAACAAATCATCGATATGAGTCAAAGGATATTTGTTCTTAACAGTGATTTTATTCAAGGCTATATAATCAATGAAATGTCTCATTGAACAATATTTCATTTTAACAAATAAAGCAGAAGCACCCCATGGTGATGTGCTAGGTTGAATGAAACCTTTCTCTAATAAATCTTGCAATTTATCCTTCAACTCTAAAAGTTCAATTTGAGCCATTCGATAAGGGGGTTTTGAAATTGGCTTAGCATGAGGAACTAAGTCAACAGTAAACTCAACATCCTGATCTAGTATTATTCCAGGCAACTCATTAGGAAAAACATCAGGATACTCATTTACCACTAAAACATCATTAATCTGAACAATTCCTTTTTTTCAATAATATGTGCAAAGTAACATTCATTTCCATCTTTTACAAGTTTCTTGGCCTCTTGATATGTTATAAACAGTAAGGGTTAATTCTTGTACACAAACAGAAATTCTTTCTGAAATGAAAATTCTTTAGCTCTACAGTACATCTTATCATGGTAAATAGAGAGCCAATCCATACCCAAGATAACATCAAACTCTACTAGAGGTAAAACAATAAGGATTCCAAGAAGGTTCTTTCCACAGATAAGGATATAATGATTCTTATAAATGCTTTTTTCCTTAACATTTCCCCCAGGTGTTTTTACCACAAGTTCAGGAGTCATTTCTGGAGATGGTATTCCCATTTTACTAGAAAAGTTTTTAGAGATGAAAGAATGTGTAGACCTTGAATCAAACAACACACTGGCATAATCTGAAAAAACAAACAAAGTACCCGATACAACTTCATTTGATGGACCGACATCTTCTGAACTAGTTGCAAAGGATATCACCACCTCTTTCTACATGTAGTCTAACTGCTTCCCATCACTCAAGCTCTTTGTCGGACACTCATTTTCATAGTGACCCATCTCATTGCACTTAAAACATTTCACTAACTATAAATCAAATTTGGTCTTACCATCACCCGGATCTCTTTCAGTGCAATCACGAGCCTTATGTCCCATCTTAATGCATCGGTAGCACATTACAGAATTCAGAAGACATTCCCCAGCATGCCTTTTACCACATTTATCACAAACTGGAAACTTATTTTTCTTACCGTCAGACCTTTTTGAAGAATTCTTCCCTTTCTCCTACCACCTCGGTATCTTCTTCTGCTTGTTTTTATAGAACACTTGATCATTGGCAAACTCTATTTCCACCTTCGCAGCACATCAAACAAGATTTTCATAACTATTAAACTCCCGAGAAGCTACCTACCTTCGATATTTTGGCTTAAATCCTGAGTAAAAATGATTGATTTCACTATCAAGGTCTCAGATAAAATTTGGAGCATACCTTTCCAATCGAGTGAACCTTTATTCATAGGCAGCCACTGAGTATTCATCTTCCCTCAATTCCCGGAATTTTTTTCCATCCTAATTCGAACAGCCTTAGGAAAATACTTCTCAAGAAACATACCTTTGAATTCATCCTAGTCGAGAGCATCAATCTCATCAGCGTCCCATATATTTTTAACCATCAACCATCACTGATCTGCTTAATTCATTAAACGGTAAATAGAAAGACTTACCTTTTTATTGTCTGAACACCCCATGACATTGAAAATTATCTCCAGTGCTTTAATCCACCCTTCAGCTAGCACAGGGTCAGATGATCCTCTGAATGATGGAGGATGTTGCCTCATGAAATGTTCCACCACTAACATGTTCCTCTCTGGTTGATCTGGCTTATCTCGTGCATGGATACAACCACCATTTATCGCTTGAGTCAACTGCACCATCACTGCAACAAACTATTCAGTTCCAATTCTGACCATCTCAGGATGCTGATTCGGATGGTCATTTCCTTCTGTATGCCTTCAAAGCACTGCTTCCCTATTTCCTCTGTGGAAAACCATTCTGAACAAACATGTCATAGATGAAGCAACATGGTAATCTTCAAATGCTATATCATTTCATTTTGACCATAAAAAAATATTTTTGGATAGTCATTTAATAGAATTCTAACTCCTAAAGTTATCTAAACCGACCTTTGATACCAACTATAAGGCCCAACCTTAAACATTACTTAATATTGAGTTATTACAAGATTACACATTGTGGATCTTTTCATGTTTAGAGTTTTAGAGAATTAGATCATATAACATGCATTACATTCCACATTTAACAAAGTGTTTACATAAAAGATAGTACTAATTTTTTCCCATCAACGAAAACATATTTAAAATAAAACATGGATTCTTTCTTGACACTTCCTGGACAGTATCATCACATCATATACCGTTCCCTTGACCTGTGAAAAACATTTCAAAAACATGGGATGAGCATAAAAAGCTCTGTACGGGATATAAAAGTACAAAATGAAAACATTAGTCCATGTATGAAATCATACTTTACTCATAAAACATAATCACATTATCATACCTCATCAAATCATGAATAAATAATTGAAATTATAAGACATAAAGGTAACTTGAGGCATTCATAACATTCTTACGTAGGAAGTAACCATCAACGTTACGTTTGGAATACCCATCACAGTATATTCCCTAAATCACTTCAGAGAAACCTTAACGTTTAACCCCTTTTCATTACCCAATGCATTGGAGAGCTATATCTGGCTCACCCATCCTTATTTTATCATGGAACCACCAGTCTTCATAAACAATGCCCAATAACCATAACATAATCATATCACATAAAACATGCATAAAGGAAACATAACATTTCCACATTTCAATCACAAGATATCAACAACACATTTATATAATAAAAACATTATCAAAACCATTTCCAATACCAATATAAAATAAAAGTAAAACATGGTATTTATTTTTCATGTAAAAAAAGATATGGCTTGTAGAGGAAGCCGAAGCTCAAATAATGGTAATGGCGGCGGAGAAGTCATTGTCACCACATACGTACGACAAAAAAACATTCCCTTTTGTCATTTAGTAAATTCTTTGTATAAAGAATATACTTTTTGAATAAATATAAAAGTCAAAGGGGATTATACACCGTATAAGTGAAAGTTGTGTATAATACAAAATATGCCTCAATGAAAGGAGATTGAGACGAAGTCTCATACCTCAGGTCCGACTTGACTAAATCGTTCTTTAATCTCCTGAACAATAAACTTGAGTTAATTTATACTTTCTTAAGAACATTTTTCAAGTTCATTATTCCTTTTATATCACTTATTTCCATGTCATTAACACTATGTAATTACTTAAGCTAATAAGAGTCGTTTTAGCGATCATTGGTACTTGAGTCAAAAATAAACTCTTTATAATTACATGTTGTTCATGTATTTATTATATCCAGAGTTATATTCATTATGTAGATATCATATATATCATATAAATCCTGTATATACATACATTTATTGTATTGTAACACCCGAGACTTTTATGTTATATAAATCATCAAAGGAATCTTTTTCTACACAACACTTGCTTGGCTTGCTTTACACGAAATCGTGACCTTCCTCGATAGCTTGCGTCGTACGCAATACTGAGTTTCACTATACAACGATATGCTATTAAAATATTATTAAAACTAGCCGTTATGATTACTAATAACCACTTTTTGAAATTTTGTGAATTTTATTTTTCAAAATGGAATTCATTTTTGGATTCGGAATACCGAAATTAGCCTATGGTGAAATTTTGGTATTTTTCTGAAAACTTTCAATTTTTGATGAATAGTGAAACCACTAAGTGGTAGGTTAAAAACTGAATTTTGCATAAAACTTAATTTTACCGCTTCTGTGAATGGAATTTCGAAAATCCGATAGACACGGTTAATATCAAGGACTAAAATGTGGTTCAATGAGTTGAAAATAATTTTTGGTGAATAGTAACTTTTTACTTTTTTTTACCACGGTTAATAGTAAATAGGGTAACTCAGGGTAAATATGATATTACTATTACCCTAACACATGTCTTAATTCTATTGTATAAGTTTAATTCGACCAAAAACAACCTTATGAATATAATATGACCATTTAGGTCCACTTGGATTAGATTATGACATTTAATATTATTTTATTTAATGAATAGTTAAAATAGTTAAAATCAATGTTTAATAACTAAAACATTTTTAATATGGGGTTATAAATAAGATAAATTGGACTATAAATATTCATTATAAATCTAAAAATATTTCCTACATAATGATATTTTATTTATAATTTTTAGACATTAAATAAATTAATTTAATTATGACACAACGATGATGCAGTAATTACCCTTTTAAGGAAATGTTAACATAATTGATGTTATAAATGCTCAAATAAATGTAATTTGAGAATTTTTATGAATTAGACTAATTTTCTAGGTTACTATGATATATTAGTGTTGATTTAATAAACTTGGTTCGAACATATAATTCTGTTATGACTTTCACAAAAATCATATATCAAATAGTGTCAAAATTGACACAAAATAGTTTTTTAAATCAAATATTATATTATTAATTGTTATTTTATTCCTAAAAATCTAAGGTTCAGCCAGATGTCCTAGATAAGGATATATATATTAATAATAAACAATTTGGGGTTCATTTGGCATGTTATAGTAAGTGTATTAACCATATAGTGAAAGAAAACAAAAAGACATGGTAAAAGTTAAATTATTTAACTTAGAGTTAAATTTAATTGAAAAGGTTAAAATAATACCCTAAACTTCTCTAAATCATATTTGTTGATAGGATTTCGACCCATCCCCACTTTAGCTTCGAAATAAGACCCTTTGGAACCATTATAATCCGATTTTGACTTTAATATAAAATAATATTTTGAGATATTCCTAAGGTGCCCCTCTCCTCCCTTATAAAAGGGCACCTCCTCCCCCTCCTCCTCACACCAATTTGAGCACTCAAGCTCTGCCAACCCCTGAAATGTTCTCCTCTCCACTTCCCTAGAATAATCCTAGAAGTCCTGGTCTTCTTCAAAGACCAATCTTAGTTCCCTAAGTGGAGGATTCAAAGAGGCGTTCCAAAGAAGAGGTAATATCCATTACCGATCTTTTCAATTTCTTTCTTCTTAAACATATTCTTCTTTAGTTGTTTCATGATAAAGTAATAACATCAGTATTACTTACATACTGATATGTTATTATAAATATGAAACAACCCTAATTCACCTTCTATCCATCCTACGGAAAAATGAAATCACCGTGCGTGCGTACGTACGGAATACCGACTTCACGCCGTGGTGTAATCTATTTTCCACCATCACCTTACAAGGATGGGTATAATGGTGTAATGAGTAACTATTTATGATTATTATAAAGTAATATTGATTCTTAAATACTATATATATACTCCAATACAATTCCACGACCATAGGAACGATATCATCACTCTTGCGTACGTACGGAATACCGTCTCCACGATGTGATGCGACTCGTTCTACATGATCATCATTACGTAGTAATTATATAAATGAATTGAATGAATAAATATGATATATGTTACACTAATAAAATTCAGGATAAAAGGTATCTATAACCTTAAAAGAATAATAAGAATTTATTCGGCAAAACACGCATAAGAACAAAAGGCAATAACGACCCGAGTAACAAGTAACAATGAAATATTACTAACAAGAAGCTAAGAATATGACCATATATGATATCATATCAATATGTATGATTATGGAATAAGTCAATAACATTATTTATACCATTATACAGGAGCTTCGGACACGTACAAAGCAAATCGGACCTAAGGTAAGGGAAATATCACAATCTCACTTTTATCCGAGATTGTTTTTACTTTGGTAATTACTGGGGTGTATTTTATCATCCACATCCATGTTCCCTAAATATGTAATATTATTTCCTTCCTTCTACAATAGTTTATATCCAATTTTACCCTTCGGTGAGTTTTTAGTAAAATATATGAAAGGAATTTTTTGACGTTTTTTGTACGAGGTACTTTTTGACTTTTCCGACAAAAGTACGAAGAATGTTTTTTTTAACTTATACGGCATGAATGAATTTTTAAAACATTATTTCCAAGAAACTTCCTTTACAAGTTTTCAAGTTTATTTTTAATCAAATTCTTTTATTTTAAAGTCATATGACGTGTTATGAAAGGAAAAATGTTTTTGAAGTAGAAAGGATATTTTCCTCAAGAATGGAGTTCAAGTATTTTATCAAAATTATTTTCCATCAAAGATAATAAAAGGGTTATGTTTTTATCCCTATTATTACATTGGTTTGATTATGTTATGAATTCCTTTATCTTATATGAATTGTTTTATGATGTCATGTTGTTTAAGAATCCCATTTTTATTACATGGGTTACGCTATGATGTATGGTTTATGATTATGTGGCACAGATAAGAAAAGATTCATTATAAGATGGGTGGGACCTATATCTCCCTCTAATGCATTGGGTAAAGATTTTATATCTCATGAGATAGACGTGGCTGGAACGGTAGGTTATACCGGTTCAGTGAAACAGGACTGGAACGATGGTGACTCGGTTCAGAAAGGGACTTTGTCCACTAAGATAGTCTTGGCAATGAGTCATGACTAACACGAAATGATTTTCCATGATTATGTGTACATGACACAAAGTTTCAAGTTTCATGTTATGATTATGGGGATCTCATTTTCACTTCTATGATTTGTTCCATGTTATGATATTATGATCTCTTTTGCAGGTTATGATTTTCAAAAAGATATGATATGATTTTTATTTCCTTTATTTTCCCTTGCTAAGCATTTGAGCTCACCCTTTTATGTTTTCTTTTCCCCAGGTTAGGAAGATGGATATTAAGTAGAATATGCTAAAAGGGACCCTAGATATGTTGAAATAAATGAGAGACGCTGTAGAAGATTTATGAACCAGTTGTTTATGTTTCCTAGTTTCTAAAGACACTATACCTATACGGTCCTTTGTGGTTTTGTCATGTGTTGTAATAAGTGTACTTCAATTTTGAAGTATTAACAATGTATGTAAAGTATGGGTCATTATAGTCGGTATCAGAGGAAAGGTATAGTCAACCTTTGGAAACTAGGATGTGAAAGCCTTAGTAAGAACCCTAAGGATATGTCTAAGCATAGAACACAATCTTAGTGTTTTAGAAATGGCCATGAATACCCTAGGATAAGACCTTAAGTGTGAAATTTTATCCTTGATTATGTGGTTTTCCTATTATAATTAGTGTTGCTCACATTATTCTTCTTGGTTTTAGTCAATGGCTGGAACCCGAAGGAACCGTGTTAATGAGGAATGCGATGGGCAATGCAATGATTGTCCCCCTGAGCAACCAAACGATATGGGAGCTGGAATGCAAAATCTTGTAGCCATGCTCACACAACTTTCTCAAGCTATGAATCATGTAGGACTTCCAAACGAGCAAAGGAAGGAGCAACATTCTGTTGAATCCTTCATGAGGCAGCATCCACCTTCTTTCAGTGGGTCTACTGATCCATTAGTTGCTGAACAATGGATTAGTACTACTGAAAAGATATTTTCAGTTCTTCATTGTTCTGAACATGATAAAGTCATCCTAGTAGTGTATCGTTTGGAAGGAGATGCTGATCAATGGTGGAATCTTATTAAGAATACGAGGCAAAGGGATGAAATTGAGTCTATGGAATGGGACGAGTTTAAGAACTTATTTTTTAATAAGTACATACCTAGTATTCTCCGAACAAAGATGGAGAAAGAGTTTCTTGAACTGAAGCAAAGGGATGATGAATCTATTGGTACCTATGAAGCAAATTTTACAAGACTTGCAAGGTACGCTTCTGGTATTATTATCCAACCTGAGAGTAAGATCGATCGATTCTTTAGTGGCTTAAAACCAAGTCTTCGAAGGGCGTTATCCATAAGGGACTTCAATAGCTATGAGGAAATAGTTCGATGTGCTCTCAAAGTCGAGATGGAGATTGGAGTAACCCATCATTCATATGGGTTTGATAAGAAGAGGAAGATGGAATTAAAAGGAAAATCTAAAGAGAACACTAAAAAGAAGATGAGCTTTCCCTTATGATCAAAGTGTGGAAAGAAACATGGAGGGATTTTTCTTAAAGGGACAAGTAAATGTTTCAAATGTGGAAAGGAAGTTCATCGGGCATTTGAATGCCGCGATAATGGGAAGAAGATATCTAATGATGCAAACAAAGGAAGGGATACACAGAATGAACCTACTACACTTCAATGTTTCAAGTGCAAGGAGATGGGGCATTATGCCAATCAATTCCCAAATCCAAAGGTTGATGATGATGGTCGACGTCAACAAAATCTTAAGACTAAAGACAAAGGAAAGTCACATGCAATTTCTATCAGCGATGTGGAGTACGATAACGATGTGGTGAAAGGTACACTTACCATCCAATCTAAAGTAGAAAATGTTTTATTTGATTCTGGATCCACCCACTCTTTTATTTCTGAAGAATTTTCTAAGGGTATCACCGTATTACCTCAACAATTAGATATTGAGTTAGCTGTGACAACACCTAATGTCACATCAATCGCATCAAAAGTTTATAATTCTTCTCCGATCGAAGTTTGTGGGAAAGTTCTTCCTTCAAATCATGTGATCCTTCCTATAGTGGAATTTTATGTGATTCTTGGCATGGATTGGCTTTCTTTATACGGAGCTCATATCAATTGCCAAAGAAGGGAAGTAACATTTCATATTCCAGATCAATCTACGATCGTCTATCGATGCAAGGATGATCATAACCTTATAGTGGAAATTTCTTCCATTTTATGGGTATTGATTCCACTAAATGAAGGTTATTTATCTCAAATGGTTGGTGAGAAACTCACGATTAAGAATATGCCCATTGTACGGGAGTTTGATGATGTCTTTCCGGAGGAATTACTGGGTCTTCCACCAAATCGTGAAGTTGAGTTTTCAATAGAACTTGTACCGGGTTCTTTGCCTATTTCAAAGACACCATATAGAATGGCCCCAATTGAGTTGCAGGAATTTAAGAAGCAACTCCAAGAGAATCATGATAAGGGATTCATACGCCCTAGTGCGTCACCTTGGGGAGCACCTGTTCTATTTGTTAAGAAGAAAGATGGATCAATGAGACTCTGCATTGATTATCGAGAACTTAACAAGATCACTATCAAGAACAAATATCCTCTCCCACGCATTGATGACTTATTTGACAAACTACGCGGAGCTCAATACTTTTCCAAGATTGATCTTCGTTCAGGGTATCATCAATTAAGGGTCAAAAGGGAGGATATACCAAAGACGGCTTTTCGTACAAGGTATGGACACTATGAATTTATAGTGATGCCATCTGGTCTTACTAATGCCCCTGCTATCTTCATGGATCTAATGAATAGAGTCTTTAAAGAATATCTTGATCAATTTTTGGTCGTCTTTATAGACTATATTCTTGTCTATTCAAAGAGAAAGGAAGATCATGAAGATCACTTGAGAATTATATTGAAGACCCAGAGAAAGTAGAAGCTTTATGCCAAATTTACCAAGTGTGAATTTTGGCTTCAAAAACAAGCATTTTTGGGTCACATAATCTCAAAAGAGGGGATATCTGTGGATCCAGCAAAAACAGAGGTTATCGAAAGATGGTCAAGACCAACAATAGTAACTGAGATCCAAAGTTTTCTTGGTTTGGCTGGATATTATCGACATTTTGTAAAGGATTTTTCACGATTATCTAATCCACTCACCAAGTTGACTCGGAAAGGAGTTAAGTTTGTTTGGACAGAGGAATGTGAAGAGAATTTCAAGGAGTTGAAAAGAAGGTTATCCAGTGCACCTGTGCTCACACTGCCTTGTAGTGGAGAAAGGTTTGTGATCTACAGTGATGCATCTAAGAAGGGATTGGGGTGTGTTCTTATGAAAAATGATATGGTGATATCTTATGCCTCACGACAGTTGAAAATCCATGAGCAAAATTACCCAACACATGATTTGGAGTTGGCTACGGTAATCTTTGCATTAAAGATTTGGAGGCATTACCTTTATGGTGAAAGGTGTGATATTTATACTGATCATAAAATTTTAAAGTATATTTCCACACAAAAGGAGTTGAATATGCGTCAAAGAAGATGGTTGGATCTGATTAAGGATTACGACTGCTCAATCCATTACCACCCTGGGAAAGCAAACAAGGTGGCAGATGCATTATGTCGACAAGACCATGCTAGTTTATCCATGATGAGGATCACAAAATATCCAATATTTATGGATTTACAAAGGATGGATCTTGGAATTATAATGGAAGGGGAAAAATCTTATCTTTCTCAAATGAATGTTCAACCATCTATACATGTGAAGATTAAAGAGGCACAGAAAGAAGATGTCGAGTTACAAAAGAAGGTGAGAAATGTTCCTGAATTCAACCTTGATTGTGATGGGATAATAAAGTTCAGGAATCAGGTTTGTGTTCCTCCCATCCCCAAATTAAAAAAGGAGCTGCTAGATGAGGCTCATAGTTCTTCATTCTCTATTCATCCTGGAAGCACGAAGATGTATAGGGACCTGAAAGAATACTTCTGGTGGGATGGCATGAAAAGAGATGTTTCTGAATATGTCTCTCGATGCTTGGTTTGTCAACAAGTTAAAGCTGAGAGACAGAAGTCTAAGGGGATGTTACAACCATTACCCATACCTGAATGGAAGTGGGAAAACATCACTATGGACTTTTTCACTGGACTTCCTAAAACATCCAAAGGCAATAATGCTATCTGGGTCATAGTTGATCGTCTTACAAAGTCTGCACACTTCATTGCTATTAGAGAGTATTTCTCTCTAGATCATCTTGCCAGGATATATGTAAAGGAAGTGGTAAGATTGCATGGAGTACCACTTTCTATTATATCTGATCGGGATCCGAGATTTACCTCGAAGTCCTGGAAAAGTCTTCAGCATACTCTGGATACAGAGTTGAGTTTTAGCACTGCTTATCATCCTCAGACAGACGGTCAGTCTGAGAGAACAATTCAAACCCTAGAAGATATGTTGAGAGCTTGCTCTATGGATTTCAAAGGAGGTTGGGATCAACACCTACCTTTGTTGGAATTTTCTTATAATTATAGCTTTCAATCCAGTATTCAGATGGCTCCTTATGAAGCTCTCTATGGAAAGAAATGCAGGACTCCAACTTGCTGGGATGAAGTTGGGGAAAGAAAGCTATTAGGACCTGATCTCGTTGATGAAATGGCAGAAAAGGTCAGATTTATTCAACAACACATAAGGGCAGCTCAGAGTCGACAGAAAAGTTATGCCGACAACTGAAGAAAAGACCTATAGATTGAAGTGGGTGATAAAGTGTTCTTACGAATATCTCCCTGGAAGAGGGTTATGAGATTTGGAAAGAAGGGGAAGTTGAGCCCTAGATATATCGGTCCTTTCGAAATACTGGATCATGTTGGAAAGGTAGCTTACCGATTGGCGCTTCCACCGAATCTCTCTCAAGTTCACGATGTGTTCCATGTATCTCTCCTGAGAAAGTACATACCTGATCCTTCACATGTACTCAGCTCAGAAGTTGAACCGCTGGAGCAAGATCTTTCTTATGAAGAACAACTGATAGAGATTTTGGATCGTAGCGAAAAAGTCCTACGAAACAAGACCACTCGATTGGTGAAATTTTTATGGTGGAACCACCAAATTGAAGAAGCTACATGGGAGCTTGAGGAAATGATGAGGGAGAAGTATCCTCATCTGTTTTTTACAAAGTGACGAATTTCGAGGGCGAAATTCATTTTAAGTGGGGTAGAATGTAACACCAGAGAGTTTTGTGTTATATAAATCATCAAAGGAATATTTTTCTACACAACACTTTCTTGTCTTGCATTACACGAAATCGTGACCTTCCTCGATAGCTTGCGTCGTACGCAATACCGAGTTTCACTAAACAACGATATGCTATTAAAATATTTTTAAAACTAGCCGTTATGAATAGTAATAACCACTTTTTGAAATTTTGTGAATTTTATTTTTCAAAATGGAATTCATTTTTGGATTCGGAATACCGAAATTAGCCTAGGGTGAAATTTTGGTATTTTTCTGAAAACTTTCAATTTTTGATGAATAGTGAAACCACTAAGTGATAGGTTAAAAACTGAATTTTGCATAAAACATAATTTTACCACTTCTGTGAATGGAATTTCGAAAATCCGACAGACACGGTTAATATCAAGGACTAAAATGTGGTTCAATGAGATGAAAATAATTTTTGGTGAATAGTAACTTTTTAATTTTTTTTACCACGGTTAATAGTAAATAGGGTAACTAAGGGTAAATATGATATTACTATTACCCTAACACATGTCCTAATTCTATTGGATAAGTGTAATTAGACCAAAAACCACCTTATGAATATAATATGACCATTTAGGTCCACTTGGATTAGATTATGACATTTAATAATATTTTATTTAATGAATAGTTAAAATAGTTAAAATCGATGTTTAATAACTAAAAATTTTTTAATATGGGGTTATACATAAGATAAATTGGACTATAAATATTCATTATAAATCTAACAAGATTTCCTACATAATAATATTTTATTAATAATTTTTAGACTTAAATAAATTAATTTATTTATGACACAACGATGATGCAGTAATTACCCTTTTAAGGAAATGTTAACATAATTGATGTTATAAATACTCAAATAAATGTAATTTGAGAATTTTTATGAATTACACTAATTTTATAGGTAACTATGATATATTATTGTTGATTTAATCAACTTGTTTCGAACATATAATTCTGTTATGACTTTCACAAAAATCATATATCAAATAGTGTCAAAATTGACACAAAATAGTTTTTTAAATCAAATATTATATTATGAATTGTTATTTTATTCCTAAAAATCTAAGGTTCGGCCAAATGACTTAGATAAGGATATATATATTAATAATAAACAATTTGGGGTTCGTTTGGCATGTTATAGTAAGTGTATTAACCATATAGTGAAAGAAAACAAAAAGACATGGTAAAAGTTAAATTATTTAACTTAGAGTTAAATCTAATTGATAAGGTTAAAATAATACCCTAAACTTGTCTAAATCCTATTGGTTGATAGGATTTCGACCCATACCCACTTTAGCTTCGAAATAATACCCTTTGGAACCATTATAAACCGATTTTGAGTTTAATATAAAATAATATTTTGAGATATTCCTAAGGTGCCCCTCTCCACCCTTATAAAAGGGCACCTCATCACCCTCCACCTCACACCAATTTGAGAACTCATGCTCGGCCAACCCAAGCCATTTTCTCTTTTACACATCCATATAATAATCCTAGAGGTCCTGGTCTTCTTCAAAGACCAATCATAGTTCCCTAAGTGGAGGATTCAAAGAGGCATTCCAAAGAAGAGGTAATATCCATTACAGATCTTTTCAATTTCTTTCTTCTTCAACTTCTTCTTCTTTAGTTGTATCATGATAAAGTAATAACATCAGTATTACTTAAATATTGATATGTTATTATAAATATGAAACAACCCTAATTCACCTTCTATCCATCCTTCAGAAAAATGAAATCACTACGCGTGCGTACGTACGGAATACCGTCTCCACGCCATGGTGTAATCTATTTTCCACCATCACCTTACAAGGATGGGTATAATGGTGTAATGAGTAACTATTTATGATTATTATATAGTTATATTGATATGTAAATAATATATATATACTCCAATACAATTCCACAATCATAGGAACAATATCATCACTCGTGCGTACGTACGGAATACCGTCTCCACGATGTGATGCGACTCGTTCTACATGATCATCATTAAATAGTAATTATATAAATGAATTGAATGAATAAATATGATATATGTTACACTAATACCATTCTGGATATACTGTATCTATAACCTTAAATGAAGAATAAGAATTTATTGGGAAAAACACGCATAAGAACAAAAGGCAATAAAGACCCGAGTAACAAGTAACAATGAAACATTACTAACAAGAAGCTAAGAATATGACCATATATGATATCATATCAATATTTATGATTCTGGAATAAGTCAATAACATTATTTAAACCATTATACAGGAGCTTCGGACACGTACAAAGCAAATCAGACCTAAGGTAAGGGAAATATCACAATCTCACTTTTATCCGAGATTGTTTTTACTTTGGTAATTACTGGGGTGTATTTTATCATCCACATCCATGTTCCCTCAATATGTAATATTATTTCCTTCCTTCTATAATAGTTTATATCCAATTTTACCCTTCGGTGAGTTTTTAGTAAAAGATATGAATGGAATCTTTTGTCGTTTTTCGTACGAGGTACTTTTTGACTTTTCCGACAAAAGTACGAAGAATGTTTTTTTAAACTTATACGGCATGAATGAATTTTTAAGACATTATTTCCAAGAAACTTCCTTTACAAGTTTTCTAGTTTATTATTAATCAACTTCTTTTATTTTAAAGTCATATGACATGTTATGAAAGGAAAAATGTTTTTGAAGTAGAAATGATATTTTCCTCAAGAATGGAGTTCAAGTATTTTATCAAAATTATTTTCCATCTAAGATAATAAAAGGGTTCTGTTTTTATCCCTATTATTACATTGGTTTGATTATGTTAAGAATTCCTTTATCTTATATGAATTGTTTTATGATGTCATGATGTTTAAGAATCCCATTTTTATTACATGGGTTACGCTATGATGTATTGTTTATGATTATGTGGCACACATAAGAAAGGATTCATTATTAGATGGGTGGGACCTATATCTCCCTCCAATGCATTGGGTAAAGATTTTATATCTCATGAGATATACATGGCTGGAATGGTAGGTTATACCGGTTCAGTGAAACAGGACTGGAACGAGGGTGACTCGGTTCAGAAAGGGACTTTGTCCACTAAGATAGTCTTGGCAATGAGTCATGACTAACAAGAAATGATTTTCCATGATTATGTGTGCATGAAACAAAGTTTCAAGTTTCATGTTATGATTATGGGGATCTCATTTTCACTTCTATGATTTGTTCCATGTTAAGATATTATGATCTCTTTTGCAGGTTATGATTTTAAAAAAGATATGATATGATTTTTATTTCCTTTATTTGCCCTTGCTGAGCATTTGAGCTCACCCTTTTATGTTTTCTTTTCCCCAGGTCAAGAAGATGGATATTAAGTAGAATATTCTAAAAGGGAACCTAGATATGATGAAATAAATGGGAGACACTGTAGAAGATTTATGAACCAGTTGTTTATGTTTCCTAGTTTCTAAAGACACTATACATATACGGTCCTTTGTGGTTTTGTCATATGTTGTAATAAGTGTACTTCAATTTTGATGTATTAACAATGTATGTAAAGTATGGGTCGTTATATTTATAATATTACATAACATTTATAGGTAAGAAATGAAATGTACCGTTCATGGAGACGATAATCCGTACGTACGCATTAACGCTACTTTCATTTCTATTTTGTATTTTATGGAATGGAATCATAATGATATAAAAGTATATCTTATAATTATAGTATAATATCATATATAATATCATTAACTCCATCTTTTATACGTCCTACATATGGCATTAATGAATCAAATAAATTTGAAGGGGCGGTAGTCCGCACTTCCTAAAATGAAGATACCGCGTTTACCCATAATGGAAACCATAAAGGTATGAAAAAAATCAAAAATACAGAAGCTTAAGGAAAACATAAACATATTATATATCATATATAATTATAGTGTCATCTTAATGGCCACTTTTGAAGTTGATAGAAGAATATTGAACAATCATCGTTTCGTGAGGTAGAAATTCACCATCCACAGAAACAGTATGCTCATTAACCATTAGATGTAGGTCTGTGTAAGTGTAGCTCGAATACTTCTTATAACAACATCATAGTATATGTAAGATACTGGTGTTGTTACAAAATAAATGAATAAAAAGAGTTTAGGGGGATGGAGAAGCAAAATAAAACAAAAGAGCATTAGAGAAGACATTACCTTTGAATCGGGTAACTCCATTTGGTTTGAACCAAAAGGGTTTCTTGAAGAGATTCCTGCCTAAGGTAAGGCTTCTAGGATGACGAGATGGATGTGGAGAGACAAAATTAGCAGATCTTGGCCGAGCCAAAGGCTTGATTGGTGTGGGTAAGGAGGGAGAGGTGGGGGCCTTTTATAAGAGGAGAGGAGGGGCACTCTTGGAAAGTTAAGAAATGTTATTTAATTTTCAAATGCGGTTTGGATTTTAAATTTCCCACATTGGTGTATTTAAAGGATAAGGTGATAAGGGTTCGAAATATACTCATCCAATAGGTCTTGTACATGTTTATGTATTAATTTTTACATTATCTTTTCATTTTATTTTAATCCTTTATTAATGAGGTAAACACTGCATCATCATGATGTCATAAATAATTTAATTTATTTAATGTATAAAAATTATAAAAAAAATATTATGATGTAGGAAATATTTTGATCTTTACAATGACTATTTATAGTCTAATAGATCATTTATGTAGACAAAATTAAAAATGTTTTACTCAGGTGATACATTCTTTGTTATATTTAACATTCTTTAAAAATAAAAATATAAAAAGTCATTTTCACACAAAAGTGATTTCATGGGGTCCCAATGTTTGTCAAAAGGAATCCCATGGTCGGACATGAGACAACCAGTATCATTAGGATACATGTTGTGGTCATTTTTTATTATTATGATATTATTTTATATCCTTAACTACCCGATTACTAATAAATCAAGATAATTAATGTTAATTACCGTCGTTACTATTCACAAAGTCCAAAAACAAAAGAGTCTTGATAACATAATTTGGACCTTCTAATTCAAAATATGTACTCCATTTTACCAAATTCTGAACACATAAATTGAAATAATTAATTTAATAATAATTTCCGTTGTCAAAACAAATAGCGTGTTTTTTTAAACAATATCTATGAAAAGATTGGCATTAGTTTAAGTCCAATTCCAAAGTGAAATTAAATATAATGACCACTATTGGATTATATGGTAAAAATATGTTCTAATTACACTTTAATTCCAATTAAAAAAATAATCTATCCATATAATTAAATTAGATGAAAAAGCAGTGTTGATGTAAAATGCAGTATTTATCACTATTCATTAAAAAATTAACATTTTCAGAAAAATACCAAAAAAATTATCCAATGTAAATTTCAATGTCCCAATCATAAAGAATATGTTTATTTTAAAAAATAGAGCTTATAAAATTTTCAAAAAGTTTTATTTAAAAATGCTTTTCCATCAAAAGGCAGTAAAACAATCTTTTAAAAATATTAGTGTATTCCATGATTAAGATTGGATTTATTTTCATTTTAAGCCTCTAAAACACTATCTAATTAATAAATAGGAATAGATAAGAATTTATTTTTATTCATTACATTCTTGGGATGTTACAATTATACCTCAAATTATGAAAAAATATGACAATTATATATTAAAACTAATAAATTCTTTTATAAATTATTTATGTAATTATAATACTTTTTTACATTAATTAACCTCTGTTGATGTACTCATGATTTCAAAATAAATTATATTATGGAAAAAGAATATTTATTTATCTCTTTATTCAAAAACCCTTTTCATCTAAAAAATTATAATTTAAAAATTTTATAATAATGATTTATAATATTCATAAAATGAATAAATTATTACATTTTTACACATAAATGAAATTTTTTAATATTTTTGAATGGAATATTTATGAAATTTTCCAAAACATTACATGTTATTTATGTCAACAAAAATGTGAGTGGAATATTTCTTTTAACCTATTTGGAATGAGTAGAGTTTCCCACCACCATGACCATAATTTTTTTATAAAACATCGGTAATATATTATCAATGTTATTTCTAAAGATAATTTCCATTAATTTTATTAATTTTGTTAATTTTGTTAAATTATGTGTAAAACACAATTTTCCTCAATTATTGTTTTAACTGATTTTTAATTATTATATTATGTGGTTTTATTGTTATAATTAATCGAATGAATTTCATAATTAATTTATGAATTTATTTTTTTAAAATTGATTTGAAAATAATTTTATTTTCATCCAGTAATAAAGAATTTAATTTTAATAATAAAATTCTATATAATATGACATCCTTTTATTATATTGATTATTTATATGGAATATAATCTAATGACTCCATTTTATTAATGTTATTTATGTTTAGTTATTAAGTTGATGAAATTTTATTGAAAAAAAGTATTTTTCTTCGGTTATTATTTAGAGAATTGATTAAATGATTATGAATCCAATTTTCATTACTTGGGTTATGATGTGATGGTATGCTGAATGATTTATGACAGTGTAAAACACATATATATGATTTTCATTATAAGATATATGCGTCCTTTATATCCATCCAATATATTGAGTAACAATTTATATGTAATGAGATAGTAGTTTGAAATAATTTGATGGCCCATATCAATTATAGGAAAATGGTTTGTCTTAATTTCCTATGGAAAAATAGTGTGTCTTGATCAAAAAAGAGAAACAGTTGATGAGTCTTCATCATCTATATTAATGTTCATGGTGTTTAACCATGACATATCAAATGTTTTATATTATATATGAAGTTTCCATAGTTTTATTACATGATATTATTGTCCTTGAGTAATTTGTGATGATTTATCTCTCCTGTGGGCTAGGTTTTCTGAAATGATAATGTTTTATTGTGTGAATCGTGTTTATAGTCTATGAAATGTTGTTTAATATTTCTTTATGTTATGTTTACTATTCTATATACTTATTGTTTTATGAAGATTTAGTATGATAATGTATGAATATCACTAATTTTTACCCTTAATGATAATCTGATCTAACTATTTCATAATTTTTCCTTTTAGCGAAGTTATGATGTAATGTATTATGTATGATATGTATCAAAATGGTGCTAGTTATGAATAACATAGTTGAAGATGATGTGACTGAAAAATTGACACGTTTTATGTGTCGATGATTCATTATGTACAAGACATAAATGAATTTTTCATGGATATTTATGTTTTGTTATGAATCTTCATCTACTAAATTTTGTTATTTATGTATGAAAATATTCGTCCCATATAGTTGGAATCAGAATAAGGTTTCTAAAACCATCAGGAAATAAATTATATAAAATTAGTTATATCCCTAAGAATATTTCAAGTAATATTTTTATACATGTATATAACAATATATATAATATCTATTCAATGTATAATAAATTCTACTTGAATTTTGTTAAATTATTGAATGTTTGTATTACAAGAAATTATATCCCAATATGTATACTCTAAGTGGATGTTGGTCTGGATCAAAGGTAGAAGGAGTTAATGACTCCATAAAAGGGTATTTAGGTGTGATTCAAGAATTTCATCATAAATGAAATTGTTCCTTGTTGCACACATATTTTCAAAATCTGGGGGATATGATTTTTAAATTTAAAAAACTGTATGGAAAATCATGAAGGAATTGAATAATGAGAAATAATTACCTATGTAAAAACTAATGTTACATTATTTTAAAATAATTCTTCATGATTTACTCATTTATTAAATGATTTTTCATGATTCTATGGTTTCCTACATTGAATTTGTTTTTCTCACTCTATACATTATGGTTTTATTTAATAATGTGAACCTCAAGGAACTAGTCGGTAATGAATGTTTTTGAAAATTTATTAATGAGAAACAAAATGAGGATATGACAAAATTAAGGGATATTGTGATTGTTCCTATTAATATATGATGATATATAAATAACACCATGAACCGTAAACAACTCTCACACTCTCCCCAAGAGAGATTGATAGATTTTTCTAAGTGATCTGGAGGTGGAGGCCACATAAGTTGGATGATTAAATTTCTTATATTTCTTGAATGTGGAAAAAATCACTCATGTTAATTTATAAAAATAATGGGAAGATATTTTGAGTTTAAAAAATTAGGGTAAAAATAATGTAATTGTTGATAAAAATGAAAATTTAATTTAATTCAATAGATGATAACAATGGATTCCATATGGTATCATAGATGTTTGAATTTTTTAAATATGTAATATATGTTAATTATGAATATAAATGTCTTATGTGAAATTTTTTTGAAGAGATTTTGCAAGGATATTGGAGTTATAGTAATAATAATGAGGATGAAGGGACAATGAGTGAAATATTACTGAAAATAGGTATGATGGAATAAGATGATCAAGCCTAGTTAATTATTTTTATAATGAAGTAGAATGATTGAAGTTATTATGTATTTAAATTAATGAATTATAAAATATATATAGATTGTTTACTATAAGTGAGTCATTAAATATTTTTAAGAATATATTTATTGTTTATGATGACCAATAAAAGTAATTGAATGGGAAAGTGATATTAAAAGAAAAAATGATTAAGGTAAAGGTAACCATTATTATGTTCATATGGTTGATATAATTAAATCTGCAAAAATATATGATTAATATTGATATTGTAAATTGGATGGTATATATGACCTTGGAAATGCTTATCAATATTTTGAAAATATGGTTTATGGTATTGTTGATTGGGATTTGATTTTTTAAAATTATAGAATATATCATATAATATTTTTTAAATTTAACAAGGAAGCATGTATTTATAAATAACATTTTATATTAATTTAGGTCATTATCCTGATTTAATTGAATAAATGCTGAATGTATTAACATTTTAGGTATATGAAAATTAAGAGAAACATCATGTTGTTAAGAAAATTAATTATATGTTTTTTTATATTTAGTGACATTATATATATATATATAGACTAAAAATTACTTAAACCAATTATGGAATGGTTTAAGATGAGATTAATATAAGTTTATAAATATTAATGCAATGTACCACCAAATTAATAATTATGAATTTTTTATAAATTGTGATAACCATTTTATTATGATAATAACTATAGATATAAGGAATATATTTTCATTAAATTAGAGATATTTTGAAAAATTAGTTCTTCATCAATAATAATGTTCAACAAAAATTTTGGGATATTATATGAAGCTATAATTGATTGTAGGACAACCAAAAGATGATATTGTTCTAATTATATAACGGAAAGCTAATACCTATATATATCTGTCCCTTTGATATTCTTGATCATATCTGTGTTGTAGCCTATTGATTAGAACATCTATTGAACCAAAATCAACCCCATTATTTGTTCGATGTACCTATCATAAGGATTTACATACTAGATCATTCCCTTGTACTGAGCTCAGATGACGTTCCATTGGAATATGATCTATCTTATAAGAAGAAAATATCATAGATTTTATATCTAATAATGATTGTTCAATGTAACAACACCGGTCACCTAGTAAATATTTTGTGGTAAAACCACATGCCTCATAAATCTATGTGATAATGTGATGATACAATTTGGCATAAATATCTTCATTTTATTTTTCCAAGTCGATGAATTTTGACAAAGAAATTAATTTCTAGGGTTGTATAATATTACACCCCAAACATCTATGAAATTTTCATCATTTATATAAATTTAATCATTTCGATACTTCTAATTATAATAATCCCTAAATTTCGGTTTTCTTTCGTGAAACACTGACATTATATTTTATTACACATCACATTGAGTTTAAACGAAATGTGACATACTATTAAAAATTTGTTATATTATATGTGTGTAATAAACAAACCATTTAAATGGGTGGTATAGATATTAATAATTAAACTATGAAAATATATAGTTTATGAATATATGTTACATGGATTTTTGGGTAAATAATTAATTAACAATTTAAAAAACTATTTAAATTAAAATAAACTCCTAATCATGAAAACTATTTTTTATTAACAAATATGATTTTCAAGAATGAATTAAAAAACCATTTTATGAATTTATTTAAATTTAATTATTATATATTAGATAAAATATTTTAAATTTATATTATGTTTTTATTGACTAAATATAATAATAAATCCTATATGATGCTTAAATACTATATTTTTCTAAAAATGATTTTTGTCACCTTTTCAAAATACTTTTTAAAAATATAATATTTACAAAATCATATAATTCATTTTAAAAAGTAGATATTTTTAAATAATAAATTCTAATTTAACATTGTCTAAATACAGTGGAATTTTCAATGATGATAAAATTTCTGTTGAATAACTAAAAATATTATTTTTTCTGTAAATTATCATTTAAAGGAATTTTAGAAAATTTATATTATTTTAGAACACTTTAAAAAGTAAAATTATATCAATTATATATTTAATACTCCATTTTATTTAATTACATTCATTATAAAATTGAATTTTTATATAATATCATTTAATAATTTTGAACAGTTCTCTATGGAAAACCCCTATTTCATCACTTAAGTGTGATTAATGTTGAATAAAAATGTTCTAAAATTGTGAATGGAATTAGTAAAAACGATTACATATTTGAGTTTTAATTAATTTATATTTTATAATAATTTCTATGATATTTTTACTATTGTAAATAAAAAAATAAGTAAACATCATTACTATGGTGGAGGGGGAAATTGTTATACCGATAGGATCAACAATATTGTAGGGATAAAGTGATGTAAAAACTCAAAAAACCCCATTGGACTTCCATATTTGGATCTGATAACAACTAATATTTGATAATGGTCCATTTTTTATTCTATTGGTATTTGAACAATGTGGGAATTCCATTCTATATTGAAAATTTTAATGTGTGACACGAAGCTTTCTTTTAAAATTCCAACCACCTCCCCTACTCATTACACTTCTAGAAGGAATAGGATCATCCAATAAAAACAGAAATCCTTTACTTAGATCAATACTTTAATTATATAATCCTTAATATGGTCATAAAACATTAATAGGATTCTTTTTTGTGTACAACAACAGATGTTTCCCTGAGAAGAGGTAATACCCCAAATCAAGTGTTTTAATATATTGCATTATACACCTATATAAATTATTATTAAAACATGAAGATATAATGTCTTATATATATATATTCTATAATTGAATTTGTTATTTTATTAATTTATGACTAAAATACATATCATAATCTATCATTTGTGCTATGAAATCAGTATTATTGTGTACAACAGTCTACAACCTCACGAACCAATATTATTCATTTTCAATCACCACCTCTCAGGGAAGGATATAATAATGGATTATTATTGTTGTTGTTATTATATATATATATATATATAATATTTATGATATTATTATTCATATGGAATAATTATATCTCATATTCCTTCTCGATTTCTATATTTTGGGAATTGGATAATGCCTTTTATGTGTACATTGGACTACCACCTCACAAAGCGATGTGATTTTTTTAATCAGATATTTTATAAATGGAACGTACCAAACATGATGAAATAAAAAAATGTTATTTAAATAACATAAAAATTATTCTTAGAATTCAATGTATTATTTTACTTTTTATAATTTAATCTATCAAGAAAATGGATAAAACATTCATGCCTACATAAGACCAACTTTCTCCATGAATGGTGTATTTATTTATCTATATCTATATTTTATTGATTAATATAAATACATATAATAAAAATACATATGAAATTCATATCATATTTAACAATATATAGATTATGGATCCCTGGTAAATGTATTTTTCTCAAAAAAAAAATCAAAAACTTCAAGAAATACTTAACAGTTATTACAAAAAACATGACTATAACATGAAATTAAAAATAAATAGACAATCAGATGCAATATTTAAATCACATATGGTATGATATAAATATATATATAATTATTTTTCATTAATATATTTATTTAAAAGATATATTCATTATATATGAGGTTTTAACATGTATAATGGTTGTCAATATTTATTGAAAATAATTTCAAAATCACTTTTACTTTTATTTGAGACACATGCAATATTCACCATGTGATTCATTTTTTGGCATATATATTTCAAATAAATTTATTTCAGTATTATTACCCTTAAATTTTTTGTGATTTACGTAACCATTTCATGATCACTATTTCATGTTATTCATTCTTAAGAATTAAAAAAAAGTAGAACAATATTTTTTTCTCATTTTTTCATTTATACATATGTAATTTAATGAAGATAATCATTTTATGAAGGGTATATACAACCAAATTTCCATTTACTATAATGATTTAATTTAATATCATGAAATTTTTTGTTTCTTTTACATTTATTCATCCAAGGGTCTTACTATTCCAAATTACCAATGTGGTAATAGTTTTGAAGGAAATATAAATATTTTTTTTCAAAATAATTCACATTTCAATTTTAATGACTATTTGAATGGAATTGTTGTATTTACATGTAATCCATTAAAAGAATTTGTGATCAACATGCATATTATTTTCATTATATATTTATTTATAGTTTTTTCATTTTAATTTTGAAATAATAAGGTATCCAAAATGTATTAAAAAAACTATTTTCAAAATTGGAATGGGAAATTTCATCACGAAATATTTTAAATGATATTTTAAATTTCGATTATTATTTTAAAATCTTAATTTTTTTTAAAAAATATGTATAAAATTGTTAATGTATATTCAGTTTTAAAATGTTATTTTTTTTAAAAAAAGTTACTTGCCTCATGAAATGATCCACATTACCTTTCAAAAATCATTTTTCATGTTAGAATAAATCTATTAATGAAACATATTCTTTTCTAGGGATACAATCCAAGGATTAAATCCTTATTCATTATATATATTGTTAACTTTCGTGTTAATGAAATATTTTTGAAACCCATTTATTTTTAATTGGTTATTATATGGTTAATTGATGAAATGATTATTAGACATTTTTTCTTCACATATGTTATTATTTTATTATTTGATGAATTGTTTATTATATTTTAACTCATGAATGTATTGTATTAATTATGTGAAAGATGATCTTATATCTCCCTCCAATGCATCAGTTTAATCCTTATATATCATGAGATAATAATGAAAAACAAGTTGATGAGATTGATCCACTATGGGAAACATGTATGACATAATCTGATTTTGGAAACTTGTGTTCCCTAAAAAAAAATTAGAAAGAGGTTATGAGTCAGGATCCACTATGTTTATTGACTTAGTTGTTAACCTTATAATATTAAAAAAATCAATAATTTTTTATTGTGATATGTTTTTATGACATGATTTTATGTTTAATGATTTTTTTTGTAATTTCTCAGTCTTATGTTCCATGCTTGCAAAAATTATTATTATTATCACATGAAACTTATTATTGATCTATTATAGGTGTGATATGTATTTCATAAGTTATTTAATGATAACATATTGTTTTTCTTGTCTTATAATATTTCATTATCATATATTAATATCAATCATGTTTTCCCATACTTATAATTTAAAATCACCATTTTTTACATTTACTTAGCCTTGGTAATGATGAAATGTATTATGTATGATATTTATAAAAGAATGATATTTATGATGATCATTGTGAAAGATGGAATATTTATATTATGGTTTAGTTGTTTATTTATCCATTTTATGAAAGGAACTATCCCAAAAACATTCTATCATGGACCATCCTATTATTTATTGAATATTAATATATTAATATGTAATATTTATTAATAGAAATATTAATTCATTAATATGAAACTATTTTAAGGGTCATATATATTAGTTATTTGTAAATTCTTTCAAACAAAAGTTCACCTCTTTGGAATGATCTACACACATTGGCTCTATAGACATCTGGTTATGAGAAGTGTGGTAAACAAACATGGTTCAAAGAGATCATGCTACTTTAAAACATAATTGGTTTTATTGTGATATATTTTTATTTCATCATTGGTGTGGTTTATCGTGGAAGAGTTTTTTTCATACTAAAAAACTAATAGTTCAATTTATTTAGGGTGGGGTGTGAGGTTCTCCCAAAAATGAAAACATTATTGATGGATTGTTTTTTCTGATGTTTAAGTTTTATGGATTCATCAAGACTAGTATTCATTGATTACTTGATTGAAAACTAGTTGTTTTGGGAGAATAGGAGTGGAATGATTCTCCTAGAGAAGAGGCATCTGTCCATTAAATTATTTAATTCATAATGATTTATATCTATTTTTTTAAATTATGGTGGATGTATCTTCAGATTAGTGTAGGGTAGATAGTATTTTGGAAGTATGACATCTATATTTAATGGAAGTTAATGAAATGGTTACCTATGTATGAAGTTGTTTTGTGGATTTAAATATGGAACAATATTTATTATCTTTTTAAAGACAAAAATTCATACAATTGGGGCACATGATGTAGTCTGTTGATTTATTAAATGAGAAATATTTTGGTTTTATGTTCTTTTATCCTCATGAACTCTAAATGTGTTAAATAGAAACGTTTCCCTTGTTGATGATAATATAAAATTTATCTAGTGTTTTCAAGGACTTTGGGTATTATTTTTAACCTATAGTGGATCTTCTAAAGGAAATAAATAAAAATATTTATTTGAATAAATATTTTAATATATAAACAATATTTTCTCATATTCATCTAAATTCGTTGAAATTATTATTTCCATAAAAACAGATTAATGTATGAATTATTTGTTAATATATTTTAATAAAGAGGGTGGATATTTTGCATGTAGAGGTATATTTCATAATGTAATTATTTATACACTTTATTCATGAATATGTGTTCATAAATTCAATTATATATATTTATATATATATATTATTTTTCGAGCACACTAATGGTGTGGTGTTGTCTTTCAATACATATAAGATGTGTTTTGATTTCATTATTATGTCTAAATGGTGTATATAAAGTCACACAACATTTATTTTTCTTGTAAATAAGAAAATTAAAAAAATAGGTTTATTATCTGCTAGGATTTATTATTTAATATTTTATGGAAGATTAATGATGTGAAATTATGAATATAATTCACCCTCTATAATTTTTTCCATAAGCATTAGTTGGAAAACTGAAACAATGATATTATATTTTCTGGGGGTGTTGATTTTGGAATAAAATATATGTCTCCATATTATTGTTCTTTAGAGGAGTTACAATGAATTAATTATTCTTTTTCTTATTCTACACATGTGTGATAATGAAAAAATATGTTTGTAATGGAATTATAAAATTCATTATAAATTAGTGGAAAAATTTCTTCATTAAAATCAAAAATGAAAATTTGATTAAGGGTTAAAATAATTAATGATCTATCCAATATATGGTAGGTATTTATATCCTATATATTATAGGATCATTTTTTATTTCTTCATAATATAATCACATAATCAAAATAATTCACATTTGTGAAATAAATAAAAAAAATTATTGGCGTCTATCATTTTTTGAGAATAATATCGACATTGATGAATATTCATTAAATTTTAATACTCTTCATAAATTATCAATTAGTTATTTTTTATAAAATTTTCTATATAGTTGGATGTAAATTTTTTATTGATATTCTTATATTAATACTCTCTTTAAATAGAAATTTTATCTATTTAATCAACACACTCTCTCTCCCTTTTCAAATTGAGTGGGAGATAGTCATTGACCATTGCATTAGATTATGGTAGAGGGGTGATGGTTTGGTAAGGAATCTTGGTAATGTTTTTAATATGGTACCCAATGAAGATATCAATTTAAGTTGATGCATTCAATGAGGCTCAAAATAAAACTAGTTTCATTATGTATCTTGGAAAAAATTATAAATCAAAAGAGATGACCATTTTCAATTTTTAGATGCATGAATTTGAGGATAAATTCCATTATGGACTATAGTATTCATACGGTTTCCGAAATATCAATTGTAAGACATTTTATAAAGTTAAGTTATTTTTTTTTTGTTCATGGAAGGTGGTACATTGAACCATTACTATATCGTGACCCCAATATAAAAAAATTCATTTCACATTTTAGATAGTGTTTATGGATGATGGCTTGTGTAGGACATCGAAGAGAAAGAAAGAACAACTCTATAAAGTTGTCATGATTAATTTATACATAGACACATCTCATTTTCAATGTCACATCAATCCATTACTATTTATGGGTAATACATTAGTAGTAGTAATATATTTATTTATTGCTACTATGGACAAAAAGTGTGATTATTCCCGACTAACCCAAATGTGGATGACTAGCCCTAGGATGAGTAAAACACTATGTCATTTGGTCATGTTTTCAATCATTCCAAAGTAGTTGGTTCATCCATATTTACCCAAAACTTTTTCTAACATGTTGGTCTAGGAGACCCAATTCAACTAACTACAAATTTTTATATAAGGATAAGTCCTCCCAGCATAACTAATAGAACACCTTGTGTGGATTATAAACCCACCATGAGATGGAATGTGGCATTAATTGAGGATCTCCCCATGGAAATAAAAATTATCTTGTTATAATAATATTGATTTAATCACCAAAAATAATAATTATTCAAGTGAATAACCAACCATATGTGTTTTCCACATAAATTTCAATATATAGATCAACTTATTAAATAAATGATATTTTTGAAGAAATACCATATCATATTATATAATTTTTTATGTTATTGAAAATGGTTTACAAGAATTATGGATTGATATTTTAGGATTTTAGTTCCACCCTCACTCTAATAGAGTTCTACTATCAATAATGGTGTGGTTTATTAAACCTACGGAGTTATGTAACCATTTATTGTGTTCCAATTGTATGTTACATGAGATATGGGTAATATACTATGGGGGTTTATATGTTATTTGTATTTTAATGTGTGGTTTATATATTTTTTGGTACTCTAACTCATCATGAACTCCATGGTTTCCCTTAAAATATGATGTACTTCAGGCTAGTGATGTCAGAATTATAGAATTGTTAATATCCTGAGAATATAAAATTATATAAATGAAATTAAAACCATATTTTTTTCAGTCTTGAGTATATTTAGATGATTTTTTAATAAGAATAATTCTGATGGTTGAAAAAATGTTATTCCATTGTGACTTAGGGATATATAGATCTTCTTTATTTTTCTATTTATCAATCACAAGGTAACTACTCAGACAATAAGTCTAGAATTTTGTTTGGGTTTCCATTTTTTATTTTTTTAATTAATTTTAAATATTTTTATATTCATAATGATAGAAGATTTTTTTATTTTTATTATTTTTTTAGGAGACACACATGTTTGAGATTTTCTTATAGATATGATGCTCGCATTGCCTATTCAAAGTTGCTTATTAATCAAACATAGAGATTCATGATGAACCATTATCATTCATAAAACCAGAAATATATATTGATCTTAGAGTATTATATTTTACATGTATCAATGTCAATCATTACGGACTCTGGTGATAATCAAATTCCCATTATTATTATCATTATGTATTATTTATTATTCTAACTATTTTTTATTAACATGGATTGGATGAAACACATTTACTTTATATAGTCCAGTTATTTAAACATGTCTGAAATTATTTTAAAGTTATTTATATGATATACAATTTTGGTATGATATGTTTTACACTATGTGTTCAACCAATTGATGGGTGAAACTAACTGATGGGTGGGGGATATTTGGTGTAAATACCCAATAAAATCATTTCGACTCTAATGATTCATCATCACCACTCTATTAGCATCCTAATCGATATTATAAAGAATGTGAAAGAAATATTTTCAATTAGGTAAGTCTCCTTGCAGATTTATATGTTTCATGTCTGTTGTGGTTATTATTCTATATAACAAGTTCCTTTATTTTTATAAATATGATTTTGATCAAGGGTATGAACATCAACATAGAAAACATCGTGAACTAACTAATAAAAATATTGAGATGAAATATCATATAGTATTTTTTAGACACCCTTTTATGATACAACCATATATTATTTCCCTATCTCCAAATTCTCAAATACATATTTCAATAATATATAGAATTATTTTAATAAAATTAATAATTAATTAATATAATTTCAAAAAATTTCATTAAAATATATATGATTCAATTTGGAATGTAATGAAATATTCAATGTCTGTATTTCAATCACAAATGAATCATTCGAACCCTTATTAATTTTTTTATATTGACTTGAATATTTATAGGATGAAATATTTGAATTATTTCAATCATTTTTCAATATAAAAAATTTCCATTAAGTATATTAATAATAATTTTCTTCATATTTCCATTTTTCTTAGTGATATGGAATTTTATACCACAATTTGGAATCTTACACTACAACACAAAATTCTATTATATAAATATTTTGAAAACATTAACGAAATAATAATTAACATGTGTTCGATAAAGTTGTTCTATTAATGAAGATGTTTTCATTGGAATCATCATAATCAAGTATCCATTTATAAAAATATTAAATTTTGAATAATATATCATTAAATGTTATTATAAATAAGTCATTATTATAGGTTCTAAAATTTTGGCCATGTAAATTTTCATATTTACTCTACATAGAAAAATTATAATGAAAATAGACATGTGTTTCAAATATCTTATAGGCCTTCATAGGTGTCTTAAAAATGTAAGAAATTGTCAAATATTCTATTTAGACTTCTATGAAGTAAGATAAATCAATTTATTTATTTTCCATCATGCATGGATCATGTATAAAAATTTTAATGAACAATTTCAAAACATCATATAATCTTTTAAAATATCATAAAAGTAACCGAAATATCATAAAACTATAATATTTTCCTTTTTTTAATATAAATATATATATATATATATATATATATATTCATTTATTGAATGAAAATTCCATTAACAACCCTCTCTGTAGTATATTTTATTTTTCAACATTTTATCATTAGAAAAACAAATTATCAATTTATTTAAATTAAATATGATTAACATGAAATCAATTATCGGTCAACACTAAACATCTCTCATCCTTTTTTATACTTCAACAATATTACCATGAAAGAATTTATATTTTCCTTGTTCTGAATAATCCTTGGATGTATCTTCCATTCCATAAAAACATTTATCCTTCTATCATACATTATTTCACTATTGAAACTAATATCATATATACCAATACACATTAGATGCAAACAAAAAAATATTCAATAAATTGTGATATCAAAAATCCATGAATTTATTTAACACCATGAAGACCATAAAAATATTAAACACACAATAATATGTATATGTGACAAACTACAAAATATAATCAAAGGTTTAACAATTTTCCCCAATAGTTTGTTTAGAAAAACAAATCACTCCCCTTATTGATAATAATAAAAAAGTGAAAAATTATTTTTATTAAACATTGTTTTTTGAAAAATTAATATCAATAATTAGTCATATATATGTGTATATGATATAATACATAATATAATATAAGGGTGATCAAACCAATATGTAATTATGTCCTAAAACAAACTCATAATAAAAGACCAAATATGTCCAACTATAAAATATTTTGTTAATACTTTCCTAAATCACTTCATAAGTGCATCAAAAAATTATAATAGGATAAAAAGAGACTTTATCCCATTAGAAACGAAATATACATGATAATATTTAATAAAATGAAAATATGATGGATATAAAAATTGAATACCATAGTGAGAGGTAGTGAAATGAATAATGATTTGTATCCTCTGCTTCTCAAACTATATAATTTATTTTATTTTGTTAGGTTTTCATAATATTTTTCATTGGATAGTAAAAATTAAATTCAAAAAATTTCTTCTATATAATTATTTTTTAAGAAATAAAACAATTTATCTAAGACTACAGAATTAGAGGGATGAATTATATCATTAGATAGGTCTTGAGAATACTATTTTCACTCCCCCTTTTTAAGAAGATAGGTTTATACAATTATCATGTTCATTAACATTGTCATTATCTATAGTAGTTGAGTAGCCAAATATTTTTCATTCTCATACTCAACCTCAATACTGCTCAATGAAACTGATGATTTATTCTATAAATACTAAGAAACACATCTCTTCAAAATGAAAAATAGTGCATTAGAACATTATTTTTTCTCATCACCAACCCCTTCCTAGTATTCATCAAGAATAAACGTCAATTTTAATTTACCTTTAATTTAATACCTCAGACCAAAATTATTTTGATTTTACATGTATCTTACTATCCTTTTTCTACCAATTAATGTATTTTTTATCTAAAATTGTCACAGTGTGTGGGAAAAAAATAATTTCACGTCATTAATATGTCATGTAAAAAATAAATTAAGTCATTATTCTAAACTGATTCCCATTAAAATTATTCTATTCATCATCCTTTGATGGAATCAAAACCACATGAATTGGAATCAACACACATCTATCATCATTTATTTAAAACATTTCCAATATCCCTCTTCAATATGTTTTGTTTGAGACAATATTATACAATCTATTTTTCCTAATATTAATCCATAATATAAATCTATTTTTTTCTATAATATTCATTTTAGACATTCCATTTATAAATATTGACAATTCCTTAAATTAAATTTATTATTTAATATAAAATATTGTGTTGTCAATATAATCATTCCAAAAAAATTGATTTGGTTTTAGTTTAATCAATATATATATATATTATTTTGCACATAAAATTTCAAAATCATAATTCATTTTAGATAGTCCTCGTAATTAAAAGACCAATCTAATTTATCTTATATTAAACAACAGATATATTTTATTAACATAAATACCATTCTCTCATCAGTATATATTATAAATCCTTGAGGTTATTTATTGTATAGATAATCATCATGTCCACCAATTAGAGAACTAGATATTATATCTATCAAAAATAAATTGAATATTACGTACAACGTTATGATATTGAACATTCGAATGTATTTATTTAAAGACACTATTTAACAGGTTCTATCATATTTATCCCCTTTATTTTTTTGTATCCATTGAATACTAACCTAAATTTACTTCTATTAAAAACTCCATTATCATCATGTTTTTTCCCCAAAACCCATTTGGCTGTAAGAACATTTATTTCTTTGGGTATTAGAATAGGATCCTTTTGTTAATTTAGTTTTTCATTTAATCCAAGTTATTTATTCCTAGCACAAACCCACCTATAACATTTAATGGGGTTTATCATTAATTGAATTGTCATATATTGATAACTGAAATTTATGTCTAGTATCTAGGATCATTTATATTGTATTCACACACTGATTATGAAATCCAATAATGATCATTGAATTAATATGTATTCCCAGTCATGAATTTATGTAATCATTATTCCCGTTTCAATTTTCCATAACTAAAAAAATCTATATTAATTGATGGGTTCAATGTGTTTTCTATATTTTCATTGACATGATCTAAAATATAAAAATAAACATCAGTATCTAAGAAGTTAATATATATAAGTGATTATTTATTTGAAAAGAAATTCTATTAATTATTATAATTTACTATTTTAGTTGTATTATTATATCATCAGTATGATTTTTCATTTATTTTGTTCCCATGAGAAATTAAATCTTCATCATTATTATAAAAAATTCCTCCACATTTTATATATTTTTATACATGTACATTCAAACAACCATGAAAATGTTATTTTTTGGATTCCTTTTAAAATTAGTCTCAAAAGTATTATTGTATGATATTGTACTTATGATACATTTATATTGAATTATTCTTGTAGTTATCGTATAATATATCCAAGGGTAACATAAGGATCCAAGGTCTCCTCGGGTAGGCATAGCCATGTTATCAGTGATTCTATATTTCCTTTCATCAAAAACAATATGTTTATCAATATATAGGCCACAAAAATTATATTTTATTCCATTCAAGTTATGATATCTACTTAAATATTTTCTGTCTTGTTATGTTACAAAATATTACATTTAATATATCTATTTAAAAAATATTTTTTTTTCATCTAAGGTTTATATATTTTCCCAAGGAACATGATTTATGGTAAATGAACATAATGGAATTCATCATTTTGAATACATCTATGAATGTGATAAAACTACATTATCATATTGTTGAAATATTATTATTTGGTCCACAAATATCATAATAAATCAATTTTAGATGCATTATGGTTTGAATTTTGATTCTTTTATATGTTTCATCCACCATTTTTCCTTTTTTATGTTTTAAATATAGTTACAGGGTCTGCTTTAAATAAGGGTGAATTTATCATGGATTATAATTGGATAAATAACATATTATTTCATTATACATGGTCACATGTGCATTGGTCTCATAACAGATTTTACACTTATTTTCACAAGTAATAGCCTTTGTTTTCTTCCCCATTTTGATAAAATTTTTCAAGGGTTATTAAACCCCTTATCACTATATCCCATTAAGTAAATATTTTTTTAAATTCATCCATTATTTCTAATGATATCCTCATATATGTGGATTCACTCAATCAGTTATAGTTTAGGAATCCCACAATTCACACAATATTCAAACTGATGTTACTTTTACCAATGTTTTCTATAAAAATACCATTAAATTCAAATGATCATTCATCACATAATTTCTCAACTCTTCTATTATAGTTATCATATTTTATAAAATAAAATTCACTTCATGCGTCTTGTGTGATTAATACACATTATCCATATAACAAGTATTTTTTTGTTTTTAATGATTTAATGTTAACTTGAAAAATAATTGCGTGTTACCTTATGTGGTTTTGATTCTAGGAACTTCCAAACATTAAAAAAATTCCAAATTTAGAATTTTTAAATACTAAACACATATTAAAAATATGACTTAATTTGATTAAATCCACTACATTTCTCTTGTAGGAATTAAAATCTATTTTGGATTCATCTATATTTTAAAACTATTGATGTATTGGTTGAGTATTCACGGGTTTCTTTTTTCCCACCTTATTTCTATTACAATTTCATTCTAAGAAGATATATATTTTCCCACTAATTAAAATATAAAATCATATACATTCCACCACACCAGTAGTATCCCTAAAATATTTTGATTTCATAATAATTATAAATTTGACTGGGTTTCCATCTCTATGTATTTGACACTCTCAAGTGAGTAGATATCCCGACCTGTTTTCTAATTTCTTAATTGAATTTTTCTAAATGATGATGTACCGTTTTTAAATTAAATTCATTCCATTTTTTAGTATATTTTAGTCTTTAGGAAGGGAATTTAGCTTAGCCGGATTGAAATCTATAATGTGTTTATTTTTTAGAAGAAATCTTCTATTTCATATAAAAACTATGTAATTTCTTTTTCATAACATGGATCATTATTAAAATACTTATTTAAAATATCTTGACTAGATATATATCAAAATTATTCAATGGAATTTTTCATAAATAATTTTAGTTTACCATTATAAATCTAGGTTTAAGTATATTTACTCTAGATTTTATCAATTTAAATATCTCCCAGGATATTGGTGGTTGTTATATCATCAATGGTTTCAAACATCTTTGTATAATGAAGCTACACAATATAATTTTTTATATGATTTTGTATTTATTCCATAATTTTCATTCTTCTTAATAAACACTTCATTCAATCATTTATTATATTCCCTATATCAGTCAATTTATTTTTGATACCTCTTGATCCCATTATAATATAATATTCATTGGATTTCTTTCCTTCCTCCATTATATATTCACTATTGAATTTTTATTCATCTTCATATGGGTTTGAATCTTCCTCTTCACATTCTATGAATTTCCTTTTAGATGAATCTTTAGAATCATCCTCATCACTAAATTAATTATTATAACATAGTATTTCTTTAATTTAAATGTTGTTCCTTCTAAATTATATAGGTAAAAGATATATATTTAATTTTTTATTAAATTATGTGATCTCTAAAAAAACATTCCCATAAAACACCCAATTTTAATTTCCAATTACAAATAAAAGATGAATTTTAGTATATCAATATCAAATAATTTCATAGTTTATTAATTTATAGGGATGATGACCTCCATATATACCTCTTTATCCGCATGTAAAATTTAATAATGAGAGTAAATTTTTTTCCAAATTGCCTTCTTGGTTTTATTAATCATTTTAAAATAATTGATTCACATCCGTATTCCTACCATTAAAAACATTTAAGGAAGTATCCTTTTATTATTTAATATTCTTCTTCGGAATTGTTCCAATTTTCATTTCAAAATTAATGGGAGTAATATGATTTTCCAAAAAATTAAATTCATCATGATCCCTATAATTAAGAGATAATATTTTATTATCCAATTTTTCAAGTATGATATTCATTAAATTCATTAGAACATTATAATCATCATTAGTAACTAATAGTAGTATAATAGTTATTATAATCTTGTTTACCATAGAAATAAATACGTCATAAATATCGCACACATTCATTTTGATGACTTCGATCTATTATCAACTCATATAAAAATTTTATTTTATTTTTTAAAAATCATTTATAAATTCTAGGAAACTTTGTCTAAATAATATTAATATTTATTTATCCCCTAAAAATGTTCATTTCATTTTAAAATATTGAATTTAAATGAGAACTTATATATTATCCATCATTTTTATTGTTTCTTATATCATTCAATTTCTGTTTTCATTCCATCAAAAATCATGATTCCTTATTGAATCAAATTAATTTCATGAATTCCAATTGACTGAATATAAGGACCCATTATCCCATTCTAATAGTGAAACCAATTTAAATCCAATATGGGGGTTATATTTCTATTTAGATAATTGTTTTTATCCAAATAAAAAACATGAGAAATAAGATCTATCCTTTTTATAATTTCAATATTTGGATAACATGAATTGGGGTACATAGTGATCACGATTGGGTGAAATAGTGTGTATAAAAAATAAAATCCCATCAAATTTCATGATTTATCAACACATATCACTCAACGTTCTAATTAAATTAATAAATAAATACACCAAATTAGTTTAATAAGGTTCTTCTAATTGTGTAATTATACATCAACAATGATTCATTGTTATTATCTCATATATACAATTATGTTATTATAGTAAAATAGACTATCAAAAATGGTATTACCTTGAAGTACTAGAAATATTATCAGCAACCAAATATAATATTGTAGAAAATGAACAAGTAACACATACACATAGAAATATCACAGATGAATATATGATCATCCCCTTAGAATTCACAAAATTATATCATTATTCTATTCAATTTATAGTAATATCATACATCTCCTCTAGATTATATTATTTGATACAACCATGTGTCCAATCGACTTATTATAATTCTCGACAACTTATTTCTTTTATTTGAATCATTATTTATATTCAATGAATACTAAGTGATTATAACCATCATAATTGATTCAAAATTCCCTGTAAATATTTTTGGAATGGAATAAATCATTCAAATATCATAAGTCATGTATTAGAAAATTAGTCAAAAACAACATTAATTATTGAATCTGGACTCAAATTATTTTTGGGTGAGATTTCAATTAAAATATTCTATTATATAAAATTTTTTCTCTCTAAACAATTTTTTTTTATTTTTCATTGTATTTGAAGTTATTTATTGTGATTTTGTGTCATCTACCATATTATGGAACTAAATACAAAACCCAAAAATTTTGCTCCAGATAAAAGTTCATTTATTTTAGTAAAAATATTCATCATGTTTTTCTATAAAATTAGATCCATGAAAATAATCACACATTAATCATCATATTAAAATATTTTGTGATCAGAATATTCAATTAAAAATAATATCTGAGTGAATTATATTCCATAGAGTTCTAAATTATAGTTTCTCATCATTTCACAGTGTAAAACAATATATCTAATATATATTTGATGATTATATTAGGAAATGCACACACACAATTAAATATCATGTGGATCTTCAAATGTATATAAGAGTATTAAGATAAATCATCTTATTGGCTCTTCATACATTCATTATGTAATTGAAATGAATTTTATAGTATTCCCTTATGATGTAGCTATAGATAATAGTTATCCTACATAGTTATAAAACATCGTAAAAATATCTCAAATATCATAAAGGGATATTAAATTTCAAACACCTTTGGAATTTTAATTTTTCTTTTATATTCTTATATGTAAAATATAATACACTAGAAAAATATGTTGTACAGGTGATTTTCCATATAATAATTTTCTTTTGTGGGTTTTTTAAATCATCACATTATATTTGTAATTGATTAAAATAAATTTAAATCATCATTAAATTAATTATATGGCTTACATGAACATCCTAGATATTACGTAGAAACATAAAGAATATATCCAAGGAAACATTTTAGTTAAATTATAACTCTAAACACCCTATATTTGTTTTATAATTCCACAACTCCTCTAGCCATATGTATATATATATTTTTGCCTTGAAAACAATATATCATTTTGAAATTAAAATCATCTACACAATAAATGTTTTTTTATTAGTTATCGATATTGTGGTCTCAGCTCAAACATTTACCATATCACCTAGAATATTAGTGATGAAATTTTCACATAAAAATATAAATACTCTAAAAATACAATAACATCATCAATTCTTCATCAATATATCCTAAACTATTTTGAGATTCTATAGAACATATAATAATTATGACTACCATAGCTATTATAGGTGTATTTTTGTTGCTATTTTCAGTTTACAATCTTCCCTGGAAAGTCCCCCGTGGGTCGAGTGTTGCAGTGATGGTGACTATAGTTTGAGAAGTAAAAATAATATTGTAATTTTTATATTTAGGAATAATTTATTGAAAATTATTCTTGTTATGAATGGGGATTTTAAGAACACCCTAAAATGTAAGGTGTTGTTGAATTATGGGATGTTATATTATTATTATATTAAAATCACTAATACTAAAAAATGGTTGTTTTGGAATAACTGAATGATAATTTTTGTTGTATCATATGTCTATATTTAAACATGGTAGGATGTGCATACATTTTTTCGGATATAATTTTAGGGTTCATGTTGATCAAATGGATTTGTGGGCTATGGTCGAATTTTTTTTCATCTTATCAAACATTGTAATAAATTATAGGTCACCAATGTTCATTTATGAGGGAGAATGTGTTGGTCAAATTAAAAATATTATAATATCATATTTATATTTTTTATGATTATAAAAGAACCCATCAAATTATGATTCAGATTCAATTTTATAAAATTCTATCAAAATTCAGTAGTCAAACAAAAATGGTGAAAGGGGTTGGATCTAGGGATTATCAAATAAATTCTTCATTATAATAATTATTTATCATATGATAATTGTGTAAATATAATTTTATGATATATCCTATATATTTTTTCATGGTTGAATATGCATATAATATCTCTCTCTATGTACATCAAATCCCACCAACTCGATAGTATTGAGGTAAGGAACATACATCATTGTAACAATGTAGGTCATAACACAAAAATCAATCTTACTGTCTTTATCCCTTAGTGTGTATTACACAACAGGAAAACAATATATACTCATAAAAGGGTTTAAGGAATGATGTGATAGATTATTTTGTTTTATATCTCAACAAACAAATAATATGAATATTATTTATATTAATTTACTCATTTATCTACATCGTAAATGAGAAAAATAAAAAATTATTAATGAATAGGATTTCAAGTTACCTCTGTGATCTTCTATAGGGAACTATCCCTCCTGTTATTTACTCATATTTATAGTGTTGATGATATCCAATTTAGGATTATGGAATTGAGTTTCAATAAAAAAGAAAATTAATTAGGGAGAATGGAAATAGACCACATCTGAACCAAAAGAGAAATTCAATTACAGTTAAAAATAATGAAATTTAGATATTATATATATAATATAAACTAAAATGCGATGGTTTTGAACAATATCAATATAGGGGTGATAGAAATATTTATAAGAGAATAAGAATATAATTTACATACATTATTTATTGTAGTGTTATGAGTCATTCCTTCATCATATATATTATTTATTTCTCACACAACAGGGTAGTATCAATTATTATGATGGTATCATTCCATTTTGAAAATTCCCCAATGGACACACTATAGTTTTTCTTTGAAAAATGTACTAGTTATGTTTTTTGTTACACTGTGGATGTAATTGAAATTAATTTCTAAAGAATAACCTGAATATTTATAGAATGAACACAGAAAAAAATGTTCAAAATGATGGACTACATTTATATGATGATCATTGTAAAGATTCTAGTTTTTTGATTCATGTACTATATTTAAACAATGATCTGGGATGGGAATAATTTTCATATACATTATGAACGATAATCCATCCTTTTGTATGGTCCAATCACAATAATTTTCAATTTAGTAAATTAGTTAATTTGATATCTATATTCTCACTACAATATTTAATATAAATGTTTTAGTATAACATGATTCTATCATTTAATGATCATCTCAAATGCATAGTCATTTGGAATTACATCGATAATTATGGTGTCATTGATGACCCCCCTTCAAAAAATACATACATAGTGAAATTACCACGTAGAGGAAATTAAGAAGGATGATCGAAATTAATGTGGTATTTATCCATTGTTGTCATCACTTTTTCTTGGTCTATGACATATTCAATAAGATGGAATGGTTCACTATTGAATTAGTTAATCTGCATTCATCATTTCACTAACTCGTGGATCAGGCATTGGTAGTAGGTCAGGCATCCATAGGCAGTGCTGATGGTCTTTTATATAATTCATAGTTTCCATTATGGGGATACCTTATTTACCATTTTAGACATAGATTATTCATATAAAAACATAACAAGGTGGTTTGAATTAATAATCATTCTCAACTACATCAAAATTCCCTAGCTTCTGGGTCCTCATTACATCAATCATCTTCTTAAATCCTTTCTATCTCAATCATAAAATGGGAATGGGGGGCCATTATGATATCAATGTGCATCACTATCACATTGCATCATATTATGTGAACTTCATTTTAACGGGGATACATTGTCTAGTTTTATTTTATATAGAAATAATCAAAAATATAAGGGTTCATGTCTAAAGGTATCATTAATTGATGATAGAAATATTATATTTTGTTTTTATAGTGGCACTGATTTATTTATTCACCAATGGTTTGGATTCTCTTATTAGGATTGAATTTCTATGGCATTGGTTTTACTTCAGTAGAGGATCTCATTATATTATCATTTCTAATTTGTTGAGTTTCAATTGATTCATTACATAAATTAAGCTATGGTGAATGAGTAGTACCAATGTGGTGTGTGGTAGGTTCATATATTTGTTATGAAGACGTATTTAGGTAGTTTGTATACATTGTCATGTAGTAAATTATGTAGGTGGTGGATATCATGGCATCTTTATCATCGGTTAAACATGTGACCCCTTGTTATGTGACCATGAATACGTTATTATTGTAATTATTTGTATAAGATCACTGCCTATTTTATCATGTGGGGTCACATAGGAAGTGATCATTGGGATACCTTTTGGTTAATTATATTTTAGGATACTTTTACTACAAATATATTTGTGCAGTCAGATCACAAGATTCTAAACAAAAATTTCCAATAATAAAATTTGGTTGTTTGAAGCATAATTTCTAAATTCATTTTAAAAATAATAAATCAACTAAAATTATAATTTCATCTTATATACAATTAATTTCAAAATTTTTTAAAAAACTATTAATTCAACTAATATAATAAATTATTTTTAGGAATAAATAATTTTCAAGAATTTAAATTTTACAATAAAAAATCTATATTATCATTTCCAAAACTAACGTCAATATCAATATAATATTTACAATTCCTCTCCATTAAATTTATAAAATAAACTAAAACATATAAAAAATTAATCATTAAAAAATATTAGTTATTAAATAACATAATAATAATTTAAAATTTCTAGAATCACTGGTGTCTCTATGATTTACTTCAACAATTATTAAAACATTAAAACTTTTATTTATTATAAATTAAAATTTACTACTAGAATTTATAATTATTTAAAATGTTGTTGATTATCCATTTTTTTAAAATATATAATGGGGTTATTTCTATGTATAAATATAATATTTTTGAAATTTTAATATATTATCACTCCACTAACTTTAGCTATAATATTTAAAGGTAATAGTATTATTGAAATTAAATTATTCAGATAGAAGAAAAAAAAATAGATACATCGCGAAGAAATTTAAATACACAATCCATAATTAATGAAGATATAACAGTAATTATATGAATTTTTAATTATTACTATATTACTTTCTTTTATTTTTTTTACATTAATAATATTTAAATTATTTTTCCTTGATAAAATTAAATAGATTTATGTAGAATTAAATTTTTTAAAAATAAAACCTCAATCAATCCTTTTTACCAAATTATTATCAACCTATTTTAATTTCCACATATATTTGATAAATCATAAATGTGATTTTTTATAAGTAAATTACCCATTAATGGGTTAAACATCCACATCACCTGAAAGAACATATTTTTTATATAATATAAAATTAATTGTTTTTTTAAAATTTTGATAAAAATTATGTTTGATGCACGGTGTATAACCTATAAATTGAATAGGTGTAGAAGGATTAAAATAAGAGACATAACTATTCTTTTTGCCATATATTTTGTATGGGATCCCATTAACCTATTTTATTCCAGGTTTAGAAGACTTATATTAATTTTAGATTGGAATCTCCATGAGGTGTTATTCAATTAAAAAGTATAGTTCACTAAATATTGTGATTGAAATTCCAGTGACCACATGTTATAAATTTTGTTCCACAATGATCCTTCCATTTTTCAAATCATTTTTCTATAATATAATATAAATATAAATTTAAGAGATGTTTTTTCATATAGAAATCTTTGAGGATAAATAATTAAATACCAATGGATGTAATTTAATATATAATGAAATTCAAACTAATAATTTAAAATGTTTTCTCAATTAATGTTAAAATCTAATAAAAATTTATATATAATATTTATGAAATAATTTTTTATGTTATTCTTCATAGAAGACAAGCTAAAAAGAATAAATGTTTTATCCCATTACATTAGTTGATGTAGTTTATATGATACACATAAACACATTTTTGTTTTTCCATTGCAATTCATATTGAATATTTCATATAGGTACACTTTAATAGTGTTTCATTCCCACCCCATTTTCCATGTGATTTATTTTAAAAAAATTGATTGTATTGATCAGGTATGTGGTGTCAACTTCTTTATCCACAACTTTTATGGAATAAAAATCATTCAATTTTAACTTTATGAATGTTTTTTCTATGTTAAAACAACAAAACAAAATTAAATCATTTAAACTAATTAAATATGAAATATGTTTAGTATAAATGGCATTCTTCCCCTTCATATGTTACAACTTTTACATCTATTTCCTCATCTAGGGTCACTAAAAATCCTTATATATCATGCATCCATCCACATCAAATTCAATTTAATGATGGTGAGTAATTCATTCTTCATACGTGAAGAAGTTTCATGTTGTTTTGAAACCACTTAACCTACAACATCTACTTCCAAATATTCATGATTTGATTTGAGAGGCTTCTCAACATAGTCCTCATCAATATGTTTTTATCTATCATCATGGGTTGTCTATAAAGTTATTTCCATCTATAATTTCATATGATGGGATCTTCAATAGTTTATTCTTTGGTTTCGTCCAATATAGATATTACTATTTATAAACATGTTAAAATAAAACAAGCTATATCAGTATATTAGTAATTATAAAATAATTTAAAATACATTCAACACATTTCATTCCCTATCATTAAATCCAGCTTGTGGGTTATTCTCAGAGTATAATTCCACATTGAATAAATATTTTTTGGGATGTTGGACGCATATGTAATTCAATATTATCATAAAAATGGATTCATTCTATTTAATTTTCAATATACAAGTCCTACAATAAATTTTCAAGTATTACTTTTGTGATATATGATATATTAAATGAAAATTTCATTCAAATAATATTATAAATGGAAGTAATTCCTCAAAAATTATTCAAAAAAAGTTCTCACTTTTAGTTTCTTTCCATGGTACACTATCTATGGGAAGATGTGATCATAATAATCAAATAAATTTTTATTCATTGAAATAGAGGAAAAGGCAACTAGAAATGATAGGCCCAAGCGCCCGGGACAAGAGGACTATAGTGTTTGAAAGTAGTAGAGGCAAAGGGAATCCCTATTAACCATATTGACTCCATCGGCATCCATGGTGGACATTATAAATACAAAAGGGATCCATAACAGGCACATCTAGAGAGGCTATGTGGTTCGGGACCTCATTCTACAGGCCCCAAGTATGGACCACTCTAGTGTTTGTGCTAATCATGCCCCTGCACATTCAGATGATGTAAAGAATCCACCATGGGATAGAACCCAACCCTTTCTTGTCATTATGGGGAATTTGGGAGTCATTTTCCTTTACCCATAATGAGATCCCCTTATGATGACATAAAGAGAGTCCAAAAATCATCACCATATCCTCTTCCTAGAGAGATGATCCATGAACCATGTGAGTTGAGAACACCATGACAACCAATCCAGAGGGATTAAACATCACCCCTCCTCCACGAATGATCCCCCGATAAAAAGACCCATCGTTATTATGTGTATTCCCCCAACAAGTAGGTTCCCAACGAACCCAGTTACCACCATCAATCATGCTACCTTGGGAAGTATAAATGTTTCAGATGTGAAGCCTTCTAAGGGTAGGTGCTTCTTTTAAGTTTCTAAATGATCTAACAATATCAAGGAGGATGAATTATTTCTGTAAATGACACCCTGGCTAAAAGAAAAGTGTTCCTTCATGTCTGGCCATGTTACTTGCCTACCAGATCAACCAGAAACAGACATGGATGACCACGGTTCGTAGATTCTTCTCTAGAACACTCTCCCCACACACCATGGAACCATTTTTCATTAAATGACATACAATCCAAGAGTTTATCATTAATACTTGTATAATCACCAAAATACTTCCACACTACCATTACCTAGTCTCCTTCAAAAAAATAGGGGCTCCTCACACTCCTTTTGGTGGTCCGTGCTGAAATGTATTTTGAAAGTCAGTGGGACTCTAAAACATTTGATGTTCTCATCTAGGGGAATGGCTTTGTGGATAAACCACCGGGTATGAAATTTATGTTTAATTGGGTTACCTTTGGACCATAGTATCTTATACCGTAGTTGTTTCTATACTTGACTGACATCGAGTGCTAGAATTTTCATGATGAGATGCCCCCTAGAAATATGGAAAGAAAACACATATGTCTGGTTCGGTGTTGATCTTGACGAGAGTGAGGATTTATTTCCTGTCCCTTTCCAAAATCGTGATGATGAATGTCAGATGGTAACTACACTCTCTGAAGGAGAACAGAGTGGTTTGACACCCAGGGAATCCAAGGACCATCCTGACTTAGTTATGATTCCATAAGGATACTTCCCCTTCCCGATGATCCATCTAGAGTGGGGTTTTAAGTTACTGATAATTGGAGAAATAATAGAATAGAATGGTGAGGCTTGGATGGAGGTCTATACCTCGGGCCTAGAAATGGATTTTTTATAGTGATACGCCATAGCGTTCATTTTTCCCTATCATCCCAGGAAATATTCATGTACATGCGAAGGAGAGTTTCATCAATCTGACATGCATTGATGTCACTCTCACGATCTAGTCTTGCTACCCTATTCCAGGACACCCAATGATTTCTTCCATCCAAACACGGGTCCTAGATGCAGCTTGCAAGGATCTTGTCGATCTTATTGATGATTCACACTAGGGATTTAATGGAAGAAAGTTTGTGGATGGTGGTGGCGAGAAGAAAATTGTTAACCAGTGCTCTCTGGCCCTTGAACAAGAGGTAGATGTTCTTCCAGTCGAGAATCTGGTATGTAACCCTTTTAATAATAATGTCTAAGTCACACACACAGATCCTCCCTAGGGATATGGGAGCACCCACATACTCAATAGGAAATGTCCACCTGTGCATGTCCAGGCTATGATGAATTAAAGGGATCTAGTTGGAAGTTCAACTGTTGGAGATATATAAGTTACAATTGGCCTTGTTGATAGCATTACTGCTCCTACGACAGTACTTCCTGCAAAATCCTATTGAGTCCATTGATGGGCTACAAGAAATCATTTTTAAAAATGAAGGTGTTGTCTATGAACATTATTTGGGATCCTGAGGTAGCCCTCATTTTTATATGATATTCTTTTCCCTCACTGCAATAGATACCCCTATGCAACAGTAGACTGTTGGAATCCTATGATAGGATGAATAGGTTTGGGGATAGAGGATCACCCTGAATTAGCCAATAGATAACCTTGAAGAACTCACAATAATTCACCATAAATTTTACCTCCCACCAGGAAGAGATGAAACACCTATATATGATGTCAACATTCCACATGGAGAACCCCATATTTTCTTGAGCCTTGTTGATGAATCCCCACTCCACCAAGTCAAATTCTCTATTCATGTCTAGCTATATGGCCATGTTGGAGCTATGAGACATGAAGTTAATATCTATAATGATAACTTCAGCTAGATAAATGACCCATTGAATCGACCACCCATTCCTAAAACCATGATGTTCAATTGACACCCACCAGGGGATGAGGGGATACATCCTTGCATTGATAATGATAGAAAGGATCTTATAAAAAAATTTCAGAGACTCACTCTCCTGTAATGATTAATGGTGGAATAATTCATGATCATGTGGAGGAGTAAAATTCTTTTTGCATAGACATCCGTGGGATGATGTCCTCCCCAGAAGAAGTCCAAAATAGCATATGAAACATCATCCTTGATAATGTCCCACACCGCTCTATTAAACGAACCCAGGAATGCATTGGGACCAGGTGTTCTTTGGGGTTGAGGATTACCATAGCCTCATGTTTATCCTCGTCAACCAGGATGGAGATTATCTTTTCATTGTATGTGGGCAATAGATGGATGGGAATCACATCATAAAAACCCCTTCCTCCCCTAGGTATCCAGTCAGGATTAAATGATTTGGATCAGTGAGGATTTCTTGTTAGTAGGTCAAAGCCATAGTTCCCATGGTATCTCATTTTTCCATGTAGGTGCCATCGTCCATCAGAAAATCCGGCTTCACCATATGTTTCCTCTGCATAATACAACCATGGTATAAATTTGTGTTCTAGTCTCTCCCCATGATCTAATTTATTCTCGACTTTCCACGCGTCATTCATTCATGTTAGAGCATCATTTATTATAGGATGCTCTTCTTATTGGAGATATATCCTAACTCACTATCATCCCAGACCTCTACAATGCATTATTCTAGTTGGTCCACATCATGCATGTCTTCTGCAATATGCTTGTCACTGGGGGAAGAAACATCTGCCCACAGTAGGATCCTTTTCTTTATCCTTCGAAGCTTGTTGTGGACAACCATCCACAAATGTCCCAACGAGGACTCGGCCAAGGAGTTGGACACCAGGTTTTGGAACCCTGTAAGACTATCCCAGTGGAGTACTATTAGAACCTATCATCTAGATCTTATCCTAAGGATAGGGAAACCATATTCGGGGTGATCAGATAGACCTCAGACAAGTTGAATTACCATGGTGTTGGAGAACATGGAGATGGCTTGAATGATGGACAATCAGTAGTCCAAATGACTCTATGAGTGTTTCCACCCTCTATGGATAATTCACCACATTATCTAGTGACCCGATAATCTGAGATTAGAGAGTCCTTTCCCATCCATGAAGTGAATTATTTCCATGCGCGCACTACTTTGTAGGGGGTCTCATCCCATCCTATCTTCCAGGGCTACGACAACATTAAAATCACCCCTGAAAATCAAAGGAAGGTTCCCCATGTCAAATGATTTAATGTCACCCCATAAGGATTGCCTTTTTTTGGCATCATATCTTATGTAAATGAAGGATATGAGCTGATACATGTTTCCAAACACCACCCTCATAGCGATGAACTGGATGCCAGCCTGAACTGGGTCCACATAAGGACTAATGTGCCAAAAATACAAGTGTGTCTATCGGTGGGATCCACAAGCATGAACCCAAGCAGGTTGATCATCCTACAGTAGTCTTTCATCTTGATAGATATTTTTTTATGCTAATGAATGGGGACAATGAAGGCCTTCTGATTTCTTATTTAATTGGTGAGGAAGTCCACCTTAACCCAAGATCCAATTTCGTGGGAAATACAAAAATTACAAGATTCATTTACTGATTATTAATCTTATATTGGCCCCATAATTCAAGTCCCTATCAAATTGGGAGGGATATTACTTCTTCTTCTGTTGGTTCCTAGAGCAAGATTGAGTGGAAGCTCCAAAATCCTTTGGTGGTAGCGAGGAAACATGGGTTGAAGCAACTTGGATATGGCTTGAGAGGTATCCCTTATACTGAAAGGGGACCTGGATCATCACCCCTACACCTCGAGGCTATGATAGGGGGCCCTTCCATCAAAAGTGGAATGTAATTTAGAACAGGTGAATCCAACGAACATTTGGATGAAGGACCCAGAAGGGGGGACCTCATCCAAGGTAGTCCTCCCCCTATTATAGGCTCCCTGAGATTGTAAAAATAGTGTCGAATCAGCAGGAGCCTCTGTAGAACAAGAACATACCTAATGATAGGGGGATGCTATACCCAATATTCCTGATTTGATTCCCATACTACACATAGTCCACCCCCCCCCCCCATTTGGAGGATCCTGGTATAACATGGAAAAAAGAAGAGGGGTGAAATGATGTGTGTCGGGGAGATAGACAGAACTCTATGAATGAGGGAAGCCAGGTCCACCCAGGAATGCATTATTCCATATGGCGATGGGAAGGCATCCTCAGAACCTATTAATATTCCATAGTGCGCCAACATCGGCCTATCAAAAGAGGAAAAACATCAGTGGAGGAAGCATCTAAAATAGCACTTGCACCCAAAGGAGTTCGTTAGTACCCGTCTTCACTGAGGTTCATGTCACATTATGCCAAAATCGACTGCTAACATAGAGATAATGCCTCTGGTCAAAATAAAAGAAGCAATTCCTTGGGAATACTGGGTTGGAGATTGCCTGATCCCACGGGAGACCATCCTACACATGTAGGGAGAGATGATCTGGTATGTGTAGGATGAGGTCCATCTCTACGCAGATGCGAGTCGAGAACACATCCACCTCACACATCGTCCCATCGTCAGCACATATAAAACTTCCCAAAGAGTCTCTGATCACTTTTATAAACCCTTTATTCTGATAGGGAAGGGGGACCACAGGTAGGTTAATCCAAACTACAGAGCACGATCATTCCTTTCCCTTGTGAATTTCCATAGACCAACGAGACAAGATGAAACTCCATCGACTAAGGGATCTTTGGGCATTTCTCCAAACAGAGACAAAGTCTTACTCTAAGGCTAGAATAAGATAGAACAAATTTCTGTTCACGGGTGATATTCAAATAGGATATTGTAGTTAGTTGTTTTCTAGTAAAAATCATCCTATAACCTATTTTTATATAGTGATGTTTTCTCATTATTCTGTGGTAATTCTAAATTCAACTCATGTGGTTTTTTTGGAAATGTAATGTTGTAATGTGGGTGAGGATCCAATATAAAATTTCCCCATTATGAATATTATCCAATAAATTATGAATCCAAAAATGATGAAAAAAATTAAATATTGAAAACACTTATTAAAATGTTATTATATTCAGTGAAAACCCTATTATCAAACCTAAAATATGATATTAAGATAGACATGCGATTTTTATTGGCCGTCATCAAATAGAATTTTTATTTTATTGAATGGTGGAATGGTGGATATGGTTTTCAAATTTCATTCCCCAGGAGCATGATTCTGTTAGTTTTTTACTATTCAAGTCACTTTTTAATATTTATTTTGTTTATATTGATTTTGAAATCACCCATGATGTTATGATTGGAATTTTATTTAATGTAAATATTACAAAATTCGGATGTTAAACAAATACATGGTGTCCATGATAGATCTATGTATGATCGCATGGATTCTTTATTATCTATAGTAGAAATAACCTCACCATATAGTCTATATAATTCTTGTATTTCTATTTTCATTCTATGTTGTGGTTTTAAATGAATATATAAGATATATCTCACTAAAATTATATTTCAACATCTTTTATATTAAAGAGGAAATTAACACACTCCATCGCTGAAGTCATTATCTAAACATCTAGATCAATAGTTTGTTGATCATAACATAGTCCATAATGCTTCATTTTTATTCACCATAGATAGATATAAGGGAGTGAGAAATGATTTGTTAGACTAAGGGGTGAAGCAACTCATTAAAATGTGGAGTGAAATATTTTTGACATTGTTCTATCAATTTTTATACTCTATAAAGGATGATAATTCATAACTAATTAGTGAATTGGGTTTCATGTTCACTATGGGATCTCCCCTAGGGACCTACCTGGAATATTTGATTTCTATTGTTAAGGATTTTGTTAGACCATGTTCATAATCATGGAACTTTGGTATAAAAAAAGAATCAGGTGAAAATAGATGGATGATACAATTAAACAAAATTAGATCGAAAATCACAATTCTACTTATATAAGTGAAAATGTTATATATGAATATTATGTTACAAAAGACAGGTGAAAATTTATATCAATGTGGATGAGAGGGTTAAAAGTTATAAGTGTTTACCACCTTATTTATAAACTTTACTACAATGTTTATCTTGGTGTACTTCTTTCAATAATGGACACCATATGTCATAAATGATAAGTGAGATGAATTTATTTGATATTTCCATTCAATATTTGAATTCCTCTCTTGATTTCACTATATTACATCTATGAGAAAATTATAATTGATTTTTTTCCTATACAGTAGGATTTATGTAATACTACAGATGAAGCCTCATGTGTACATTAAGGAATGATTTTAGCATGAAATGTGCAAGTGTGTGGGGATATTTAGATGATGATCCCAATTTAGTTTCAGGATTTTACACAAGTATGGATTTAGTTGTGTTGATATGGATTATAAATATTGATCTTATTCATTATGTTAGATACTTAATCCTTGATATTGACCCACTCACCAACATTTTAATCCAAAAAAAATATTGTTCATAAAATTTACTTAGGAATTTATAGAACATCATTATGAATTTAAATTGGAACCTCATGTTCACTATCCTAGGGTCTTCTAGTTTTATCCATGGAGAATATAAAGGTCCCTCCATAATTTAAAACATAAAAATTTAAATATAAACATATAATAAATTCTGTGGGGTGTTATGATTCAGCGAGTTGTTCATCTTTACACTATATTTATTTATGTTTGTTAAAGGAATATTAGATAGGATAACAATGGACTAAAATGAATAATGAATTATTATTGAATAATTTTTTAACTCACAAATTGGGTGTCTTTGGTTTTTTATTCCTCTAAAAGTGGTGTAGTTGGGCTTTCATCAACAACCTCAGTTCTTGTATGGATATGCCTTCTCCATCAAGGAAGGAGCACGTAGAATATTTTTTGATCATTTCAGTGTTTTTGGGATCAATATCAATCCACCTACAATTTAGTACTCCTAATAATTAAGCTCCTTACAACATTTTTCTTCTACTTTAATCCCAATTATCACCATATGTGATAGGACTCATTATGTTTAGTTCGTTTTTATGAAACATATCGTGGGGATGTAAGGGTACGAGTGTGATGGTATCTTTAATCCAGATGAGAGAGAATATATTTTTTCTTCACATGGGAAATTCTAAAATATTTTATTTATTGTTCATCCACCAATTTTTCTTATTCAACATGTGTGGCTTTGGTTTTAAAATAGTGCAGTTCCATGTTGGTTTCTCCTTAGTCATAGTATAAGTTTCTGTGGATTCTAATGGTAGCATAAACTACCATGAATATGTGGAACCATGAGGGGTTTTATTATATGTATATGTGTCTATAAAATATCAATATAATAGGTTTTAAATTTGGAGTTATGATTAATTGTGAATGTTTCAGAGTGCATAAAAACATGGGGTTTGATTGGATATGAGATCTCATGAGAACTAACTATGAATGTGGTCTTATAGTAACATGTAGGGTAAAACTACATTATATTTTTTACATTTGGTGACTTGGGGAGTGGCAATGATGTTATCTTGATGTAACATAATATTTTCAAAGTGTGGTAACATATTGCGTCTTCATGCATTTAGTTATCCATTAATCCATTAAGTATTTTTTGTAAAAAAACTCTCATTAAATTGTAGATTTATTGAATAAAAATTAAAAATAATGTGGATTTTAAAATTTTAATGTTTTCCCCTTAATTATTTCCTCCAAAATGGATGGAAATTCATTAAAGTCAAAAAATATAAAATACGATTTTACAAATAATCAAATTTACATAATTTTAAAAATCACATCAAAATATTCTAGACTTTAATTTAATAATTAAAATTTTTCAATTTTAATTTATCATTCACTATTCATCTCCATTAAATATAGAAAATGAAAAAATATAAATCAAAACATAAAATAAATTAAATATCTTAAAGAAATTCCCATCCATAATCATACAATTATATTTTCAAAATACAAAATTCATGTTTTTGTTCATGATATACTCCAATGTTGAATAAATCATTTAAAAAAATATTTAAGACATGACAAAATTAATCATAGATTAAATAAAATTTACTCAATTTATTGATTACATAGGATTTCGTTCATTAATGGGGGAAATTTCAAGGAATAAAATATTTTTTTTTAAATTTCACCTCATATGACATGTAAATGGGAGGCCTCAAGTATGTAACAATAAAAACTACATGAGTCCATGTCGAAATATTAGATGAATTATATTATTGGTTGGTGTTTTTAACACAATTATGATTCCACATAGAACACTGTATGAGTACTATAAGGACCCGACCCCAGTTGCCCGGAGTCGTTGCCTTATTTGATTACATTGGAATATAAACAAGGAACAAGCATCCCGAAGGACTGATGATTTTATTATTATTGGAAACAAGATACGTACAAAATTACAATACTACAACTTGAAAAGAAATAAAACTTATAAACTCATTGGACAATAGCCATAAATCCCAAGTTATTTTAGTATGTAATTCATAATAAACACCTTAATGTCCTGAGAAAATAAATCATAAGAAAGGGGTGAGATCAAACGCACGCTAAGGGTAAGCAATAATATGAAAGATTACATAAACATTAGATATGGTGAATAATTTTAAACACACGCCTTTAAAATAAACTAGAACAAAATATGGTAGAAATATAAGCAGAGTAAATATTTCCATAATATAACATAATCATGTTTATTCTACTAGTCAAATATCAACATGAACCATCAATAATATTTTCATATTTAGGGAATTCATAATGCAGCACAACATATTCATACCACCAAAGCCTCGTGTTAAGACGTTAAATAATCATTTTGTCAAGGCCTTGTTCTATGACCATGGTCTGTCTCATGAGATCTACGGATGCACTGAAGGGATATAGAGGGCATCACCCAACACTTACTATGTCCTATTAATTACCTATATGAATTTTAATAATCATAAAAAATATATACATTCATATTGAAATTAATATATGAAATGTAAATAACATTCCCCGAACATTAAGCATAAACACTAACCATTTGGAGTAAATTGGTGAATGGTTTTAAGAAAGAACATCCACTTCCAAAATATTCATAAACCGTTAAATATAAATATGTTAGATGATAAAATGTAGTACTAATCCAAAAAATTCATAAGAATCAACAACAGTATTTAAATAAATGAAGATACTCTTATAAAGTCTTTGAGTAATACTTTAGATAAATACAGTTACTTTGAAAAGAAGAGTTTTTTAGAAAAATATTTTTATAAAACCAGAGGTGAAGTAATATTGTATTTTAATAATAAAATTAGTGATTTTAGATTGATAATCGTTTCAAAAAAAAGATTATAAAGTTCCCCTGAAAATATATGTGCAATTCCCTTGAATCGGGGTTGTATTTTGAATGTTCGTTTTAAAATATATAACAATCCATAAAATAAATAAATATTCTGGTTGGTAAACATATATATAACTCACACACATAATATTTTATTAGTAAAATATAATACCAATGAGTTTCATTGAGTTAATTAGACAATATAAGTAACCCGAATAAAAATGGATGTTCGGTTGAAAAAACTCTTACCTTAAATATGAACATGTTCGGCTTTTAAACACAACCTCCTGAAATATGAAAATATAAATATTAATAAGCTATTTGATAAACTATCAGAAATTTATTTATTTTATAATAATCAAGTTTAGGTTATTTATTCACTTATTGATAAGATATTATTTTGAATTTTTCCATTCTGTGGTGATCGTTTTCTTTATTATCATAATCAGTTCACCAGTTCATAATTTATGGAGTTTATATGGAATTGATCTATATATCTCTAATTTAATTATCATATTTTTTATGATCTTCCATAGGTGTTAGTGGTCATTTATATGACTTGGTTACATGGAAGTAAGATCAATTATTATATAGAACATTAATGATAACAGTTTCAGTTAATTTGTGGGTTTTGATTACAATGAATTCATTTTATTTTATAACATAATAACATTTGTACAAAAGGAAAACATAACCATGAATATTGTATATTACATATATAGTAATATGGTTTAGCTATAACAACAATGGTTTCATGACCATAATTCAGAATGATAATAGAAATCATAACCTATCATCCTTGAATGTGGTAAATAGACACATCTCTAATTGTGTTCTGGCTACAAGTATAAAAGAAGGTAAAAGAAAGTTATGATAATAACTTATTCCTCTATCATGAAAAAATTTCAGTACATGTATGGTACTGAATTCATGACAACATTTAAATAAATAGAGGTAATAATCGGAAATGAAAACAAAGGAACTTGAAAGGAAAGACACAGAATTGAATAGAGGAATTTACCTCTCGAATGAACCATCCTTGAGTGCCTCCTCAAGGGAGAGGTTTTGGTCTTTTTATGAGAACAGTGCTTCATGGACGTGGGAGAGGAGGTTGGAAATATATTTAGACTGAATTTTTAGAAGGAACAAGGCTTGTGAAGAGTGAAGGGAAGAGGTAGTGATGGGGATTTTATAGTTGAGGATAGGAGAGTTTTCTTAATGTTTTAATCATTAGTTTATTAATTTCCCTCAAAACCAGAATTCGTGATGATTCTATGACCACTAATAATAATATATTATTGTGAGTTTGAACCAAGTGGGCTTACATCACTTGTGATGTCATAAATAGTGTATTTAACTGACAATTTTTATAATGTATTTTACAGTATTTCTCTATTCATCAAAATTTTATGTTTTTCAGAAAAATACCAATAATTAACCCAAACCCTTTTCGACATATAGAATCTAAAATTGAAGTTCATTTTTCAAAAATAATTTTTTAAATATTATTAAATTAATATCTAATTAAAATAAAATTTTATTTTAAAAACAATAGTTTTAAAACATTTATTTAAATATTCAGAATCATAGGTATATCGTAATTTCACTGGAATATTATTTATATACTATCATGGGAAGGTTACTATTTATTTAGGCATATCAATATTCATATGGATGTGCTACTATTCATAAGGGAATGTTACTATTCACCCAAAATTATGGATTTCTTATCGAACTCAAAATAACTTACTGATCACAACTATGTAGGTCAGATTTTCAGAATTCACATCACAAAATTGACCAACATATGATTAAGGGTCACAAAGCACTTAGTAGTTCACTATGTTCTGATTTCATGTGATTATGAAATATTTATAAGAAATGAATTTCCATTGAATAAATATGGGGTCATTAAATTCTCCCCTCTTTACAAAAATGTTTTCGTAAAAATTCACAAAATTGTTACCTAAAAATATTCGGGTATATATTTAACAAAATCTCCCAAGTCTCCCATGTGGATTCCTCTATATTATGGTTCCTCCCATGAACCTTTACTATATGAGTTATCGGATTTCTCAATACTTGTTCTCTAGTATCAAGAATCATGATGGGCGCTTCATTATAAGAGAGAATGGGCTCAAGTTCTATTTCGTAATAGGTGACTAAATGTGCTAGTTCTGGAATGTATTTCCAATAATTGATACGTGGAACACATTGTGAACTTTGGAGAGACCTGGCAGAATTCCAAAATGGTATGTTTCAGCCCCAATTAGATTCAGAATTTCAAAAGTTCTGATGTACCTCTGACTTAATTTTCTCTTCTTATCGAACTATATAATACAATTCCATGGACATACCTTTTAGACAACATGATATCCTTCATTAAATTATAAATCTTTCCTTCAGTTATCAGTATAGCACTTTTGACTACATTTACCTATTTTGATATGGTTTTGGATAATCTTAACCTTTACCATTGTTTCTTCTACAAGTTCTAGGCCTACGAGCTTTCTTTCACCAACATCATCCCCTCAAGTTAGTGTACGAAATCTATTTCCATAAAATTATTCATATGTTTCCATTTGAATAGTTGAATGGATTTTTTATAAGAAAATTACACAATTGGTAAATACTAATCACAAATTCCTTGAATTTCAAGTGAACAAGACATCAACATGACTTCCAAAGATTGAATAGTCTATTCTGATTTTCCATTAGTTTGTGGGTGGTAGGAAGTGCTCAAATGAAGATTGTTATCTAAGTTATTCTGAAAACTAATCCGATATTATGATGTAAAACTGGGATCAAGATATGAAACATTTGATAAGGGCACATCATGGAGTCTTAAAACATCATTAATATATAGTTTTGCTAAACATTCAAGTGATAAATCATCCCTTATAGAAAGAGTGGTGCTGATTTTTAAGATTATCATTAAGGAACCATATCACATCATTATTTCTTTGAGACCTTGGTAGCCCCATAACAATTTCCGTCATAATATCATCCCTTTTTCACATTATAATTGGAATGGGTTTCATGACTATTCAAGGAAATTGCTTCTAGCCTTTACATCTTGACACACTAATCATCTCAACACATAATTAACAATATCCATATTCATGATTTCCCACTAAAAATGTTCCTTTATATCTCTTTAAATCTATTTTATACTTGGGTTTATATAGAAATTAGATCTATGATCATCATCCAATAGTTCCCTCTTTAGCTCCGAAATAGTGGGAACACAAAGCCTCTTTCTGAATTTCAAATTCCCCCGTTCATATATGAAGTCAGTAAACATCACATTATTTACATCATTAATTTTCTTTTGAAACACCTCATTATCAACCTAATAACATTTTATCCTTTCAAATAATGAAGGTTTAGAAACAATTTGAATAATCAGTGATGTGTTACCCTCCTTGATAATTCCCATATCCATCATTACAAGATCCATGATCATAGGATCTCTTTCAACTCTCATCTTGTTCAAAATCTCATTATCCATTCTACTCAAAGCGTCTGCCACCCTATCTGCCTTCCCCGGGTGGTAGTGTATTGTGAAATCCTAATCCTTAATTATCACAAATCATATCTTTCTTCTCATGTTGTGTTCTTTCTGTTTGATGATATATTTCAAACACTTATGATCAGTATATTTCTCACATTTTTTCAAAATATAGTTAATGTCTCTAAATTTTCAGAGAAATGATTAACTCGGTTAACTCTAGATCATAAGTGGGATAGTTTTGTTGATAAATTTTTAGTTTCCTAGATGCATAGCTAATCACTCGATCATTCTACATAAATACAAAACCAACACTTGTATTTGATGCATCACTATAGATAACAAACCCATTATTCTCCAATGGTTGGGTTAGGATTAGAGAATTCACTATCCTCCCCTTCAATTCTTCAAATCATTCTTCACATTCCATTTTCCATATGAATGTAATCACATTTCACGAGTGCTTGGTCATTGGGCTGGCTAAATGGGTGTTGTTCTAAATTAAATGCAGATAATAACATGCTAAACAAATAAAACCACATACCTCAGTTATGTTTGATAGAGTATGACATTCTTTCACAACCATTGTATTTGTAAGATTAAATATATTACATCCTTAAAGACAATTTATCCTATAATAGAAATGGATTGGAGCAAAAATTCAATGTTGAAGTGGTTCCCATAGAATTCATTTCTTCTTATTATTCAGAATGGTGCCCATGTGAATTTTATGAACTTCATAGATTTTATACTATACCAGGATATCATCCATAACCACCACCATAAAGTCATCAAGATACTCCTTGAAAAGGCTGTTCATTAGATCCATAAAAAATATGGTTCATTAGTTAGTCCAAAACACAATACTAAGAACTCTTAATGCCTATACCTGGTTCGAAATACTGTTTTTGTAATTAATTTCTTACTCACAAGAAACTGGTGATATCCAGATCAATGATAAATCATTGAAAAATATTAGTCTTCATGAAGTTTATCAAATAAATCATCAATTCACGATAGGGGATACTTATTCATTACTTTAATAGCATTTATTTCCCTATAATCAATGCATATCATCATGGATCCCTATTTTTTCTTTAGAAATATGATAGAGGCACCCCATAGATAAACACTAGGAAGAATAAATCATTTATCACTCAATTCCTCTAGTTGTTTCTTTAGTTGCACTAACTCCAAAGTGACCATTCTATTATGGGTCATTTATATGGGCCTTGAACTAGGAATTAAGTCAAGGGAAAACTCAATTTCTTGCACAAGAGGACTTCTAGGTAAATCCTCTAAAAATATGTCAATATATTCAATCACAATAGGTGCATCATCTGTTAGAGAATTCTTTTTCTCACCCATAGTTTTTCAATTCTATTTCTCCCCAGTAATTGAATTCTGTAGAGCTACATGTGGTGGATATAGAAGATAGTCATGTGGTGATGTTACTATCCTTAAGATAAGGGATTCCATACCATTTTAAAAAATTGCAACTTCCATCTTCTTATAATAGATCGTTGCATCATAATTTGACAACCAATTCATAACGAGATTTATATCAAATTTAGTCATTGGTATAATGATAAGGTCAGTAACTAAATCACGTTTATGAGTCATGAGGGGGACTAATTGACATTCCTATATTGTAAAGATAAATCCACTATATGTTATAACTGATAACTCCTTTATTAAATCAAATTAGACATATCTAATTTTCATTGAAAATTTGTAAGATATAAATGAATGCGATGATCCAGAATTAAATAAAACATTGGATAAGTTTGATGAAACGAGCGATGTAACTTCAACCAATTCATAAAGAACTTCAACCTTTTTGGTTTGCAATACATAAGTTTGGCCCTACTCCCTTGGACTTATTTGGGGAACATTTCTTGGATGCTTAGGAAATTCTGGTGCATAATGTCTCATCTCCCTATAATTGAAGCATATAACATTGGTAGATTATTTCTTCCCCTTACAATACTGAGATATGTTTCCTTTTTCTCCGCACATGTAACAGACTCCAATTCACTTAATGAAAGTTAGATGGTGTCTCTTCCCAGAATTACTGCATGAGGAAAATTCAAGTGTTTTCTTCATCCCCATTTCCATATTTCCTTTCACAGAGTTTTCAATAGACATCTTCATCTATTTCATTCCCTTATAGTCATAAGACATTGAGAATTCCTTTTTTTCTTGATAGAATATTAAACTATATTCTCATATAATGGGAATTTATGGGAGACTAGACCCTCGAAGCAATGAGTTTTAAATGTCAAAGAATCGATCAGTTTTTCTCCTTAGATTTCGTATGTTGTCCACATCATGACTTTATATCCTTATGAAGTTATCATTATACATTTCAACATTAATATCTTCCTTTTTCTTCAAATTTAGAAATTTCATTTCCATATCTTCTTGTTGTTCACGAGGAAAATATTTCTATAGAAATATTTCCTTAATGTTTCTCCATTCCATTTCTTCTATCTTATCCTCCCCTTTTCAGTTTTGGATTAAAATCCACCACTAATCTACATCTCTCGATAGATTAAAAACATCCATGATTACATTCTCTCTTTTGTTACATCCCAATGTGAGAAATATCATCTCTTGGTAACATATCCACTACTTAGCTAAAAATGGGTTTTTAGTCCCATTGAATGATGGATGTTGTTGTCACATAATGCTTTGTAACATATCTCCTCCATCTGGTGGATTTTGATGTTCCATACATGTAAGGTTATCATTCATAACCATAGGGAGTTTTCTAGGTTTATATACAAGTTTCTTAGCACCTCTCACAACACCAGATCAAATTTCATTATCTTGCATCACAGGGAAGTCCCTATAGGGGACACGCGAGTTCGTGTGGTTTCCATTATTTCCAGTAGGTGCCTTTTATAAATAATGACATACTCTATATTAGAATATGAATCATAATGTATAATCTAAATGTAGAATAATACATTGCATAAATCGAATTTCTACAAATAGATACATTCTTAATCATAAACATGGTATGTTTGATGAAAAATTTATATTTATATCCTTAATAATGGCTTGTTAAGAAAATGTGAATTATCCTAAGCATATTCACAAAGAGTGTTGTAACCAAGAGTTCCTCAAGGCCTATTTCTGTGTACTAGGATACCCCAGGTCAAGCACCAAACACCTTCTCAATGCTTCCACTCTTAGGTACATCAATTCCAGAGCATCTTCTACATGCTCATATTAAGACATCGATTTATTTCTTGAAAGAACCTCATAATATCTTAATTACCAAAAATACTAGGAAATTCTTGTATGTATTTACTCAGATAATATCTTATGGACTCTTCCTTATTCTATTTTTTCTAAATCTAGTTTCTATTTTTTCTACAAAACTTCCTCTGATACGAACTATATGGACTCGACCCTAGATTCCCAGAGCTAGTTCTTTATTTGGTTACATTGGCATATAAAAAAGGTACAAGAATATATAATGACCAAGTAGGTTAGTATTATTAGAAACAAGATATATACATAAGATCAATATTACAATATGAAAGGAAATACAACATAAAAACTCCATAGACAAAATCCCTAACTCATAGGTTATTTCACCTTGTCATATATAATAAACTTCTTCATGTACTAAGAAAATAAATCATAAGAAAGGAGTGAGCTCAAAATCACACTAAGGGTATTCATTTCAAATATAGATAACATAAACATTAGACATGGTGAATAATTAAAAACACATGCCTTTAAAAATAAACATGAACATAATATGGCCGAAATATGAGCTGAGTTAATATTTCCATAATTTAACATAATCAGGGGTATTTTACTATTAGAATAACCACATGAACCATCAATACTATTTTCAAGAAGAGATAATTCTTATAGCTGGAAAACATAACCATACCATCAAGGCATCGTGACAAGACCATAAATAATCATTTTGTTAAGGCCTTGTGCCATGGCTGTAGTTTGTCTCATGAGACCAATTGATGCACCGAGGGGCTATAGAAGGCCCCACCCGACACATACTAGGTCCAATGCATTCCACATATGAATGGTGATAAAAATAATCAACATATTCTTTCATATTGAAGTTAATATATGAAATTCAAATTATATTCCAAAAATATTATGCATAAACACAAAAAAAATTAGGAGTAAATTGGTGAATAGTTATCAAATAGCACTTCCATAGACAAAATAATAATAAAAAATTATATTAAATATGGTATATGATTACATGTAATACTAATCCCAATAATACATAAGAATCAACAATTGTGTCGAAATAGATGAATATAATCTTATAAAATCATCGAGTAAATCTTGAGATAAATACTCTTACTCTGAAAAGAGTAATTATTTTAGTAAAAATATTTGTATAAAACCAGATGTGAAAAAAGTTCATATTTCCTAAAAAATGAGTGGTTTTAGAAAGATAATTTTTTCCAAAAATAGATTATAGAGTGCCCTTGAAAATATGTGAGAAATTCCCTTCAATCAGGCTTGTATTTTGAAAGTTCCTTTTAAAACATGTAACAATCTCTAAAATAAGGAATTATTATGGTTGGTAAACATAAATATAACCCAAAAACATAATATTTTAGGATTCCATAATAATACAAAAGAGTTTTATTAAGTTAATCAGACTATAAATGTAACCGGAATGAAAAATGGATGTTCGTGTGGAAAACCCCTTACCTTAAATCGGAACATGTTCTTCTCATGAACTTTATCTCCTATAATTGAAAATATATGTATTAATAACATATTTCAAAACCAATTATACATGTATTTAGTTTATCATAATTCTATTTAGGCCATTTGGGCCCTTATATATATGTTATTATATTGAATTTTGTCGTTCCACAATATTCATTTTCCTTGTTTTCATAATCGGTTGATTTGTTCTTAATTAATAGAGTTCATGTGGAATGGATGTAAATCTATAGAATTGAAATCTCATAAATTTTATTATCTTAATTAGGTTTTAGTGATCATTTATAATACTTGTTTATAGGGAATGTGGGTGAATTGTTATATATAACATTATTGGTAATTGTTTCGGTAAATTTGTGGGTTTTGACTACAACGAACTCATTTTTCTGTATAACATTATACCATTTGTAGAAACGGTTTACATAACTATATATAGGTTGTATTACATATATAATTATCTTTTTCAACCATAACACTAATGGTTTTATAACCATAATTTATAATGATAATAGAAATTGAAATCCCAATATCCTCCAATGTGGTAATTGACACATCTTGGATAGTGTTCTTGCTACTAGTAAAAATGAAGGTAAAAAAAGATGTTATGATAAATTATTCCACTTTAATTAAAACATTCCAGTAGATTTAAGGTACTATATTCGTCACAAAATTTGGATAGGGAGTGGTAATAATAGGAAATGAAAAAAAATAAACATTAAAAGAAATACAAAAATTTAAAAGAGGAATTTACCTCTTGAACCAAACATCATTGAGAGCTTCAACAAGGTAGGGGTATTTGTCTTTTTATGAGACCTATGCTTATTAGAAGTGTGATAGGAGGTTGTGAGGATATTTGGACATAATTTAGATATGGAAAAAGGCTTTAGATGAGTGAAGGGAAGAGGGAGTGAAGGGGGTTATAGTGGAGGAGGAGAGAGTATTAATAATGTTTAATCATTAGTTTATTAATTTATTTCAAGGCTAGAAATATTGATGATTCCTTGACCAAGAATAGTAATAAATTCATGTGATTTTTAAATAAGTGGGAATACGTCACTTATGATGTCATAAATTCTGTATTTTACTGATAATTTATATTTACGGTATTTTACCATGTTTCACTATTCAACAATAATTTGAGTTTTTCATAAAGATAAAAAAAATCAGCAGAACCATTTTAAGAATTATAGAATTCAAAAATAAATTCCTTTTTTCAAAAATAATATTCTATATTTTATTTAATTAATATTTAATTAAAATCATTATTTATTCTAAAAATAAGATTTTAAAAAAATTTATTTACATATTCTAAAGCATTGGTATATCTTATATTCACATGGATATTATTTATATACAATCAGTGGTAGGTTTAATATTCATTACTTTATATCACTATTCATAAGGGTATGTTACTATTCAAAATATTATGTTATTATTAACCAAAAATGATGTTTTTCTAATCATACTTTAAATAACTTACTAATAGCAACTGTGTGTGTTAGATTTTCAAAATTCACATCATAGAATTGAGAAACATTTTTTTAAGGTTCACATAGCTCTAAATAGTTCATTATGTTGTGATTTCTTGTTATTATGACATATTTATAAAGATGTAATTTCCATTTAGGAAATATTGGGTCGTTACAAGTTCATAAAAATTTATTTAGATTCTCTAACCAACAATTATATTGATGCATATCTAAGAATTTCAGGATATATTTTATAAAATTAAATCATCATTATTTTATCCGAATATATTAGAAATGGGATTAATATAATTATAAATCATAGATACATCACTTTAAACCTCTAATATACTTATCAAATAGAGCATAATTATGAAACCATATATAACTACAACACACTCTCAATAATAAAAATACATATCACCGAGTTATAATTTGTTTTTATCATGCAATGGTGTTAGATAATATTTAAAATCAAATTACTATGATTTTATAATAATTATGTATATCATTTTCCTAAATAAGAATAAAATACCAATGTTTTTTTCAGCAAAAATTCAATCTCTTAAAACAAATTTCAAAAAAGACATCATTTGGTTATAAATAATTGATTAATCTAAAATATTAGAAATGGAATCATGAATAACATCATAAAATTGTTATTTTATTTGAATATATATGATATAATGTTATCCTAAAATATAAACAACATCAATTAATTAACATTTTTAAAAAATATAAATTATATAGAAATATACAAAAACTAATTTTTAGGGAATGGAATCAGAATCAATGTCTCACATCCCAACCAACAATTAATTGAAATAAAACATGATTAACTTGGTATATATATGGTTCTCAAATAAATCAAATACCCTTTCATATGAAGCAATATATTTATAAATGTAATCACTGAGATCTAATATAAATGTTCTAAAATATTCTTGATTTTGTTATCCGGTTACATAATCATGTATGAATAGAAAACAGTAACATAAATATGTATATGGTTTCTACAATTTTTTAACTTTGAATATGGGTAAAATTACTTGATACATGAAATGTTATATCTCCCAACACATTACTGGTGATAATTAATGATTCTCAATCATTAAAAATGTTGAATGTGTTCATATAATAATTTTGAAAAATATTGATATATATATTGTATAAATTGATTATAAATATATATAATGAAAAATGATAATTTAATTATTTAATTCTATTTTATTACTTTATAACTTACTCATTATCTATTTTAGTCATGTATTGTGGGATATTTTGTTAAAATCGATATAAAAAATGTAGGTTTTCAAGGTAAAATGAATATCAAATATAATTATTGAATGATATAGATATTTTTTAATGTCACAAATTCCTATTAAAAAGGAAATATATAGTTTAAAAAGAAATATAATTTACAAAATTAACACTAATGGGACATAATGGTGATGGTTTGATATATAAATACTAGTGATTGATAATAGTTTTCTTTTTTTTATATTTCAAAAAACAAATTTATGAATAGTTATCTATTCATTATCTGATAAAATAGTGGTAAATGGGATACTTGGAACTAAATAGAAGTATTTACTATATCATAGAACTCCAAATTTTAGAAATTCATAATAGAATCATGTTATTATATTTGAAAAAATAATCTATCTAATTAACCAAAATATATTAATTATTCATGACATAGAAATTGAGAAATTTTTAATCTTCCTACAAATCTCATATCTATGTGTATCTTTTATGCTAACACAACTCCTTTTCCACATTTCATAAAATAGTAACTATGTTTATGTTCTGAAATCATATATTGTGAATCCAATTTATTATATATTACTTTTCAAGTTTGAATAGGACTCAATGATTCATCGAATTTTTATTTCATCCAAGTGAAATGTTTATTAATAACTTTTCATCAAATAATAAATATAATATTTTAATTAATTTTCTGTTATATCAAATATTTTATGTAATTATAAATAACAATAATTTATCATATAATCATAGATAACTAAAACTTTTAATTCAATAAATGAAAATTATAAATAAAAAATAACTATAATGAATTTTTCTATGAAAAATTATAATCACATTAGAATATTAAATGGGATAAATTATTTGTGGAATCATTCTATGGTTCCACTTAAAATTATTGATATTAATTATTGTACACCTCAATTAGTATTTTCCACCCAAATATCCTTATCATTTAATCCTTCTATAAAAATTATACTTAAACATTTATATCTTGTGACATAATTATTTAAAAAAAATCATAACTTATTGAAATTTAAATAAAAATCACTATATGCTAGGACCATTACATACTGGTTCCAAGTTTCTATTTGTAAAAATTAAATAAAATGTAGATCTTATTCCAACATTAGGTATATTATATCTATGGAATATTATCACACAATATAATATATATTTTTATCATCTTTTTAATGTTAAATTTATTTTCACCACACATCACTAGGACCAATATTAAAAAATATAGTCATTAATAATTAAAAATCTTATTATTTCACAAATATGAAATTTTACAAGAAGGACATATTGTTTTTCGTGAAACATGGACATGATTTACTTTAATATCATATAATTTTACCTATTTGTTGAATTTATGTAATATATAATATAAATCCATTGATATGATCCTTTTACCACACCACACTTGATAAATTTATTTCCTTAACATTTGACACATTATTCTAATGTATTCATGAATCTTTGGTTTCATGTAACATAAATATTATTATACAATATAATTATAAGGTAAGTTTTTAATAGAGATATTACTTTCGAAGTACACTTATATGGTATAATTTTATACTTAAATGTTTGAACCAACTATTTCCTATAATGTCACAAATGATGGGAATAATAGTCATTGTCACTTATACATAGAGAGGCCAACATATTTACTTATAGTGTGTGAATTTTTATTTGTCAATACATCTTCTATATTGTTATATATGTAGTCGAATAGATTATTATTAATCTGATACTATTTCATTGTCTTTATTTATATGGGTTATTTATGAAATAAATTTTTTACTTATTATTTATAATATATATTGAATTTTTTATCTTAACAATTTAGACATATCATTATTTTTAAAGGGGATGTCACAGGTTTATTGAACATTTTGACCATATAGCCTCGGTGTTCTTGGATTAATCTTTCACTATTGACTATACTATATCGCCAACTTGATATTTGATTTATGACTATTTCATTTGATATTTGGCATTATGTCATGTCTGTTATGTGATACTACACTCATTTGAATTTGAATAACACATTCTATCCAATTTTCCCATTCGTTTATCTTACTGACATACCCCTAAAATTCCATTGATTTTCCTACTATGTTGAATCTTTTCCGATCCCATGAATTTTTATTTATCGTGTTAATTCTGTTTCATTTCTTTCTGAAAGATAAGACCAAAGGTATATATACTTTTACAAGGATTGGGATATATTAGAAAACTATTAGAGGAGTGGAATATCCCTTGGAACTATTATCCACTAAATGATGTTCTAATATTTTTGATCGGTCCATTGTATAGAATTATGGAAGAGTTTTTTGGAGAAAATTGAACTTTTGGAGATGCATGATTAATATATTATGTTATTAGAGAATTTAGTGACCAATTACACTTGTTACCTAGTCATAATATTGAGTTATGGATCAATAAGTAGTAAATTTGTATCGTTATGGTTCATATTTTATTTTGGTTATATATAGTTTTTAATAATTGTGTGTATAGTATGTATTTTTCTTGGAAACTAATAATATAACAATGTGGGACGTTTTTTTGCATATCCACCAATAATAGTTGGGTTCATTTTTTAAAACAACTTCTTTATCCATTCCATATAAAAATGCATTGTTTATATTTCCTTTTTCAAAAAAAAATATAAATTAGTGTTATAAGTGTTCATATAGGTCAATCATGTACCAAAACACTATATATGATTTTATTCTTTTCCTTTTCAACATTATAGCTTTGAATTTCATTTATATTATTCAATATCATCAATTTGTCAACCATTGTAGTAATAAAACAACTATAATAAGCCTATTCATAAACCATAAATTAAATCAGTTGATATTAAATATTTTATAGGGACAACCATGATGATGAAACCCCTAATAAACAGTATCAAATATCTGTAATAAAACATTATTGGTAAAACATTGTTTGAAATAAAAATAATTGAGAAGTATAATGATTTAATGATATAGAGGATTAAAATGTGTGTTCTTCTATATCCTAATGAGATTCTTGAAACACAACATAGTATTAAGATGAAATATAATAAAATTTATCATACTGGAAAAACCATTGTATCTAAAGTGCACGTTCCTAATTATGTCCTTATAAAATCCATATGTCTCATGTTGGTTTCTTTAAGGTATTTTCTTATTCATGCTGTTATTTATGAGTATATTACTTCAAATATATTTTCTACATATAAGGAACAATATATGAGAAAATTATTTTTTTGGAATATTCCCATAGAAAATATAATTATGTAATTTCATAGATCACCTTGGAACAATAGTCAAGACACATATTGCGGATTTATTTTAAATCATGTCAAATTTGACTAATATAGATGTCAATATAATTGATTAATTCCTTCCTATCATAATCTTAGTGTCCATATATATCTTTTATATTTCATTTAATGATTCAATATTTTCTTTTGTAAATATTATAGTGCTTAAATAATCTAACTTAACATTAATTTGGTTTAATACCAAAAACATGGACCAATAAAACAAGGTTCTAAGGGGTATAATTTGAAATTTATAAATAAATTATAGGGTTATAGAAGAGGTAAAAATATGTCTACATTAAAAAAAATATAGTTCCCAGTGTATATTGGTTAAGTATTTATATTGAAGAAAACATGTTAATATAAAAAATATGTAATGGCCTGGACCTCTCTGGACCATTCTATTGTCAAACAGAGGGTCATGAAGTGTTCTGGAGGGTAAAATGGAATTTTCCCACACTTTTCAGAATTTTGTAAGTACACGCCATGTAGTGTGAGTACACTTCATGTACCCCCTTTCCGGTTATACCCTGTGTTGAAGGTTGTGTCCTTGCCATGTGAAATAAATGGGTACATACCGTGTACCCAATACTACATGACGTGTAGTCCCTCCCCGCGTACGCGTTACCCTCAAACTGTGAGTTGACTAGTCAATGGTCGTGTGCCGTGTTGGATCTGTGTCCTTGCCATGTGAAATAAATGGGTACACTCTATGTACCCAATACTACATGTCGTGTAGTCCCTCCCCACGTACGCATTACCCTCAAACCGTGTGTTGACCAGTCAATAATCGTGTGCCGCATTGCAGGTCATGTTGGAAGCCGCGTGGTGGCCGCGTGAAATGGCCAACTACACGCCGTGTATCATAAATTATGCTCCGTGTACTTTTGTTTTTCACGCCTATAAAATGAGGGGTCCCCTCCTCCTTTTCAACACACCCCTCTCCTCCCCATTCCTCTGAGAAGAGCTCTCCTAAGAGACCCGAAGGCTCTTTTTCTTCCCTAACTTCTTCATCCGAGCTCTGATTTATGATTCGTCAGCGGCCACGATATCATAACGATGAGGTGGAACTTCTGAGCTTGTATCTGTTGTATTTCCTTAGACTTTTCCTTCCCAGCTTCCACTCGAGGAGGTTTTTTTGGGTTTTGACTGAAGTGACGGACACCCACGAACGTCTTATAAATTTGATCCGGGGGAGCGTTATGATCAGAACCTGTTGAGGTAGGGATCATAACTTCGTCTCTCTAAATTGTGCATCATTCGGGGTGGGTATCCTCTTATTTTCATGTGAAACGGCTGAACCTTTAAACAAAGATAATAACTGGTTAAAGAACGGGGATGGGGAAGTTGTTATGTTATATCCTCTGATTTATTTTATGTTGTGAATTGAATAGGCTTATGCCTACTGAAAATCATGGTTGTTGGGGGCCTTTTCTTGAAAAATTAAATGATGCCTTATCTTTCTAGACCGTTATGTATGAAAACATCCCGGAATGTGGAATTTGGTTTATCACATAAAGTTGGCTGGTTAAATGAAAATCTGGAACCCTTGTGTGATCACCCCGGTTGAACTAAACTGAAATAATGACATGTGGGTGTTGGCTTGGATACGTGGCATGTGAAGGGGGGTGTTATTGTGGGTTGTTGTGGATCGCGTAATTAGTGGGGTTGTGGTTGGATTTGTTGTGGGTTGGTGTGAATTCTGTGTTAGTGATGGTCAGCGGGGTTGTGATGAACGGTATCAAGAGATGATGATGTATGTTGTGGTTGTGGTTGTGGTTATGGTGGTTGGTAGCGGGGCTGCATGGATGGGTTTGAATGTGAGTGAACTCTGGGTTGTGATTAATAAAATTGGAAACATTAATGAATGGTGGGGCATGATTGTAGAATGGGAATAATAATTAATGGGGTTGGTTGGTTAATAAGAAGGACTTGGTTGCATTGCTTGTCTTTTCCTAACCTGATTTGTGGATGATAGGGATATGTTTTACGAATGCTCGTTGTGGTTAGTTATGGATAGTTTTCCAGTAGTTAATGAACTAAAAAACTGATTCTGTTGAAACATGAAAACCAAAATGGGGTTGGGGTTGTTTGTTGTATGCATGCTTTGTAGTAGCAGTGTCGAGGCACGTGCTCAGTTCTTGGATTAGAAGCTATAGGTTGGGATGGGTGTTTAGTGTATATATATATATATATATATCTGTATCTTTGTGTTTTATCGCACACCACCCATGATGAGCACTTAGTGGCGAACACTGCCATTTCATTGGAGAGGGTGTTTTCCCCTTAGTTACTAGCTCATTCCTGCTCCTTCTTCCCTTGGCTGTGATGGCTTGAGGCGACCTTACACCCAAGACTCATCGGGTAGGTTTTGATTAGGGTGTTTTATCCCAAGACTCTTCGGGAAGGTTTTTCTATTTCCTAAGAACCTTCGGGATGAGGCCCAGGTGTGTGCGGGCGGGATACGTGGTTGTGAGGCCCACGTGTGTGCGAGAGGGATACGTGGTTGTGAGGCCCAGGTGTGTGTGGGTGGGATACGTGGTTCTGAGGCCCAGGTGTGTGTGGTCCGGATATGTGGTTGTCAGGCCCAGGTGTGTGTGGGCAGGATGTGTGGTTCTTGAGGCCCAGGTGTGTGCGGGAGGAAAGAGTGTGGAAGCATCAGGACGTTAGCCGTTAGGAAGAGCAGCTATCTAGTGGGAAATGGTGCGGGGTACCCAATAATCTTGTTCTTATATACTAATACATATTGTGATTTTGTTTTTGGGGAGTGTGGATAGTGAGGTTGGGTGGATAGAATTCCTTACTAGGATTCTTCTGTTGTTCTCACGTGACATTAGGATGTCTCCCCACTTATGCACGAGAGCTTTAGGTTTTCCTACTGAGTATACTTGTATGCTCACCCTACGTTTACATTCAGGTTTCCAGGGGGACTACCATGGCCGTGCAGGACCCTACTAGTCGGGACAGTTGGTGTTGCTGCAGTTTGCTGTACTTGTTTCTTTTGGTATTGTACTTTTTGAGCTTTCTTGTACATGTACCTTGTTTCAGAACTATTTAAACATGCATGTGGGATTGGTTTGGGTTTATTTCTATACAAATTTTCTTTTCCTTTTGCTGGTTAACTTGTCCTATTTCCTGATCTTAAATAATAAAAAATGGGTCATTCCTCCCATATTTTTGAAAAAACATACCCTTGGTGCTAGTCGCCACCCCGGTGCCTACTGGAGACAGGACTTAGGGTTCATTATCTCCCTTTCACCATTTCCAGCTCAGGAGGGGCATCTTTGGTGGGATGGGGTCGTGATAGAATGGTATCAGAGGTGATGGTTGAGAGATATGATTGAGTCTAGAGTTAGTCACGGTGAGGATTTCATGGGATGGTAGGGCAACAACGTTGTTTAATCTTGGTGTGTGATATAGGCTAGGGAAGACTAGCTTGGACAAGGGATTTTAGCCCCCCCCCCCGGGATCCGATGCAAGGACTCTGAGACTACCGAATGACCAAGTGAGACCACATTTATTTTAGGGTAGAGATCCTAGGGAAGGTACATGCATCATCATGATTGTGTTTTAATTGATTAGGGTGTTATGGGAAAAAAATTGAAATAATGTGATAAAATAAAACCTTGAGAATTTCCTTACTACTTGGGCTTAGGTGATCCTTGTTTACTGTACAGCTATGGCACCTGGACGTCGTCCCCAGGTGGCTCAGACGGCATAGGCCCATCAGATTCAGGTGGTCGATCAGTTGAGGATTGACCGATAGGAGGAAGATATCCAGTTGTAGAAGACTATCTATTCATTCCAGTGGGAGAACCTCAAGAAGTACGAGGGTAGTACTACGGATACAGAGACGGAGGGGTGGCTTGAGGAGCCAGGGATCACTTTTACCATGATCTGTGCTCCGAGGGAGTACTGGGTTCCCCTAGTAGTCAGTCATCTGAGAGGTACAACATGACAATGGTGGATGATCTTCCTCAGAAAGAGGATAGATGTAGAGGTTCCATGGGCTGACATTGAGAAGGAATTCCGAGAGGAATTCCTTTCTTCCATGATCAAGTTGGAGATGCGACAGGAGTTAATCTCTCTTCAGGAGGGGAGTTTGTTAGTACGAGAGCTAGGGATCAAGTTCAAGGATCTCCTATGATTTTCTCTGGATCTCTTTCCGGATGAGGATTCTCAGGCATGACGTTTGGAGGAGGCACTTTTTCCTTCTCTCCAGTATGATGTCACCCCATCAACCTTTCGACGTACATGGTGGTATAGAAGAAGGAAAAGGTTGTATAGAGGATGCACTCGCTGGGAGGTGCACCACGAGAGGGGATCCAGCCAGGTTCGTCGAAGGGGAAGGCAGTCAGCAGCATGTCTCCTGTGACAGGACCTTCCAGGTTCAGGCCTGTGGGGAGCATCCCCCAGCAGTTCTAGTTCAGATATTCGGGTCCTCGTCCCTTTTTTACGAGCCTAGGACCGATGTTTTTTTCTTGTGGATGTTTCAGGGATGTTCAGAGTCGATGCCCGACCCGAGATCAGTACGGTGGAGGTGGGCAGGTTCAGCGCCCACCTCAGCAGCACCAGTTGCCGGTGAGGCCCTTCCAGCAGCAGCAGGACCATGCTCCCCTGAGGGCAGACTTTGTAGGAGGAGGCTAACCTCAGGGTTCTCCTTAGGGACCTTGACCAGGGTGTGGTCGGGGAGGTGGACCACATCAGAGAGGCAGAGGATCTGGGTATGGACAATTGCATGCAGCAGAGTTGGAAGCTCTAGTGGGACCATAGGTGGTGCAAGGTACGATTTTTTTATTCAGCACTCTAGTTTATGCTTTGTTCGATTCAGGAGCTTCGCACTCCTTTGTTGCACCTGGTCTAGCCCCTACTTTGGGACTATATGTAGAGAGACTTTCCATACCACTGGTGTTGAGTACACCAGTTGGAGGCCAGATCAGTGTATCTTGTGTTTTCTAGGAATGTGGGATGATGTTGGGACCACATCGATCTTGTGGGGACCTTCTTCTATTACATATGTAGACATACAATGTCATCCAAGGCATCGACTGGTTGTTTTCTGTTAGTGTCGTTATCGACTGCTTCCGGAGAAGATTCATGTTCTCCGACGTGCATGGGCAGCATGTTGCTTTTGTTGGTGAGAGGAGCTATCAGGTGGGATGCCGGTGTGTGGAGCCTCTCCTTTCTTTGTTAGGCGGGTAATCAGTGGTTCCAGCTGATGATGAGATGATGGATGTCCCAGAGGTTGTTGGGGAGTTCCTCAATGTTTTTTCCGAGGAGGTTGTGACTCTACCCCCCCCCCCCCCCCGATGTGATGTGGAGTTCACGATAGACTTACAGCCTAGTGCTCGTCCGATTTCGATGGCCCCTTATCAGATGGAACCTTCAGAGTTGCGGGAGTTGCAGATTCAGATTGATGATCTAATGGAGAAGAGTTTTTTTCGACCCCGCGTGTCGCCGTGGGGTGCTCTAGTTTTGTTCGTAAAGAAGGCAGAAGGTGGTCTCAGGCTATGCATAGACTACCGAAGGTTGAATCAGGTAATGGTCAAGAACCGTTACCCCCTTCCGAGGATAGATGATCTCTTCGAGAAACTGAGGGGAGAAGGTTGGTTTTTTAAGATTGATCTATGATCGGGATATCATCAGCTGAGGGTGAAGGATAGTGACATCTCAAAGACGGCTTTCAGGTGTAGGTATCGGCACTTCAATTTTGTTGTAATGCCGTTTGGAGTTAAAAATGCACCGGCCATGTTCATGGGACTTATGAAATTTGTCTTTAGAGAGTTTTTGGACCAGTTTGTCATTGTGTTTATCGATGACATCCTGATCAACTCAAGATCAGAGGAGGAGCACGTTGAGCATCTCAGGGAAGTTTTGGAAGTCCTTCGACACCACCAGCTTTATGGGAAATTTCCGAAGTGTAAGTTCTTGACGCATGAAGTAAACTTCCTTGGGCACGTGATGTCATAGCATGGAGTGTCAGTGGACCCATCGAAGGTGGCGACAGTTGTTTCTAGGGCAGCACCCAAGAGCGTGGCAGAAGTTCGTAGTTTCCTGGGGTTAGCAGGTTACTATCGGAGGTTCATTTCGGATTTCTCTTGAGTTGCTGCTCCATTTACAGCTTTGACTAGGAAGAACCAAGTCTTCCTATGGAGCAAGCAGTGCCAGAAGGCTTTCGACTACCTGAAGGAGAAGTTGGATAGTGCTCCCATACTCAGGTTTCCAGAGGAAGGGTTGTTGTATGAGGTGTTTTGTGATGCATCTGGCCTTGGTCTGGGGTGCGTGATGATGCAGAAGAAGGGAGTGATCTGTTATGGGTCTAGGCAGTTGCGCCCTCACGATCGTAACTATTCCACCCATGACCTGGAACTTGCAGCAGTAATGTTCGCATTGAATTTGTGGCGACATTACCTCTTTGGGGAGCGCTTTGTGGTCTTCTCAGATCACAAGAGCCTACATTATATCTTCTATCAGCATGACCTGAACTTTCGGCAGCGGATATGGGTTGTGTTTCTCCACAACTATGACTTCGAGATCTCTTACACTGAAGGTAAGGGAAATGTTGTAGCTGATTCCCTAAGCAGGAAGTCTCATAAGGAAGTGGTTCAAGAATCCGCTGATGCTTGAAAAGCGATGGGAGAGTTTGTCACATTGAATTTGGATGCAAGGGTAGAAGGTGTTAGAGGATGTTTGTTTCAGATGACGGGGCATTCCACCTTGTTGTAGCAGGTGGAAGATTCTCAGTGGGGGGACTCTGAGGTGGAAGTAATTCGGGATTGTGTCGATCAGGGAAATTCTCCATAGGGATGGTCAGAGGACAGCCGACATCAGATGCTTTTCCATGGAAGGTTGTTTGTTCTGGAGACGATGTGTGAGGTAGTTCTCCATGAGTTCCATAGATCAGACTTGCGGGTTTATCCAGGAGTTTCAAAAATGTACTGAGGCATGAGGGAACAGTTTTGGTGGCCCAAGGTGAAATGGGTTGTGGCAGATTTTGTGGATAAATGGCTAGTGTGTCAGTAAGTGAAGGCTGAACACGATGTTCCCAGTGGTTTGTTGCATCCTTTTGATGTCCTCAAGTGGAATGGGGATGACATCTCGATGGACTTCTTCACAGGACTACCCAGTCCTCAGGGAGGTTATGATGTTATCTGGGTAGTGGTGGATCGTCTGACGAAATCATCTCACTTCTTAGCAATTAAAGAGTCAAGAACGGTGAGTACCTTAGCACAGAGGTACGTAGATGAGGTGGTGCATTACCATGGAGTTCTGAAGAATATCATCTCAGACCGGGATACTCGGTTTACCTCACGATTTTGGAGGGGGTTAAAGCATGATTTTGGCACCCAGCTACACCTTAGCACAACTTTTCCACCCCCAGACCGACGGGCAGACAGAGCGGACTATCTAGACATTGGAGTACATGATGCGAGCATGCATTATGGATTTCAGAGGATCATGGGTACGACACTTGACTTTAGTAGAGTTTTCCTACAACAACATCTTCCACTATACTATTGGCATGGCACCATTTGAGTCTTTGTATGGAAGACCATGTCGTTCACCCATTTACTGGGTAGAGGTTGGTGAGACAGGTACTCTTGGGAAAGAAGTAGTGCATTGCACCACAGAGAATGTCCAGCTTTTATATGAGAGGATGAAGGCGCCTCAGGACCGACAAAAGTCTTATGCTGATCATCGGAGGAGGCCCTTGGAGTTCGAGGTGGGAGATCAAGTGTTCATTAAGGTTTCCCCTCGACGGGGGCAGAGGAGGTTTGGGAAGGGGAGTAAGCTCTCCCCTAGGTTCATCGGACCTTTTGAGATGCTGAGGTGAGTCGGTGGGGTGGCATATCCGCTGGCCCTACCACCTCAGTTGAAGAAGGTTCATGACATCTTCCACGTCTCCCAGCTTCGCCGGTACTTACACAAAGACTCTCACGTTATCGACAGGTGAGAGTTAGATATGGGAAACGACACGACCATTGAGGAACGACCAGTCAGAATCGAAGATTGTAAAGAGAAGGTGCTCTGTGGATGAACCATTCCCTTGGTTCGTGTGTTATCGAAGATTGGAGGCGTCGAGGAGAGAACTTGGGAGACGGGAGGCCCAGATGCACGCTCAGTACCCGGAGTTGTTCTGACTTATTTTTTCATTACTCTGTATTGTTGGCATATGGAATGCATGGCTTGTCGGTTATGATACATTTTTTCCATTGTTCTCTAGAAGTGTGTAACATGTCCAGGAATGTGGGGAAGGGAAAAACCTGATCCTTAATCGAGATGTATTAATGAGGATGTGATTAAACATGTATAGGCGAGTCAATGTCGCCTAACCGGATAATATCTAGACATATGAAAAGGAATTTTCCCCAACCCACGTGTTCGGGCAGTGTGTGGGTTGTGCGGTGTTGGGGGCAGTGTGAGTTGAAAAAATCTTAATGTTTGGAAGTGGGAAGACCCGATTCTTAATCGAGATGCATTAATGAGGATGCGATTAAACAAGTGATGGAAAGTCAGTGCCGCCTAAAGCGGATAATATCTCTACATAGGAGAAGGAATTCCTAACACCTATGATTAGGGTTGTTGGTTTGGTTCCTCTTATAACGAGGGCCCAAAGAGGTATCTTGTTGGGTTCCTTTGGGTTGGATTTTGAATTCTTGGGGAAGAGAATGTTTTAAGAGGTATCTGATGTAATGGCCCGGACCTCTCCGGCCCATTCCTTTGACAAAAATAGGTTCTTTAAGTGTTCTGGAGGGTAAAATGTACTTTTCCCACAATTTTCAGAATTTTGTAAGTACACGCCGGGTAGTGTGAGTACACGCCATGTACCCCCCTCGTCAGGTATACCCCATGTTGAAGGTCGTGTCCTTGCCATGTGAAATAAATGGGTACACGCCATGTACCCAATACTATACGCCATGTAGTCTCTCCCCGCATACGCGTTACCCTCAAACTGTGTGTTGACCAGTCAACGGTCATGTGCCATGTTGGATCTGTGTCCTTGCCGTGTGAAATAAATGGTTACACGACATGTACCCAATACTACACGCTGTGTAGTCCCTCCCCGCGTACGCGTTACCCTCAAACCATGTGTTGACCAGTCAATGGTCGCGTGCCGCATTGAAGGCCGTGTTGGAAGTCGTGTGGTGGACGCGTGAAATGGCCAAGTATATCTCGTGTACCATTAAGTACACACTATGAAATTTTGTTTTTCAGGCCTCTAAAAGGAGGGGTACCCTCCTCCTTTTCAACACACCCCTCTCCTCCCCATTCCTCTGAGAAGAGCTCTCCCAAGAGACTCAAAGGATCTTTTTATTCTATAACATCTTCGTCTAAGCTCTAATTTACGATCCATCGGCGGCCATGGGATCATAACGACGAGGAGGAACATCTGATCTTAGATATGTTTTCACTCCTTCGACTTTCCCTTCCCAGTTTCCACCCGAGGAGGTTTTTCCAAGTTTTGACATAAGTGAAGAATGCTGACGAACGTCTTCTAAAGTTGATCCAGGGGAGCGTTGTGATCAGAACCTGTTGAGGTAGGGATCTTACCTTCATCTCTCTAAATTGTTCATCATGTGGGGTGGGTATCCTCTTGTTTTCATGAGAAACGACTAAAACATTAAAAGAATATAATAACTGGTTAAGGAAAGGGGATGGGGAAGTTGTTATGTTATATCCTTTTATTTTTTTATGATTTGAATTGAATAGGATAATGCCTACGGAAAATCACGGTTGTTGGGGTCCTTTGCTTGCGCAATTAAATACTGCCCTATCTTTCTAGACCATTATGGATGGAAACTTCATGGAATGTGGAATTTGGATAATCACGTAAAGTTGGATGATTAAATGAAAATCTGGAACCCTTGTGTGATCACCTCAGTTGAACTAAACTTAAATAATGAACATGTGGGTGTTGGCTTGGATACATGGCATGTGAAGGGGGTGTTATTGTGGGTTGTTGTGGATCAAGTAAGCAGTGGGGCTGCGGTTGGGTTGGTTGTGGGTTGGTGTGAATGCTATGTTAGTGATGGGAAACTGGGCTGTGATGAACGGTATCAAGGGATGATGATGTATGGTTTGGTTGTAGTTATGGTGGTTGGCAGCGGGACTGCATGGATGGGTTTGAATGTGAGCTAACTATGGGTTGTGATTAATAAAAGTAGAAAGGTTAATGAATGGTGGGGAATGATTGTAGAATGGGAATAATAATTAATGGGGTTGGTTGGTTAATAAGAAGGACTTGGTTGTGTTGCTTGTCTTTTCCTAACTTGATTTGTGGATGACATGGATATGTTTTACGAATGATCGTTGTGGTTAGTTATGGATAGTTTCCCAGTAGTAAAGGAACTAATAAACTGATTCTGTTGAAACATGAAAACCTAAATGGGGGTGGGGTTTTTTTTATGCATGCTTTGTAGTAGTAGTGCCAAGGCACGTGCTCACCTCTTGGATTAGAATCCATAGGTTGCGATGAGTGTTTGGTATATATATATATATATATCTGTATCGTTGTGTTTTATCGCACCACACCCATGTTGAGCACTTAGTGCCGAACACTCCCATTTCATGGGAGAGGGTGTTTTCCCCTTAGTTACTAGCTCCTTCCTCCTCCTTCTTCCCTCGGCTGTGATGGCTTGAGGTGACCATACACCCAAGAATCTTCAGGTAGGTTTAAATTGGGGTGGTTTAGCCCAAGACTCTTCGGGTAGGTTTTACTATTTCCCAAGAACCTTCGGGATGAGCCCCAGGTGTGTGCGGGCTGGATACGTGGTTGTGAGTCCAGGGTGTGTGCGGGTGAGATACCTGGTTGTGAGGCCCAGGTGTGTGAGGGCGGGATACGTGGTTGTGAGTCCCAAGTGTGTGCGGGCGGGATACGTGGTTATGAGGCCCAGGTGTGTGCGGGCGGGATACGTGGTTGTGAGGCCCAGGTGTGTGCGGGCGGGATACCTGGTTGTGAGACACAGGTGTGTGTGGGTGGGATGTGTGGTTCTTGAGGCCTAGGTGGGTGTAGGTGGGAAGAGTGTGGTAGTGTCCAGACATTCACCATTAGGAAGAGCAGCTAACTAGTGGGAAATAGTGTGGGTTACCCAATACTCTTGTTCTTATATACTACTACCTGTTGTGATTGTGTTTTTGGTGAGTTTGGATGGTGAGGTTGGGTGGATAGAATTCCTTGCTAGGTTTCTTTTATTGTTCTCATGGGACACTAGGATGTCTCCCCACTTGGGCATGAGAGCATTAGGTTCCCCTACTGAGTATACTTGTATTCTATCCCTATGTTTACTTTCAGGTTTCCAGGAGAACTACCAGGGCCATGCAGGACCCTACTAGTCGGGACAGTTGGAGTTTCTGCAGTTTGTTGTACTTTTTTCTTTTGGTATTGTCCTTTTTGAGCTTTCTTGTACTTGTACCCTGTTTCAGAACTATTTATACATGCATGTTGGATTGTTTTGTGTTTATTTCTATACACTTGTTCTTTTCCTTTTAGTGGTTGACTTGTTCTATTTCCCAATCTTAAATAATAATAAAAAAGGTTAATGCCTCCCATATTTGTGAAGACTCATACCCTTAGTGTTATTCGCCACCCCGGTGTCTACTGGAGGCGGGACATGGGGGTTATTATCTCCCTTTCACCATTGCCAGCTCAGGAGGGGCATCTTTGGTGGGAGGTGGTCGTGACAAAATATATTTTACTGAACAAAGAAATTGAATTGGAAATGATGATCAATAATTTTATTAGAAGAAGAAGTTGATAACGTTGATTTCATGAAAGGTTTTATCGTGAATATTTCTGAAAAAGAGTTCTCATAGTATGATGGATAATTCCTTATTTTTTTAAAGAGAATAAGTTTCTATAATTTATGTGATGTTAATACTACTATTGTGTATCTAAGATATAATATAATATTTAGTATATAATTAGATGAAATCAATTGAAATAGTTGAAAAAATATTATCAATGACGGAATATGACTTCCAATGATGGTACAAATGGTTCTGTTTAGGAATTAAGAGATAATATAGATAATCATATGGTGGATTTGGTGAAAAAGGATCACAAATTAGTTTATTGAAACATTAATGAACTATATAAATGACAAAAAAACATGATAATAGAGGATCATGGTGGGTGATAGATTGTTCATTTAATTCTAATAATGTGAAATAACATAAAAAATATTTAATATCATATAGAGTCATTATAATGACCTAATCAATAGTATATACCACATAATAGAAGAGTGTATCATTATAAATATAAGAAACCATATCTCATATGAAATAAATTAAATATATTTAAATTAATCCAATGAACATAAGTTCTAAATTACAAAAAACAATAACCCCAAAAGGCATCAACATAAAGTATATTCCTTAGCCATGAATGATTTAATTCACCCCCCTAATGATTGAATCATCAAATATATCTCTATATAAAATTAATCTACAAATAACATATCCTACAAAAAGAATATAAAAATACATCTACAAAATAAGGAATAGAAAATATTTCACTGTAAAATAAAACAGAACTCACATAATCTAATACAACACAAAACATGAAGGTAAATCCATAATCAATAAAAATATTATTTAATATCTAATAAACCATCAATCCAATAAAATGATCAACCATAAAATTGAAATGTAAAACCGAGGTGTTGTTCTAGTGAACTAAAATGTCTTATCATATAATCCGGTTTAGATATAATTAAATTAAAATAAATATCAACAATGTATCATAACATTCGTAGTATAATTGTATATTTAAATTATATAAAAGAGGCACATTTCTACTCATAGAATCTAATATATAACTATATAATCTAATAAATTCAATAATACATCAGAATATAAGATATGAAATATAAAATGGAATAAGAACCCATAATCACAAGTGTCCACAAGAAACAATATTGCTAAAATAATATATATATAATAGACAACTTGAAACAGAACAAAAAAATAGATAATTTTATTACTCATTATTTAACATCGTTATCATTAAAAATAAATAAAAAGATAAAAAATCATTTACTAAGGTAATAAAAAACATGAAATAGGAAACGATAACTAGTCAATGAGATAAGGTCATCTACTTGTAAAAAAGTATTCCTAACCAATCTAGGACTACTCACACACTTCCATCTAATTAGATGACACCATAAATTACATGAAGATTCATTCCCAATACCATATATGGATTAATATGGTCTTTTATAACTAAATATACATTATAGGTTCTAAATAAAACTACAAAATCTTTATAACAATTCAAGTGAAGGATTAATATTGTTTTTTAGTCTATAAAGTTGTGAAATTACATATAGTGTTAATAATAAAACAAGTTCAAATCAAATTAATATTAATGATAATATTATATGGATTCAAATTCATTATAATACATTTATATCATTATCTAATTCAAAAACAAAATTTATAGATACTAACTTATTTTCTTTATATTATTTTGTTTTATTTAAATGTGAAAATTAAAAGTTTAAAAATTTTATTTAATGAATACGTATTAATTTTCAATATCTATATGTAGAGTTAATATTTTTTTTATTTTTTTTATTTTTATTAAATGGTAGATTATTTGGTGATTAGTAAAAAATAGACAATTTTGTTTAAAATAATAAATTGCATTAAATTTTTTAATAAGTAAAATCTTGTTTTGGAGGGTTTTTAAGTAAAATTATTCATGTTTTAATTACCATAATATAACTAATTCTATATATATGTATAAGATATATAATTTATGTTTTTATAAGCTCTTATTTAGGTTTAGATATTGATTTTATTAGAAACTAATTTTGGTTGAGATTTTAAGGATTATATAAAAATAAATTTATTTGCCTTTTATCAAATGAATTATAAAAATTTATATCAATTTTTTAATTAGTTGTTGAAAATATATCATTGATCCCAATTTCAATTATGATAATAATAATTATTAAACATGATAGATCTTTTTCACCTTAGTAATGGTTAAAAAACGTTAATTATGGTTGTGACTGTGATTTGTAGTGACAAATTCTTATATAAACTCATATTAGATAACATTGTTTTGATCACTATAATATATTCATATAAATCTTGTTGATTTTTGGAAATAGTAAAAAGTATAATACATTTAAAATATTAAAAATAAATTAATAATTAATAGATTGTCACTCCCCTTGGAAAAAAAGGAAACCCACAATCTTATATTATTCACAAAATTGGTGATTCTAATCCATTAATATCCTAGCCAAATATATTCCCAAGTTACCTACCCATGTATTATATATTCTATTCCCCCTAGATAAAATTCCATGAATTCATATGGTGTAACTCAAAGGATGTTTTCCAAATAATATATATATCTATTAATCTTATTAATTCACATAGATTTCTAATTATACCACATTCAAACCTATCAAAACCATCGAGATATAATAGCATAAAAATATGAAATTTACATAACTAATATTATTTCTATGATAAAGTGCTTTTCAACTCCTTTTCAAAACAAATAGATTATGATAACAACACTAGTGTGTACGTCTTGGTGAAAACCTTAAAGAAGAAATGTGATTGTTTTATTATAATAAAATATTACGGATAAATATTAATATGAATTTTGATAAATATATATGATATTTAAGACCTAATTGTTATTTATAAATGATATTATAATCCATACCATCATACATTTCATCTATTAAAAAATTATAACATCTATTGTGCATATGTATGGACTACAACCTCCATGAAGGGATGTGATTCTTTTTTCATATACAAATTTCATGCACTGAAGTAATAAGGAAACAATTAAATAAATTTTATATATCTAAAATTTTTATTATTCATTACAAATAATGTATTCTCTTATTTTTTTCATTTCAAGGAATCTAAAAAGTAAAAACGTTTTTTGAGAGTATTTATGTACTAAATTTTCAATGAAACAATGTTATTTATTTTGCATGACATACATATTATAATGGTTTTGAATGTATATTGAATGTTTAAAATTGATAAATAATACAGGAATATTATTTAGTGTAAATTGAAATATTTCTCCGTTAGGAATATTCAACACCCTCATGTTATTGTAATGTCATAATCCAAAATATCAGAAAAATATCTTATGACATTATTTTATTTATTAACTGCACAATACATGGTAATAAATTAAATAAATATTATTATAATATTGGAATAAAAATGATTTTTAGTTTATTTTAGTATTAATATATATAAGTCATACATGAGTTTCAATACATAGATGGAGATATAATCATTAAGCATTTAGTGTACTTTTGAAAATATTATTTTAATTTTTCATTTCTTCTCATTTATATCCATGTCAAGTATCATTGATTTTTTAAATAAATTATCATTTAAACAGTAATGGTTTTTATGTTTATTTGAATATAATCTAATTTTTTTAGCTATTTTTCATTTTTTCTATATGACTCATTTTTCTTTCATAACAATATTTCATAAAGAATGATTTCCTTAACATAGATAGCATGGATACATTTTCTTGTGGTCATATCCCTCAATGTGTATCATCATTCATTTATAATTTTGAAGGGTTTATTAAAAAAATACTATATTCATTTTCCTATTTAAATTTTTAGTGTTTTGAAAGTAAAAATTATTTTTTTCTCACTTTTATGTGATACACGAAAGTGATTCTACATATGCATTAAAATTTAGAACCCTTTGTTTCAGGAATGAAACCATTTAATTATTATTTTTGAGTATTTAATGTTTATGGATTTTGTTTGAGAGAGTTTGGAGAATTTTTTAGTGGTTTTTTATATTTTCTAAAGGATCGTCATTTCTGAATGGTTGGGAAGAATAATTCGAAGCCTACAAGAAAGACTTCACAATGAAACAGGTGGTTAAGGGATGTTGTACGAGTGGCACACAATCTTTTTAAACCATTGGTATGACTAATAGAAAATTTTCCTCTTTAGACAATGGTATTTGGATTGTCTAGTTAAATGTGTGGATACTATGTGAGACAATAGTTTGAGGTTCCCACTTAGGATAATAGCTAGCACACTATTCGCCAATGTTTTCTTAACCATGTGACTTACCAGGAACGGGTTCAAAGTGAGATTCAAAAAATTTGGATCTCGCACATTTTGACCTCTATGTACCTCATTGTTACCCCTATGTGGGTCTAAACTGATATTTGGTCTTACCAAACACTATGTAGGCTTCTTCCATGGATCCAGAGGCCATAAAAAGGATTAGTATCATGATTTGGAGAAATATTCTTATTTTAAGGGATCATTTATGGTTGTTCATTGTTGGTTTCATTAGATCTACATCTCCCTCTCTATCTATTTATTATATATATGTATGGTGTGGATAGATATATGATAGTTTATGAAAAATATGATTAGTTTTATCCTTTTTTATTATAGAGGAAAAGACCCATGTTGGGGTTTGGAGTTTTAACCCTATTTGGATAGCGTTTTCATGTTGCTCTTTATATTCCCCATAAATCTCAAGGTAGGTTTATTAAATATCAACTCTGTTATTAAGTACATTATGTAATATTTTTAAAATAAATTTTTCCATGTATTTGGTTGTAAAATTGATTTGAATTTATTCTTAGAAACCAAATTTTGTTATGGTCAATATAATTCAGTAAATTAGGCTTCTTGTCGACATTGGATTTTGTAAATTGATTCTTAAATGATGATTTAAACATGATTGATTATTTTTGTTTCATTGAAACCGTTTTTCAAAAAATGGATTGTATTATTGAAATGATATGTTTTAAAAAGTTTTCAAGAATTTTATCATTTTATTGAAATTGTTGAAATGGTTGTTTTAGCATTGGGTTTTTGTATAATGTTTGTGTGAGTTCATGTGCACTAAGAAAGTATAAGCGTAAAGAGTCTCCTGATTATTGGTGGTTTGGATAAGGGTTACAATAATTCTCTATTAAAATGGTCAATTATGAAGTTCCCCCAATCATATTTGGGATGCATAAAGGTTTGGGGATTCCCATGTCAAAATGTAATGTTTATAAAGAAAAATTAATGTGTATATGTGTGGGTTATGTATTGGAATGAGTTCTTCCAAATGTAATGAGTTATTCCAAATTAAATGATTTATTACAAAAGGAATTTATGTAATGGTTTGAGTACATTGTTTAATTAACTTCTATGGAACTTTTTATTTGTTTAGAGAAAACTGTTTCACTATGTATCTTTTTGTATTGAGTTATATATTTATTTTATTTTTTTAATAAAAATTGTTTTATATAAATGTGATAACATGTTCTATCCTAGTGTCCAGAGAAGGTAAATCTTTGGGAAAAAGATTATGAGATTTATTAAACACCCCTACTTTGGTGTGTTGGGGATTTTTCAAACTTATATTATTAAGACATAGGAAAAGGTAAAGTATCAAACATCATTATAACTAATTTGTGACACTTGGGAATTTTTGTAGAGTGTCAGTATGGATCATGTTTAATGCTTTGGATTTTATTGTTTGAGTCATTGAGTTTTTTCTTCTATTGAGTACATTTATATTGTAGTCTTCTGCTATAGTACATTGTTTTTTTATGATTTTGATGAATGAAATGTTGATTTATGATTCATTTTAATCTTGAATAATATAATAGTTTTCTTGGTTATGGAATGTTTGGTTGGTTATTTTATTTTCAAATAGAAATTATGCGACATGTGTATTAAATCACTTAGGAAATAATTTCTATCATTTGGCATCATGGGGATATCTCTTCAGTAAAAGTAATGTTCCACTTTTTCCTCAATCTAATTAGGAGGGTAAGGATGTTAAAAAATATAATAATTTAGTATATAATATAGTGGAAATTTAATAATAATTGTGTTTTATTTATCTTATGGTAGTTTTTCATTATTGATAATGATGATTATGCTCGATATTACTCTCGGATATATTCGTTAAGGGTTTATTATTAGAATGATTTAATATGGAAATAACATAATGGGTTATGAAAATTATATATGTTATTTAAATATGGGGTTTGGTGTTCATAATTATCTTGGGACCTCTAATAACTGGGGGGTTGAATCAGTGGTGGACATTTTTAATTTAATCATTATGAAATTATCATATTTAACTTGTAAAAGATCCATAATCGAACTTCTATAATAAAACTCAAAAAAAACCCAATGATAAGAGTGTAAAGAAGGAATGACTGATTTAAATTCTGAGACATATGTGTGGAAATATAAATCTTTTCTATTGTGACTCCAATCATTCAATGAATATTAACTATTACTAATAGCTTATTAGAATATTGATCCAACACCCATTACACTTCTTATCACTCTTAATAGAAATGAATGTACTCAATACCATTAGTTAAAAAAAGTTTTTTTTAAAGAGAAAAAAAGATAACAAATAGTGTAAACCCATATCCCACAAGTAAATCATGAAAATTCCATCTGATTTATTTTAGATGGTAATTTATTTTTAATGAACTCATCCCATTTATATTAAAACATCTTTTGATGTGCCTTAATAACATTAATAAATTTACAATCATATATGCTTTATTATTATAAACAAACTGACACACCATAAAATCTAATCCAAAATTACTCTACTATATAATTTATTTTTACTCTCAATTTAATACTCTCCCTAATTATATGATTGAGTCAAATATAATAACTACATCTACCACTAATATTAACTTCTCTGGTAACTCATTATATCATGAAATCTATAACAATTCTTATTTTTTCACTGGTGTACCATGTCATGTACAATCACACTTTTTACCCTATTTATATTGGTTTTCCAATGTGGATATAGGGGGAACCCATTAATTTTTTACCACTTAGATGAAATTTTTTTGAAGAATATTTAAGTATTTTATGTATCAATGAATCTTCATGAACTTTCATTATGACTCCAATGATTATAAAGTTTCCCCAAACATACATAAACTCATATGTTAATGAATTTATATTTTTTTATTTATCAAATTTCAATGAAATCAAATTGAAAATGAAGCATGTCGATTTTTTTATATTGAATAGTAATTATTTGAGTTTTGTAATGTTTGGTAAAAAAAAATTCTTTTTAATTATTTCAGATGTCCTCTATATAGTGACAAAACATCTCCTCTCTACTTTTATTCTTCTGGATAACTTTTTCATGTTATCCTTCCTAACCTCAAACATCAGGAAACTCGTAGATATAAAAACAAAATATGGTTTATCATCTATTAATTATCTATCTGATATTATTTCTAGTTAATGGTATAGTAATTTTGGATCTGTTGGATCCTTTTTTTACCATTTTACTCCCTTTAATAGTGCACTCCATAACATAATATCATCAAACATCATTCAAAATGAGACAAATATTCACTATAACAACATTATAATTTTTCCATAATGGATAATCCTATATTGATTTTTCTTACAATGTTGTAAAATCTAGTGACTCATAACAAATAAGCAATATATTTTCATATCCCTTTTTTTATTTTTTCCCCAATAGGTTTTCATGGATAAAATATTGAATTATGAATTAATGATTTTTCAATAACCCTTGTTTTACCAATAGTTAAAATTTTATAATTTCAAGTATTCTAATAAAAAATTACCATTTAGATTTCCTAAAACTATTTTTATAGAATACATATTTAATCATGTTCGTATGGGGGCCAATGAAAAACTTTATACAAAAAATTGTGTTGTAAATTTATCCCTACATACTTCATATACTGTAGAATATCTATCAACTTCCATGTATTCAATTTTATTTTATCGATGATATATTTCTATTAAAGTTTCTTTGAACAACATTAAACTACTCCCCCATAATAATCTTTTCATTCAATGAACTCCTATCATGTTACACATCCCATATAATTTAAAAAGTAAATTTCTACATCATCATCCAATGTCCGTCTAGAAAATGATGACTAAAACCATGTATATGGTTGATTTCATCTTGTAACAAGGATGATCCTATTTCATATTATTCAAATTAATGGATCATGATATTTTTTTGATGTTGAAAATTATGTAAACATCCTATAATCATTTGATTTTATTGTATAGTTTCTTAAAAATGTTAAAAAATAATCCAAAACCAACGGTAGTGACATCTTAAAAAACATCTTAAATGATCCAATAAATTCATTCTCACTTGTTTAATAGAAAAATTTCAAAATGTGTTGTGAAAGAACATAAAACATTATTAAAAAACATAAAAAATATTTTCAATCTCCCATTTTTTATTTTTTGTGGGCACCCATAATTTTTTTTGTGGAAATATCATTTTTAGAAATAATATTTTCAAACATCTCTTATATCAACATTATTTCCACATTTATCAATTTATAACTATTATATAATATAATATAATAACACCATACTACATCATAATTTATTTTGTTCCAATGCATTCAATATGATTGAGGTATGAAAATTTTTGGCCATTTGAGGATAAAGTATCCCTAAATATTATCTTCTTAACTATTCTATCAATTATTTTTTCACTCGCCAAATATTTATGATATTAATAGAATTTGATTCATAAAAAATATTTATGAAATTTATTATAGTTTCATTACATTATATAACCAATTTTAAACAAATTTTGAAGAACATATGTGTTATTTCCTTGACGAATGTTTGAATTTATTTTTGATGGGTGAACTTGTTAATGCAGCCTCAATTACAAAATTAATTATTTTGGAATATCAATGGAGAAAACATCGGAAATTTGATATCTTTTATAAATTTAATCATGTATATCCTCACCACCACAAACTCTATTATATATGAATTGAAATTTAATGAAAATTTTGTTTGATTTGAAATTTTTTATATGGTTTTTAAAATAGAAATTGTACATAGACTATTAAAATCAATCTTAAATAGTTATGAAACATTCACCACAAAATCCTTTAACTGAACTATTATCTAATTCATTTGTTTATATGAATTTTTGGAGGCAAAATATTCTAAACTCACATTATAGAATTTAACTACACATCTTTTTATACAATTCCATCCAACAAAAAAATTCCCCCATGAAAGGTGTTCCTCTTCAAATTATTGTTTTATCATTTCAATATCAAACACATGTATAATGAATGTGTCCAAGAATGTACATATCACATCATATTTTATACTATGACCCATATGATATAATTCCATTATAATATTGTAATTTTCTATGTTTCTAGAATTTTTGATTCTATTATATGACATTAATATCTTCAACACAATGTATCAGACTAAATAATCTATATACTTGATTGTGGAAGATGATAAAAACTTCACATCAATATCTAGATACATCTACTATTCACATTTTTATGTGAATTATCACTACTCATTTTCATGTAAATATTTATAGGAGTTTCAAAATATTTGGATTCGACCATGAAAAAAAAATTTAAATCTACATTACAAACTTTTCATGAGATTATTAAATAAATATTTTACTTTTATAATCTTATATTCGAAAAATTTTATTTTCTTCCAATTGAAATATCAGTGTTATTTTTTATTTCTTTAAAAAAATTAAAAACATTATATATATACCATAAAAAAAGTTATTTTATTAACATAAAAATATCAAGGATGTTGAGTTCATCTCTATTAAATATTTTTTAAACTTTTCCATTTACAAATATCAATTTTATCCTGTTATAATCATTATTTTTGTACTAAGTACATAGAAAATATATCAAACTATACAATTTATTGTTAAAATTACACATCATTGATACATATTTATTAAATATTAACCTACAAGTATGTTCAACATTATATTTTAACTCAATTACACCATTTAATAAAGATAAACTAACTTTTATCTAATACATATTATTACAATAATGTGGAGAGACAACCAATAATAATATTATTGTTTCTAATATAATAACATGGACAAATTTTTCATCATAATATAAAATTTCATTGTTTGAGTATCCTTTGCATTCAATCTATTCATTATTTCTGCGAATTTCTTTATTTACAAAGGTAATTTTTCTATACACCCACTATTTTCATTTAAAATTATTTCTAGCTGGTAATGAAATAATTACCCTATAGTAATTACTCTCAATATAATATAAATATTGATTCACAGAATCTAACCTCTATTTATGTTAAATATCACATAAAACTAATATAATTTATACAAGTTGGACAAGTGATATTTTATTTTTTAATCTTAATATTCTTATGGTTTTCTGTAGAAATATATGATTTCAAATGATGGTATTAGCTCAAAAATAACATTTTAATAGTAAAAAAATAGATATTTTCTTATAAAAATAATTTAATCATAAAATGAATTATCTTATATTAATATATTTTATTAATAACTTTCATCTTCAATATTTTTATTTTCAATGAATTTTTTCAATTTATCACCTATAACATTTAAAACACCTTTCTATGGGTATTTATTTTTTTAACAAATTCACATCATAATAATCCTCAAAACTTTTAAAATTTTAATTCCATGATTTATAAATTCTTTCATTTAATGAATATCATATGAAAAATATTTCACCTTTTTTTTGTAAAATTTTTTAAGATTTATATTTTATTTTATATGAAATCAGGGACTCAAAATAAGAGATAATTTATTTAATCTATACACATATAAAATGAATCAAATTGAGTCTTTTTTGTACTAGAATGATAAAAAAAAATATTATATGAACAACATTATTAATGTATTCTCTCGAAATATTCATAGAATGATTACAGTTTTCTGCATTGTTTTCATCTTATTCAATTAACCTTTTATCATTGCATTCCATAACAACAATAGTTGTTAGAAACAATGAGCCATTTATTGGTGTGTAAATCAATTTTTCATCAGATATATTTTTATATAATTTATTATTTATTCACTTCATTTTCAAATTCTAGGTATCACTAAACAATCAAAAATATTAATTCACCATAAAATATAAAATATATGACAAATTTTTTAATGTGGAAATAACCCATTATTTATTGATCTCCCATTAGACAACATAGATTAAATTATATAGGATAAGTTATATATTAAATTTAATTTAATCTTTCTTATGAATTCCACTAACCATATACCCTTTCGAAAAATAATTAAAATTGATATTTATTATTTTATTTTAAATATAGAATTTTTCTTATTGTATGTAAATTAGAAGTATTTCGTATTTTTTCTGATCTATCATTCAAAGAAATAAAGGCCAAAACATAATATTACCATTAGTAAACATGTAACATGGGTCTTTAAGTATTCTAAATTGATTATTATTTCTACTAGTTATTTCTCCCATGGTAACAACTTGTCAATATTCAAAAAATTTATTATAAAAGAATATTTCTTAAATATAATTTCCTCACCATTGTAACAAATATTTTAAAATGTTTTTAACTATTTATAAGACCATTAATATATAAAAGTTCATTATATTTTAGTTTTAGATCATCAATTTCATCAATTCTTACCCTATTTATTTTTAAGGAACAAACATTTATGAAATTAAATACTCTCCATAATGTTCTTCAATATCATTCAATATCTTTATATAATCAGTCTTGTTTGTGGAATAACCACTGTCATCAATCCATGTTTTCTTCCATCTACTTGATTTTGGAGATATCTCAACAAAATCAATATCATTCTATAGTTTTCTTCTTTATGGATTAATTTTATTATATAATGTGGGAATTTTTTTCCAATATTGTTTTCAATCATTATTTTGTAGACTGAAATTCATTGTCACATCATATACATTATTCCTAAAGTAAACCCATGTAAATTTTAACAAGAAACATTCTCAAAGGTTGTAATTTTCATTTATTTATTCCTATGTTTTTTAAATATGGTTTTATATTCATTCATTATTTCACAATATATGTCTGTTCCTATTTATGGGAAGAGATATATTTTCAAATCTATTTATACATTATTCAAATAAATGAAAAATCACCCACAAAAACCATAAAATCGTGATATTTTGTAGAAGTATAATATTTTTGTACAAAAATATTATTACAAATTGTATCAAATTAATGCTATTGTTTCCTAAAATATTGCAAATCTGTATTAAATAGGTCATTTTAATCTATTCATTATGTGAGTGACTTTTAAATGATTTCCCATCCCATGAATTCCAACAAAAATTTTCCAAAATAGCACGGTTATTAAATTTATGTTAACTTTTATGTTTAGTTGATGTATATGTCACTAGATTCGTGGAATGATTTTTCATAGTATCTTCTGATATATCAAATTTGAAACATAAATCATTGTTCGTAACTTAATTCATATTTTCCAATGACCATTAAACAATAATAATTTTCTATTTAGTTTAAGAAAACCTCGACTTTATTACAATAAAGATACCAAAATTGATATTCCCTTATTAATCCTTATTTAGAAACATTTTGTTTTTGACATATGATCCGATAGACATTCACATATTCCTGTTTATGGAAATATTTTCTTCTTTTATTATTTCATTAACATTACATCTCTAACATACTTATATATTTCATTATTTTAAAAAAATAATCATGTCATGTAACATGATTTGATCTCATCTGATACTCTCATAGTGTTTCTTCACAATCAACTCCTTTAGTTATAGATAAATATTCCTTCTTTTAATCCTTAAAAATGAGTTTTATTAACAACTATTTATTTTTTCCTTCTAATGAAATCTTTTTATTGCGGTTATAAACAAAAATCATACACAATATAATTATTCTATTTCACCCAATATTTTTCTTACCACAATTGTATTTAATATCTTCCCAACAAGTTTTTACACTAATTTCACTATTATTATTCCTCAGAATATCATTATATAAACTGACATTTCTATTTGGAAAATTCATAGAAAAATTGCCAACACATACACTCTAAATACAGTATTTTGGGAACCTTCTTTCGAAAGGTCATATACTGTTCATATTATTTGTCTTGGTTAGATACATGAATATATGATTTTTTAGGAACAACATAATTATATTATGAGTAAATTATTTCCACCAGCCCATGATAATCCTTTTATATTTCCATCTTTCTCATATCATTAAAATATATTTCATGTGTGATATTACTTTTCAAAAAGGGAATGTTATTTATCTCTTATGAAATAATAATGTTATGTAAATCATAAATAGATAAATAATTATTAACCTCTAAATAATATATTTTTTAATAAAACATATTTGGTAGGTTTCTAATGAGTTTTATTATAATATTAGAATATTTTAAGGCATCTCAGATACCAATGATGTTACATAGATCATCATTAACTCTTGTGAAGTGAACATGAATAGTTTATTATTCTTATATCATGGTATCTTCAAACATGATTCTTCATAATTGAATCATTACGTCAATTAAATGAGTGTTTATCTTGATGATACATTCATGTTTTACACTCATTTCATTGCTAATTTTGAGACTCATCTACTCCTTGATAAATGTATATGAAAATGTCCTAAGAATACGTCTTATATAAATCTAATACTGCACAATATATATACTTTAAAAAAAATCATATGATTATTGTTCTCAATAAATGGAATACGAACTTTTTTTCTTCAATAACCACATTTTAAATTGATATAAATGTGGTACCTTCATGTTTTTCCAAGTAAGATCATTTTTCCTTCTATATGAGTAACTACTATTTTATTCACTAATAGAAAATTTTCCATGAAAAGAATATAATAATAAACATTCACTATATTTCCAATTTTAGAGTTTAAGGGAAATTGAACCACATAGAACGAGGTATTTTTTTGGTGATATTTGTAAAGTTTCATTCATTATAAAAGTATCCCAACACACTTAAATTTCTATCTATATTAACATTTTATTATAAAATTCAATAGAGTCAAATTATTATAATGTAAATAATTAAGATGTTATTTACATGGTTGAGACCTAGTGTGAGAACATATATATTTTCAATGGGAACTGTCCCTGGTAAATAGAAATTCAAAATTTTTATGATGTGAATTCAATATTGAGAGAACTCGTGTTAGACTCATTATATCACAATAGATGAATGAATTTTCTGAATCATATTAGTTTAAAAATATTCTATAAAAATGTAACATAATAATAATTATGAAAATATTTTTACAATTATGTCCCACAATTTTTGTGTAAAATTATTTTTATATTCCTAGATTATATTAATACTCATCTGGTCTACACTTCCTCTATCCAGAGAAAAATAGTTAAGAAAAATCATTAAAATTGTTATAGTTTTATAAGATGTGTTTTCTAGATTAGTAGAACTATATCTCCTCAATATGTAATAAAAATATCTATACATTTTACTCATTCTAAAATATTAGAACAAAAAACTCTATCTTATTCATTGATCAATGAATTTACCGAGTAATTTTTATTCGACTATAATATTAATGTAAATAAAAACACTTTCATATGGAGAATATATAGTGCTTCACATTTCGTCATGTATGAACTATGTGATGCATATTTTTACAATACACCAAATTTATATTGGTTCTCCTCATATAGAAAATGTAGGATCCCAATTTCCTTTTCTTTCTATGGTGAATATCACTTTAATAATTTTGATCCTTATATATTATTTGTAATTATTTTCCATCCTTCAAATTGTATCTAATGTTTCCAAATATTCATCAATCAACCTTGATATTTGATAATACAAAACATATAAAATTTTCAATGAAATATCTATATAACAAGAAAATTTAAAAACAAGATAAATTAACTCAACATAAATAAGATCAAACAGACATTACAATGTGATAAAAATGTATTATAAATCTATATCGAGTGATCTTTTTTACATTGAATTGTTTTGGAAGTCCATTTTCTCCTGAAAAAACATCACTTTTCCTATTTTATTGGTTTGAATGACCAAATTTATCCATCCATACCCTTATCAAATTTTAAACTATTGTTTGAATATAATAGATAGTTTGTTATAACATCTCTAAATCAAACATTTGATAACATAAAAAATTTTCTTCCCAGTAAGAATTTATCATGTCGTTTTTTCTCTACCCGGTGTACATCAATCAGTAGCACACATGAAAAATTATCACCATCAAAAATCATAAAACCAATAATAAATATAATTTATTAATTCTTTAAATATATTTTATTTTTTAAAATGTGATCCCTTGATGATTGTACTAAATATTTTTAAAACTATTAATGACTCATACCATAGAACACATCTCTATCCCATTTCCTTCCTAAATATATCCCCCATTCTTACTATGTAGATAAAAGCATCAATTAAAAATTTTCATTTTTGAAATTTTCCTTATTTACACACCATTAATTATTTTACAATTTTTTTATACCCATCCCAAAATTAGCATCAGCATTATAGAAATTAAATTTTTATAACATCTATCTGATTCAGTGCATCCTATGGATAAGTAAAAATGTATTACAAGAATTTCATTATATATTTATCCTCCAAGAATTAATATACTACATTATTTTATTCTAATTAAATCTTCCCAAATTTATTCATTCAATGATCTCTACCTTTTCATGAGCATCTGGTCAAAAAGATTACTATTTTCCATCTAAAAACTAGTAATATAATAAAATAAGGTCTGATAAATCATTTTCATTTTTCTCATAGATATATATATATATAGAACTTCATATGTAGTGTATCAAAATAATTTTGTTTATAAATCTATGTCATCTTTACTTCATTCAATATCTTTGGATTATATGTCACCATATTTATGAATTCTTAGATCGTGGTATTTTTAGGATGTTGGGATGTTGTTGGATATCATGGGGATTGATCTAACATTTACACTATTTTTCATGTCTATTTCAAGGATTTAAACCCATCTAATATATAATTTTTTTTCTTAGTTGGATTTTTTGGACACAAGGGATTTTTTTATCATGAAATTTAATATTTAACAATTCTATAATTTTAACTATTTTAAATCACTTATTATTAACATCCCTAAATAAATTATGCATTGTTAAAAAAAATTCTATTTGAAATGGTGGACACTACATAATTCAATGGAAATAAAATTGTCCAAAAATGTCCAAACTCATTGATTATAACTGTTAATAATAGAGTAATAAAAAGATTACATTGATGATTTGTTTCAAGGAGTAATTAGATCTTTAAGGAAGACTATGATGGATTCAAATAAAAATATGATGTAGGGTCCCCTCGATAAAGAACCCTATCATCATTACTTAATTCATAACATTTAATCCACATCCCCAAATCACTAAAAATATTTAGAGTAGATTGAGGATGTAATTGAAACCAGCTATCAATAATTGGCCTGATGAATATTCAGTAGAAAATAGGGTGAAAAATTGGAACCCTTTGGATGGAAAGAGACTGACAACATCGTTTTTATCTCTCATTGTTTTTTTACATTGATCTCCTCATCATTCCAAGGTGGATGGATTAAGAGTGCAAGGTAAATGTTGATATATAGATATTGAAAATGAATTTGTGAATTTATGAAGGAATAGATAATATGGTTGCTTCTAAAGTGATTCACGGCTAAGCAAAAAATGTTTATGGATGGATACAACTGAAAAATGCTCTATTCTATATTGTGATCTTCTTGTGAAATATATTTTTAAATTTCTATTGAACCCATATTATTGAATTTATGTTGTTTATTTATATCATTAATATATTATAATATTTTTTCATTATTGTAATATCTATGAAGTGAAATAATTGACTTCACTATTTAAATTTCTTTATTGAGGTCTTGTAATGGTGCATAGTGATTTCAGTTAGGATTGATTTCATGGAGGCCTCCAAGTAATTAAATCACTTCTATAAGATGGAAAATAGTCATATATAGGTCTTGATATGATACATATGCAAATTTTGTTGTTCACTTGGTGTTTATTTGTACTTCAATTACAAATTCCCTAGAGAAATACATTTAAATAATAGAAATGGGAGTGTATGAATAATTGAAGCTTGTTCAAAACTACTTTTTTATTATAATTTCAAAACACCTTTATTTCTTGTAAATTTTATAAATTTAACTTTAAATTTCATTAAATTTATTTTTTATTAATATTCTTCATTATAAATTTAAATCAAATAACCGATTTCTCTTCCTGAGAAAATAAAAAAAACTGACTGATTTAAAACTAAAAATTTAGACTTCTTAAGAGACAATATAAAGACTGATATTTTTCATTATATGGGGATTACATATATGATTAAGATTTTCAAGATATATAATGACACATTAATTGGATATATTTTTTGGGAGGCTTCTTGGTTTTTTTTGTAAATAAATCAATTACCTAAAATTATTACCTAATCATGTTACAATTTGATTATGAAAATAATATAAAATTTCACTCTAGGGTTAGAGGTAATAAAAAGACCCATGTCACATGTCTATAATCATCCATTAACACACATAGAAGAAACATTGTTGAAACTACAATTATAATGGTTGAAAATAGAACCTGGAAATAATTGTCTTAATCCTATAATGAAAACAATGAAAATCCTATAGAATATTAGAATATAGTTGTAGGGTTTGAAATGAAATATGGTTTCCATCACTAACATCAATAATTTAATGGGTTTTTAGGGAAAATCCACATATAATACCTCATGAATTATGTTATTCGAAATGAATCCTTAAGTACTTGATGAAAATAAAATAAAAATTATGTCAATTTATTTTTAGTTCAAAGGATTTATCGATGAAACTTTTGCCTATTCACATTCATCTTTTATTATATATTGGAAATAATTAATGAAAATATTATTTGATCATTTTTTCCATATATAGAAAATGGATTCTATTCAAAAAAATATTTTTTAAATTATGAAAATGTATGTTCAAAAAATGCATGAGTACATGGAACAACTGAAAAGACTCTATTTTCATTTCCCCCACCATCAAATAAATGACTGTCTATTTATTCCATATTTTTTAGGAAGCATTGTGTATTTATAAAATATGCACGATTGATTCAGTTTATGGAGGGGATATATTTTACAAAACACAAACATGATATAGGAAATTAATAGCAAACATAGGCCAATATGATCAAATGTTTAGCATAATATGATATATTCTAGTTGAATCTTCCCTATAATTACCAATTGATAGTCTTCAAAACAACATGATTGTGAGTCAGTTTTCTAATATTACCACCATTGGGAGGATGATTGTGTTTTTGAAAAACCCTCCAACACCACCTAAACCTAAGTAAGCATTTAAAATTCAATTCAATTTTGTATTTTTTTTTCAATGAAAATTTGAGGAATAAATTACCAGATGTGTAATAGTATTTTGGAATAGCAATGCAATTTTTTGTAACATCCCATTACTAATCTGATAGGAAAATTTTGAACATTTTTTTTGTTTTTACTTTTTGAGGACTATGAGTGGCAGAGATAAAATTTGGAGGATTCCTATAATAGTTATGTCAGATATTTTTTTGGCCTCTCCGCTTTATCCGGACTTTTTTATATGCTTTATAAGGGTTACATGGTATGCAAATAGTTTACATGGCATGAAATGGTGAAAAATTGTATACCATGAGATAGTCCGTGTTATGAGAAAATTCAAACAATGAAATGATACATGACATGATAGTCCTTTACATTTCATGATACATTTAATGACTAGTGATTAATTTTAAAGTGACCCATTTTTTCTGCGGTTATGAAAGATACATATTTCACGATGTGTAATGTGATTACATGTCATGTAATTCATCGACTATAGTTTGGAAATAGATAGCATATTTTAGATTATATTTTTCCTTTCCTCTCTAGTTTTGTTTTTTTTCTACCCAAAGCCCTCACCAGGTGATATTATTACCCTCAAACCCTTATGGGATTATACGTTCGGTGGTCGAACGTCATTTCACTTACATTGTGGATTCCCAGGTAAGAGTTCTCTTAATTATTTATCATTATCTCTTTCTCCTTCAATAATACTTCAATAGATCATCCTTAAATGGATGGATCTATGCTTCGTAAAAGTTTATATCATTTCTTGGTTTAGTTTAGAGGTATTTTACACATTCATTCTCATTGAAAATTTTGTAGCGAGTGTTGGTTTTGGAAAAAAACGTAGGTTATTCTACTATATTGGTCCAAATTTATTAACGTTGAATTTTATGATTTTAAAAACAATTATATAAATTAAATTGCTCAAACATGATTTCAATTGATTTGATAAAACCAAATTCATATGAATTGGATTATTTGAAATGTTTTGGTTATAAAAATTTGGAAAACCCCCCCAATTCAATTGAATTTGGGAAAATTTGTGGAAATTTGTTGATTGATGTTTTTTATTTTAAATTATAAATTTTATATAATTTATTTCAACTAAATTTTTAAAATTAGTTATGGAAATGGGTTGTGATATTTATGGACTTGTTTTTGAATTTATTTCAAACCTATCAGAATGGCGTATAATGTTTTCATAGAAACCCAGTAGTTTTATATTGTTGAAAAGGAATGTTTTTTTATTAAAACTTTTATAGGTTTTAAAATAAAAAATTGTATTTGAAATAGGGGAATGATACTTAATTTTATTTCAAGTTTTCATAAAATAAATTTTAAATAATTGATTTTATAAGAGCATGAGAAATTATTATATAGTTTGTGAGTTAATTGGACACACTCTACATTTATACAATGTTCTAAAACATAAATAAAAAAAGATAAATCCCAGTCGGGATGGTGATGAGTGACCTTTGACCAGTGTCATATGGACATGGGTATACACGTATTTCTATGACCAATTAGAGATTGAGGAGTTTTGTATCTTGTAACATTATTACTTATTATGTAGATGACCATGTTACTCACTTGTTTTATATTTTAGATATCAATATCTACCAATGTTGCTGAACTACCTTACTTTTTTTATAAATTGATATAAACTATTTAATATATATCCTTATTTAATTCATTATTCTATAAATATTCAATTGCTTGAAATGAATTTCATAATGTATTTTCCATAATTTTAATTTTATATGATGATATGTTTAAATATAATTTAAACTTCCAAATGAGTTTATTTTAAAATTTATAGCATTCCATTGGTTAATCATTTATTGGAAAATGATATTGAATCCCTGGTGAGACCTGACATTGATTTTTATCTCACACTATACTTTTTACTTCAAGTTTTTGTTTGTTATCTCCTTCCAGATTCGAGTAGGTGGAAAGATATTTTGGATGTGAATATACCTGTTAAACCTTGTCTATAGTGATTCATGTCTTCAAGGGATTGTGTTTTTTTCTATTTTGGTACATGGGTTATAACACTTTTGGATTTAATACTTTTTTAATTTTGTTACATTTCTCCCAGTGGAGTTTATTCTGTGCACATATTAAATTTATTTTCATTATTACACTATGTATTTGTGGAAAAAATTTTCCCTCTTGAATGTTTTAGGATTCTAATTTGTATTCTCTAACCCCTGAGGATCAGTAGTACACATTTTTCAATGTAAGGGTTGGTGTGGTAATCAGGTTAATAGGGCCTCATGGATGGTTCGTGAAAAATTATCCTAGCAAAACCCTTTAATAAAACCAATAAAATTTATTTCAATCCAACCAAATTTTCAATCAAGGATGCTATAACCACTATAATGATAGATTGTTTTCAGCCTAAATATGTAAAATCCTTTTCAATGGAAAATAAATTTATTCTCATCCAATGAATTTCAATAATAAAAACAATATGAATTCTAGAATTAATTTTTATAATGACACTCTTACTCAAATTTCATAGAGAAAAATTGAAGAAGTAATGAGGAATCAAAACTCGGAAATTAGAGAAAAAAAATAATATCGACCATAGATTTTGTTCAATACCTTGATGACATAAATGGGGAAACATGCCGCTAATCTTAATTGCATAAAATATAAAATTATTGGTTGGTTACATGCACATTATATGGTAAATTATAGAACTAAATAGTGGGGAAATGTAATTACAATTGAACTTATTTGTGTTTTATGATTGAATAAACCAAAAACTAAGAAACCCTAGCCTACTTTGGAAATTGTTAATGATAATCTCACCACTGAAGGAAATGCTGGAAGCTATGAATTTTATTTTAATCAAAATTAATTAAAGAGAATAATTTTTTAAATGAGTAACGATGGACTAGAAGAGGATGTGTATTCTTTTTTTATCAATACATTGCTCAAAATATACCAGAATAATTCAAACCACCAAATCCTTATAGTATGAGTGAATAACTAGTGAAGTCGAGTGCCAACAAAATGTTTTATAAAGTGGGTCTGATGACTTTTAATAAATTTAAAGTCAATATACATTTTCTTGATTATCTAAGACAAGTTCCAAGGTATGTTAAGTTTCTGAAAAATTTGTATCCCATAAGTGTAAATTCAAGTGTTGAAAAATTCAACATAAGAACAAATGTTTTATCTATAATTAAACAGGAATTTCCATTAAATTGTAAAGACATAGGAACAGATTCCATTAAATGAAAAAATTTATCGATGTGAATTCAATAGTTTCATTAGTTTTCTATCACCCTCGATCAATGTTATTCAACATTATGTTAACTCATATCCTCAAGTAGGATAATTGATCACCTATACCATTATCAATAAACATGCCAACTAAAGTGATACCAAACCTTATAGAGTTATAGAGGATGTCATCATTAAAGTGAGAGACATGATTTTTCTTATAGATTTTTACATCTTGTATATGGAATATTATCGTTTAATTAACAATGAACCTCTAATTCTAGGGCAACCATTTTTTAAAATTAAAAAAAGAAATCATCAATGTTCACAAAATAACCCTTACACTAGAATATGACAGAGATATTTTTCATTTAAATAGTTTTTATTCCAGGAAACACCTAATTAGTGATCAATAATTCCCAAAAGTATTCATTATTGATTGGATTTCCACTGATATGTATTGTGATTTTTCATGGGATGAAAAATCAATTACTATTATAAAACATGGAAATGTTTTTTTCTTGAATCAAGCCAACATGAGAGTAAAAAAGGAAGCATTTAATTACTATTTGAATTTAAAATTTTCGTTTCAGGTGATACGGCCATAAAATGAAATATTTTGGCAAATTTTTAATTATTTTTTAATGATTTATTTCATTAACATTTCCCTTTTCATTATATAATTTCACTTTAATAGTTATATATTATAATAAATTAATTTGTAATTTTTATAATGAATTTTTTATTTTTAAATTAGAATTTTTAATTAAGAATTTATGGATTATTTTTAAACTTGTAAAATATTAATTTTATTTATTTCCATTTTAATTATGATTAATATTATTTATTTTAATAGTTTTATAATTACATGTTAATTTTATTTAATTTCCATTTATTTTAATTTTTAATCTATTATTCCTTTTTCTTAATAAAATTGAACATTAATAATTCAGTTTATGAACATAATGTAATCTCAATAATTTGTTATTAAATTCTAATGTATTCAAATAATTTATTGTATTTGTTTGTATTGACCATTATTTTGTATTTTGATTTGATTTAATTAATGTTTAATTTCTAATATTTATCTTTAATCTAGCTTTATATTTTATTGTCTTAGTGTCAGGTGATTCACCTATAGGTCACGTAATACACCGTCAGAAAGATGAAACATTCCCACCTCTATGATCAATCTGGAATTCAAACCACTAAAACCTGTATAATGGTGTCTCATTATGACACCGCTGAACTTTTCCTTTAGTAGAATACAATGTGCAACCACTAACATTCGTGACACACCCACACCACAAACTAACAACCCTATTTTTCTAACACTACCATGCATTAACTCTTGAAACACCGTCAATTAAAATCTTTATACCATTATCCTATAATAGTATCTTGAAAAACCACTAGACTTCAACGTCACACTAATTCCTCTTCGCACCATCACCACTTCAATTTCTCATAACCCTCTTCCATAATGAATGGTCCACTTAGATTCATCAGAATCACCATCCTCGAGTCGATTAGAGGATATGTAATCAAGATCTATCACTACCATATTCCATTTAATTCAGATATGAAATCCCTAGTTGGTCTGCATCACTAGATTTGAAGAACAGAATACATAGGTCAAGCTACCACAGACTGAATCCTCTATTTTCAAGCATATCTGGAGCATCTTGAGAGATGTCACCAAATCTTTTGTCACTGCTAGATGTCACTAAAGATCTAGAATGTGTGCCACTGCATTTCTGATGTCGATTGAAGCTTCCAATGAGGATAACCACTTCAACCAAGTCCTGCTGCAGTGGGATGTTAAGGAACCATATAGGAGGAGATGCCCAAGGGGAGTCATATAGGCTGAAAGAGATGACCCTCCATAGGCAGTTACGGAAAAAGGATGAGTAAAGAATATACAGATAAAAACAATTAATAAAAATAATTTAAAAATAAATAAAACAAAATATTAAAATTAAATAAAACTAAAATGATTTTAAAATATATTAGTTAATAAATATAAAATAATAATTATTATAATAAAATAATTTAATCAAATAAATAAATTATAATCTCCATAATTTAACATTTATATTAATCTAATAATAATCATTGCAATGATTGAACTTAACTAATAAATTAAAAATATTTCCATTATTACTATTATTTAAAAAAAATTATTTATAATTTAGTTAAAAAAATAAACTAAACAATGAAAAAAGTGATAATTATAAAAGGAATAATATATTTATAAAGTTATTTAAATATTAATGTTATTAATCATAAATATATAACTTGATTAATAATAAAATAATAAAAAATTAATTATAATAATAAATAATAATAAATAAATATAAATTAATAATTTAAATTTTTTATTATTCTAATAAACAATAATTTAATCAAATAATTCATTATTTATAGAAGTTAAATATTTTTTTGAACAAAATTTTATTTATCACTGTTTGTTGAATCGAACCCACCCGAAATAACATCAACGTTCTTCTCAAATAGGTCATTCATGGGTCTATTGAGTTTGTTACATGGGAGTAAAATTAGGCATCGAGGTTTCATGAGTGATAAGTACATGAATGGTGTAAAATAAGATAACCAACTTAAGTGTGGAAGTTGTTGGGGAAAAATATAGCATTAAACATTAATTTAAAAGAATACATATGTAGTAGTAGTGGGGGACATAATTACATTTATTTGAAACATAACATTAGGAGATCAAGATAGTATGATCTAGAGAAGGAGTCCAGGAGACTAGTGAGAGTAGGAGTAGTGCAGCAGAACTAGGTTGAGAGGGATATTTTTTATCTTTTTCATTTAATTTCATTACTCTGTAATTGAATAGTTTCACTTTTTGTAATGAATTTTATTTTGGGATAAATACATTGTGTTTCGTGAATTTTATTCTCTACAGGTTATTATATATCTCATCTTTACTTGATAATTTCAAAAAAAAAATAACTAGATTCAGCTGGAGAAGATTAAAGTGATTCATAAAATTACATTTGTTTTCTGAACCACAAGAATATAAATTCAAAACTCTTTGATATTTTGGTGAAAGATATCATGAATTCATCTTCAAAAATCATAAAATCATTACTACTTGATTTAATTAGTGAGATTTATTCCAAAATCATTTAGTAAATTTATTTTCAAAAATGGTGACTCTTGATTTGAAGAAAATATTGAAATATTTAACAATGTGATTATGCTCCTATTGATGGTGATTAATTGATAGTTTCTAGATTTTATGACATCAATAGAAATAAAAGAATTTTACCCTTTGGAACCTTTTTTATAGTATGATTCCCTTTAATATATGTAATAATCATGGATCTTTTTAGAGGTATATGAATAGAATGTTTTTTAAAATTTATAAAATCATTCATGAAACTTTTAGTTGTTGAATAAATTTATTATGGATTATTATTTAAATGTTGTTTTAAATGTTTTGATGATTTTCTTCAAACATTTAATGATAAGAATATAGTTCCCAATTATGAAATATTCAATATCATGGTGGGTAAGGGGATTTTTCATCGTCATGTTGTGTCTATATATGTAATTCAAGATGAGAAATCTAGTGTTAGGGTAATTTCTTCATTACCATACCAAACAATGGTGAGTGATGTGAGATTCTTCCTTGGAAATAAAAGATTATATAAGAGATTTATAATAGATTTTAATAGGATTTCACTTCCATTGTCAATATTTCTCTAAAGAGACATGTGATTTGTCTTTAATAATAATTTTAATTATGAAATATGGTATCTTGAGAGAGAGAAAAATAACCCCTCACATTATTCAATTAGCCAAATGAGATTATCCCTTTAAATTCAAGAATGATGCATCTGACATTTTTATTGGATAATGTTGAGTCCAAATAGAAAAAATAAACATCATGTGATTGCCTATGAATCTAGAACACTATATCAGGCCCAATATAACTACACAAAAATTTATAAGGAACTGTTGGATGTTGACTTTTCTTTAGTCAATATAATATGTTATCTATTAGGATGAAAAGTGGTTGTTTTTAATGACCATTGAGAAAGTAAATTTTTATTCAAGAAACATTATGAAAAAATAAAGACTTTTGAGAAGGATCTTGTTGTTACTAGATTATAATGTTGAAATAAAGCACATGAAAGGATGTGAGAATCCTATTTTTTATTTATTTATGTACGGTACCATTAGTTTGGAATTGGAAGCTTTAGTAATTTCTAGATATTTAACGAAACCTTTCCAAATGTAGAGTAAAATGATTTTCAGTGTGGAAGACCATGGATATCTCATCTTTCTTAAATTTGGTTGTTGATGATGTTCCAACCTATTTTTTTGTGAAAAAATTAAAAACAAATTAGTTATTCAAATAATTAAATTTGACATGATCCTTACTCGTGGAATATTGGTAGTTATGTAATTATTAATAGATTCATTAAAAATTCTGAATTAAAATATGTCTACAATTTTTGTAGCACATTGGAATGTGGAGAAATATTAGATTCCAATTAAATTTATGAAATGTACATGATTATGGTTTGTATTGGGACACAATTTTTATATATTCTTTTAAATTTTTTTGAACACATAATAATTCTCAATTTAAAGGAAACATTTTTAAAAGGGATGAGATGACACATCATCCTAATTTTTTTAATTTCATTGATGTATAAGGTATGGATTTCATGTGAAATTTTCACAATTAATTTGGATCTCATTACATCTTATTTTCTTTTGATTATGTCTCTGTGTGGGTAGAGGCAATTCTAGAAAGATATGATTATTTCAAAACATTGTCAATTTTTTTGAATCCATTTTTTCCTTGATTTAGATTTCCAAATATTCTTAATATGGATCAAGGTACCCACCTTATTTATAGTACATTGTAATCTCCTTTTATAAAATAGATAGTTCATAATAGGGTTTCTACACACTATTATTCTGAAAAAATGGAATGGATGAGTTTTCAAATAAGGAAATAAAAAAAAATATAAAATAAACTATGAATCCAAATATAATGGATTAGAGTTTGAGATTAGAATATGCAATTCAAGCCGATATGAATTAATTAAGAACATCAATTGGAATTCTACAATTTAAGTATGTATATGTAATGGATTTTCACCTGTGAGTTTAGTTATATAAGAAATATTTTTTGGATGTTTAAACATGTAACATAGATTTTTTTCGACTAAAAAAGAATGAATAATTTGTCAGAATGATAAATAGGATATCATATATTATTAAAAGTAATGATCCATGTTGAACAATGAAGGAACCATGTTTTTCATGATGAGGTGAATCTCAACAAAAACATTATGTAAGGAGGAAATGCGTAGATGTTGGATGGTAGATTAATGATGTTACCATATGAATTTCATTCTAAATTTTTTGGACCATTAATTGATACACATGTTTTTCATTTTGGTGATGTACAGATAAAATAACTTGACAATGGGACACTAATTGATGTCAACAGGAAGAAGTTGAAGCTTTATAAAGAGAATTTTCATGATCCTCTATTGGAGGAGATCAATCTTCATGATTCTGAATACAATTAAAACTTGTTTTTATATTTCATTATCATTTATTTATTGTTATATAAATAATTTCATTAATTTCATTTTCACATAAATTTATTTAACTATGAGAAAATTTTAATAAATAAGTGTGAGTGGAGGAAGATTCTAGGTATATTATGATTTTATGTACATTCCATTCAATTTTTTGTTCTATGTTTTTCATTAAATTATTAGTGTGATTAATTTATTTTATTATTTTACAAATTTTGTGTGTGTTATTTAAAATTTGGTTTAACTAAACATGTGTGATATAAATATTATCATTTATTTCTTTGAATCCATTTAAACTGGTGGAATAATTTTCCCCTTACAACTAATCATAAATGAATGAAAAAAGTGACTTTATTTAAAGATCAGGACATTTAAAATTTCTGGAAAATACCTATGATATTTTACACAAAATATAAATCTCACTATCTTGGTCATTGAAATATTATTGTAGTGAGGCTTTAGAACCCATTTCAACATCTTCGACAAATTCACCCCTTTTTTAGAGAGAACAAATACATGCTTTTTTTAAACATAACATTATTTATTTCTTTTAATGATTAAAGGATAGAGTACTAGTGATTAAAATTATTGAATAAATTATTTGGATTTTCAAGCTACCTTTTCTTTATAATAATTCTAATTCCATACTTCCATGATCATTTTATCAATGTGATCATGCCGTAGAAATGTATATAATAGTAGGTTAGCCGTATTACAAGACAATATTACCTTTCCAAAATTCTCTGTAAGTACAAATTCATGATCTAGTTGAACATTAGTGATTGGGAAGATGGATTATGGTGTGATAATTTATTTAGAATATATTTGGGTAGATAATTAAACTATTAATATAATTTTATTATTCAATAATGTTTTTTGAGAGATGTGCCTATCTAGAGTTCTCAAAATAAAAAAGTGTGGCCTATCTAGTGCTCTCAATAGATTATATCTATGTCCCTCAGGTGCTTCCAAAAAAGAGATGAAAATTTTTATTTTATTTCTTAAATATAGATAGTGAGGGAACAAAAAGATAATATCAATGATTGTCAGTGCTGATTTTCTTCTATGGAGGGCGAAGGGGAGACCATATGTTAATGAATTTTAAATTCAACCATTTATTTACCAAAAATAGGCAAAACCTATTTATTCAGGCTGATAATTATTCACATTTAAATCCCACAAGCCTTTAGTCATTGAAAATACATGAAATTACCTAATGATAATCATGTTTTCTTGATTCACATGGGATGGAGATTCTATAGTTTATTAATCCTGTGGTGATTCTCGCATGATTTTGTATAACAAAATCCTTGTATAAAATATATTTTTATGTGTTGAGGGTAAATTATTACGAGGAAACTATGTTGTGTTCTTGGGAGGACAAAATAAGTTTAAATGGATGGATTGAACTGAGTTGAGAGCTTGAAATATATTTTTTGATAAGGATATTTTTTCCTATCGGTAAATTGGTGAGACTCATTGATATTTTTTTGGAATTTTCCTTGAATTCATTTTGAGGCTCACTTGTCCAACAGTCCAAGTGTTGAGTGTGTGAGAATAGATAAACTTAATATTTCCACTAATTTTTATGTCTATTTCAATGATATAAATCCCCCAATTTTATAATTTAAGCTGAATAGAAATGTTTTTTGATTTTAGGGATGTTTATAAGGTGAAAATGAAGATTTCACAATTCTGGAAATTTAACTGTTTTAAATCACTTTTGTATATTAGGAATAACTTTTTCATATTGACTAAAATTGATTTATTATTTTTTTAGGATTCCAATGTTCCTGGAATACATATATTTCATCAAGGAAAATTGGTTATTTTACCTAATAGTGTCCCAAATAAAAAAATTATTGAGGAAACAATTTCTAGAACATAGGATGGATCTCACCTCATTCAATGTGACATTACATTAGAAGAATTTTTCCAAATTCATTGATTACAACTATAGATGAAATAGTAATCAGAATAAAGAGTGAATTATTATTATCAAGGAATAATTTAATGGACAACTATATTTCATTTCTCTTGAGGATAAATTTATTAATTGGGGATTTCATGATAAAATAACCCCCATTACATTAAATAATATAAATATATAATAAATTATCTTATCAAATTTAAATAAACTTTCAAATTCTCATCTAGAAACATTTAAAAAAAATTCCTAAGAAAATTCCTGCAACATATTTCCCACCCGTTTAACAAACAAATTCATAGAGTTATTATTTTCACTCAATTAAAATAAATCATAAATATCACAATATTTATTTTTATTATAATATTGTTATTATCATGAATCCCCATGTACCAATGTGTATTTTTTATTCTTTAAGAGTATTTATAAGGGATTTCTATTGAATTCATAATTTAGTATAATGATATTTTATTAAATGGAATGATTATTTTGGTTATTTAATAATTTTTTTGACTTTTTCTAATATTTTACCTCAAATAGTCATGATGATGATTCTTCATTAAATTTTTCTTATAATGTATTTTGAGAAAATATTAGGGTTGTATTGTATATTTTTTGAGTTATTTAATGGTTATATCGAGTATCAGTATAATTAAATTAATTTAGTATTTTTATGGGATCAAATAAACTTCAAATTAGAATAATAATGTATATATTTTTATATTAGATACCAAGTGTTTTTTCCCATCCAATTGTTTCAAATAATTTTTATAGATGTTAATAATTTCTTAGAAGTATAACAGGGTCTATCATTCTATTATGGGAATTAAACTTAAATGAAGTGTATGAAATTTTTATGAAATAGATGTCTATATTTATGAATACGGTTATTTTTTAATGAAATTATGCTGAGTTGTGTTTCCAGTCATATATTGATTTGATTTGATATATAACTGTTTTTAATCATTCATTAAAACATTGAACAAAAAATATTGTAAGATTGCATGAAAATTGAATCATTTCTATAAGATTTATTAATATGGGTGCATTAAAGTATGTTCCATTATAATAGTTAACATATAATGGTTAAGATATTATTATGGTTTAGGATGTTATTTTGAAAATAAACTTATGGTATTTTTTCCTATATAATATATTATAATTTAAAAAACATTGAACGATTCCATGTTTATTCATATAAAATATGACTATTTAATTTTGGTCACTTTCATATAATAAAATGTAAATGAAGTTAAAATTAATCATGTGGATAATATCCTTGTAAATATATAGTTTTGATTTCATAGATTTGTAATAGTGAGTTTAGTGGCTATATTATCTTATATTTTGTAGGTTATTACTAGTGCTACCCATGGTATATATTTTCTAGTCTCTCTGTATATGAACTTGTATATAGTGAATCAATTACTGTAATATCACCATATTGTTTTTAATGGAACCATAGATCCAGTGGAGTCGAGTGAGGGATCAATACTCTAAAAAATATATAACATATTTTCTGATGTTATAAATATTATAATTTGTCTCAATGAATTTATAATGTTCAATATGATGAAGATTAGTAGAGGTATTTTATTATGAATATAATAAAAAATGTTTAATATTTTTCACAATTCTTGTATGATTTTCAAAAGAATTTTCCAAAAGGAATAATTTAAAATAATTAAATTAGGATGAGAATGTAATTTTTTTGTATAAATCAAATGGAGGAGGACTCAACTACTATATATATATATATATTATTTTATTATATTTAACATGTATGAATCATATTATACTCTAGATTATGATAGTAAAATTCATAGGATTTACACATGAATGAAAAAATAATTAAGAAGAGTTTTTTTCCTCCTATAAATGTGAAATCTATAATAATATTGTAGGTATTATTGGGAATATTTGGATAATTATTCTGACTCTACATAAACAAATATAAACAAAGAGATAAAGTTCATCGATTAAATTTGATGGTGAGATGTCTAAAAATTTCTTTTGATATAACTGTGTTGAGAAGAATCATAATGAGTGTTTTACAGAATTTATTTCTTGTATAAGGTGGTATTTTAGTATTTTTATAATTTCATTAAAAAAATCGTATTTTTCATCAGATGTCCTTTTGTGATATGAATGTAGTGACATGTTTTAAATGCAACACCATAGGCTGCAATATTGATATCTTTCTAAAATAATGAATGATGGGAATGATCCTGATCGATTGGAAAAGGCAGTGGTGAGTGCAAACATGACTACCATCTGAAATGTATAACTGTTAAATGATGTACTAGAAATTACATTACATTATACTGAAATTATGACAAAGTATTGTTGACTCAATGTCTAATAGATTATTTATTTAAATTAATCTTTCTCATAAAATGTAAATATTACCTAATGAAATGGGAAATAATTTTTATTAAAAACTTATTATTGATCTATCTAGTCCTCAAAGATTTTTAAAAATATTATTATGATAATTTATAGAATGTTTTTCCATGAAATCTATGTTATTTATCCCATATTCTAGTTTTCTGTAATTATTGGAATGGATTGCCTTTCAGTTTATCATGATAATATAGATGGTTGGACTAAGGATTTTATTTTCAATTTTTATCTTTTGTTTAAATTTAATTATAAGAATTAGTACATACATATAAAAACATTATGATGGTAAAAATAAGATTAAATACTTAAGTGAATATTGTTTTTCTAATATTGTCATCTTGAGGTATGTTTCCTTGATAGTGATTTTCGAGTAGCAATTTAATATACATATTTATTTTCTTCTCATATTCATGTATTTATTTTTAATAATGAGGTTGATTTAACTGTATACATATTTTTCAGTTATAAAAAATTTTAAAAACTGTTTTTCTAAGGGATATAATAGATACTTTTTAATTGAAAAATATGTTAGAAGATTTTGAAAATATAGATTTTATTTAACAAATCATATCACCACCTGGTTCAACATTTTTCCCCTTAAAAAATAAGAATGTATCAATAAAACATTTCCTTTATTTTTTAGAACTAAATAAAATCATTATTATTAAAATATATTTATTTCCAAACAATGAAATCTTCATTGATGAAATAATTGGATAATGGTTTTCATGTAACACCCAGATGTTTTTAGGAAATATTTTCTCTATAGAATTTTAATTCTTCAATAGCTTTCATTTCACACAATCATGAGTTCAAATAAATTGCACGTTTCCTTCAGTATAAAATGTTTATTTTACCATATCTGTTATGTTAGAGGGAATAAATATAACAATCTTATTAAAATGTATGTTGAAGTCATTTACAACAATTTATTTATGAAAAAATTTAAATCAAGTATATGTTTGTATTTTTTTTCTTGTACATTGACTGAATTACTATTATTATATGTAATTAATGATATATATATATATAATTAAAAAATATTTTTTATATTCATCCAATATATACTTTTATCATAGGTTGTGAATAAACCCTTTTTATGCATAGAAAGTTATTTTTTTTTAATGGTAATTTTCCTCCTTTCAATGGAGAATACATTTTAAATATCATTTTGAAACATTAGTAATTTTTATATTAAAAAATAAACATTTAATTTGGAATAAGGATGTAATAAATTTACTTTGGATTAAATTTCAATATTTTGCTGATAACTATCAAATTTTGATGAAGAGTTAAAATACACTAAATTTTAATCGAAAACAACTTTTTTATTCAAAACAATTTATATGATTAAATAATAATGTTGAATGATTTATATGTATAAATACTATATATATTGATCATTATACAAAATTTGTTTCATTTTAATTAATTTTACATTTTATTCAAATGAAATAACATTTCAATCTTTTGCAATGTTTTAACATTTAAAACATGTTATCTCTTTCCTACAATGGGATTAATATTAAATTAATTACTACAACAACTGTGTTTGGAATTCTGAAATTTGGATTCCATTTTTTAATCATTAATTCCAAATTATGTAAAAATATTTGTTTAATTTTTTGGGCATTATAAATAGTATCTTCTGTAATTTTTATTATTGCGATAAAAGGGTAAAATGGGTAATTAAGGGGAAGAATACAATTATTAAATTACTATAAAACATATGTTAATATCATTGTATTATTTTTTTAAATAAATTTACCTTGGATCGAAATGGTTTACTTTTGAAGCCACATGGATAATATTTGGACATTTAATTTATTTTATTTAATCAAAAGTTAAATTAGTCTCACCAAACATTTAATAACTGAATAAATTTTATATATGGATATACTAAATATAAATTATATTATAAATATAAATTTGAAATCGATAATTCCTTTACTTATAATGTTAATTTGTTTTTAATTTATTGGAAATAAATAATTTCCTAAATATATTATACATTAATGGAATAGAAATTATTTAATTGGTGAAAATAAATAATATTATTTTTATTTAAATAATAATTCCCATTAAAATACCAAAAAAATAGGTAAAAACTTATTGGTTGAGTGTATATCGACTATAATAATCCATGGGTGGGGTTATTAACCATCTATAGCCTCATATAAAGTATTTCGACACTTATATTATTTTATTTAATGTGATGTCAAACTTCTCTCCATCATAAATTAATAATTATAACTTTTTAAGTGTGGGATTTTTCAGAAGATAAACTCAACTAATTATATTATTATAAAATATATAATATTTATATTAATCAAATTATTTTATTTTTATTTTTTATTTAATAAATATGTATACCTACTAAATAAAGAAATGTGACGTACTAATTATTTTATTGATGGAGTTTTCAGATAAATATTTTTAAAATCTGTTAAAATAAATATAATTAGGATTAAATAATATTTAAAAGTAATTTTATATTTTAACTTGAGCTTTAATTATTATGCTAAAATATTTTATTCTATGTTAACTTGTTTTAATAATATTTTTTAGAATCAATGAATTGAATAGTGTTAAAATTGACACTATGGATTTTTTATCAAAATAATGTGTTTTTAAATTTTATAAAAATCATAAAACATTTTTAAAAAATATATAATAATTAAACTATCATATAAGAAGTTATTAAATACTTATTTATGTAATAAATGACTATAAATAAGTAAATATTTCACCCTTTTCACATTGAAATATTTGTTATTTGAATTAAATTTAAATAGAATAACTATGTGTTATTTAAAATAAAAATGTTTACATTGAAATAAAAACCTGTATACAATTTATTGTATTATTATATTACAACACTATCTCATATAATTTTTGATATTGGGACATTTTTTAGGTTTTTAGGAAGTGTTAAATTTTATTATTAATTAATATTTTTTGAGAGCCCAAAAGTACACCTCACCTTAATTATAAAAGGGAACCTCATCACTCACCTATTTAGTTCAATTTATTCCTTAAATCACTTCCAACCAATTATATTTTTTTTATACATATATAGTTTCATTCATGTGGTTCATGTATTTTTCAATGTCCATGTCTATTACTCTAAGAGACGATTTAGAGGAATCATGTCGAATAAGAGTTTATCTCCTCTACCCATTCCTTCAAACATCACTCTTATTATACATACATTTCATGAGTTTTTTTATTAAAATATAGGTACTCCAGTGTTACGTTTAAACATATATGTTATTATAATTATGAAATAACTATATTCCACCATCAATCCATCCTACAAACTATGAAATAACCATGTGTGTGTGCGTACATCTTATCGTCTCTACACTGTTGGGTAATCGGTTTCTTACCATTACCTTACATGTATGTGTATAATGATGGAAATAATAATAATAAATTATTATCATAACATTATATTTATTTTGTTATATTATACACCATCCACTTTAATACCATCTAATAATTACGGGAATGATGTCAACGCTCATGCGCACGTACAACCTGCAGTCTCCACAATCCGATGTGATTCTTTCTACATGGTATTTATTAAATCATAATTATATAAACGTATAGAATGAATAAATATGGTATATGTTATTTTAATATAATTTTTTAATGATATAACTATAACATAATAATTAGAACCCAAACTATTCTACAAAACATTCATTAGAACATAAAGCAGTTATTATCCGAATAATGAGTGACAATAAAATGTTACTAACAAATGTATGATAATATAACTATATATGATATCATAAAAATTGAAAATGATTTTGTAATAAGTCAATGACATCATTTAGATCATTTTACATGAGGTTTTGATACGAAATATGGATATCATACCTATGGTATGATATAATTTTTCAATCTCATTATTATATGAGATTGTTTATTCATAAGTATTTATTAGGGTATATTAAACATCCAAATAAATGTTCCCTAAATATGTAATACTATTTCAATTCTTCCATAATTTTCTAAATTCAATTTCACTCATTGATGAATTTTTACTAAACAGTCTAAAATGAATCTTTTTTTATTATTCGATTGTAGGTACTTTTGGACTTTTCCCACAAAAGTATGAGAAGAATGCTTTTTTAACTTATACCAAATGAAGAAATATTTAGATGTTCATAAAGAATTATTTACCTGAGCCTCTATTTTATATCTATTATAAAAAATCATTCCTTTTTAAATTGAATTACATTTGGGGAAATGAAATAGTTTTTGAAGAAGAAATTATATTTTCATCAAGAATTAATATCAAGTATATTTTCAAACATATATTCCATATAAGATAAGATTATGTTTCTATCCCTATTTTTTCTATGGTTTAATTGTGTTTATTATGGATGAATTTAATCAAATTCATTTTTTTATGTGGATTATGATGCACTGATGATCAAGAAACCCATTTTATTATGTGGGTTATGTTATGATGGATGATTTTTTTTGTGGCACATGTATGAATGATATCATTATAAGATGGGTGGTACATATATCTACATACAATTTATTGGGTAACAATTTATATGTCATGATATTGACATGTATGTAATAGGAACTGATCTATTTTTAGTAATACAAGGCTGGAATGAGGACTGAAATTGGCTTAGTAATGGACTTTGTTTTCCATGATGATATTGGAAATGATCCTTGACTAATATGAAATTATTTTCTATGATATTTTGTATTAATAAACATTATTTATTATGTTATGAATTTTAGGATTATTTTAATTGATTATTACTATATTTAATGATTTATTCCATGAGTTGATATCATAATATTTCATATGATGGATAATATTTTCAAATGGTATGTTCTTATGTATTATGATTTTGGTTTTATTGATATATCCCTTATTTATCCATACTAAGTCGTTGAGCTCACCATTTCATATGTTTCTTTTCCCCCATGTCATGAAGAATGATACTAACTATAATATGTCAAAAGGTGGTCTGGTTTTGATAAAATAAGTGGGAGGAATTTAATATGACTTATGAACCAGTTTTTTATGTTTCCCATTTTATAAAGACAATATACCTATATGGTCATATCATTTTTTTGATAAATTTTTTAATAAATATTCTTCAATATTGAATTAATATAAATTTATGGCCAGTATTATAGTTTGTATAAGAGGAATTTTATAGTTAACATTTGGAAACTAAGATGACAAAACCATACGAAAACCCCTAAGTATATATTTAAGTATAAGATACAATCCTGGTGCTTTATAAGTGTTCACGAATAACCATGGATAAAACCTAAAGTGTGGTGAATTTAAATTTTATTCATTATTATGTGGTTTTGTCATTATGATTACTTTTTTTGAAACATTGCATCTAGGTTTTAGTTAGTGGATGGAACCTGATGGAACTATGTTAATGCTGAATGCGATGGAAAATTCTATGATTTCCTTATTAGGAAATAAAATGTTATGGGATATGTAATTAATGATCATGTAGCTATTTTTACACTAAATTATCTAGCTATGAATCATTTATGTCTTCCAAATGACCTAAAGAGGGAACAACATTCTGATGAGTCCTTCATGAGGCAGTGTCAACCTTATTAAAATGGGTCTTCTGATCTATTAGTAAACAAACAATGGATCAGTACCACTAAAATTATATTTTTAGTCCTCCAATGCTTAGAGCCTGATAAATTGATCACAGAAGTATATCGTTTGGAAAGTGAAGAAGATCAATGGTGAAGAGTATAGAGAATACATGGAAAATATATGAAATTCAATCCATGTAATGGGATGAGTTCAAGAACCTATTTTTCAATAAGTAAATTCAACAAATTATTCAGACAAAGACGGAGAAGGAGTTCCTTTAACTTAAAGAAAAGGATAACTAATATTTTTTTACATAGAAAAAAATTAGAATAATTTCAAGGTACGCTTCTAAAATTATTATTAAACCATAGAGTAAAATTTATCGATTCATTAGTGGCATGAAACCATGTCGCTTAATAGAATTAGACCTAAGGGATGTCAATAGCTATGAAGAAATCATTATATGTTCTCATAATTTTGAGATGGAGATTCTATTAACCCATCAATCTTATGGTTTAGATAAGAACAAAAAATTTTCATTCAAGAGAAAATCTGACATCCTCCCCAAAAAGAAGTGGATTTTTCCTTTATTCTAATGTTGTGGAAAGAAACATGGATGGAATTTTCATAAAATGAATAATAACTATTTTAAATGAGGAAAAGAAGTTCATCGGGCAGTTGAATGCCGAAGTGATAGAAAAAATATTCTTAATGTTGTGAATATAGGAGAGGCTTCACATAATGCACCTCATAAACATCAATGATACATGTGTAATGAAATGGGGAATTATTCCAATCAATTCCCTAGACCAAGGGTTATTGAGGATGATTGATGTTATTAAACACTTAAGTCCAATGTCAAGGTCAAGTCACATTTGATCACTATTAGCGATTTGTAGTACAATAATGAAGATGTGAAAAGTAATCCTACCATCCATAGGAATGTATAAAATATTTTATTTGATTCTTCATCCACCCACTCTTTTATTTCTGAAGAATTTTTTAATGGGATCATTGTATTACCTCAACATTCAGATATTGATTATATTGTGATAACTCTTAATGGAAAAATATCCATATAAAAACATTATAAATCATTTCTAGTCGATTTTTGTGGGAATGTGCCTCTTGAATATAATGTGAAACTTTCTATAGTGGATTTTGACGTGATTATTAGATGAAATTGGATTTTTCTATATGGTACTACTATCAATTTCAATTAAAGAGGAGTCATGTTTCATAGTCTACATCAATCTATGATCATATAACAATGAAATGATGAATATAACCTTCAATTAAAAGGTTTACCATTTTATGTGTCTGTATTCTTATCAATTAGGGGAATTTATCTCAAATGGGTGGGGAGATACTCATGATTAATAATAAACCCATTTTATGGGATTATGATGATGTCTTTCAAGATGAATTTTCTGGTCATCCTCCAAGATGTGATGTCGAGTTTTCAAAAGAACTCATACAGAGTGAAATTGCATTATCAAAGACACATTATAAAATGGCCCCAATTTAATTGAAGAAATTTTAAAAAAACTCCAATAGATTCATGAAAATGGATTCATATTTCCTAGCATATCACCTTGGGGTGCACTTATTTTGTTATTTATGAACATAGACAGATCAATGAAACTATGAATTGATTATTAAGAACATAAAAGAATCAATATCAATAACAAATACCCTCTTCCTCATATTGATGATTTTGTAAACCAACTATAAGGAGCTCAATAATTTTCCAACATTGATATTTGTTTTGGATTTCATCAACAAAAGTTCAAGGAGGATATACATAAGATAACTTTTTGTATAAGGTAAGGACATTATTAATTTTTTGTGATGACTTAAGGCCTTAAAAATGCCCCTCTACCATCATAGATATAATGAATACGGTCTTTATAGACTATATTGATCTGTTTTTGGTAGCCTTTAATGAAGATATTCTTGTCTATTAAAATAGAAAGTAAGAACATGAAGAGAACATGAATATCATATTGAAGACCCTGATAAAAAGCCTTATAAATTTTTTTCCAAGTTTGAATTTTGGCATTATAATGTTCTTTATTTGGGTCACATTATATCTTCAAAGGTGATATATGTGGATCTAGAAAAAATAATATATTATTTAATGTTTGTATGAGACCAAAAATGGTAACTATCATTTATTGATTTCTCGGTTTGGCTGGATATTATTGATGTTTTGTGAGAGATTTATCAAAATTATATAATCCAGTCACCATTTTGACTCGGAAAGGATTTATGTTCATGTGGACGAAATAATTTGAATTGAATTCAGTGCGCTCGAAATGATGTTATCCAATACACCTATGATCAAACAACCTTGTAGTGGATAATGGTTTGTGATATAAAATGTTTCATCCAAGAAGTGTATGGGTTGTTTCCAGATGAATAATGAAATTTTTTTAGCTTATTCTTCATAGTGGTTGGAATCCGTGAGAAAAATTACCCAATAAAGGATTTTGAGTTACTTGTAGTATTGATTGCATTAAAATATATATGTATTATATTTATGGTGAAAGGTGTGATATTTATACTAATCATAAAACCTTAAGTATATTTTCACATAGAAAAAGATTAATATGTGTCAATAAAGGTGGTTGTAGTTGATTAATTATTATGAATGGTCAATAAATTAACACCCAGGAAAAAAGGACAATGTGTCATATGGTTTGAGATAAAAGGAACATGCTAGCCTATCCATGATGATGATCCCAAAAAATTCAATATTTATGGATTTGAAATAGATGGATATTAAAATTTTAATATATTAGGATAAATGTTATCTTTCATGAATGAATGTTCAACCATATATACATGTGAATATAGAGGAGGTGTAGAAGGAAGATTTAGATCTTAAAAAAAGGTGATAATTATTCATGAATTCAACCATTATTGTGATGGAATAATAAGGCTCAGGAACAGATATCGTGTTCCTTCAATTCCAGAATTAAAGAATGATCTTTTGGATGAGGCTTAAAGTTCCTAATTCTCTATTAACCATGGAATCAAATATATTCGTAGGGTCTTGAAAGAGTATTTCTGGTGGGATGGCATGAAAATAGATGTTGTCGAATATGTCTCTCAATTCATGGTTTTTAAGAATGGTAAGGCTAAGAGATATATGTCTAAGCGGATGTAATAATCATTACTCATACCAAAATCGAATTGGGAAAACATCACTATTGACATTGTCGTAGAAAATCCCTAAACACCCAAAATAAATAATTCTATCATGGTTATAGATGATCACCTTAGGAATTTGGAACACATCCTTACTGTTATAGTGGATTTCTCTCTTTAATAACACACCACGATATTTTTAAATTAAGGGGTAAGATTTTCAAGATTTCTACTTCTCATTATATAAGATCAGGATCTGAGGATCACCTCGATGTTATGATGAAGTATTATATAGGATCCAGATACATAGTTTTGTTTTAGCACTAAATATCAATACTAGATAGATATTCAGTCTGATAAAAAAATTCAAACTCTATAAGACATGTTGACAGCTTTCTCTATGTATTTCAATGGGGGTTAGGATCAACACCTACCTTTGGTGGAATTTTCATTCTACAATAGTCATCACTCCTATATTTAGATAGTTCTTTATGAATCCCTACATAGAAATTTGTGTAAAATTTTAATTATTTGCGATGAAGACGGGGAAATAATGGTATTAGGACATGATCTTGTTAATGAAATGGAAGAAAATGCCTGTTATATTAAACAAAAAATAAGAGCATCTCTATAATATCCCAGGTAAATAAAGAACATGGAATTTTCATATTTATTAATATTTTTAATTGAATATTAATTTTACATTAATGTGGATTCCTTTTTTGACGGCGTTCTTGATACGCGATAATGGGTTTCTTTGAAATCATACATTATACACAACGTTACGTTATACAGAAATATAATATATTATTATTATTATTATTTTAATTGGTAATTAACTCCTAGAATGTATATTGGAGGTAATGAATATTAATAACTATAATATTATTATATATATTTTTTAAATGTTTTTAAATTTATCCAATAATTTTTAGAGGCTTAAAATTTGAATAAATCCAATTTTAAGCACAAACACTGTAATATACATTAAAAGGTCAATTTACCAACTTTTGATGGAGAAACCTTTTTAAATATACTTTTTTTACTTTTATATATTCTATTTGACAATAAAATATTCTTCTTTAGAATTGGGACAACAAAATTTACTTTGGATGAATTTTTGGAATTTTCCTCACAATGTTAATTTTTTAATGAATAGTGAAAATAATACAATTTAATTCAAAATTTCCTCTTAATATAATTTATTTATATAGTTAGATAATTTTTTAAATTTGTTTTAATGTTTAATTGGATTATATTTTTACAATTTAATCCAATATTGGTCATTGGATGTAATTTTACATTGAAATAGGACATAAACAACTGTCAATATTGTGATAATTATTATTTCACAAAAACACATTTTCTATTTTGACAATGAGAATTAATTTTAAATTACAATCTAACACTTATGTGTTTTTAATTTGGAAAAATGGATTATATATTTGGAATAAGTAGGTACAAATTTTTTAAATAGGTAACTTTTATTTTTAGACATTATGAATATTTAGTTAGGTAAATATTTTATTTACCATGGTTAAAAAGTAAATAAGGTAAAAAAAGGTAAAAAATAATTTTATATTAATATTAAATTACCCTAATACAAGTAATAATTATATTGGAAGACATATATCTGACCATGTCATCCTTGGTTCAATTTTGGACCCCATGGAACCACTTAAGAGTGATAATGACACATTATATTAATTAATATAAAGTAAATACAAAAATAATATAAACATATATATTTTAGTAAATAAATTTTTACATGGGGTAATATATGTTATCCTTTATACTAAAAAAATAATTTGGAAGCTAAAAATATTTCCTATATTTTGGTATTTTATTTATAATTCTTAACCATCAAATAAATAAAATTATTTATGACACAATGATGATGCAAGGATTACCTTATTAATAGAAGATTCAAATAAATGATATTATAAAATTTAAAAAACTAACAAAAACCTATCCAATTCATATTGGATTATTTTATTCCTAACAATAGTTATCTTATCTTATAATTTAATGAGTTTTACACCATTTAAAACTGAAAATCAGTTTATAATAAAATATTGTTTTCAAACATTCCTAAGGAGCCCCTCCTCGCCCTTATAATATGTCATCACCTATAGTACATTATTGACACCTAAAAAGCCCCTAAAAGCATCCAATATCTGCCTAAATCATCTACCAGCATCCCTCTCTTCCACTTATAAGAATTATGTTAGGGAGAAAGCACATCAACAATGACTTTTGGTTCAAACCAAAGGGTGTTACCTGATTTAAATGTAATGTCTTCCCCCGAGTTCTATTATTTTATTTTACTTATCATCTCTCTATGTTCTTTTTATTCATTGTATACAAAAATAACCAATATACAAAATATACTAAGTTGTTTTTATGATAGTATTTTGAACTACACTTACAAGCATCTTCGTCTAATGGATACGAATATATTGTTTTTGTGGATGGTGAGCTACTATCACAAAAAACAATGATTGTTCAAATATCTCAAACAACCTCTCGAGGTGGATATTATGATGGAACTGTATTTATATGTGAAATTTATTATATTAATATTGTCTCTATACTTATATATATTTCAATTTTATCATACCATTATTGTTTCCATATTGGGTAAACGCGATAATTTCATTTGAGGAAATGTGGACTACAGCCCCCACAAAGTAAAATGACTAGTTCATGCCATACGTGGAAAATATAATTAATGGAGTTAATGAAATTATGTGTGATATCATACTTTAATTATAATATACCTTTTTATCATTATGTTTATAGTCCATTAAATAAGAAATAGAAAGGAAAGTTGCATTCATGTGTATGTACAACTTACCTTCTCCATGAATGGTGCATTTCATTTCTTAAATCCAAATGTTATGTACTATAATAAATACATATATATACTGGATATATATGATATTTTATATCTAAATCATGAATAAAATTTTTTACCTAATGAACATTTTACCTCATAAACATCTTGTAATTTTAAGATTTTTATTTGGACTCAAGTACCAAATATCGGAAAAACAACCGCTATTAACTTAAATGATTACATAATGTTTATAAAATTTTAATAAATAATATAAATGGAATAATAAAAATAAAAAATGTTCAAATGAAATTAAAAAATTATCATTAATTTATTATTCAGGAGATTAATGAATGAAGGAGTCATGTCTGACACGATGTAAGTGGTTTTCATCTCAGTTTTTATTCTCGTGAAATTCATGCTATATTTGCAACTATTTCCTTTGTTGTGGTGTATGTACCGCACATGAATGTATAATTTTTTTAATATAATTTAATTTATGGCTATTCCAATTATCATTTTATTATCCTTATTTCATGTGTTGTGTGATTTAGATGTTACCAAATCAGTTTGGGAACCTTTCATCCTCTTCTTTTAGCTAAAGACATCTTTTATGTTATGTATTTTAAATTTCCATTTTCATATGTTGGGGTATGTTCTTATCTATCCTTATTGTTGTAAATTTTTCTCCATTTGATGAGATACATCAACTCATTTTCTGAATTTTATTGTGACACTATAATGTTATCGAATTTCTATAAGATTACTTCTTAACCCAATTTAAATTCATTGGGTTAAACTTATACATCTTGATTATGTCATTCTATGAGTATGTGTGAATGAACTGTGATTTTTTTACATTTAATGCACACATATATTCATTGTATTATTAATTTCCACACATAATTATGTCATTGATTAGTCCTAAATCTGAGGATATGATCTTTGTAAAGGACTTTTCCTCAATTTACATTCAATAGAAACATATTTTTTATTATAATCAAATTCACATTTATATGGTGTATAAACAACCCTTTGACATATTATATCATAAATCGCATTATTCTCATGATATTATATGCTTTGATAAATTTTATTCCTCAATTATTTTTATTCAAGAAACTCTGGTTTGGTTAGGAACTCTTTAACTAAAATATCATTTTAGATGTTTTTATGATTTATTCTTTTAAAAATTTCTCATTAATTCCCATGTTTTAAAAATGGTTTGAAGGATTTATTTATATGGAAATTAATGTTTTGAAATTAAAATTTCATTTAAATGCTTCAATGTGAACAGGGAAAATTTGATTAAAAATATCATTATTAAATATTTATGATTGATATTGAAAATGGTTTGATTAAGCATTGATTATGTCAATATATTTAATTTATATATTGTGATTTCAATGTGGAAATGTTATCTTTACTTTATGTTTGTTTTATGTGTTATGAATATATTATAGTTCTTGGCCATTGTTTGCATATATGGGTTGTTTTGTGATAAACCAAGGGCGGGTGACCCAAAAATAGCTATCCAATGCATTGGGTAACATGACGAAGATAAATGTAAATGTTTCTCCTAAGAGATTTAGGGAATATACTTTGATGGTTATTCAAAACATAACTCCCTATGGAGCCGTGAAAGCTAACACATATGTATGATATTGTTTCCACAACCTACCTTTATTATTTATTATTTCTATTTTTTATTCATAAACATTATGATATAGTGTGGTATGTTAAATATTGATAAGTATGATTTCATTGACTTGTATGTATTGGTGGAATAATGTTTTCTTTATTTATTTTAAAATCCTTACTTATCATTTTAGACTCATCCTACTATTTTGTAATGTTTTTCACAGGACATAAAGATTAGTAGGGTCATGTTTGGGATCAAGGAAAACTATTATTGTCTAAAACATTGGACTAGACAAGGATTTTTTATCAAGAGTTTTTATTTTATGAAAAATATGGATACTCTTTATAAGTTTCAAAATGTAATATTCATGTTGTTATGTATATCATACGAACTAATTCTCTAAAGCTATAAGAATGAAAATATCATCAATGTGAATTATTCATATAATTTAATATTATGAAATGTTTTAATGCTACGTCCTTACAGTTGGTATCAGAGGTCAGTTTCTACAACTTTATGAATATTGTTAAAGTAATATCTATAAATTAAATATATTGTCAAATTCAAATGTTATAGCATTTATATATTACCATGTTTCTTCACCTAAGATATTTATGTGTTGACAATGGTTTTTTCTAGAGGAAACAAGGTAGTAGTGTTAGGAAGTTATACGGAGGGAAATAACCTTCAAAATCATCATCTTGAGATGTTTAGAATCTGAATTGAACAGTTTTTTGTAGTGATGGATCATTTCACCCAGGTGATAAATTGTAGATGTATTTATAAATGATATTTTGGTTCATTCCAAAAGTAAAGTGGAACATGAAATTCATTTAAGTGTTGTCTTTAAAACCTTAAAGAAATGAAACGATATAGTAAATTCATCAAGTGTGATTTTTTTTTACAACAAATTTCTTTTGTTAGTCACATTGATTCGAAAAATGGAATAATTGTTCATCTTGCTAAAATAAATGTGGTTGAAGAATGGCCAAAACCTACCAATATCATAGAGATTCGATGTTTTCTTGTATTAGCAGGTTATTAATGGAGGTTTGTGGAAAAAAATTCATAGTTATCTAGAACAATGACTAATAAAACTCGAAAAGGTGTTATATTCATTTGGACAAAATAATGAGTGATTTTTTAGGAATTGCAAAGAATATTGGTGAAAACTTTAGTTTTGGCACTACCTTCTAGAAATGATGGGTTTGTTATCGACATTGATGCTTCATTGAAAGGAATTGGTTGTGTCCTAATGCAAAATGATCAAGTAATTTCTTATGCTTCATGTCAGTTGAAAATTCATGATTTAAATAACACTACACATGATTTAGAATTAGCTGCTACTGTTTTTTATTTAAAAATTTTGACGCATCATCATTATGGAGTAAAATGTTATATATATACTGATTGTAAAATTTTGAAGTATATATTTACTCAAAAATAATTGATCATGAGACATAGGAGATGGATAAAATTAATCAAGTATTATGATTGCACGGTTCATTACCAACCATTAAAGGAAAATAAAGTTATTAATGCTATGAGTCAAAAGAGTGATGCTACATTAACCTTGTTACATTTGGAACATTATCCTTTGATTAATGACTTGATTTAATTTGGCATAGATGTTTTTTGTGTAGGAAATTCCTATGTTTTGTTTCAGATGTCAGTGAAATCATATTTATTAGGAAGATTTAAGAAATCGCAGAAGGAAGATAGTGTATTGCATAAAAATATAAAGTGGTTTCTTAAGGGCATGTTTCCTAATTTTAACATTGATAATGAAGGTATTTTGAGATTGGAATGAGATTTAGACTTCATTATGATTCATAATTTAAGAATTCATTATTATTTAAAGTACATAGTTCTCTGTTTTCAGTTCATCCTGGTATTATTAAGATGTACATAGATCTTTTGGAGTATTACTGGTTGGATAGAATGAAAATAGATATTACTGACTTTATTGTGAAGTGTATGATTTGTCAATGGGTTAAAGCAGTGTGGCAGTTACTGAAAGGGATGATTTAGTATTTAACGGTTCTATAGTGGAAATGGGGGAATATATCCATAGACAACATTGTGGGACTACCGAATACATCTCAAGGTAGTAATTAAATCTAGGTTATTGTTGATCGATTGACTAAATCTTCTCATCTCCTTCCTCTTTGAGATAATTTTTCTCTAGAAAAACATTCTTAGTTGTATGTTAAAGAGATAGTCTAGTTTCCTAGACTTTCCCTCTATATTATATCTGATATTGATCCTAGTATTACTTCTAACTTTTGGAATTCGCTTTAGTAGTTATTGGGTACTAAATAAAATTTGAGCACATCTTCTGATCCTTAATCAGATGGGTAGTCAGAACATAAAATTCAGACCAAGAAGGAAATGTTATGTTCTCATTCACTCGATTACCAAGGAAGATGGGACACACTTATTTTATTGGTTGAGTTTTCATATAATAAGAGTTTTCATTTCAGTATATAGATGGATGCATTTGAGGAATTATATGGGAAGCGGTGTCGAACTCTTACTTTTTGGGTAGAAGTAGGTGAAAGAATGCTGATGGGACCAGAATTGGTTGACAAGATGGAAGAAAAAATTCAGTTTATTTAGAAGAACATGAGAACAACTCAGATAAGGTAGAAAAGTTTTTCGGATAATTGTAGAAAGTATCTTTTTTTTAGGTATGGGATCATATCTTTCTCAAAGTTTCTCCATGGAAATGTGTGATGCTTTTTAGAAAGAAGGTAAAACTGATTCTGGGGTTTATTGGACCTTATGAAATCCAAGATAATTTTTGGATTAGTTTCCTACCGAGTTTCTTTACCTACTTTTTTATCCTAGGAACATAATATTTTTCATATTTCAATGTTGAGAAAGTATTTTCTGGATCCATATCTTGTTTTGAGTCCTTTTGTAGTTCAGTTGGAAGAAAATCTTTCATATGAAGAACAATCAGTCTGGATTCATGACTGAAGAGATAAAGTGTTACAGAATATGGTTATCGATCAGGTAAAATGTTTTGTCGAAAATCATATGGTTTAAGAGGCCATGTGGGAATCTGAATATGCTACGATAGATAAATACCCTCATTTATTTGATAAGTGAATGAAATTTCGAGGATGCAATTTTCAAAAGGCTGGAAGGATCTAACATCCTTGGTAAATAATGAATATTACATTTTCATATTTATTAATATATTTGAATTAAAAATTATTTTACTTTAAAGGGGATTCCATTTTAGATGGCATACCTGATACGCAACAGTGGGTTTCTTTGAAATCTTACGTTACACACAATGTTATATTATATAGAAAAAATAATATAATATTATTATAATTTAAAACGGTAGTTAAAATATAGCAGTTCTATTAGCTGGAATGAACATGACTGACTACAATATGATTATACATGTTTTTTAAATGTTATTTCATTTATCCAATAAAAGTTAAAAGATTAAAATGTGAATGAATCCATTTTTAAGCATAAACACTATAATATTCTTTAAAAAGTTGATTTACCACCTTTTGATGGTGAACCATTTTTTACTCTTTTTATTTTCACTTTTATAGGTTCTATTTGATAAAAAATATTCTAATTTAGAATTGGGGCATCAAATTTTATTTTAGATACTTTTTTTATTTTTCTGATAATGTTCATTTTCTAATGAATAGTAAAAAACACTTCATTTTTATTCAAAACAGCCTTTTAATCTAATTTATTCATATAGATAGATTGTTATTTTAAATGGTTTCATGGTGAAATTGGATTATATGTTTACCTGTTAATCCAAATTTGTACATTTGAAGTAATTTCACTTTGAAATTGGATATAAACAAATTTCAATATTTTGATAGTTATTATTTTTTCAAAACATGCTTTTTTTAAAATGGGAATTAATTTTGAATTAATTTCTGCTACTTCTTTGTTTTTTATTTGGATAAATGGATTCCATATTTGGAACCCAAATGTATAAATTCTATAGCTAGGTAACATTTATTTTAAGATATTATGAATATTTATATCAGTAAATATTTTATTTACCATGGTTAAAAGGTAAATCTGTTAATAATAGTAAAAAATTAATATTATAATAATATTATATTACCTAAAACGTTTCTTAATCCTATTTTCTGATACCTGTCTGATCATTGGAATCCTTGATTCTATTTTGGGACCCCATAGAGCAACATAGGAGAATAATGACACATTATATTAATTAATTTAAAGTAAATACAAAATTGATATAAACATTTATCTTTTAGTAAATAATTATTTTACACGGGGTTATTTAAGTTATCTCTTCAACTATAAATATTATTTTGAAATATACAAATATTTTTTATTTTAGGTTATTTTATTTATTATATTTAGACATCAAATAAATACAAATTAATTATGACACAATGTTGATGTAGTGATTACTTTATTAAAAAATGATTTAAATAAATTAGATTATAAAATATAAAAAACTATCCAAAACCAGTAAAATTATTATTGGATGATTTTATTTTTAACATGATTCATCTTATAATATAATTTAATGAGTTTTGGGTCTTCTGAAACCAAAAATTAGTTTATAATAAAACAATGATTTCAAACATTCATAAATAGATCCTCCTCCCCCTTAAAAAACTAATAACCTATAACTGATTACTCACACCTCTCAAGCCCCTTTATTGTCCAAATTATACCCAAATAAGATCCCATAATCCGTACATTAAACATAGAATCCATACTTTAGGAAGAAATAATGTCATGAAATCCTTGTGGATGAAACCAAATGGAGTTACTCGATTTAAAGGTAATGCCTTCTCTTGGGATCTATTCTTTTATTTTATTTCTTCACTTCCTATGCTATTTTTATTCTTTGTTTACATAAAAACACATGTATCCTAAATATAATTTGTTTTTTTTATGAGAATTATCTGAAATACACATCCACACACCTCCATCTAATGGAGATTAACATATTGTTTCTGTGGACAACGAACTACTACCTCACAAAAGAGTGATTGTGAAAATATCTCCAACCACCTCTCATGGTGGCCATTTTTATGGAACTAATTTTATATATGATATATATTATATTTATACTATCTTTATACTTCTATATATTTAATTTATATCATACCTTTATGGTTTCCATAATTGTTAAAAGTGGTAATTTCATTTGGGGAAATGCAAACTACCACCCCCTCAAAGTGATATGACTCGTTAATACCTTCAATAGAACATATAACAGATGGAGCTACTATAATTATGTATGATATTATATTTTTAAATTTAATATACCAATGTATCCTTTGGTTTTAATTCCATTAAATATTAAATCTAAATGAATTTAGCGTTCATGCATACGTACGGCTTACCGTCACTATGAACGGTGCAATTAATTTCCTACCTCCAAATGTTATGTACTATTAAAAATACATATATATACTAGATATATATGATATATGTGATATATAAATCATGAATATAATTCTCTAGATAATGTTATTTTTCCCAGATGAACAACATGTAATTATAAGATGTTCATTTTGACTCAAGTACCAAATATCGACAAAACGATTATTATAAACTTAAATGATTACATAATGTATATAACATGGTATTCAGTAATAAAAAACGAATAATAAACAAGAAAATGGTTATTAATCATCTATAAATTAACTTTATTTTATTATTCTGGAGATTATATAACGAACTTGTCAAGTCGGACATGAGGTAATTTGTTTTCATCTAACTTTTTATTCATGTGACATTCATGCTATATTTGCAACAATTCCCTTTGGTGTGGTGTATGTAATACACCTCATTGTATTCAATATGAAATATAAGTTAATTTATGGGTATTTACATGTTTATTGTATGATCATTCTTTCATTTGGTGTATGTTTCATAAGTTACCAAATCAGTAAGGGAACCGTTCACCCTCCTCTTTTAGTTAATGTCATCTTTTATGTTATGTCTTTTAAATTTAAATTTTCTTATTTTGGGATATGTAATTATAAATCCATATTGCTATAAATTTTATTTTCATATGATTAGTGACACTTTTCTATTTCATCAACTCATTTTTTGAATTTTAAACTATCACTGTTATGCTATTGAAATTCTATAAGAGGCTTCTTAACCCAATTTCAAATCTTAGGGTAAAACTTATATTTCTTGATTATGTCATGAAATGAACATGTGTGAATTTTCTATGATTTTTTACACTTAATTTCATCATATATTGGGTGTATTATTATTTTTCACACATAATTATTTCATTGATTTGTCTATAATCTTAGGATATGATCTTTGTAAGGGACTTCATCACAATAATCATTCTATTGAAACTTATTTTTTGTTATACACTGATTCACTTTTATATGGTGTATATACTACCCTTTGAAATATTATATCATGAATATATTTATTCTCATGATATTATAAGATTTTATTATTGTAATTCCTCAATTATTTGTATCCATGCATCTCTCATTTGGTTATGAGCTCTTTAACTAAAATATATTTTTAAATGTTTTAAATATTTATTCTTCTAAATATTTCTCATTAATTACATTGTTTTAAAAATGGTTTTAAGGATTTATTTATATGGACCTGAATGTTTTGAAATAAAAGTTTCTTTCAAAATATTCAATGTGGTATAAGAATCATTGATTAAATATCTATTCCATAAATATTTTAAATGATTTTGAAAATGGAATGATAAATAATTAATTATGTCAATATCATGAAATGATTTATTGTGATTGCAATGTTGAAATGTTATCCTTCCATTTTTTTTATGTGTTATTAATATGGTATAGTTTTTGCACATTGTTGACGTATATGGGTTGTTCCATGATAGACATAGGAAGGGTGAGCCTGAGATAGCCCATCAACGAATTGGGTAACGTGACAGAGGTAAATGTAAATTTTTTTACTAAGAGATTTAGGGAATATATTGTGATGTGTATTCCAAATGTAACTCCTTGTGTAGCTGTGAAATCTACTACATATGTATGATATGGATGCCACATATTACAATTATGATTTATGATTTCAATTGGATATTCACAATTCTTATGATATAGTGTGGTAAGTTAATGATTAAAAAGTATGATTTCATTGACATGAATGTATTGACTGACTAATGTTTTATTTCATTAATTTATAATACTTACTGAGATTTTTATGCTCATCACATGTTTTTGAAACTTTTTCACATGACATAAAGATGAATAGGGTCAAGGTTGGGATATAGTATAATTCATGATTTCTAAAAAATGGAACTAGACATGGATCATTTTTTAAGAGTTTTTATCTTATAAAAATAAGGTATACTCAGCAGAAGTTTATAAATGTAATATTCAAGTATTTATGTATATGTTTTGAACTAATTACTTAAATATAAAAACATGAAAAGATCCTCAGTGTGAAATATTCATTTAATAAAATATTATGAGATGGTTTAATGCTTGATCCTTATAATCTCAGAGTCGAAAACAAAGTTATGCTGATAATTGAAGTTAGTGACGAGCTTTTATATGAATATCTCTTTATTATAGATTAATGAGATTTGGAATGAAGGAAACGATGAGCCCCAGGTATATTGGTCCATTTGAAATTGTGGATCATGTTGGGATGACAGCTTACTAATTGTCCCTTCCAAAAAATATATTTCAATTTCATGATGTGTTCCATGTATCTATAATAAGAATGTACATACACTATACTATAGATGTACTTAAAATAGAAGTCATGTCACTGGAGCAAGATCATTCTTACGAATAACAACCAATATAGGTTCTGGATCATAGAGAAAAATTTCTATGAAACAAGAACACTCGCATAGTTAATATTTTATGGAGAAACCTCCAATTTTTAAGAACAGACATGGGAACAATAGAATATGATTAAGTAGATATATACTCATATTTTTTAATCTAAGTAAAATATTTCAATGGATAAATTTAGTTAAAGGGGGGTAGAATGTTAAACCTCTATGTTTTTATGAAACATTTTCTGTAATGAATTTTTATTATTAAATAGAATTTATTTCATAAAATTGTGAGTTTTAATATAAAAATCTTCTTAAATTTCTAATGAAGTAGTTAGCTAAAAATTATTTATGAAAAAGTATCTATATAGATTATATATTTGTATTATTATTCTTGTAAATTAAATTAATTACTATTAAAAATGAAATTTATTAAATATATATATCTTATTAATTTAATAAAATAGTTCTCATATTCATCCAATATATATTTTTGTCATAGGGTAAGAATGAACCAAATTTTATGTATAAAACATATATTTTTCAAAAGGGTAATTTTCCACCATTTAATAGAGAACCCCTATTAAATTATGATTTTGACATATTATTTATTTTTATATGACAACATTAACATTTTATTTAGAATGGGGATATAATATTTTTTCTTTTTATGAAATTTTAATATATTCCTAATAATTTCAAATTTTGATGAATAGTAAAAATATACAAAATTTTAATGGAAAACATCTTTTTTCATTGAAATAATTTATATGGTGAAATTATAATATTTAATTATTTTAACCTTTAAAAATAATATATTTTTAGCATTTAATATAATTTATGACCTTTGAATTAATTTTACATTGAATTCAGGTATAAACCCATTTGAATCTTTTCTAATTTTTTTTCTTTTAAATCATGTCCTCTCTTTCTGACAGAGGGATTAATTTTAAATTAATTCATACAAAATATATGTTTTTAATTATAAAAAATGGATTCCGTTTTTACAATCAATGGTTCCAAATTATGTAAATATATTTGTTTTTTATCACTATGAATAGTAACGTTAAATTTTTTGATTAATACGGTAAAAGGGTAAACCATGTAATTAGGGGTAATAATAGTTTATTAAAATAACCTAAAACTTGTGTTAATATCATTTTATGATTATTTTCTACCTAAATCATTCGTTGGTTGAAATGAAGTCCTTTTTAAGCCACTTGGATTAGATAAGGACATTAGATTTATTTTATTTATAGAGAAGTTAAATTTGTATCACTCAACTTTTAATAAGTAAATCAATTTTACGTAAGGCTCTATAAATGAAAAATTATATTATAAATACTCATGATAAATATAAAATGTGTTTATTCATAATTGAAATTTATTTGTAATTTTTAGTAAATAAATATTTACCTAAATATCTTATACATTAATGACACCAAAAATAATTAATTGATAAAAAATCAATAATATAGTTTTTATTTAAATAATAATACCCATTAAAATACCCAAACACTTGAAAAAATATTATTGGTCAAGTATATATCGACTATAATCATCCAAATGTCATGTTATTAACCATTTGGGGCATTACATAATAGATTATGACATTAATATTATTTTATTTTAAGTGATGTTAAAGTTGTCAACTTCGTAATTTAATAATTATATCAATATAAATTTGAAATTTACATAATCTAAATTATACTAATTATATTTTTCTGAAAAATAGTATATATATATATATATATATTCATCATGGTATTTTTTTAAATTTTTTTAATGATTAATTATTCAAAATAAATATACAAAAGTGACGTAGTAAGTATTCTATTAATGGAGATATCAAATAAATGTTATTGAAAATGTTAAAATATATATAATTTCGAATAATTTATATGTACAATGAATTTCCTACATTACATTTAACTCTTATTAATATAATAAAAAAGATGCTTTGAAGTTTACTTATTAATTATATATGTTCAAAAATCAATTAATTGAATATTGTCAAAATCGACACTATTGATTGTTTTTAAAAATACTGTACTATTAAATTACTTAAAAATAATATCCCATTTTAAAAAAGTTTATAATAATTATGAAATAGTCTAAAATTTTCTATGTAATTATTTTTTGGTCTAACTGATATCAAATAAGTTAATATTTCACCCTTTAATATGAAAATATTTCTTGTCTTAATTAAAATTAAATAAAATAACAAAGTGTTAATTAAAATGATTATGTTTATATTTAAAAATAACTTTTCGAAAATTTATTTGTTGATGATATTACAACCCTATCTAATATAATATTATAAATTGTCACATTTTTTAGTTTTTTGGGTAGGGTTTGATTTTATTATAAATTAATATTTTTGGAAACCCCAAAAGTATGCCTCACATAACTTATAAATGGGGACCTCCTATCTAAACTATTAAATTCACATTGAGAGTCTGTCATTGGCCATAACCTGCCCTTTTCCCTTCTAATCATCTCTAGTTACATTTTAGGGATTTTTGTCTTCTTTAATCACCAATTTTAGTGGTCTAATAGGAGATTTTGAAGAAGCATGTCGAAGAAGATGTAATCTCCTCTATCGATTCTTTCAAACATAATTCTTGTTCTAATTAATATTCATGAGATTTTTCATTATAATTTACTAACTCTATTATATATTATATACTAGTATATTATTGTAATTATTAAATAAAATTATTCCACCTTCTATCCATCATACAAAAATAATCACCATGTGTGCGTACATATGGCTTAACGTCTATACGTCATAGTGTAATCTGTTTTTCAACTTCACCTTACATGGATGGATATAATGACGTCAATAATAACAATAAATTATTTTTATAACATGATATTTAATCTGAAATATCATAAACCATCCACTTTAATACTATCCTACAATTATGGGAATGATATTGTTGCTCGTGAATATGTATGACCTACTTTCTCCACATGGTGATGTGATTCATTCAATATGATATCAATTAAATAATGATTATATAAATGTAAATAATTAATAAATTTTTTATATATTATTTTTAAATCATTTATAATGATATAACTATAACCTAAGAATAAGGACCCAAACATATTCGAAAGAGCATGCATAATAACATAATGAAGTTATTATCTAAATAACGAGTAAAAATTAAATGTTACTAAAAAGCATGATAATATGATCCTATATAATATCAAAAAAATGAATATAATATTAAATATGTAAATTAAATTATTTAAATCATTTTACAGGAGTGTCATATACATGCAAAGGATATCAGACATAAGCTATGAGATAATTTTACAATCTCATTATAATCAGATGTTGTTTATTCATAAGTATTTATTAGGGTATGTTTATCATCCACATCCATATAATATAAATATGTAATAGTATTTATATATATCTATAATTTTTTAAGTAAACTTATGAAATTGGTGAATTTTTAGTAAATGGGATGAATTGAATCTTTTGTCGTTATTCGATACGATGTACTTTTTGAATTTTGGGGGAAAATTATGAGGAGAATGTTTTTTTAACTTATGTGGAATGAAAATATTTTTACATCATCTTAAAAAATTATTTCCATGAATATTACACTAAAATATCTCATGTTTACATTCGAATATATTCTTTAATTTATAAAGTGTGTGAATTTTTGAGAAACAAAAAATGTTATTTATGATGAAAGGATTTTTTTAGCAATAATTGATATCAACAGTTTTATCAAAACTATTTTTCATCTATGATAAACAGAAATTTCTATCCCTATTATTACTATGGTATGATTGTGTTTTTAAAGGAATTGTTTTTATGAACTCAATTTTATTTATTTGGATTATGATGGAATGATGTTTAAGAAACCCCTTTAATTCCTTGGGTTATGTTTTGATGGATGATTTCTGTTTTTTGTACATGTTAGAATTATTTCATTATGAAATGGGTAGGCCCTATATCTCCCTCTAATTTATTGGGTAATTATTTATATCACATGAGATAGACATGGATGGAATGGGAAATGATCTGGGTTTAGTAATATAGTTCTGTAATGAGGAGTGAACTCTGTTCAGTAATGGACATTCTTTATTATGATGGTCATGGAAATGACCCTTGAAAAATATAAAATGATATTCAATGAATATGTTTATTCCAAAAAACATAATTTCGTCTGTTATGTCATTTTTTATTATGTTCACTGCTTCTTACAAAATTATATAATTTATCCCATGGTAGGATATCCCAATCTTTCATATGCAAGATAAGATTTCCATATGTTATGTTCTTAGGTATTGTGATTTGGATATGATTGATATCTCCCTTTATTATACTTACTAATAATTTGAGGTTACCCATTCATATGTTTCTTTTCTATAGGTCATTAATAAGGTTATAAAATTATATATATCAAAAATAAATTTAGTTATGTTGAAATAAGTGTGAGGTATTGATGGTGTTTTATAAACCCAGTTGTTTATGTTTTCACGTTTCTTTTGTCATCATACCTATATGGTCCTGTCGTGGTTTCGATATATTTTTTAAAAAAAATATTCTTTAATTTCGATGTAATATAAATGTTCATAAAATTTGGGGTGTTATATTTAATCTAGGGATTATATTCGGTCAAGGGATTATTAGATTAAGGAGAAGAATTATGTCTTTCAATTATCAGTGGTATGTTCTAGGTATTACCATAATTAGTTTTTATTCCTTTTGGGTTAGTGAATACTCTAACATCATTTAGTGATCATATGAATACAAATATCTATTGGTATTTGTTTAAAATTTTAGGAATTCTTCATTGAATAAATGTTGGGTCATTATAATAGTTAAAGGGTACCAGAAAGAAATATAATGATCATTAAATAGAAATGAAATGAAAATAATTTTTCTTGAAAATTTATAAATTTTGTATTTTGTTCTCAATAGATTTCATTCAATTTGAATAATAAATTAAATGGTTCTATAAATGCTTATCTTAATAAAAATATATATTGGATTTGTAGAGAATACTTAAAACTTTAAGTGAGATTTAATTATTTCATGGATTATTGGGACTATATCGATGGCTTTGAAACAAAATTTCTTATTTATTTATCCTACTAAACATGTTAACTCACAAATTAGTTATATGCATCCAGACAATAGAATTTGTTGATGTTTTAGGAATTAAAAATAACTAGTAAATTATCCAATCTTTCCATGTTAAAAAAAGTGATTTTATTATTTATAATGATGCATTTTAGAGTTGATTTGTTTTTTTTGTGGTGGAATAACTGAGAGATTATGTATGAATCGTGTTAATTTATTCTCATTTAGTATAATTATACAACATAATAGTTTATGATTTTAAAAGTTGGGTTTTCTTTATAAAACATGATATATAATTTATATTGAATGACATGAAATTTATATTCTAACCATAAAATTATAAATTAGATATTCAATTTAAAATAATTGAACAATGATGGGGTGACTATGATTGGAAACGATAAGGGATTGTGGTTTAATAATCCTATATTATTAAGGTCAAGGAAATAATGTACCTAATGACTTCGATCAAAATGATAATTCATCATTAACCATTCAATGATTGTATCATGGTCAATTGGATAATGATTTAATCAATATTTCCCACCAGTGTTTCTATATAAGAACTACTACATTTATGTTCTAGGCGTTATTGTAGACAACATTTTCAAATCGAATTAGATAGACTCAGGATAAAGACTATGAGTTGATGAAAATATATAATTTGACATGGATGTTATTTTTTATGAATATGAAAATAAAAAAATATTTAAAAATATTTTGAAACATGATTTGTGTGAGATATTATTCCCACTTCATGAAGGAATTATTGATTTATCCATAATGATCATGGTTTTTTATTTACCCAAACATTACTAATATATATAGATAAATATGTAAATATTAATTATATGATGTATTAATGAATTATATTAAACATTTTACTAAGATATGTTTTACATATATATTTTTTAATAATGACAGTCAACTATTGATGTGGATGCATAATTCATTACTAGTTCTTGAATAGAAATGGGAGTCGATATATATGTATTTCATAGAGGGATCTCCAAAGAAATATTGAGGATGAAATGTGATTTGGTATTTTGTTAAATGATTAATAATTTTTATTCATTTTCATCCACATTGAAATAATTTTTCTTTTATATCAACTATTATGAAATTATCATGATATGATTTTCAGGACATATAGAGTCGCACTCTATGTTTTATAAGATTTTTATCCAATATTTACATAAAATTTCCTGAAGGGATATCAAAATTCGATGGGTAATTAAATAAATATTGAAAAAAATATTACAAAATAAATTTTATGGGAAATAAATTTAGAGAATTCAAATATTGGATAGAATTCATCTATATTTATCAATATATAACCAATGATGTTGGTATCAACATTTTTCATTAGTGGAATTATATTATAACAATTGTTTCCATTAAAATATACCAATATAACCATTTATGGAATTATATAGAATGTTTTTTCAATCCCCTATATATATATGAGAATATGACTAAATAATACATTTAGTACCAAAACAGGAAGATGAGATGATTGATAGGGTAAAAATGATTTTTCAGCTCAATAGGGATTCTTATAGTCCAAAAAATGCTATGAATATAACTAGTGGAGCGATACAATTATTGATATATGTTGTAATGTATATCATAAGATATATATATTAATTTTTTTACTTATTTTGATATAAATGGAAAATTATGTCCATCGTATATTGGATAATAATAATTTCCAGAAAATATGGGACTAACTTCACATAGAGTGAACATACCTCATAAATTATCTCTGGAACATGATATATTTAATTTTTCATTATTAATGAAATATATAACTGATTCATTTTCTGTTTTAATGATATGATAGGTTCAGTTGGAAGATAAAATTTCTTTTAAATAAAATAATTGTAACATTATATTACATTGATTGAAGTACTTTTGAAATAAGGTAAATGACATGGAAATGTTTTTATTAATAAACCATATAATAGGAGAAGCATTGTTGGAATATGGAAATGATATGATGAAAAAATATCCCCACTTATTTATGTGATGAATAATATTTTAGTGAGATAGTTTCACTATGGGGGAAGAATGCGACAATCCATTTAATATTAGTAGATAATCAATTTCATGTCATATTAATATTATTTATTATATATTATAAAATCTGATTCATTTTAATTACTTATATGATTTTTTATAATGTAAAATAAATTGTTTTATTCTATTTTAATTATTTTCCTAGATTTATATGTTTTTATTTAAAAATTAAAATTTATAATTTTTTAAATTTAACTAGATGAATTGGAAAACGTTTGAAAAATCATCATATAAAATTTATCTTCGGATAATAATTTTCTATATTTCTAAAATTATCCATTTTCAAAGATTAGTTAAAAATATAAATTTTGAATAAAAATAGTGATTACTTTCCATGTATTTAAATATATCCCATATATAATTGAGTAGTTCTAAATTATTTATTTTATCATTTGATGATTCCTTATCTAATTATTTCAATATAAGTTATAATTATACATGATTTTAGAATAAATTCATTTTTATGCATAAAAATATATTTTCCAAAAAACTCTACTTTATATTTTATTTTTCATGATTATTTGAAAATAATTATTTCCCTCTAAAACATTGAATAATTATAATTATATTTCATATTTTGAAATAGGAGTTTTAATTTTTTAATTAGTTTTGTTTCATTGTTGTCCATGATTAACTATAGCCACCTTAAATAGTTTTCATTAATGTAATAAGTAAAAAGTGGTTTTTAGGATTAAAAAATTATCATATGGTTAAAAAATCTATGCTTAATTTTTATTGTCTGATAATATTTCATACATTACGTAATTATATCTAAAAATGGGTTTTTTTTCATATTTTTTTGACTATGTTATTTATAATTTTAAAAGTTTTAAAAAATATAAGATCACCACCTCCCACTCTTATAAAATATAACCTCTTGTTCTCAATTTTTAAAACCAATTTGGTACTACATATCTTCCAATAAATACAAATACAAATTATAAAATACACATTATAAATCATAGTGGTATTATTGTCCCTAGGGTACATACCTATAATAATTAATATGATAGAAAATATTGGACTTACAATAAAGATAAATAACTCTTAACTGAAAAACATCATGTTTATTTATTCTCTTACATCCTTCAAAAACTACATAACAATACTAATATAATATCATTAATATCCTCAAAATAATTTTAACCATTTTTCAAAGTATAACTATTTTTATCTCCTTTTCCATTCTATAAGAAATAAAAATTTCAGTCTGGCGTATATGGGGATTACCAAATCAACAAAGTCATGTTTTCATGATACATCACAACATAATATGGATAATTATTATGATAATTTTTTTGAAAATATATTTTCTATAATACCTAATTAGTATTATGGTATTATATTATGTTACATACCTTATTTATCTTCTATAAGTGGAAGAATGTTATGATTATTCATGTATATGTCCAGACCACCACCTCCATGAAGTGATGTGAATTATTTTTTAATTCCACCCAAAATATATTTTCAATTTTATGAAAATAAATAATTAATCTATATTTAATAACACCTTTTTATTTCTATAAAATTATAATAGTATATGAATAATAAGATTTAAACTAGTAAAAAAATGAAAATGTCATTCTTGTCAATGTCTGAACAACCGTCTACATAAAAAATGTGATTCATCTTTGTTAAAATAAATAAAAGATTTTTTATTAAAATATATCATACTAATAAAAATTATAATTATATAATTTTTATTATTTCGACAATAAAAGAACCTTTTACCCTTTGACCATAATTATTGAAATATTTTAATTTTTATTTTATGAATATAACAACCCCAAAACATCCAACAATAAATTTTTAAGTTTAGTAACATTAGAATTCATAGTAATAAATGACATAACTATTATTATGATTATTAAATAAAACTTAATTTTTATTGTGTTAATATAATCAATATAATTTTATCATACAGGGGTTTCTTTATTAATGTTTTGACACACACTCTATGAAATAGACTTTATTATAGAAGTATTGTGTTAAAGGATTCCTCACAACACTTTTTATTTTAGGCTGAGAATCGTAAATTTATTTACAAATATCATTTTTTTAACATCAAAAGATATTAATTTTATTTATCAATAGAAATTTTAAATTTGATGTAAATTTTTTACATGGATTCATCATTATAATTTTCATATAACTCATTTTGACATTGATTATTGATTTAAAAATTAATATATTTATCATATATGGATTCAAATCATTTTCCAACAATCATAAAAAATAATCATAGTAAACAATAATTTATATTTATATATTCATTATTAGTTATCATTAAATATCTACTACTTTTAGGAATATTTTAATATAAATAAATTGTTTAGGAAAAAATTTTATTATGCACACATTTATGTGAACCTAGAAAGTGATTTTATATTTATTAAAATTTAAAAAACTGTGATATTATGTATTGAAAATGGAAACTTAAATGTAGTTTATGTATGTTATGGTCTTTGAAAAATTTTCTCTTTGAAGGTTTTCGTTGATATATATCTTCAATGCTTTGGGTATGCATCTTTTTCTTATATTAAAACTTTTTGGAAACTCGGTGTGTTATTTCATTTTAATATTGTTTGTAAAATTTATAATTATTGTGATATGTAGATTATTTCTAAATGTACCTATATATATTTTATATTAATATAAATTTTGTTCCATTATTACATTATAATACATATGGTAATGGAATGAAAACTAGTTTAATAGAATTTTTATTTATTTTTATATTTTAATAGGGTGTTTTTAGAAACTTTCATTAATGTGTACTCATGTTATAAAAGAAACCATCTTGATTATGATTTTTTCATTATTATTTCATGTGATATGTTTTATGAAATTATTGGTCTAGCTATTTTAATGTACTGAGTAAGAACATTATTAATTATTCAATCAACTATAATTATAAAAGTGTATAATTTTTATGTGGTTTAATAATTTTAAAAATATATTAATGAGAAAATATTTTTTCATATACATTACAATGTTTTTTTCTCCTAAAAATTATCTATTAATTTTTAGCGGATGTACGGATTAGTGGTAGCAATATGAAGTTCTATAATTTCTTTATGTGGATTCATCCTTAAATAAGTAAATGTTTTTTGAACGAAAAATATTTATGTATTTATGAATTTTGTATGGTAAAAGTATATATTTTGTCGATATAACCACATTATTTTTGTAAAGGATTGAAATATAACAGGTTTCTAAATTTTTATATACAGGAACCCTAATTTTTTATATGAGATTAATAAAATTCAATCTATTATATTAAAATCATAATTATGGGTTGGTTATGGTATGGGTTGTCATGAAATGTATATATATTATTCTTATAAAAATATCTCCCAATGTGTCTTGTCATTTAACATTATTATCATAAAAAACATATAAAAAATTTAATCCATCATTTTTAAACTAATTTTCATAGGTTGACTCAAAACATTTATTTACATTAGTTCATTAAAAAACCCACTATAGTCTTCATTTAAACAAAAGGAAATTTTATACATATAATACATGAATTGATAGATATCCTGAGAGAAAATTGATTTCCTATTTTACATCATAAAGTCATTTAAATAATTACAATAATCATTTAGTGATTTTAAAAAATAAATGGGGTCATATTCATCAGATATAATGAGGTCTATTATCCCAAAAACAATCAATACAACTAAATTCATCTGAATGAACCTCGATAGAAATTACATGATTCGTTTTAATACTAAAAATCTAAATATTCATTTAAATGTTTCCAATAAGGTATTTTTTTATGTATAAATTTTTAAATTTTATCCAAATAGTATTAGTAGTGGTCTATGAGGATGCATCACTCAACACTTTATCTACTAGAGTCAGCAATATCAAATTTTTTTATTTTTAAAGATTCCCTTGTTCAGAATAAATATAATTTCAAACACTATACCAATTATATTACATGGTTGTGATAGTATTCATCATTCTAAAAAAATATCACTAAGTCAATTATGGAATAGAATAGATCACATATCAACACATTATAAATTTTTATCATCATCTCAATAAAAATTTGAAGCACCTTTTGAAAAAGGATTCATCATGGATATAGTATAAGATTGTTATGGTATGATATACTCGATATTATGAATTTATCTCTATGAATTTTTAATGTTATTCCTTGTGATTATTTATATTTTAAATCTTTGATTTTTTTTCAAAATAAGGTGTATATTTATATAAAAATATTTCATTATCAATTTTCTCCTTATATATTATTTATTTTATTTTTATGCCTTAATTAATTGTAGTCTATATTTTTATTATTGAAAAATTGAGCTCAATATTATTAGGTTTATATTTCCTCTCTTGAAGATGATAATCATTACAAAAAATAAGTCAAGAGGAGTATCTTCTAAAGGGATTTTTTGGGATATATATCAGACTAATTTTCTTTGAATAATATTTTATATAGTTGGAAAATAAATTTTATGATGATAAAATTAAAATTTTGTAATTATTATAATGCATAAGTCTCTTCAAATATAATATAAGTGGTCCATTGAATATGTGAAACTAGATATTTATGGGGGTACTGTAATTATTAAAAATTTAATATTGGTGTCTTTAGTTCACTTCAAAGATGGTATATAATAAAATCATATATTTTAAATATATTATTTTAGTGAGTGTCAGTGGTGTAATTACATCAACTCGTTGTTACTCATTTTTTTATCTTTTAAGAAACATTTTTAATATGGGAGTATTTTTTTAAAAATATTCAATTTTTATTTTCTATTTTTTCAACTGATATATCTTCTATTGTGTATTTAAAGATAATGATTGACATTATATATAGTTTTGGATTACGGAATCTTGTGGAATTGGTCCAAATGAAATGATAAATATTTAGATTAAGGATTAGGGTCATCATTGTTTAGATAAATTGATATGGTAATAGGGGTTGTACATATAGTGTTATAAAACCATTTTACTTCCCAAAGTGAGTGGGATATAAAATAGGATAAAATATACCTAGGTAAGGAACCCTATTCGTTATTTCTTGCTACAAACATTGTGTCATGTAAATTATAGTTTACATTAATAGGGGCCTTTTTATCGATCCCATGGAGTTAGTAAATTTGATTTTATTTCAATTATCTTACTAAATTGTGGTATGTTATATATTGTTACGGTGATAAAACTATATATAAAATTTTATCAATGGATTTATATTAGATTTAATAAAAATTTTAAAATTTGGGTTATATAATTCAATAAAAATCATGATTTATAGAAATAATAATGTATTATGATAATCATGAGGGACATATAGCAGAATTTTTTATAGTGTACTTAATATCATACATTGGACAAAAAACTTAAATATGTTTTTTAAATATGGATTTTCATATATCAATAATGATATTATTTTAAATATATAGGTGATTTAGATGATTTGAGTTTAATTTCAGTGATCCAATACATTATATATGTTTCTCTCACCATAAAATAAATATTTTTGTAAGCTAGAATGGTTGAAACTGTATTATATATTTCTATTAGATATTTTGAAAAATTTCAGTGCAATAGGGTGTCGACTAACATTTATCTATTGTAATCAATTCCAATTTGGGTAACATGATGGTATATATTTAATTTATGTAAAAATTAGCCTTCATAATCAATTATATATATATATATGTTATTATAGGTAGAACCATTAGTTTGGTTTAGATATAACAATTATTATATCTTGGATTTAGTGGCCTAGGTTTTTTTGAAAAAAGAAAATTTAAATTAAGATTTTTTATCCACTTTTCTACCCACGAGGAAAAAGTAAAAATTCAATCTGGTAGTTGACCATAGAAAAATCGTCTTATGATTATATTGGATCTTTGATTTCTTGATTTCATATTTATAATTTGGTGAATAATTTCATTCATAGGAGGGCCTCAACGAAATTATATTATGTAAAAAAATTATATTTAAACCTTTTTTAGATGAATTCTCCAAAATTATTCATTTCATTTAAAAATATTTCCTAGATTTGATATCAAAAACCACGATTACATATATTATGTTTTAAATTTCTTATGATATGTAAAAATTTCATAGGTGGACTTTAAACCTGTTGTCCAACAATTATTTAGCTTATTATTGAATAAATATAAACTACTGTTATTTATATATTCTTTTATATAGTGATTTTGGGTTGCTATGATTTGTATTGTGGTAGTGTGGGTTCCTTGTATTTTGAGTTATTAGAAGTGGGATATTGGGAGGGTTTATATAAGAATATATAGGGATTTCATTAATATTTAGGTTTTGGAATCTATAAGATAAAATATTTCATACCACAAAACATCCCTTGGATTTTTCCCTTTATTTTTTCCAATTATAGAGTTTTTCATTATTATATTTGGAAAATGGTAAATCTTATGAAAATATTACCCTTTCATTTGTGTAGTTGAGTCACACTTTTAAAAAAGGAATTTAAAATAAAAATATATATAATTTGTTTTAGAGGATTCATAAAGGCTTAGTAACATTACTCATGTAAAGTTAAAATAACATTATTTTATGGGTAATACATATATTTGGCCTAAGAAACCCATAATATTATTTATTAAAAAAAATTGGGCCATTATGATGTCATAAAATAGAACGTACGTTTATACAATATTTAATTTTTTCCTGAAATATTGATTTTCTAAAAAATCATGAAAAAATCACCATTGGGTAATTTCTATGATCTCATTACATAAATAAAATTATTTTTATCAAAATTATTTTCAAATTATGTGAATTTTCCCTTGTAAAAAATTATTTCACAATTATTTAAAAATACAAGGTTTTTTTACCATAATAGTATTTGAACTATTATAATAAGTATTCTTCACTACATAAAAATTATATAAACATTTATAAAAAATGAAATTAATAATAAATTTTTATTAAGATACTATTTATTTCAAAAATAAATTATTTTGTTAAAATAAATACATTAATTGAATTTGAATATTACCTAAAAATAACTTTTGGGTTTAATTGGGCCAAAATCAATATCATTACCAAGGTAAAAATAAAAAAATAAAATTATTTTGTTATTATATAAAATATACATATTAATGTTATTAATTTCTTTGATACAGATAGCTTTATTACACAAATTTATTCCCTAGGAGTAAGGTGTTGTACTATGATATTTTTATGCGGTTGTTCAATGAACATAGATTGGGTCATTATCTTGATGATATTGAACTTGTATCATAAATTTTTTTCTCATGCTTAGATTTTGGATCTCAACTTGGGCTTGGTGAAGGGATATTCTTAGTGATTCTATATCCTTAAGAAGCTCAGATAAATGGGATTTATAGGGTCCAATATTTTTTGTTTGGGAAATCACATCCTTTGCCAATATCCATTGGATTTGATAAAACCATATATTTATAATAATCATGTGTTCACAGTTTAATAGATTTATTAAAAATGGTAATATAAATTATGTTCTTCTAAATCCAACGATATAAAGAATGAATTTCATGTGTTTTCTATAACCATATTACATAATAATACATTTAATTAAATCTCAATAGAAACATTATTTATAACAATTGGATTATTTCATTAAAGGGTATTGATTTTATTACTAGTGATACCAAATTATACATGAAAAATGATTTATCCTATCACATGGACCCTAAAAACATATTAACAATCTCATGGATTTGAGATGTCATTATAACAAACATGTAAGATGAAACATCCATCATATAGGGGATAATGAAGATATATTTTGTTATATTTATATTAAATTTACCTAAAATCATTTAATCATTTTCAGTTCAACCTATTAGATGATGGTTGTTTCCCCATGATATCCAACAAATGTTTAATGAAATGATTGGGACAATCTTATGCTAGTAGCTGAGCCTTCCGCAACCAGGTGTATAGGTGATGTCACTTCTTGTTGAATTAAATATTATTTCAATGTATTCTATTGTCTTATATTGTATTTTTCTTTTATATATCTTGTGTTAAATAATTTATTTTTTTATAACCCACATTAGTTTTATGTAATTAATATTGGAGTGGGATCTCTCATCGCTACCAAATGCCATAACCATGTTTTTTTTGGTGTGACACACTATGATTTTAAAAGGGTTACATCATGTCTAATATCTTATAATAATTGTATCCCAAATAACATAATAGAATGTAACCCCATATGAAATTAACAAGTATTTATTTTTGAATAAATTCAACTTACCTAACCTCTTGGGAAGCATGTATAACCATGTTTAAAGGAAAGATGATACTCTATTAAATTATTATTATTTAAAATTCCTTTTATAACAAATACATTATGTTGGAGGGTATGAATATGACTAAATAAAATATAAAAAATATTTTTTTTCAGTTCAATAAAATAAATTCTATTGTTAACTATTTATTTTAATGTAATAAGTACTATTTCAAGAAAAATAAATGTTTTCTGAACATTTTATTATTTATTAAAGGTATTTAGTCATGATTTTCATAAAAAAATAATAAATAAAATTTATAGTTTTAGAATCAATAATTGAGAAAACAACATTTTTTAAGAATAAATGTCAAAATTATCATTCATTTAATTTTTTTATTTTTCTCAAAACTTTAATTTTTCAATGAAGAGTTAAGATACATGATTTTTAAAGAAAACTGCCTTTCATTTAAATTTTTTACAAAGATAAATTATATATATAATTTGTTGTACGGTTAAATTTAAAACAAAATAAATATTTAGCTAATTTAGATCATTAGGATAATTTTTATGATCAATTAAAATTTAAAAACATTCCTTACTTATGGAAACTGTTCATTGAAAAAATACTTTTTCATCATGTCTTCAACATTAATTTAAAATGATTTCAACCTATTTTGTAAATTTAAATTGGGGTAATTGATTCGATTTTTGGAATCAAGATAATTTACATTATTTAATTTGATAACTTTATTTTTTCCATAATAAATTATAAATATTATAAAAATTACCTACCACGGTTAAGTTAAAAAATTGTTTAACGGGGTGTTAAACAATCAAGATAAATGTTAAAATGACCAAAAATCTTATACAAGACACATTTTATGGAATTCAACATTAAATATCACCTCTATTGTTTAATAATAATCAATATTTATGGTTTTTTGTTATAAAAACTAGTACTCCGCTCGTGCATTCGCATGACACTATAAAATAATTCTTATTATTAGCTATAAAATACTACTTATTAAACATAATACTTTATATAAGTATTGAAAATATTTGAAAAAAATGACATGAGTTATGATGGAATAAAAGTTAAAGAAATTGAGGAACAAAAGTTATATAATTAGAATCTTTCTCTTTAAAATACATAATGAAGGAACAATAGTTACAGAAATACTTAATGTCTCGGAACAACAGTTATAGAAATTGAGGAATAGATAGAACTCTCTCCAGATGGAAGAGATTCTGAATTCTCAAATAGAAGAACTTCTAAATCCTCCTTGGAATCCATGTAATACATCCCCAAGACATTTGAGATGATTTATATTTCCCACATTCAGCATTGTTTATTAACAACATCAACAGACACAAAGATGCCTCCACTACAGTGCCACAAATAGTTGAGGAGGAAATGATCTTATCTGTCCTAGAAACATTCCCTTCCACTCTATCATCTGCTAACCAGCCATCAATTGAGTTTTCCTTCATAACACATGAAATGTATTTAAAAAGAGATATATTGGAAACCACATTCAATACAAAGCACAAGCCTCTGTGAAGAAAGATACCCCCTATGAGTGGAACTCCTTTCCAAAATGTTTTCACTAGGAAATAACAAACTTTAAACCATCTAGTGCCCACATTGTTTTCTTGTGATTACATTTCAGCATATTTAGCAGCATGTATTCGCCTAAATCCATCTTATTACTCCTATCCATTAAAAACACTATCACAATAGGGGTTTCACTTTCTTTCTTCTTTGGGTGGAAATCCATAATGATGTTGTACCTAATATGGCCACCCATAGATCCTCATTGAAGTTCCCATACCTGAATTTAATGGTATATGATAACAAGATACATGCAGCTAAAAGGTACATAGAATATATGAAACATCTCAAAAATGATTAATATAATAACAAAAATTGCTCAAAAAATAATAAATTTGAGATATACATATATTTGTAACAATAAAATGACTTTTTGTGTTTTCTAATGCCAAACAAAACACATAGAAAAAATATTAAAAAAAGTACATAACATATAACAGAAATCATAAGATAATGCTATCAAATAATGATCTTTATCTCTAGATATTATCCAAATAATACAAATGTAAATGTAAAAAATCAACACCATGTTAGTGTTTTAAATATTGTATACTCATAGTTAACAATTTCCATTCACCTATAGATGTATTCAAATAGTGAAAACCCTCTACCTTTAAAGGGTAATTTAATTATAGGAAAAAAAATTATAAGTATTAATGAATACCTTCCAATGAAAGCAACGCTTTTCAGTAATTCACTTTAGCTTTTTTAATGTAGTTATCCTTGAAACTAGAATTCAGCTCCATGTTAGATCTCGGTGATGTTACAGGCTCTGGGTACATTACAACTTTCTGTTGCACTGTATTATCAGCGTCAAAATCTAGAAAAAGATTTTTCAACATGAAAGAAAGACATTAATTAATAACTTTAAAATTAAAGTGACAACCGTGTGTAAATTATATCAAACTTTCATTCTAAACAATTACTCATATAATTTATTTAGCTATTGAAATTTATTTGGCTTATTAAATTCACAACAGAATGCATATTAAAACCTGTGGAAATTTACAAAAACAATAGAACATTTAGTGAACTGTATTTAGCTATAGAAATAAACCTAAAGATATTTGATTACAACAGAAACTGTTGGACAAAAATCCCTCAAGTAAACATTGCAGTATTTTTGGGTCGATTGTGTTTGTTGACAAAGTAGGTTTCCATGGAGAATTGTCGAGTTCCCAAGAAGCTGTTGACAATCCATGTTGACAAAGAATGATTACAAAGGAAAGGATGATCTGGAGGCTGTACAAAAGAGCAGTACAAGGTGGCACCGTTTCCCAGTGTTTTCCAAATTTTTGGGGTCCAAAATTTGGATTTTGGTGAGCATCGCGAAAAGTGGATATCTGTGAATATCATATTTTTTTATGGAAAAGGCATTAATTTCGTGAAGAGAGGATGCATGGATTGGATTTCGCGAAGACCAGAAAAATGGAGGTGGTGATGCTTCGCGATTACGTCAAAGCTTCGCGAATGGAAGAGTTGAAGCGCATCGCGGCGATAAAGGGCATTGCGAGGGAGCTTCGCGGAAAAGGTGCGAAGGAATGTTGACGTTAATGCTCCGCGATTACGACGAGCTCTATGATCGGAAAATTTCCGTGGTGCTTTGTGATTTCGACAGAATTCCGGCAGAAACTTTGGAGCTTCGCAATTTGAGATGACGTGGCGTTGAATTCACGTGGAATGTTCGAGGGTCGGTGGAATCCTCTATAATTAGAGGTCTACCCCCTCTAGAGTGGTAGAGAAAATTTTCAGAGAAAATCATTTGCTCTCAATTCATGAAGGTAGTTCGCGTAGCCTGTGTGCTTCGTGATAGAAGAGCATCACGTCAGCTATTGTAGCTCCGCGAAAGTTGTGTGCTCCGCATTGGCTCAGTGAGCTTCGTGATTGAAGTTCCTCTACAATGACTTGAGCTTCGCGATAGTGCTTCGGAAAAAGTTCGGTGCTTCACGAAGGCATGTTTGATCTTTGCAAAATTGGAAGCCTCGCGAAGTAGGGTGCTTTGCGAGGGTGTTTCCAAAGGAATTTCCCAGTGGTTAAGAGGAAAAGTGGTATTCATCAGTGGTTGAATGTTGGAATATAATAGAGCATCCATCAACAGTCAAGGATGCATGTTTTCATGAAAATGAAGAGACTTACAGGTCTATAAACTGTTAGTGGATTCCCTTCTAGAGCAGTGAGCTTAGGAAGAGGAAGAAGGTGATCATCTCCACCAGCAGTGAGCCAAAGAGTGAGAAATATGGAGTGACCCTTGGGACGTAGTGAGCTAACCCTAAACATTGTAAAGGTAGTGAGCATGGGAATAGAAGTGATCTAGCCTGAACATTATTGGCAGTGAGCCTTAGTGAAATTGGTACAGCGGTACATCGTCGTTGGATGCTCCTTGGATGTAGCCCAGTGAGGGTGAACCAAGTAAAAATCTATGTGTCTGCTTGGTTGCTTCCCTGCATTGCATCTAAAGCATAACCATCAGATAAAGATAAAAAGAAGTGATCAACATTAACACATAAGAGCAAACAAAGTGACCCTTGTAATAAAGTGGTCAAGATCCAGTGGGGTGGGAAGAATTTTGAAAATAATATTCATACCCTGATTCACCCCCCTCTCAGGGTATATAGGCCCCTATTGGTCCTAACAATTGGTATCAGAGGGCTGGTTTCTTTTATCATATTTGTTCACTTCGACTTGGTGTAGTCGATCTGTGTGGTTGAAGATACAGTTTTCTATTATCTCAGTCTACCATGGGAAAGGGAAAAGCATCAAATAAGAATCAGAAGTCAGGTAATTTCCCTCAGTGTGGAAGTTTGTATGGAAAAATTGTGATTTAGATAAAATAATCAAAAAGCTTACTGAAATATGGTCTAGATGAATCTGAAAGGGAAAACATTGATTCACTCAATCATGATGTAGGAATGAGTGAAGTACTCAATCATCAAACCTATACCGAAACAACTGATGATGAAGAAGTTTGAAATAGGAGGCCAGTAGTTGATGTTGTCAACAAGACAAAGATATTGGACCGGAAGTTGGATGAAGAAGTCAAATCAAAAGATATACAGATCAAAGTATTAGAGATTGAGTTCAACAAGCTAAGAGGCTTAAATCAAAGGCTTATTGATGTGGTTACTGACCTAGAGGAGAAGAATGATTCTCAAAGTGATAAACCATAAGGAATGGAAAGAATGAAAGGAAAACAAAAGGCTTGCGGTTGTTAAGAAAATCAAAATTCTAATGAAGTTCAAAATATGAAAGCCAGAATTGATGGTCTAGCTACATAGCTATCTGAGCTAGATCAGAAGAATCAAAGGCTACAACAAGAGAATGTATATTGTTCCGATTATGTTGAAGAAGAAAAATTGAATGTGAAGGAGAAAAGTGACATGGTGGAAATGCTCACACAGGAACTAGAAGATGAGATGAATAGAGGAAAGAATCTTAGAAGAGAACTCAATTCCCAAATGGAATCAAGGGATATTTAGATTCAAAAGTTGGAAGAAGATCTAGAATCAGTGGGGAAGGAAGTGGAGAAATCCATTTCAAAAGGAAAGCCAAAAATGATGGATGCCTTACACTTGCTATTTGATTATCCTTCGATAGGTGATGAAGAAATGAAAAGAAAATTTTCTATTTCTGAAAAGAGGCAATAACAAATTATCTCAGCTCAAATACCATACAGTCTGGGAACAACTGGTATCGGATTTGATGAATCCCCTCTCGTGCAAGATAGAAAGAGAGATGTGAACTGTTCCAGATGTGAAATAAATCCTATAGGTGCTGCAAATAGGCCTAAGAGGACAGTTACAAAAATTAGTGATGACATGTGCTATTTCTGCGAGATTCATGTCCATACATCAAGCTTCTTTTCAGAGGCTCTGGAATACATTTCAGGCTGTGAAAATAGAAACTTTGATAAATATGAGAATAAGAAGAAGTGTCATGAGAAAACAGAGTGAAGAGTCTCTCAGAGGAAAGCATTAATCAGATGTTATTACTGTGGAAGAAAGGGACACACAATGAGTTTCGGTCATGAAGCTCAAGAGCTCAATGTTAGAGGAATAACTCAAGCTGCATCATCATCTCAACTTAAAAATATTGAAATGAGGTATGCTTTTGATGGAAGATGTTTCGTATGTTCTCATTATGGGAATTTGGCAAGACATTGTAGTAAGAAGAAAGATGGAAAGGAAAAGGAGCCCAGAAAGAGATTCTTGACTCCAGTGATGTATAATGAGAAATCTTACATTGGGAGACAAAGTGTAAATTTGGAGAATAGGATTGGAGCCTTAGGGGAATAACATGGATCTGAACGAATGGTCAATCAGTCACCTCCTTTATCATACTCACAACAGCTCTCAAGAAGAAAATGTGAACAAACATGGAGGATTAAGGGGAGATCTACTCCAGTTGTGATAAATAATAATAAACGTTAAATGGAGGACTCACCACCAGTGAAAAAGAGTGTAGTGACTCAGACATCTGATAAAAGAAAGATGAATAAATAATGTAATGAAAAATTCCCATGTCGTGTTCCACATCAAAAAGAGGAGGAAGGTTCAAGATCCTTGCAATGGTGGAAGAAGCAAGGGAAGATGGAATGAAAAGATATTCCTGCTCAGAGTATGAATCAAGGGAAATGGAATTTTGGGTGAACATCAAAGATGAAAATGTGTACTAGTGGGTTCAAACCCCAAATGGTGAGAAAGGCCAAGCCTGCAGAATCATCAAATCAGAAAAAGACTCCGCATGTGAGTAATGAATGCTTAGTCATATGGCTAGAGCAGTTGAAGTTGGCTAGGTAGCTAGAAGAATCAAGTAAAGAGTGTGATGCTCTGCAAGAAATAATCAAAGGGTTGACCCATCAGGATCAACCACAATTCTCTTCTTGAGAATTCCAGAAGTCCCCCTCTCCTTATGTATATAAATGCTATTAACTGATGATTCATGTGTTTCAGGTTCTAGGGAGATACGATCCAAGGGGAAGTGGAATCTAAGGATGCGAAGTGGAGATGTAATATGCTCTACAATTTCAATTGATTCAAATCAGGTACTAGATTTGAAGAATAAATGGAGCAACATAGCACAATAGAATGTGAGTGTGTTGTTAACTTTGTCTCTTGTTTCCTACACCGAGATCCAACTCCGTAGGCTTAGAGATTTCATTAATGGCTCAATTCCAAGTGGAAGATGACAATAGAAGATGTCGGAGGAGAAGAATAGTTATGAGTCTAAACAGTGGGAGTAACCCTAGGAAGTTTTTCACAACATAGGGGGATAATTCAATAACAAAATAAGATGCAAGAGCCATCAATGTAATAATTGGATGACTTGGATCATGTGTTGCCTATTGGGGGAAGAAAGAAGCACAGGGATAATCAGCAATAATCATGCATCTCATGCATATCCTTTTTGATCTAACAATGGGGTATCATCTGACTACTTTCAGGATACCAAGAAGCTGTGAGGGAAAATAAAAGATGGGTCAACAAAAATATAAGAGAATAAGTTCAAAGAAATGACATCATTGAACAATGACACAGTGACAAGTTTTCAGGTGAAAGAAATGAATCCACCGAAAAATTAATCAGTGAGATAATCCCTGATGAATGTGTTGAGGAAGAAAGAAACAAATGGGGAGCATAAGGGATTGATGTCGATTCAGAAAAGAATCTGACAGGGGAGATTGTTTCGAGGTTAGCAGATAAAAATGTCATCGGGACTAAATGGATCTTTCACAATAAGATGAACGAAGATGGCATAATGATTCGAAACAAATCACGACTAGTGTGCAAAGCATACTCCCAAAGAGAGGGTACTGATGTTGATGAGACATTTTCATAGGTTGCAAGGCTAGAGACAATTAGATTATTCCTAGCCATTGCAGTGCAAAGAAAGTTCAATGTGTTCCAGATGGATGTCAAGTCTGTATTTCTAAATGGGTTTCTGTAAGAAGAGGTGTAAATTGTGAAGCCAGATGGATTTCTCATTCATGAGGATGAGAACAAAGTTTGCAGGCTAAAAAGGTGTTATATGGGCTGAAACAAGCACCAAGAGAATGGTACTGAAGGCTATATCAGTATTTGAAGAAGATTGGTTTTCAGCGTGGGGAATTTGATTACAGTCTTTATTTCAACAATAACAGTAATAAAAGGATGATGAGGCTAGTCTAGGAAGAAGACATAATATTTGGAAGATCCGATGAAGCATAGTGGATACAATCTTCTGAATTCAAGAAACATGAGTTCGAAATGTCTATGATTAGTGAACTGATGTTTTTCCTCGGTTTACAGGTTACACAAGGAGGGAATGACACATTCATTTCTCAATCCAAATATGCCAAGGAGGTTTTGAAATGATTTGGAATGGAAAATTCCAAGGAGATGATGACTCTGGTTGCTATCCAGATAAAATTATCAATTGATGATAATGGAAAGGTAGTTAATGTAATAGAATACAGGTAGATTATTGGGAGTATACTGTACCTGATAGCGATGATACCTGATATCGTTTTTTCCACCTGCCAAGCAGCGAGATATCAAAGCAATCCCAAATAAAGGCACATGCTTGCAGTGAAAAGAATACTTCGGTATATGAAGGGAACGATGGACTTCAGATTGACATATAACGACAAATCTCAGATAGAGATATTGGGATATACTGATGCAGACGGGGCTGGTTTAGCGGATGACAGGAAATCAACATCTGGAGATGCATTTTATCTTGGTGGATTGTGTATTTCTTAGCTAAGCAAGAAGAAATATTACATTTCGTTGAGCACCGCGGAAGCTGAGTATATTGCGGCCACTCAAGCATGCACACAATTATTGTTGATGAAGCATCATCTTGAAGATATGGGAGTTGAAATGAAGTCTCCGATCGAAATCCAGTGCGATAACTCAAGTGCTATAAATCTCAGCAAAAATCCCATCCATCACTCAAGGACAAAGCACATTGATATAAAATATCATTTTATCAAGGAGAAAGTGGAGAAAGGGCTTGTGAACTTGGAGTATGTGCCTACAGAGATACATGTTGCAGAAATTGTGACAAAGGCCTTACCCAAGGAAGAATTCGAAAGGCATCGACTAGCTCTGGGAGTTTAGACGATTCCCCGCACTTAAAAGCATGTGGATGTGAAACCCCCTCCCATCCCCGAGGTATGATGTGTTTTTCCATAATGTTATGATCTGTGTTCTCTACTATGTTACAGAATACAATGGATTGACCTTTGGGTTCATTGACAAAGGGGGAGAAATAGTGATTGTTCAAGGGGGAGACAGTGTGGCTATTTGATAAATCATGACAGATACGGGGAGAAGCTGACCAGTGGAGCATCCAGATAGGGGGAGAAATGAGAAAGGGGTGACTTTTAAATATGACGATGCTAGAAGTGATCGATCAAAGAATAGATATCATGACAGCTGAGGATCATGATAAAATCTGAAGAGTGATGTTGGAATGGTTTGAAAAGGTGTCCAGCTATCATCAATTGGTATCAGTGTGGTTCAACAATTGGTATCAATTTAAGAATTGGTATTAGGTTGGAATCGACAATTGTTGTTTGACATGAAGTGATTCAATGATAAACATTTATATTACTCTCTTTTCTCACGTCGACCATTGCTCATGTGGGCTTACAGTATGTGTTAAGTGAATCCTTTAACGCTATCAGAATCGCAAGAGGCTAATGGTGGTAGCGGCTGGAAGAAGACTCAGTGAGGTATCAACGAGCAGAAAATCTTTCTGAGAAGAGTTATGAAGAATTGTCAACAAACCCAAAGGGGTAGATTGATGGTCAAAAATCCCTCAAGGTAACATTGCAGTAATTTTGGGTTGATTGTGATTGTTGACAAAGCAGGTTTCCATGGAGAATTTTCGAGTTCCCAAGAAGTTTTTGACAATCCATGTTGACAAAGAACTATGAAAAAGGAAATGATGATCTGGAGGCGGTACAAAATAGAAGTACAAGGTGGCGTCGTTTCCCAGTGTTTGCCAAATTTTTGGGGTCCCAAATTTGGAGTTTGGTGAGCATCGCGAAAAGTGGATATCCATGAATATCATATTTTTATATGGAAAAGGCATGAATTTCGCGAAGAGAGGATGCATGGATTGGATTTCGCGAAGACCAGAGAAATGGAGGTGGTGATGCTTCACGATTATGTCAAAGCTTCGCGAATGGAAGAGTTGAAGTGCATCACAGTGATGAAGGGCTTTGTGAGGGAGCTTCGCGGCAAAGGCGCGAAGGAATGTTGACGGTAATGCTCCGCGATTACGATGAGCTCCGCGATCGTAAAATTACCGTGGTGCTTCGCGATTTGGACAAAATTCCGGTGGAGACATTGGAGATTCGCAATTTGAGATGATGTGGCATTGACTTCGCGTGGATAGTTCGAGGGTCTGTGGAATCGTCTACAAATAAAGGCTGACCCCCTCGAGAGAAGTAGAGAAAATTTTCAGAGAAAATCATTTTCTCTTCGTTCTCGAAGTTAGTTCGCGTAGCCTGTGTTCTTCGCAAAAGAAGTGCTTCGTGGCGGATATTGTAGCTCCGCGAAAGTTGTGCGCTCCGCGTTGGCTCAGTGAGCTTCGCGAGGTAAGTTTCTCTGCAACGACTTGAGCTTCGCGATAGTGCTTCACGGTAGTGCTTCGCGAAAAGGTCGATGCTTCATGAATGATTGTTTGAGCCTCGCAAAATTGGTAGCCTCGCGAAGTAGGGTGCTTTGCAAAGGTGTTTCCAAAGGAATTACCCAGTGGTTAAGAGGCAAAGTGGTATGTATTAGTGGATGAAAGTTGGACTATAACAGAGCATCCATCAATAGTGAAGGATGCATGTATTCATGCAAATGAAGAGACCTATAGGTCTATAAACTATGAGTGGATTCCCTTCTAGAGCAGTGAGCTTAGGAAGAGGAAGAAGTTGATCCTCTCCACCGGTAGTGAGCCAGAAAGAGAGAAACAGGTAGTGACCCTTGGGAAGCAGTGAGCTGACCCTAACCATTGTAAAGGCTATGAGCCTGGGCATAGAAGTGATCTAGCCCGAAGATTATTGGCAGTTACCCTTAGTGAAATTGGTACAACGGCACATCATCGTTGTATACTCCATGGACGTAGCCCAGTGAGGGTGAACCAAGAAAAAATCTTTATGCCCGCTTGGTTGCTTCCCTACATTTCATCTAAAGTATAACCATCAGATAAAGATAAAAATAAGTGATCAACATTAACACATAAGAGCAAAAAAAGTGACCCTTGTAATAAAGTCTTCAATATCTAGTGGGGCAAGAAGAAGTTTGAAAAGAATATCCATACCCAGATTCACCCCCCCCCCCCTCTGGGTATATAGTCCCCTATTCGTCCTAACAGAAACTAGAACATTTGTTCAACATAACTATGAAAAGATGAATTGAGCTAGTGAAATTCACAACTGCAACAGAAATATAAGAATAATAATGCAATTTTGAAGATGAAGAAAAAAACATAATTATAGTCACATCGAAGAACTGCTTCCATCAGATTTTTGTATAGTCGAATAATGCAATGAAAATAATAGTTATAGAATGGGGAAATAAATTTGTACCTAAGTAGATGGAGTAGTAGAAATTGTAAGAACTGATGTTGCAACATTGCATAGGATAGATGAAGTGTTAGGGTTCTCCTCTTCCTGAAGCACCAGTTCAAAACAATGATGACAATAGTGTGGAAGAATTTGTATAAATAAATGTAATGAAAAAGTATAAATAAGTATTACATAGTATTAGTTAGCGTTCATCTGAACATTTGAAGAATGTAAGCTGTGATGATCCTACATTATACTACAATTTATAAGAAGTCATGTTATGGGTAAGTAATTAGGTTATTCATGCAAGGTATGAGTTTTGAATTTATATTTTCCTGACATTGAAGATAGGTGTCAGGAAAATTGGAGATATTATTTTCATTATCTATGATGAAGAGAACTTTGTATGAGTTCTAGTCTAAAGAACTGTGTAGATTTAGAATATTGTAATTGGTGACATCTATTGACAGATGAACCGTTTTTTTATTTGAAAACTTGTAGCTCTGATGGAAAACAAAACTCATCATCATCCTAATTTTGAAATGAAGCGGAGGGTCAGTTTACATAATGTCAAGGTCTGTGATAATTTAGTAATGAAAACAACTGAAAAATGTGACCTCTTTCAATGCATCTTTCAATTGATCAGTTTTCATGTTTATAAATTGTGTGGCCAGTTTGTCGAATAGAATGACTGAAACGGAGTCTTTTTGATCTGTCACAAGCAGCTGCACTCAAAATCTGATTGAAAATTTATTTAGTAACATTAATATAGTTTCATTATATGTAATGTAAATTTATGATGTAATAATACATATGAAAGGAAAAAAAGAAACTAGCCTAGGAGTAGTGCCTTTTGGGGCTATTTTGAAAGATTGGCATGGAATGGATACATCCGTAGTGTCTACCTTTGTCATGAAATAGTTTCATGATTCGAATAACCAGTTATGGGAACTTTGTCTTTTCTGTATCGTTCCATAAATCAAACACTTTTTCATCTAGAAAATAGTAAATGATATAAATATATTGAGTAAATTAATACATAATTTTATAATAATGAAGAGTAAATACTGAAACTAAAAAATCAGAATATGATTAGTAACTAAAGAAGTTTTTTACATCTGAAATGGTTTTTTTGTTGTCCCAACAAAGAAAATAACTGGTATATAAATGTGACTCTGATGAAGGAGCACTATGAAGCTATGAGGGAGTAATCAACCCAGACTTGTCCAATGCAGTACACAAAGAATTTAAATCAACTATCTTATGCGTTATCGTAGATGATGTTAGTCATGCTTTTGATAGAAAATAAAAAATAAAATTTATCATTTTAGAATCAATAATTGAAAAAAATAACATTTTTTAAAAATAAATGTCTAAATTATCCTTAGTTTTTTTTCAAAAACATAAATTTTCCAATGAAGAGTGAAAATGCAAGATTTTTAAACAAAAATGCATTTTTGTTAAATTTTTTACAAAGATAAATTATATATATAATCGTTTATAAGGTTAAATTTTAAAAAAATCAATATTTAGCTAATTTAGATCATTAGGATAATTTTTATGATCATTTTAAATTTTAAAACATTATTTACTTATGGAAAATGTTCAGTGAAAAAATACATTTTCATCATGTCATCGACATTAATTTAAAATGAATTCAACCTATTATGTGAATTAAAATTGGGGAAATAGATTCCATTTTTGGAATCATGATAATTTATATTATTTTATATGATAACTTTATTTTTATCCATAATTAAATGTAAATATTATTAAAATTACCTACCATGATTAAGGTAAAAAAAATTAAAGGGATGTTAAACAATAAAGATAAATGTTAAAATGACCTAAAAACTTATAAAACACTTAATTTATTGAAATAAATCTTAAATATCACCTCTACTATTTAATAATAATCAACATTTAAGGTTTTTTCATTATAAAAATGTGTTTGTAATTAACTATTTTAAAACATTCCAATTTTTTCATCTCCCCAACATATAAAAGTCCCCTCACACTCTTCTCCACTACACATTCAAAAATATAATTAGATCATAAATACTATATAGAAATATATTAAATAAATCCCTCCCCACATCCTAGATTATTTTTTGAGATTATAAATCCAATCTAGAGTGGATTTTAGTTAACCTGAAGTGGTTTCTCAAAGACCTTGTATTGTTTTTAACTATTTGTCTTCATTTGAATTACTTTGGTAATCTTTTATATTCATCATTATAAATGAAATAATAATAAAAATAAAATATCCCAAATACTTAAATGTTAAAATTTCACAGGAATGAACTATATCCATGATAAATTAATTCAAAATGGAAACTAAACTGTCTATCAGGTGTACGATGGAATATTTCCTTACGAATTAGTGTAGTTTATTTTCCATCACCAACATAAAAGGATGGATATAAATATATATTTAATAATAAATCATGTTATTTTTGTAAATTATTATACTTATATAATTATAATATCACATATAACTTTTTACATTTAATTTCGTCATGGATATAATAACTTCTCTCGTGTGTATAGTGGACTACTACTTCATGAAGTGATGTTATTTGATTTTTTTATTATTCATAAAATTGAATATAGAGAGCATTAAAATGTTCAATATATTTTATACTTCTAAACTAACCACAATTCTGTACATATAATATCATATTTACGATTGTTCTTTATAATCTATTGGAAAACAATAACATTTATCACGCGTACATGTGGACTACAACCTCTATATATTTATGTGAAATGTTTATAATTTTATTTAAAAATGGATGGATTTTATTTATATACAGGAAATATATAACCCGATTATTAACATATAATTATTTAATAAAATTAATTTTCTATTTGTATCATACAATGATAAAATGCAAATGACGTTCATGGGTATGTTCGACCCATCGTACCAATGAACGTTGTTATACATATTCTTGGTCTATCATTTATATATTAATATAAATAAATATATAATTAATCTATGTAATGTTTTTATCATTGTTTATATTCTATATAATATTTAAAGTTGATAAATTTAAAAAGAATATGATTTCTAAATCAAATTATAAATGAGAAATAAAGCAATTAACACCCAGAAATGTTATTTTAACAATGAATTGTCAAGAAACATTGGTAAAATAATATATTGAAACAATATATTTAATAAAATATATTATTATAATTTATTAATAAATTTATAACAATTATATATTTATTATATATAAGGTACAAACACATATGAATGAAGTCAAACAGTAGGTAAAATTTTCTCTCTCATTATTACATTTGTGGGGTGTATGCCATATTAATAATTTAGTTCTTCTGTTTAGAGTATATACTTCCACCATTTAAATTTTATATAATCAATACCATTGACTTTATATAATTTAAGGTTTCACATAGTTTTATTTAATTCATTGGGATTATGATTCATACGTTATCAAAATAGTAAGGGTGTATTTCATTATTTTATCATTATTCAAGCTTTTTTTGTTTAAGTCTCCTTTAGGGGAATTATTTACTATTTATTAAACTTAAAATATTTTCTTCATGTCTAATTTTTAACAAAAATTATCATGTAATATAATCATTTTTTATCTCATCGGTACATAATATGATTCATAAAATGTTTTTAAGAAAATTTAGCCTTATTTCTCAATTGAGTTTAAAATATTTTTTCTTCTAAAATCATGATTTATTAAAAAACTTTTGAATTTTTTTATATTTACAATGTGATTTATTGAAGGAATTTTTACCTTTTTCATCCATTTAATAACATTAAGGGAATATTAATGAGTTTTTCTATATATCCCACAATAGAATTTGACCAAAAAAAATGAAAAGATTCATTTTTAATCATGTATGGAATTTAAAAAATTTCATCCATCTTGAAAAATAATTTTTATAAATATTCCATTATATGTTTCAAAGGTTATTTGAAATGAAAATTATCTTCAAAATATTTTTTTTAAATTCTAGATTTAAAAATATTTTAAATTTAAGAAAGTTTATTTCCACAGTAATATTTTTAATGACATATTTATATTATTTATATTTTTTAATTAAATTAATCCTTTATTGTATGTATGCTACACCATGGATATTTTTAATGAAATTATACATAAATTTTATATAGATTATTTTTGACTATTTTTATGGGGTTTTTACCAATTTTATACCATTCAAATTAATGTTGATGGATTAGGATTATGTTTATCGATTTTGGTTAATTGTTAACATTATATGTGTTGATTTTTTCAATTCAAAATTTTACATTATATATGATTCACTAGTTTTACATGAGGAATAAATTGGATATAATATATGGATGTTGGGGACTACTGTATTCCCATGATGCATCAATAGGTCTCGTGAGTCAAACTAGTACTGGTTATGGATAAGGAAATAACCATTTATCTAAAATGTCTCGTCATTAGGCCCTTAAGGTATACTTATTATTACCATAATTATAGATTCCATTTTTAGGAAATCATTTATTAATGTAAATTTGATTATTCTATTAGATAGAATATCTATGGAAATGATTGAAGAACATGTGATTATTTATATGGATCTATTTTTTATTTTATATTACTACCATATTAAAATAAAGTTTTTGTTTGAATGAGATCCGTTTTAGTTAATTTTTTTCATATAGATTATTATTATTTATTAAGGGTAGATTTTTAGGTATTCGTAAAATTAGTAATAATATTAGGACAACCCTTTAGTATGTTTTATTTTACATAGGATACTAGGAAGTATTTTATGATTTATATTTGTACATATACTAAGTGACATTATGAAGTTCTTAAAGCAATCAATTTAGTAATTTTATGTATTCATTTGTAATGTGAATTTTACAATGTATCCAGTTTACCATGTCTAATAAATTATTCATTCCATGGGTATGTGATTCCTTATATAATATGAAAATGTAATTTGGTATACATTTATTATGGGTGATTTGGTTCAGGGGTGTAATAGTTTGTATAAGTGACTATTTTTTACAAACCATTACAAATATATTTGTTAAATCGTATATTATATAACATAAGCCTAATATTGAATTTGAGGATAAGAACAAGAATAACCTAAAGTTTTGGTGAGGAAGATATTATTTACCAATTCAATATAATACTTCCCTATCTAGATACTTTCAATTGATTTAGTCCCAGAATATATATACCTAGTTATAATGAACCCTGAAAAAGTTCTGTCGGGATTGACTCAATCATTAACTAGTATAAAAAATTCCATTATACAAACCTACTTATAAAATCCAAGGGAATATACATTAGGTTATTCATAATTTATTTACAATCCTTTATGATGGTTTTTTATTGATGATGAAAACTAAAAAAGAAAATTAAACTTGATGATTCTTAGATTTAAAATAATCTGTCATGAATTATACATCCTATAAATGAATGTATTTTTTTTATTATAAAGATTTTTTTAATCACACTAATATTTTGGGTTTTACTTAGTGGATGTAACCCAAATGTAATGTGTTAACATTTAATATGAATGAAAATGTGGTGACTGTGGATGGGAATTCTTAGCCAAACAGCCATGCGAAGGTAGAAAGAGGATTTCACAATTAAGATGCTGGGGAGGTGTAGTTCCAAGTAGTTTTTCTAGGTTGTATGTAATGTTTAAAGCCTATAGGAAATTGAATTCCTCTAAGTCCTACATGCCTTGTAATACTTATGCCTACGGGCCTTCTAAGGGTTCCACCTCACCCCTTGAAAGGTGGATTAACAAAAATCAATAAAAAATGAAGGCCTTCGGTCCATTGTATGGATGGTGACTATGGTAAACTAAATGGGATAATGAATGGTTGGTAGGATATCGTGATTATGAAAAAAAATATTGAAATAAGGATAAGAATATATACCTTATCCAACTATTAGAAACACCAAAATATTAATGTAATAAATTTAGATATGAGCTTCAGTAATTTTTACCATGGTGGAATGAAAGTTTGATTTCCTTCGTGTTTGAAATGTGGAAAGAGAAACCCCATAAAGAGCCTCAAAGTAATAGGAAATGTTTCATGTCAGAAAATATAGGGTATTATTTAATAAATTATTGAAGAAAATAGGGAGTAAAGTGGGTGGAAATATTCTTCATTCTATGGAAAAACATATAGATTTTTGTCTTAAATGTGGGGAAATTGGGAATTATCATTATCAATTCCTTCTTCTATATGTCAAACCATTAATTTATTGAGGTCTTATGTTGACATAAATGGGATTATATATGTATATATATTCATGAATATAAATTTATAATAATTTATGTAATAGTATTTTGGTTGTATGATTCAAAAAATAGATAACGATTTTAGCGAATTTTGGAAGTATATATAGAATCATGTTATATTAACAAAATATTTATATATGGCGTCAAGGTTTTATGTGATTACGGTTTATCATAAGTTAAATTTCATAGTCCTCAATTTTTATATTTTATTTTTTTTGAATTTATAATGGTTATATATAATATTGGATAAATTTATGGGAATGAAATTTATTGGTTTAGTACATGTTGTAGTGGAAATTTTTTTTAAGGAATAATTCTATTACAATTTGTTGGTATTTGATTATTGGTATATTTACCATCAGTATTTCACTTATAATTTATGTTGAGTAAAATATGGGTTATTATGCAAAATTAACATTTTAATTATAATATTAATGAAATATTTGAAAAGGGACTACCCATATAGAATGTTGTAATCGATAATAGATGGGAAGATCCTCAGTCATAAACCCACAACTGATAGTAAATAATGGGGAAGTTCCTACAACTATGATAGGTGATGTTATTGTTTATAGTAAATTGTTACTGAATGAAATAAGTTGAACATTTTGTGTTACAATTATGTTTTAATGATTAATATATTTTATTGGATGACATGTTCTTGTAATACTTTTTTTCAAAAATAATTTACATATAGGTAGAAAGTCATGACACACTTTTATTATTCATATGCCTTATTAATAGTTAATTATAGTACTTTAGAATTAAAAAAATTATTTTTTTGATATTCACTTCATAGTGTAAGTAATGAAAGTGGGAATTTATAGAAGAAAAGCCAAAAGATTAATTTATTCTTCTGAAATGGAAATATATCAAGTATATATCACTATATTCTTGGAGAGTAAAATATTTCATAACATTTGGAAAATAATATTGAATAAAAAATGATATCATGTTAACATTATATCAAATAGATCATATATTCTTTTAAATTATATAATATTAATGGTTTTTAGGTCCTTGTAATTTCATTGATAATTTATATTCATGTGATCAATACTCTATAAAACTCTCTATAATTATTTATGCCTTTCATCTATGCTTATATCATCACATCCCACTAATGTTTTTCTTCTCAGAATCCTAGTAATGTGTTATTCCTGATGAACATAGTCATTCCATCTCTATAATATAAATATTGAGTTATATTAATCCTTATTATGATTGAGTTTCCAACAATCGTCTATTCAATTTATAGACATGTGATTATCAATATCAAGACAAAAATTTTGAGGATGCAATTTATTTAACATTTGTAGAATGTAATGCCTTAAGATTTTGAATGAGGAACATTATGTTATATATCATGTAAGATATAAAACTCATCAATTATGATAAAATGTTGAATCCATACACTGTTTGATATTTTTTTATTAAATAAATTCCTCCTCATCGATAGAATTTGAAGCACACAACATCGAGATTAAATGGAATTCAATACTCGACTAAAATAACATTATTTAAAAAGAAAATTATAACACATCCATTAAGTTGTAAAGTAATTATATGAATATATGAATTATAAAAATCACATGTTTTTAAAATGTACAATATAAATTCAATGGAAATATCGTAATTAGAAATAAAATAATAATCATTTTAAATTAAAAAAAGAAATGTTTTATGACAATCTATATTTTCCTAAAGGAGATTTAGTAACCCTTCGAAAAAATAATTGAAATTAATTTTTATACCTATAGAAAATTATTTTTAAAAATTAAACATAGTTTTTAATGCGATATATCAAAAAATTGTCTTGTAGTGAGTTATTGGTATTTTTATGAAAAGATTAATTTTTCAATGAATAGTGAAATGTAATGATTTTTATTAAATAATGCCTTTTCATTTAGTTTATCTGTAAAGTAAAATTATATTTAAATTTGAATATTTTGTAAAATTATATTAATATTATTACAATTTAACTAATTTATGTAAGTGGGTTCAATTTCATAATATTTTGTAGTTATAAATATTTCCATACTTATGAGAACATTTTTTAGAAAACTAACTCATCATCACCTCTATGGGTTTAATTTTAAATTTAATTCCAACACATCAGTGAATAGAAATAGAAAATAGGGATTAAATATTTTAAATAATAATACATTATATTATTTAATATGGTAATACTGATTATTTACCATTATTAATAGTAAAAATAATAAAAATTGGTTACAAAATTTATGGTAAAAACAGGTTTATCGGGGTTATAATAAGATGACAAGTGTTTAAATTACATGAAAAAAATTAAAAAACATAATTCTTATAAATAATTAAAATTATCACCCTTATGGATTATGAATTTATAATTATAAATTAATTTTTCATGATAATTTTTTTTTGGAATTGATTCTTTTAAAAAAATATAATTTTGTACTCTCCCACACTTATAAAAGGGAACACACTATAAACTCTAATTAAAACTAATAATTCCTTTAGGATCAGAAATAACAAACAAAAATATAATCCTTAATTAAATCGCCACATATTTTATTTGTTTTTTAGATAATAAATAAACTCCATGAAGGATTTAGGTAAAACTTAATGAAATTTCTCGAAGAAGAGATAATGTATTGAACGTTGTGTTTTAATTTTACTCATTCTTTATACCCCATATATTATTATTATATTATGTAAACATAATATCTATATTATATAATAAATATTTAGATATTATAATCATATTTTAATGATCTATATCCATGTCCATTCAATTAAATGGGAAACAAACCAATCGATGGTGTATATGGTAGCCTTCTGGCTCGAGAACCAATGTAATTGTTTTCTAGAACCACCATCCAAAAAATAATAATGATGGATTTAACATGTGTATATGATATTTATGTAATTATTAATCTTATAGAATTATTATATCACATATAAATTAATTCTTTCCATTTGGTGGGGATATGATAATACTGTTCATGCACACGAGGGTTTATCGTCTCACTAAGAAATGTGATTCATTTTTTAATAATGATTTCCACAGAAGGTAGAGAGGATAAAATTAATTATTATACATTTTAATTACTAATTATTCATAATTACATAAATATAATACCTTGTAATTTTTTTTACCTTCCAATCTAGTTGAAACAGTAATGTCACCCATGCGTATGTGTGGACTACCACCCCCACATAACGATGCGACTTGTTTTTAATATTATTTATAAATGGATGGTAATAAGGGTGGATTTTATTAATATAAATGATATTTATAACATACTAATGATGAAAAAAGTATTATTTAATATTTATTTTTAATTTTTCATCTTTTGAGAAAATGGGAACAACATTATATGTACATACTGCCTACCGTTTCCCTGTTCGATATAATTAATTTTATTACTATAAATTTTATATAATATTATAAGGACATATATATTGAATATATATGATTATTATATCACTGATTAAATTATATTTATTATTTAAACAATATAAATGAAAATTTTCCAAAACTGTAGAATAAATATATAAATGAAAAATTATGCAATTATCACTGAAACATTCATTTTATCAATGAATAGTTAATAAATGTGTGATAAAATATTATAAGTGAATAATATATGGTGGAAAATATATGATTATTATTCATTAATATATTTATAATAAATAATTTTTTATACGTGAGGTACATACATGTATAATGGAAGTTGTACTTGGGTTATGTGTCTCTCGCCTCACATTCCTTCTCAATGACGTATTCCATATTCTCGCATAGTTATTATGTGCAGATTATATAATTAAACTAAAATATAAAATAATATTAGTAACTTTATATCCAATGTATTTAATTATTCAATTTTTTTATTGGTTTTACATTATTTTTGATACATATAGTACCAAAATGTAAGGGTGTATTTCAAAATATCATCATTATTTTGGATTGTTACTTTCTATGTCTCTATTTTGATAAATATTTTTTGTTATTGAAATTAAATATATTATCTTATCGAATATTTATTTATTATATTTATTCATGTAATAGTACAAATTTTCCACTCTTTTGTAAAATATATTATATATAAATCATTTTTTAAAAAATCTAACATTATTACATTCATCAATCAAAAATATTTTTTTCCAAAACAATATATTAAAAAAATTGAACAATATTTATAAAATTATCCAAAAGAGTTATTAATGTAATATTTACCCATTTTCATATTTTTTAGAAAAAAAAATTCATTGGTATCTTCATGATGTTTTCCAAACATGGCCCGTTTAGATTCTATAAAAAATATGAAAGGTATCATTCTGTAATGTGAATGGAATGGCCAAAAAAATTATCCATGACTGATAATTGTTTTATGAATTCATTAATATGTTTCAAATTAAATTTAAAATGAAAATTATTATCAAAAATATTTTTTGAACATTTAATTTCAAAAATATTTGTAATTGTAAAATGTTTTTTTCCTCAAAAATGTTTTCTATGACATATTTATGGAATTTTTATTTGAAAAATACATCAAACCATTGTTTAATTTATTCTCCACAAATTTAAATCATGTAATGATATAATTAATATTATTTATTATTATCGTTTATGATCATACTGACTAGATATGAACCAATTTGACACTATTCATATTACTCATGATGGGTTATGATTATGATTACTGATTAGAGTAATTGTTAACATTTCATATGCCTGTCTTTTGTTTATGATTTTTTATGTACATTATGTTTCACCCCTATCACATGAGTAATTAATTGAAATTAATATTGTATGGTAGGGGCCCACTATATCCCCTCAATTCATCGGTACATATCATGAGAAAAACTATCTTGGATTATTAACTGAGGACATTCACATTTATAAATGGTGACTTTGGAAAATTCATTGATGGTATGGTTATGATGTGAAAAATTATGCATTCCCATATTATTAGATTCTTAATTCGATATCCATTTGATTGTTTTATTAGATATAATATCCATTTATATGTTTCAAGCCTTTGTGTTTATTTATATGGCTCCATTTGATGATCATTTATTTCTTCCATATTATGATACATTTATTGTTTAAATTAATTTATTTAATTTATATACCTTTCAATATTGATTATCCTTAAATTTTCATTATGAAATCCATTATAAACCTAATTGTACTGAGAATGTTATATCACCCCTTTCTTATATATTAGTATCCCCAGGATACTAGGAAATGTTTTATGATTAATATGATGGGCTGTCCTAAAGGGAAATATAGAATTCACAATGAAAACAGATATCATATTTTATAATATCAATCCAAATAAATATTTAATATATGTATTTATTTTACCAAGACTAATAAACTATTTGGTATGTAATGTATCTAGTGGGGATTCAAATAAAGTAGTGCTCCGAGCTGAGCCGTTGCATGTCCTTAAGTGTGCCTCTTCTTATACAATAGGTTTTCGACTAGAATAGAGGGTCTGAAAAGTAACATGGGGAGAATATGCCCTCCTATCCAGAGTAAGCCCCATATTATGAGATAATAAATATATAAGATAAAGATACAATAACCAATAAATGCATTTCTAACCAGTTTTTAAGTTGTGTCCAAACCACAACCAAAAAGTAAATATATCATTTCATGCTAACCATGCTAAAATTGAACAAAAACCCAATGTAAGGACCAAAAGATGACTCCCCCAAATTATTCCAGATGTCAAGTCTGTATCCTCATCCATTCATTCCCCAAACCCAACATAACTCCCTAGAATAATCCCATTTCCCTTATACTGACCTACTACAATAAAATCTTCTTCAGTACCCAAAAGATACACGAGAACGGTGTGAGTACAACTCAGTAGGCCACCACAAATGGTGTCTATATAATATCCCATATAAACATATAATGCTTGAAAGATATAAATAAATAACAATGTAATTTTGAAAAATAATATTTCATTAGCTAATAATGTTTACATTACCTATTTAAAACTTTAGTTCTATGTTTATCATTTTTTCAACAATTATAACTTAATTCAATTCCATTACATAAGTACTAGCTTATTCATTTAAATTATTTATTCAATGGTACAAGCCAATCAATTTCAAACTTTAAGGGTATAAATACTGTTACTTGTCTCTCTATGAGTGAACTTTTATAAAAAATCAAACCACACATATTATGGAACTTCAGTCAAGGTAGTCCCATCAAATGAATCTGTTTGGGTTATAGTGCCTAAGTGCACTTCTCTAACCCCTATATTATGTGGTGGGGTTTAGAGCACCAGTCTAACCCTACCTGTGGACTTAGAACCTCAAGTACAATACACCCAATAAGCATGCCATGTCCACATGCTTGTTTATCATTTTTCATCATATACCACATAAAAATGCTATCTAATCAAAATGCATATCAATCACTTTTCAAATTTCATTTATCACCTAAATCATCTTTATGGTTAATCCCAATTACGCATTTACCATTTACATAGTAGAACCAATTTTACCCATTTCCATTTCCATTCTGTAACATGTTTAACATATTCAACACTTTCCTTATGTTAACACATTTTACATATTTCATATTATCCATACATTAACCCATTTGGAATATTTAAAAATTCTTATACATTATACCATTAACTTTATCATCATTATACATTAATTAATCCATTTACACATTAACCATTTTATATACCGTAATCCACTTATGTATTTACCTTCTAATTTCGTAAGCCACTTGACTCATTCATAGTAATAAATTTTACTCTTTATTAAAAATATGCCAAATGATACCATATTAAATTACCAACAACTAGAGACAACCACTTTTTTGGTCATTTAAAATTTAAACTAACATGTCAACTCTTTTATCATTATCTCTATTTTAATAGGAGTAAATCCATGATTAGCCCTTCAATGCATTATATTCACGGATGTTAGCGCACCCCAGGGATGACCTTATATCACTATATTCATCCTTACCACATCCAATATGGATCATGAGGGGTTAATTTATCTATTTAGTCAACCATGATACAAAAACCTAGAAAATTATCCCAACACACTATAAGACAAAACCAAAACACAGTCATACATTCACAAATCTATAACGAAACCATGGAATATATCTTTTATACATCCTACATTGAATCCAATGGTTAATGCACACATAACCATAGACTTAGATCTATATTTAAGAACCCTTTAAATAATGGATATATAATTCACTAGAAAAAGATGATTGAGGGCTTCCTAAGAAGTTGAACAAATATACAAGCTCTAATATGGAGAAGATAACAAATAATATTATTAGAATCACCCATGGATTCGATCTGCAACCAATGGTGCCCTAAAAGGCCAATAATTGAAGGAGAATTATGCCTTGGTATATTTAGAGAGTTTTTTTTGTCACTAGGGTTTATAGGATGTGTAATGGGGAATAAATCAAGAGTGGAACTTAAAATCTCAAGGGGGTTGTTTCATAATTATTCTCATTTTATTTGGTAAAATGGAATGGTTGCATGGTTTGTCAAACCATGTGAAAAAATTGTGCCAGTCCCTATTAAAGAAGGGTTGATAATGCAAGGTTTCTTGGGGATCTCCAAACAGTTTGAAAAAAAATACACAAACCATGCAGGAGGGCTCTATCCAAGCCCACATGGATTTTCACTACTCATATTGTACGACATTCTTAATAGTGCACCCCGCCTATTGGTTTCCATGGTTTGGTCCCCCAGTTACCTATAATTTTTTTCAACCATGAAACATGGTATGGATGGACAAAATACCCTTTCTTTTATGTCTTGAGCTCTCATAACACATCCTAACAACATCATAAATTCATTATACATTTATCTATCTAAAAAACAATATTTTAAAACCAAAATTTAAAATAGTACATACTTCCATGATGTCCAGGATCATAAAACCTCTCCACCTTATAAAAGCTCATCCTCAGGCCTCTCTTCCTAATCATCACTAAGCATTCAATGAAAAGATATTTGCCCACTAAGCCCATGTATTCAACTCCCTCTCCCACGTTTCCTCCTAAACATTACCATGCTCTAAAATATTCAAACCAAATATATGGACTTCATTATAAGGAATTTCACTAAAATCCACAATGTGAATTGGATACACCTCCTATGATATGTCTGCATCAAGATCAACATCCTCAACATTAGTCCCATGTGATGGGTTAAGGTGATACTATAAAAGTTTTGACCCATGAATAACATTGTGCAGACTACAATACCACTATAGAAGGGACAATTATTACACCATTGGGCTTCTCCACTCTACGATCTCAGATGTAGCAGTGTATCTGGGCACTAACATGTGTTGTTTTTGAATTGAATAGAAACCCATCATTGGAGACACCCAAATAAACACATAGTCACTAATCACAAACTGAAGAGGTCTATGATTCCCATCCACATAAAAAATTTTCCAACTCGGAGCAGTTTCCATACATTTTAGAATCAACTAAACATGATTCGACATCTAATGATTGCATCTCGTTTCCAATATTTATGATTCTCCAACTTCCATCGAACAAAATCGATATCTAGTATGTATACCATGTAGTGCATTATATGGTTCCATCTATTTCATATCCTAAAAAATATTTTTGTAATCAAACTCTATAATAAATAAGTTATCTTCCCAAATTCCTTCAATGACTAGGAAACAATCACTATATATTTCTTCCACCACATGAATAGTACATTCAAACTGCCCGTACATCTACTGGTGGAAGGTCATAATCAAAAACACCTATGTACCATGAGGTCTATTTTACCCCTACTAGATGCATGATGTAAATCATGTATCATGATTCAAATCTATGGTTATCGATGCCCTGAAAAATCAAACATCCTCTTGAACATATAAATCACCCTAATTATGTATGGTGAAGGTCTTTCAGATTGGTAAGAAATGTGCCTCCTTAGATAACTAATGACACCTTTGAAGATCACATAATTATTCTGAGGAATATATAGAAAGAATACCTTGACATCCATCACCCCATTATCCCATTTCCAATTCATAATTAGTAATGGTTGTAACAAACCACTCAGTTTTGGATTCACAACCTACACCTGCAGATAGGTAAGGCCTCAAGTAATAAAAACTGCAATGCATTTCCTTATCTCTAGAAAACAATATGACCTACGAAGGTCCGGATAAATTTTTTTCAAACTCAAAGAAACTTGCCACATTGAATCATGAAACCCATGAATCAAATCCTCTCACATACAGAGTGTCATAACAACACAATCACTAATATAAACAATCCCATCATCACCAATGGTCCAACTAGATGGTGACTCCCCACTATTAATATTTCAAATAAAATCCAAAAACTGTGAATACTCATATTTTTTCTCCTAGTTCCATCAATAAGTTATTGAATCAACTTCCATGGATGCAAGGGTCATATTATTTAATCTATCGAACACCTCCTAATTCATGTAATTGAATAACACTATCATCTTCCACTGTAATGATTATTCTCGAGCAACCTAATTCTGAGTCTTCTAGCTCAAAGTGTCTATAAAATTATTCCCCATTCCCACTGAGTGAAATTATTGAAAATCAATGTATTACTTATTTTCAACCCAACATAATTAATAAATATTCCAATCATGTTGAGATAATATGGAAACTAGTATTTTATGATTTGTATACATAATTAACCACTCTCCCAACAAGTAATTTAGCCAAAATTTATATCCTGAACCACTATTTTGAACTCAAGATCATGTGTAGGGTAGTTTCTTTAAATAGGTATCAACTTTCATGGCCCATACAGCACAGCTCGATAATCATGCATCAACACTACTACAAGTACATCACCATAAACATCAAAAAACATTGTATTGTAATTACCTGGCTTGGATAAGAAAAAAATTAGTGTAGTTTTTAACTGCCTCTTTAGTACCTTAAAGGAATCCTCTCATGCCCAGAATAATTCAAACCTGATACCCTTGTCAGTCAATCCCAAATGTTGTGCTTCCAAATAAGAATAGTATTTAATGAAACATTGTTAACATTCATCCAATACAAGAAAAAATTGGACTTCAAAGATTTTCATAGGATCCTACTATGATAAAATTTCCTTCACCTCCTTAGGATCAAATAACACACCTTACTCTGAGATGATGTTCTCTATTAAATGAACCTTATCAATCCAAAAATTACACTTTTATAGCTTGGTGTGTATCCTATTCACTATTAGGGTATTCAAATAGATGTCCAAATTCATGGAATGCTCATTATATGATTTATAGTACACCATGCTATAAAAAAGTCAATTACAAACTAGTCTAGATATTGGATAAATGTTCAATACATTACCTCCATGAACATTATCGGTGTATTAGGTAACATGATCAACATCACTAAAAATTTATATAACTCGAACCTACTCTTAAAGGCAGTCCATTGTGCATCGAAAATCTCATATTTATCTGATAATATCCAGATCTTAGATAAATCATGGATAAAACTGAAGCACCCTTCATCTGGTAAAAAATATTGTCGATTCAATAAGGGGGTAGTATTTCATAACAATAATTTAATTTGGCTTCTTATAATCTACAAAAAAATGCAACGAACCATCAGAATTCAAGGAAAGAAACACTAGGGATCCATAAGGTGTTGTACTCGGGGGAATGTACCTCTTATTTTCCAATTCTTACAATTGATCTTTATCCACATGGAGTTCTCAGTTACATTCTCTATAGTGTAATAAAAATTTGTTATTCTCCGTGAAGAAACTAAATAGTTATCACAACCTCCCTCTCTAGTGGAATCCCTAAGAAATCCAAATAAAACACATCCTGAAACTCATCATCCATTGGAGTAAATAAAAGATGCTCTACATTCCCATCATAATGCATAATAAAATCCACTTGGGTTGGGAGTTCACCCCACTATTGACAAACTATAACTATATATAATGCTCAAACATCCCATTAATCACGATGGATATATATGTATTCGTCAAGGGATTTGAATGTTACCATATGTTTGTAACTATTGATATGGTGTTGGTATAACACTAACCAGTCCATACCAAATATCATAATAAAACCCCGATATCTCAAGAACAAAAAATACTTTAGAAAATGGAACCAAACAAACTCAAGGCCACACCCCATAAACTACTTAATATTTTCTCCTCACACCCATAATGGTGTGTTAATCGATATTATCCTACATGTTTGATCTACTATTATACCCAACCAAACCATAAACTAAGAAGAAATAAAACAATGTGAGGTACCAATAATGAATAAATAACTACTGAGTGTAGAAGCTACAATGATCATACCTCGATCCTTTGATGTCCCAAACTCACCACAACTAGGTGTATACTGAAATGCATGAATATGACCTTACCCTTTTCTATAGTCCCTAGAATTAGTCCCTAGTGCTACACTGCTTGACTAATAAGGACACTCTCTCCCTGAAGTACCATGTCCACCACTTTTATTTCTACAACCATCCAAACTCCAACTGCCAACCTGATAAGATGTAATTGATCCTTCAAATGCACATAGAACTGGACTCAATGCTCCACATGTGACCATATATAGTGGGATCCTCCAGAACGAGTGCACATTCCCCATTCATCCACACACATGTCACTCAAGTGGTCATCCGGGGAAAAGGCCATGCATGTGTCATGGCTTACCACACTAGTATAAAAACCCATAACCACCACTCTGAGAGGTTTTTCCTCTTTTTGAACCACTCAGTGCACGTTCACTATGTTAAGGATTTATTATACGATACATCCTACCCTTATAAGACTCTCTAATACGTTCATTAAACTAGATCTACAAACCCTCTTCTTGAAGCCTCCTTTCAATTCCCTTTGTACGAAAGGGCTTGATCTACAACATTTAAAAACCACATTAAATGAAATATGTTTACCTAGGACTCGATCTCACATATATGACAATCCTAGAATTGTCATGCAACAGTAACCTCATCCCCCACAAATGTCGAAAAAATGCATTACAAGTCCATAAAGAGGCCCTCATAATCCATCACTGACATCATTCACTCGTTCAACATTATAAACTAAGTGGCATTTTCCTCCTTCATTATGTTTTCTGAGTAATGAATTTTTAGAAAATTTTATTTGAATCCCTTACATAGAATACCATTTTCATTTTGGATCTGATCCATGATATCCAACCAGTACTTCTCCGTTCCCCAAAACATATATGGTAAAAACGTGACTCTACTCTCTACCAGAGTCTCTATGTGATCCAATAGAATCTAGATGTACTCTATCCAGAAATATACATCCACAGGTCCACCCTCTCTCATAAACGTTGTATGGTGTAGCAATAGGAACCCTCTATTCAGATCAAACATACTTGAATCTACCCACTCTAGGTCCTATTCCATTATCAAAATGAAAGGGAAATGTTATCATGGAACTGATCCTCTCTATGTTTACCCTAGACTACCGAAATTTCCTCCCACACTTCTGGAGAAGCATGTTCTCTGATATCCACTTGTCACCCAACCGTTCTGCGTCGGCAAAGAGGAATCTTACTAAAGTGAAAACCATGAGTCTAAGAGCATATAACATAAGTATTACAAAAATATATAAAATAAGGCCCTACTCAATCCATAATAACTAATATTGTCAACACTATCCCAACAAACATCATCACTCCTAAAACACTACCCTCGACCATCCATACCCCGAGTCATAGATAACATGGTAAACCAAATTATAGAGACACTCATATTTCATTATACAGATCTTTTTATAATCATTACCACACTTACAACACAAAAAAAATATTCTTTAGAAACAATTTTATCCAAAAATTTGGATACAATGAACATTTTTATCTTATTCAAAACTCATTATAACCAGACTTTTAACTCATAAAATCCCCTTCATTAATTACAATCCATTAACCATTATATAACATTAAATTTATTTAAACATTCAACTCTTCTCCAAAGACATTAATTCCTTTAAATTTTTCAACATTTAAAATGCATATTGCATGTTATGTTCCACACACCCATTATATGTGAGCATACAATGATGTATGCCACCCATATCCCTAGATTCCAAAAATGATTCATGGATACACTTACTCATTTTACTTCCTCCATAATAAAAATATTATAAAATAGTCACAACATAAAACATATTAATCACCTAATGGAAAATATCATATAAATATTTTATGCAAGAACTAAATAAATCACAATATAAAATATAAAAATATGATTCCATTTTTTAAATATGTCTACATCAACCATTTATAATATTAGTTCCATGTTTATAATTTATCCTATAATTATGACTTCATGCATTTACATTACATGATCTTTGGGTTAGGAATTTAAATTATTTCTGCAATGGAAAAATAAAAACAATTTATAAGAACACACCAAGAATAGTAATCCCAACATTGGGTGACTTGGGTTTTCGCTCATACCTGCGTCAGCTCCTCCCAAGGCCGAGGTCATTATCAGGTCCCCAAACATCATACTCTACAATTTACCATCCCAATTAAAAATACCACAAAAACTAAACCACTATAATACCTCAATATAACATCCTCTACCCAGAATCCCTTATAATAGTGGCCCAAGATGAGTTTCCACATTACCTCAAGCACACCTCCTCATAAATTAGAAGTTTCCAACTGGTGGTGAAGGTCTGCTAAGTTAGATGGGGAGATTATCTCATCTTTACCAGAGTAATCCATATAAGATAACATAATAAATAAATTATATAATATGTTAAGAATGGAAACATGCATTTCCTACAGTTTCCAAAGATGATACAAACAACAACCAAATATTAAATATATAATGTCTTCCAAACTATGCCCAAAGTGAAGAAAACCCTAATTTAGGGACCAACTAATGAATCCCCAAAATGGGTCCTCACTCATTGTGTGGATCCTTATACATGTAATCCTAAACCCTAAATATACTCTATAAGATAAGACAATTTCCCTCATCCTTACCTGAAAACTTGAAATCTACTCATTTACCCAACATGAGCGACAGTAAGGTGCGAGTGAAAATCTGTTGGCCACCACCAATAGTGTTTACAAAATTTCCAGTCTAAAGAAATAGCGAATTCATCAACAAATAAAATATTAATTTAAACAATACAACATTGATTCCATTATGTAATAATGTTTAAATTACACATTTATAATATTAGTACAATTTTTATCATTTATCCCAACTTTATCACATCATTCATTTCCATTAGATGATCCTCGTGTTAGGAATTAAAATTATTATAGAACAACAGATGCCGATAAATTTTAAATAATAAGTGAATAATTTAGATTACCTAACTCTCTAGGGATAATAATTTTATAAACATTCACATCACAGGCACCTTGGAGCCTCAGTCTAGGTATTCTCATTAAATTCATCTTTTTGGTGTATATACCCACCGTACCCTTCTATAACCTGTGCATTATGGGGTGGGGTTTAGATCCTAGGTCTTGCCTAGCCTATGAGCAACGAACCTCTAGTCCAATATGCCCAACCAACCATGATTTGTACAAATTCTTATTTATAAATTTACCGCATAAACCAAATCACACACATTATGTTATAAAAACTCCTAAAAATCACATTTAATAATTTATTTATCACAAAAATTAACCTTATGATTAAACACATTATCACATTTACAATTTACTTATCATAACCCCTTGAACGCATTTCCCTTTACATGCCTTAACTTGAGTAATATATTCTAAACATTCTAGTTGTTTTCCCATTTCATATATTTCACAACATCCATACATTAACTAATTTTAAATATCTAACAATTCTCATTTATTATCCCGTTTAACTTGTTCATCACTACCCAGGAATTAATCCATTTACACATTAACCATTTCAACTTCATTAATCATCTTAAGAATATCCCGTAAAATTTTATAAGTCATTTGACTCATTCACACTGATAAATTTAACTCCTTATTCACATTATTCCAAATGATCCCTCATTAAATTTCAAAAAACAAGAAAAATACACCATGGGTTTCATTAATAATTTAAATTAACATTTCAGCAATTTTATAATGGGATCTATTTCAATATGTGTCAATATAATGCTTAACCCTACCATTATCTGTGTTTTATAATGTAGGTTCACCCGATAGATGGACATAAATATCATAAATCTTCCACATCGCATCCCAAGGGGATCATGAGGGGTTCATTTATCCATTTAGTCAACCATTATAAAAAACCCTATCAACACAACCAAACAAGCAACAATATAAAACCATGAATACAACCATACATGATAAAAACTATAAAAAACCATGGTATATAACTTATAGAGAACCTACCTCAAATACAAAGGTGAATTCCCCTCTAACCAAAGTCTTATATCTTCATTTGAGCACCCTTTGTGTCCTTGATATTTGATTCACTAAAAAAATTGGGTATTTGGGATTCAAAAGAAGATGAAAAAATCAATCATCGCTAATCCTGAAATGAGAATAATGATGAGGAATATACTCACTAAAAGCTTTGATTTATAACTAATGACCCTCTAAATAGCCTATAATAGAAGTATAATGGTCCCATAGTATATTGGGAGAGTTTTTTTCGTCACTAGGATTGAGAGGAGGAGAAATGGGGGAGAAATAGGATAAGGAACATAATTTCCTGAGGGGGTATTTTTGTAATTTTTCCTTTTTTTAATTGGGAACATTGTTTTTCAGACATTTTTCCAAACCATGTGTAAGTCATTTATAATCCATTGTCTAGGAGGGGTTGAGATCACATGTTTTCACAGGGATCTCCATACGGTTTGAAAAAATTTGCTCCAACCTTGCAGAATTTTTTTGTACAAGCCTGCATGATGGGTATATCCCCCCTTGCATAGTTTTGATAACTGTGCAACCCACCCCTTAGATAACATGGTTTTTGAACACAGTTATCTCTGACCATTCACCAACCATGTAACATGAACTGGATGGAAAAATGCCCTTTTGTTCATGCCACGAACCACCATAACACCCTCGAACCTCCTCATACATATGGTAAATATTTATTTAACAATAATTTATATATTTAATCAAAAATTTAAATAAGAAAATACATATATGATGTATGTGATCTTACATGGTCTTTTGAAAATTCCTTCCATGTATCCGAATCCATTAAACTAAGAAAACAATGACTCTTATCTACTTGGGTTGTGGAAATTATAGACTGACCCACAACTATTGTGTGATATATGACAAGGATCATGTCATCATTTAATATTTCTAATAAGTACGCATCCATTTTTTCCTTATATTATTAGAGATTGGTTTCATTAATTATTATAGGATGTATCTTTTTTTTTATTATGTGTAAATAATTCATTCATTTTAATGATTGTTCGATATTTGTATTTACTAACATCTTTTAGAATGATTATATTGATGGTTTTCTGAGGATTAGGTGCCTCTTGGGCTACTAATGTGATCTAGATCCTCAACAGATTTTGGATATGTTGGATTATAGGGCGCATATTCATGTTTAGCAGGGACTTCTCATGACTGGTTAATGAGTCTATAATTAAGGACCCCTTAAGAATATTAATGTAATTTACAAATAATTTTTACACTCATATAAGATATCACTACCCTAATATTGTTGTTTAATTGTCTATTTTCATTAATAGGGACAAATAATAGGGTTTTACACACTATATTGATGTTATCCCAAGATTAATTCAATGATAAAACCATGGTACATCATGAGCTTATCACTATATATGCTAAATTGATGAAGTATTCATGAAAATTAAGTTCATTAAAGTAGACCAAGGAACTAATTTTCAAGGTAGATGTATGTGTTAAGAGTATTTTATACTTTATGGAGTCCCATGGAGATATCTTAATAATTGTATAATCTTCTGGATGAATATTCTCCTAATTAATGGGAGAAGTAAATCATTTGACGTAATGGATTTTGTAATATTATTATGGATATAAATTTCATTATAAGATATCATAGAGATTTTCCAGCACCACAATATTTGTGAATATTCTCAGTAGAATGTTTCTCAAGAGAGTAACTAGTTGTAAAAGAGTCGTCATGAATGAATGATTAATGTATCCACAACAATGAACACTTCCATTTAAGTGTTTTTATCTTGATTGTATTACTAATAGACTAATTTATAGATATATTCACATAGTGGATAAATATATTCATGAGTCAGTATGAGAAGTTTATATTTTTAATTAATACCATTATATACAAATCCTTTTTCTAGATTTCACAGTTTTGGGATATTATATTTGCATTAGTTGTAAAAGTGTCATATATTCTAGTGGAACCATTATCAAAATTATTTTTTGATATTGAGTTTCCACTAAAACTGACTATATTATTTCTCTAATTGTATTTGAATCCCATCATATTAATCCATGTTTATATTGTTTCTTTGTGTATTATGATTTTAATTTCAAACATGGTGTAATATCATAGGCATTTATGTCAATTAAAGAGGTGAAGTCTTTCAAAAGACTCCATTATGTATGATAGTAGTTCCAAAAGCAACTATTATTATATGATTATTGGAGAATTTTTTGTGAATAAGGTGACATTTTTTTATTTGTTAAGGTCCACCCCTAGTGGGGAGTTGTGTCCCTATAAGTATAGTGATAATTCCTCATACCCTAGATGTTTTATCTTGATAGCCATATTTCACTAATACATGATTTATATTCTATGTATGGGGATGATAAAATCCCTTCCATTAATTGTTTGTGAATGCACATATTTTTTTTATGGCAAGAAAATGATTTATCTTAAAAAACAGTATAATCTATAAACCAAATTTTATTCTAAATTTAATTTTTGAATGATTCCTAGTTAAATGATATTAACCATTGTGGTGATTATATAACATTGTTATTTTATCATACATTGTTCTTTTTTGTGGGGAAAAATTTTTGTCTAGTAAGGAAAAATCAAATGGGAATACTTAATAGTATAAGATAGGTACTAACCACTCATATTGTGAAATAATTTTTCTTATAGTAGTTTTGGTCATTTACTATTTTGAAATCAATTTTTTAAATTACCTTATATTGGGAAATAGTGGTATGAATGTTGGTGGTTTAAATAGGGTAATATATCTTGGGGGATGGGAGAAGGTGTCTATGTTTTATTATATTGAGTGGTGATTACTCTATTGTATGGTTTCATTACTCCAATTAATTTTATGGTGGTGTCCCCACAGGTCATCACTTTGGTAATGTTCTCAATGATAGTGATTTATGCTCAAAAATATCATCTGATTAGATTTTATCTGGAGTTATTAAAGAAGATATATCCAGATGGATGGGATCATGATATCTACATCACTATCTTGATATGGGTTAGCTCTTGATAATAATATTATTTACTAGAAAATAAATCCATTTTGGGTATTGTTTCAATATAAATTTATTGTCGATTTTGTATGTTCTATAAATTTCTACTAGAGTGATGATTACATGAATTCTCTCATTAAACAATAGAAGATGAGACATTCTCAATTGGTTATGGATCCATATCTCTTTATTATGTATTTTTATTGGTTTTCCACTCAACTAAAAAGGGTCGTCTAAATTTTCAAGACCATCCTTATTAGACTATGGTGGAATGGGATACCTGATGAGAAGTATTGTGGTGTTTAGTTGTTTTATTATTGTTTTTATAATTTTAATGTTATTTTTCAAAGATTTCATGAAATAGAGATAAATGATCAACAACTATGCCTACTATAGTGAGAATTAAACTATTAAAAGCTAGTTATTGATTAACTATGTGAATATTCTAAATAACCACATGTCACATCTATGGAATGAACTATATAAATTGTTGTTAGTGAATTATAGGAATGAGTTGATAGATACACTAACATGGGTCAGAGGGAATATGGAACATTAAAACATTAATGTGGTTATTGTAAAATATTTTGATGTACTGAGGGGTGTAGTACAACAATGATGGACTTATACCACATGAAACCATTACAATTTTTTTTGCATCTCTCCCACCAGTAATGAAAATAGCAATGGATCACCATATTTCTAATTTAGATAGATTTTGGATTCATGAAATCTATTATAGATTAATTTATTATCTAATGTGAAAATATTTCATGTTATGCTGATTATAATGACACTCCAACAGTGGAGGCATGATTCCATGAATGGATGTATTCAAGATGAGTAGTATTTAATAATTTCATACATGATGGTGGATTTCACAATCCTATAATATTGGGTGAAAGGATCACTTTGGTTAAATAACATAATAATAAAATGGAAGTGAATTTTTTATTGATAACCTTATGGTAGTTTCTTTGTGAACATCCTTATAAAACTATTTTTATATTATTTTTATCGATAAATTTCATAAAAATTTGTGATAATATAGGGGAAGGTAGTTTTTTGTAAATGATTGGGTGTTCATTTCATTATTTTTGAGTCACATAACCTTTATAAGTGTTAAATTTATTTTTTTCCCTATTATATTAACATGTAAAAAATGTATGATGATTTTGATGGAATTGGGGAATGATATTGACAATAGGATATTATATCATTCTATTTTAAGAACATTTTTACTCAATAATATTTTTAAAAAAACTCATTTTTTATCCCACAATTTGTCACTCTTGGAAATTTTTATTTTCCATTAAAATATATCAAGAGATGAAAAATTACAGACTCCTATTTTTTATAAAGAAGTGGTATTTTCCTTCATGTTGTATATTTTTTCTAGGATGTAATTACTAATAGAGGTAGATAATTTTTCCTATAAAATTTAAAAAATTCCTATATTTTATTTTTTTATGTTCATTGAGTGTTTGAGTTATTTTACAAGCATTCATAGAGGAGTTTCAAATTTATGATGATTTGGGAAGTGAGATTATATAATTACTCAACATCAAAGGTCATCCAAAATAAAAAAATGATTATTCATAACAATTATGTACAAGTTTTTATTGTTTACATTTTAATTAATAATTAATGAGGAGACATTATGATTATAAAACATCATAAAACCATTTCTAAATTTCTATTAATTGGTAAATAAAAATAATCATCTTTTTATTTTTTGTGCATGTATTAATTTAGAATGATAATTATATACCTATCACATATTGCATTATAATACTAAAATATAATTATTTATTATTATTTTTATTCATCCTAAATGTAACTATGTAAAAATAGGATTGAAATAGTATCATTATATACCATTGAAATTGGAGGATGAAAATTATCATCGGGATTAATAATGAAAATTGGTTAATGTTTTACATTCATCAATTAATGATATAACTCTAGGTAAGAAGATATATAACATAATAATGCAGAAATTCTAAATGATATTTGTTTTTAGAATAAATATTATTTCATTTTATATTATAATAATTTATACATGTACAAAATAAATAGAAACTGGAAAACTTTATATAATTAATAATGATCATAACATTTTTAAGCTAGGAAACTAATTAAAATCCCAACCATTACCAATTTAACAATAAAATAGAAAAGAATATATAAAATTGGAATATATGGATAACCCCAATATTTTATAATCAACTCCATCACTAGATGTTATACAAAATTGAAAAAATATTAGTAAACGAGTAAACATATTATCAATTTATAATATAACATTAAGGATAGATTATTTTAAATTTTGATTGAATTGATGAGGTGGTATTTATATGGTATAATGTGACATGGGATTATTGGTATTTTACTGTTATATGACCAATGGAAAATAAAACATTAATGGATAATTTTACAATTATTTTTAGAATTTACATATAGTAATGAAAAATGATAATTGGTACAAAAGTGATGATCAATGACCTCAACTAGTAGACTCGTGTCCTTTGAATCCCTTCTTTCCAAACATGGGGTGGAGGTAGAGTCATTGGGGTTCACCCATGACCATCGCCATGCTGAGATTCATAAATTGAAGCTCCAATTAAATCACCCATGGAAGAAGTTCTATTTAGTGGATATTACCTCTTAGTCGATGTCAACTAAGCAACCCCATGAAACTAAAACAACCACTCACCTCACCCTTTGGGCGTATGCAGATGTAGTAAGGGCTTAGACATATATGATTCAATTACATAAAGTGGATTTTTAATTTTTTATATAAAATTTCTATTCCATAAACTCAATTTAAGAATATTTTTTTATAATTAAATATATATTTAATTAATATTCATTTAATAAATTTATTTATAGACAAAAATTAAAAAAATAAATCTTTTTAGAAAATATATAAAAATATTTAATAAACTCATCTACTCAAAATGATACTTTTTTTTAATAAAATAAAATTTTAGAAGACTCCAACCTAAATAAAAAGAATTAAATAATTCTGAAATTCCCTATGAATTTTTTTTGTTATACATTTAAATTTTTCATAAAAACAACTTTTTAAAATAAATAATTGTTTTTATATTTTAAAAATAATGTTCTCATAATTATAGATTTATTATGAGAAAATTATATTTTAAATAAACATGTCAAAATTATGTTAGAGTGAATTTATAATAATTTTATAAAATACAATGTTTTCTCAGGAATAGTAAAAAACCATTTTTGGTTTTTGATATATTTTATGACGTTGTATTTATTTCATAATGATGTAATAATTAATTAAAAACAATCAATTACATTAAAAATGTTATTTTATTAAAATAAAGTATTTTAATACATTTTGTTAAATTTATATTACAATAAGTTCCCTTCAAAATAATAAAAGGAAATTTAATTATAAAAAATATTATATTCTGGAATCTGTACTTTTCAATGCAAGGAGAAGTATTAAAATCTTTTGTTCTATTCTGCTGAATTAATATATAAAAAAATGTGATCCAAATATCAAATACAATGACAAACAACCATTTTTAGGCCAACGGATTTTGTTTTTTCACAACCATGAATTTAATTACATGTATTTAGAAAATATTTAACAATTCCTTCACTTATCCTCTAAATACCCACCCATTTCGTCATTCCACTTCAATTCCAATACAGTTTCCATGAATTTCTTGTGATTTTTCATCCCATGGAGTTACCCAAGGTTTCCTTATTCCCTCAATGTTCCATACTTATATTTTATGAAGTAATCCTCAATGTAATGTAAATCATCACATCACTTTTCCATTCAAGTTCACATTTCAGGAGGTATATATTTTAATCCAAAAACTATGTTCTTTTTTACCCATTAAAATATCTCATTACTATAAGGTGGTTTTGTTTTGAATGCGATTCCGTGTCCCCTCCCATTTTACCCTTTTTATTAAACCATGTTTTATACCTATCATGCTCCAGAATTTAGTTCTCAAATTTACATCTTTTTAATGAGAAATTTTATTTTCCTCATTATTTGAATACCACAATCTGTTTTATTTTAAATGGGTATTCTACTAGAAATCAAATTTTTTTTTATTTTTTTATTTACATATATGAAATCCAAATATGTTTTCATGTGATAAAAATGATGTAATTATTATGTCTTCAAGATCCTTTATATAAAAATATATTAATAAGAAAAAAATTCTTTATTCTATACATTTTATTAATTAAATGATTTATTATTATTTCGGGGCTTACATTAAAATATGACATATTATGTGTGTTACGTGATAGTGTTTCAATTTAGAGGGTAAATAATTTAATCTCTATGGAGGACACATTTTAAGATACATTATGGAATAACCTTGGTACTTTTTCATTTTTTAGACCAGGTTGATAAACCATTGTGATATGATTGTGAATGTCTGATATAAATGTTTCATCCACATTTCCATGTTGTGGTTAATGTTATAATTACATATCCTTATCATGAATTATAGTTATGCTTCATGTATTTATTGATATTTCTAAGGATCACATGCTTTTTCCTCTCTTTTGTATCTCCCTTACATGGATTCATGATCATTAGTTTTCATTGATGCATGTCCCCATTATATAAGATGTAGTAAAAGTAAACTATTGTGAATCCATGAAGAAATCATTAAATTATATTTTAGAATATTTTTTTATGGATACATTTATTATGTACCTTATTTCTATGAAACTAAACATTAAGAAATCGTCTGGTTGGTCCATTTAATGAAATGATATTTAAAAACATATAGGATTCCCAAGTTGGTAGCGAATGACGGTTTAGTTATTTATGTAATATATGAGTTAAAATTTTTGGAATAATACTAGGTACATGTATACATAAATGAAAAATAACTTATATTTTGGTTATTATTATGTAATTGGTTTCCAAACAAATACATCCATATCTATATACTATAACTGGAATTTTCTCTAGAATTGATGTACCTAGGGGTAACACCTCTAGACACAACATTGAGATAGACTCATTCTGGATGTACTGCCCAACAATGGGTCTTAATACACACCTATACTGACATTCATGTGGGTTATGTTAGTCTAATCACAATATTTTTATGAACCATTGTAAATGATCTGATGAAAATTTAATTTTTATTAGAGAAGACAAATAAAATATTTAATCATGATGTTTCAAGCTATAATTCCAATTAGAATTATAGAATTACTTAATTTAACATGTTTCCAAATATTTTCTTCTTCTTTTAGAATCAAATAGTTTGATATACGGTGAACCATGTAAATGATGAGTGGAACAGATGATGCACTGATGGTGTTTTGATGGATGATGGAATGGAAAACATCATGAGGATGATGAATCAACTAAATAAAGTTATAAAAAATAACATGAATCAAGTCAAGAAAATAGATTCACCAATAAGGGAAGAATTGTTTTTCTATTTATGTATCAATGGACACCTTCTTTTACAGGACCTACCAACCCATTGATTATTTATCAATGGTTATTCTCTATAGAAAAAAATTGTATGTTGTAATTCATAATAAGTGAAAGTAGCCCTAGATGTATACCACTTAGAAGAAGAATCTGATCAATGATCGAAACCAATTAAAAAATTAAATATGGTAGATTGATTCAACATATATGTATGAGATTGTGGGAAAAATATTAACCAATAGTTCCCATGTTCGATATATTAAAAATTGATAAGTAATTCAAATAATTGAATAAGAAGGATAATTAATAGGTTGGAAGATATGATATGAAGAGTATAAGACATGCTTGCTATGTCTCTAAATTTATTATGGATCCTAAAAGAATTGTAGATTCATGGATGAATTGAGATCCCATTTGTAGTGGAATATAAAAAATTGGGCTATAAAATATTTGAGGGTATAGTTAAGAGTATAATGTAGATTTAGTTAGTCATTGGAGAGCTATAATGGTCACATAAATTTCATTAAAAGAATAGATAAATTGATTCAAACTCATGGAGAAACATTGATCACCAAAAATGATAAAAGACATCGAAACTTCCCATATGAAAAAAATGGGAAGTTTCATTCGAAAATTTTTTTTCCTAGGAATAAAAAGTTATAAAAATATAGAAGTGATCGGTACATATATTAGAAATATCATACTGAGGTGAAGCCTCAACTTATCTACACTAACAAAAAAGAGAATATGTTATAGGACCATCTAGATGTTTAATGCTTTAATTATTGACATAATGGACACTTTTCTGGTCAATTCCCAAATTAGATGATAATGAATGGGTACCACTATAGAAATTTTCATTGCCCAAGGGGGAATTTTTGGGAATCTTTTATAATGATGGAGGAATTATATGCACTAATTAATGTGGTTTTTGGTACTCTTATTATGATCTGAAATCTAGAAATCTCTTTGTATTATTTTGGTTATACACATTCCTTTATTTCATCCTTGTTTTTAATGAATAAGGAATCAATCCATGAACTAGTATAAGTATAGATATCATTTAACAGTCCTAAGATGATTATTCTAAATTCAAAAGTATATAAAACACTTGTATTAACTTTGGATAGAATAATCTCTTCACAAATCAAGTAGCCATTCCCTTAGTGAATGTTAACCATATACTAGGGATAGAATGGACCGAAATGTATAATTCTAAGTTCATCTATAAAATCAAGGAAATTTATGTTGTCTTGAATGAAATATCTATAATCATTATCAATGATATGTTTCCCTACCATTGATTTTTCTAGAAGAACCTCCCATAGCCTACATTATAGAGATAATCATTCGATAGGGAGAAGAAAATGATAGTATAAATATAGATAATGTAACCATCATTGAATAATTTATTGGCGTATTTTCTAAATAGTATCATAGACCTCATCCGTAAATTTTTTTAGAGTTATCCATTTATGGATCAATAATGAAATAAATTATGCCATATAGAATAAAAAATATTACATTTTAGGAATTAATAAAAATATTTCATGGTTATTTGGGAATGGATTTACCTAACCAAGTTTGACATCGTGGGAGGATAAACTATTATTCAATTAAATAAGTAGGATGGATCAATGTGGTTACAAATTGATAATAGATAACTTAATGAGATCACAAAGAAAAAAAATTCCCTCTCCCAATGGATGATTATTTTTATGATCAGCTTCGTGAGGCTCAATTCTTGTCCAGTATTGACATATGATCTTGGTAGACTCAATTACGGGTAAAGAAAGTTGATATTCTAAATACTAACTTACATTCAAGATATGGGAATTAGGAGTTTGTTGTTCTTCCCTTTGGTTTGACAAATGATCCTACTATATTTATGGATTTTATTAATAGATTATTTATGTACTACCTTGTAAATGTCATTTTATTTGTTTATATTATTTTGATATTTTTCAAAACCAATGAGGATCCTGAGAACTATTTATGTTTTATATTAAAATCTATAAGGAAGGATAATTTTTTAGAAAAAATTGAGAATATTTGAATTCCTGTTATAACAAGTTATATTCCAAGGTCACATTATAGGGGGTGATGCAATCTCAGTTGACCCTATAATGAAAATGGAGGTAAATGTGGGGCCTCTTCCCACAATAGTAACTTAGGTATTTAGATTCCCTTGTTTAAAAGATATTATATGAGATTTGTGAAAATAATTTCACAAATTTCTAACCCGCTACCCAGTTTAACTAGAAAACATACTAACTTCAATTGGGAAATGGAGTGTGAATAATGTTTCAATGAAGTGAATAAGATATTTGTGACTACACCTGTGTTAACTCTACCCACAATCGGATAACTATTTGGTATTAATTTGATGCATAATGTTTGGGTGAATCCAAATGAAAAATTAAAATGTTATTTATTAAGTATATCGATCGTTAAAGTCGCATGAGAATAAGTATCCATTGCATGAAATTGAATTAGCTATAGTATTTTTGTCTAAAAATATTCTGGAATAATATTTATTTAGATAAATTTGATATATACACATACCACAAAATTTTGATTATATATTTTCACACAAAAGAAATCGAACATGAGAAAAAGTGATGGATTCAACTTATTGAAACTATAAGTGTCAAATTCATTATCAACCAATAAGAGAAAACAATTTCATTGATGCATTTATTAGAAATACCATGTTGTTCTAGAAATGATGAGTATTTAGGGAGAACCATTGATCAAGGACCTAGTAATATTAGACATGGGTTCATAAGGGATGGGGTATCATCAACCCCATCAGAAATAAACTCTCAACAGTCATTACTAGAGATGATAATGAAATATAAAATAGAGGATAATTTATTGGAATAGAATATAGAGTATGTTATTTATGGGATGATTCTTATGTTCAAAATTTATCAAGAAGTTAATTTGATATTGAATACTAGGTTAAATGTTTTTTTTATTCTTGAGAAAAAAGGACGTGATAAACAAAGCTCATACTACTATGTTTTAAAAACATCATGGAATAAATAAAATGTATAGGGAACATCATGATCATTTTTGGTGGCATAATATAAAAAGGGATATATCTAACTACACTATAAGGTGATTAGTTTTCATCATGTAAAGGATAAGCCACAACATCCTAACAGAGTATTGAATACACTATCCTTACCATCATGGAATTGGGAAGATATCAATGGGCAAAACATCATTGGCCTCCTAAATGACATCCATAAGATACAATGTGGTATGGGTTATAGTGGATCAATTGACCATGAAATCTAATAACATAGCTATTAGGGATGATTTATCACTTGAAAAAACCTAAAATATATATATAAAATCAGCGGTCATGTTTCATGGGATTATACTTTTAGTCATTTTTTATTATGATCCATGGTTCACAGATATATTTTGGAGAATACATTATCATACTATAAATATTGAATGTCATTTTATTATGGTTACTCACCCCAAACTGATGGATAATTTGAAATGATTATTCAGACACTTCAGGACATGTTGATAACTTGTTCAATGTAATTTAATGTTGATGGGATCAAAAACCCCTATTAGATGAGTTCTCATAGTCCAAAAAAATCAAATGTAGTATTCAAATTGAATCATATGAATATCTATATGGGAAGCGATGAAAAACTCGATTATGATGGGATGAAGTTAGTTAGAGAAAGAAAATTGGGAATGCTCTTCTGTAATAAAAGATAGAAAAGTTGAATTCCATATAACAATATATAATGGATACTCAAAATTGGAAGAATATATTTTATGATGACATTCAATGGAGAATGTATTTTTAAGTGTGAGACAAATATTTCCTAAATATATCCCTATATAAGAGTGTCATAATGTTTGGAATGAAAGGGATGTTATTCCTTTTGTAGAATGGGCTCTAAGAGTCCCCTAATCGCATAAGAGAAGTTGATTTTTGGATAGAACATATAATGATTCTATCTCATGTTCATGATGTATTCCACAAATCTATCATGAATAAGTACATACATGATCCATAAAATGTATTAAATACATATGTTGTATAAATGAAACATTACTCTCTTCTATGGAGTAGCCAGTGTATATATCGGACCATAGAGACAAGGATCCATTAAATTAGAAAAACCACCATGACAATGTGTTCAGGATGAAATATAAATATGATAAAATGATATGGGAACCAATGGAGTTATTGATATAGAAGTACCATCACCTTTTCTCAATGGAGATAATTAGTTGAAATTTTAAGGAAAATATTTTTTAACGGGGGAAGAATTTCATGACCTAAATCTTACACCTAATATTTCAATCTTGAATTAATGTTATTAAATATTATATAACAATATAAAAATACCAAATAAAGAGAAATTGTAATTTTTTATACAGTTAATAATGATATTTACATTATTAAGGTATTAAACCAATTAAAATGACAAACATTACATCTACATAAAGAACATAAAATTCAATGGATAATATTGGAAGATAAAAATCTCCATAATCAATAAGAATAATTTACCCACTTAAAATTCTATAAAATTAAAATTAAATATTATAAAAAAAATCAATATCATAATACATTAAAGTATAACCATTGGAGAGATTGCAGTGAATTTTTTGTGAATAAATGTGGTGGTATTTATATGATATAATGGGAAATGTGACTGTTGGGATTATACAGTTATATAACCATTGGTAAATTTTACCATTGGAAAATATACCATTGTTTTATTATTTTAGCATTATATTTACTAGTTATACATAGTAATGACAATGTAAAATTGGTATATAATATAGAAACAGTTGCCTCAACCCGTAGAGTCATGTATTTTGAATCCCACTGGTCCGAACAATGATGAGAGGTAAATTCATTGGGGTTCACCATTAACCATTATCATGATGAGATTCAATAAGTAAAGCCTGAACGAAATCACAAATGAAAGATGTTCATGTTAATGTATATAACAACTAAGGCAACGTCAGCTGAGCCAACCCATGAAACTGTGACCATCACACACCTCACTATTAGGTCGTATTAGGGTTTATAAATGGGTTATGTGACTAGTCCATAGTTACTTAAAGTGTATTTTCAAATGTATAAATATAATTTCTATTAAATCAATATCTTTTAAGAATATTTTTTTTTGATAAAATATATTTTTAATTAATATTAATTTAATAAATTCTTTTTTGTACATAAGAAAAATAATTTTATATTTATAGTAAATATAATAAATTTTATAATAAACTCAACTATTTGGAATAATATTTGTTTTAATCAAATAGTATTTTAAATAAATATCTCATAAATATAAATGGTAAAAAAATGAATAACATCTTATGAAATTTTATATAAATGTCAAAATTTTGAATATGCCTTAAAACTGTTATTTTTAAATATATAACGATTTTTATAATAAAAATTTAAAAATCTCATATTTGTAGAGTTATTTAGGAAAAATAAACATTATATTTGAGATCAGATATTCTAAATTTGGTTACGATTAATTTATGTTAATTTTATAAAATTTATTATTTTTTATTAATAGTAAAAAATACAATTTTGGGATTTTAGTATATTTTATTAATAAATAGTTATTTCATAGTGATTTAATAATTAATTAAATACAAAAAAACCACCCTAAATATTTTATGTTTTTGTGTTTATTTATTTAAATATATTTTAATCTATTTTCAAAAGTATAAATGGCTTTCCATATTATAAAAAGGAAATTTTAATTTTTAAAAACATTAATTTGTGGAATTTTTATTTTTTAGTGAAATATATGTATTAAAAATGATTTTCAATTCTATTGGATTAATATATCATAAAATAAGATATAAGATATCCAAAATCATGAGAAAAAATCATTGGTTATCCAATGGTGTTTCATTTTCAACAACCTAGTTTTCATGTACCAATATTTAGAAATTAGTAAACAATTCTTCTATGTCATTTATAAATGCCCCCTTTTCACCATTCCTCATCACTCCCAATCCATCCTACATGACGTTATCATGATTTTTTCTACCATGGTGTCCCCCCACAGTGTCTTTAATCACTTGAGGATTCATGATAGAGTTTTAGGAATGACTCTTCATGCTACGAAAAATCATCACTTCTCTTTTCCCTTCATGTTACCTATTCAAGTGGATTTTCTTATATTTTCCAAAATAATTTATTTTTACACATTATTTTATCAGATTATGTTAATAATATTCTTTTATTATTTGGAGACACTTTTCCCCCTCCCATGTAACACTTTTTTGAAACCATAGTTTACATCAGTCATGCTGTCAAATTTACTTCTCCAATTTTCCTATTTTACAAAAAAAAATTATCTATACCACTTTCTTTGAATACCGTTGGATCTATTATTTTTGAAGAATTTTAATGTATATATCAATTTATTTATTCATGGATTTAAACATTTGAAACCTACATTTCTTTTCCTAGAAATAATGATATAATAATCTTATCATTAATCTCTTTTGTTGCCAATATTTTTAAAGGAAAAACATTATTTATTATCAACCGGTTATTAATGAAATTATTTAATATGATATATGTGGACACTTGATATTAATAAAATTAAGGGTGTTCCCTCCAATAGGTCCAATTAAATTGGTATAGAATTTAATCTATTAATGAAGAAGTTTTTTACTATACCATTGAAAGTATAATTTATAATTTCTCATTCCTAACACATCCATGACAAACTGTGTTGATATTATTATGAATTATTTATTACAATATCATATCCACATTTACATTTAATTATTAATTTTATTATTATGTATCTTTTTCTTTCCTTTTTTTATTCATTGCATTCTTATTGATATATCTCATGATCACATTATTTTCTCACCCTTTAATAATTACTATACTAGGATTTATGATCACCCCTCTCCATTGTTTTATGTGACAATGATATGAGATAAAAGAAAGGTAACATAGGGTTAACAAATGAAGATTTATTTCAAGTTAATTTTTTAATAATTATTTCTTTATTGTTGTATTATATACATTATTTCTAAGGAACTAAAATTAATAATATCATCAGTCTCTACAATGTAATGAAAATTTATTCAATAAAAATTGTAGGATTCTTGAAGTAATTTTTTTAGTATCTCAACTTTGGTTAATTTTTTATTTAATTATAACAAAAAACATCTTTTTGAAATAAAATTAAATAATTTTTTGGACTTATTATTCATTTAAAATTTATATATCATTAATTAAAATTAATTATATAATAATTATCTTCATGGATTATCAATTAGATACATTATCTGACATTTTTATATATGCTATGAATGAATGAAAATTTCAAAATTTCATTCCTCTTATTTTAAACTTTTTTCATTGAAATATTATCCCCTTCATTACCTCTCTCCCCATAGATTTCACATGCATGTGGGTGATTTTTATAGATCACTGAATATTTTAGCTCTAGTAATGTGTGTAGGTTCAACGTTGACTTATTATGATATATCCAAAGGGGTTCCCCATAATGATATATTTTCATAGTTTTTCTTTGATAGTGGTTCTCACACCTAGAGAATTATCCTCAATCATGATTTAATCGATGTAAGTTGAGGTCCAATCACCATATTCTTGGATGTGCATATAAAAGAGGCTAACATCCATCAATACTGACCACATGTATAGTGAGGATAAGAGAAAGAGATATGTGTGTTTACAATAAAGGGGGTGAACCTGGTGTTTGTGGAAGGTGTGGCATAATTTATATATGAAATATCAACCACACTACAAATTATTAATATCTATTTTGTGATGGAATTCCTATTTATGTCATTTCTTGGTAAAAATGTAGAAAAAATAATTTAATAATGGTTTTATAAATTATTTGTAATAAAAAATATAACTTGGTCATTTTTTCTCTATGTATTGACCCATGGTGTGGTCACCATGATATATCAAAACATATTACATTATTTGATCTAAAACTATGTGAAAACCAAGGTCCCATGAACCATGGTGGGGTTGGATGACCCTATGATATGAAACACCCTAGGATGTATGGATTGGAGAGTAAATCTTTAAAACTCAACATGATAGTTCACATCAACCAAATATGTTGTCCCACACATGGGTCCAAGTGACCAGTTCAATTAATAGAGAAGTAATATATATGGGTTTGGTTAACTAAATATAGCTAAAGTCGATGTATATATGGTTACTACCCCCACTAGAAAATTATGTGAGTTGATCTTTGGCGGTATCTATGTGACTAAGGAAATTACCTTCTTGGTGTCCTCATTATATCTTCATTGTATTCAATTTTTAATAGAGTCGATATCCTATCATGTGTATTTTGTGACATAAATCTAAATATCTTTATCTATTTGATGAAACTACTCCATTTAGGATAAAATATCTTATTAAATTATAAATTATCCTTTTTGGACTAATATTTGGGTTTTGGAATGTGAAATATACATTCATGTTTTTAGTTCCTCCCTCTCGTCGGTACTGTTCTACCATCAACGAGTGTGTGAATTCATCCACATTATGAGTTCTACCCTTCAATATTGTATTCCTGTTATACACAACTATAAAACTGAGCCTAAAATTGTTGTTAGAAAAAAATATTTGGTATAAATTTTTATGATCAAACATTTGAGGTCTTTAATCCCTACAGTCAGCCTTGGTTTCCTATACAATTGATGATCTTATAGCTAGCGAATTTTGAATTATGTTATTTATAACATATCAAGTATTATTATTAATATGTATGAGACATATAGACCTAAGGTATTATGTTGATTTGATTTGTATGGAAGTTATTTTACAATAAAATTTATTATATAAACTAAAATTCATCATGGTGACATGGTAATTTAATGAATTTCCTAATTTTACACCTTTCTTTCACCTAGTCACCACTGAAACTTTGGTTTCTTCCAAACACGTTATTTTTTTGTAGAATTATTTTTAGGCTATCTTATTTTGTAATTTTTATACTCACCCTAATAGAGTATTTTGGATAACATCATATTTGTATATTCAAATGATGAAATAGATAAGATCTACTCTGAAATTACATCGAGCGGGCATGGTATATACTGTGCTACTGCGTGATGACACTTTTTGATGCATGATTGTAGTTGGTTGATAATGATTGTAGAAGATTCTACTATGGATATATGATGTTTTAGTACATGATACATGGTATATTTTATACATTATGGTGATGATATACTTCATGTACTATTTGTTTTTACAACATCATCTTTAGTTTACCTATTTTGGATGTCCAAGTATCTCATTCCACCTGAATGTTTTAAACATACAGCCTAATTATTTTTAAAGAAATTATATTATTATTGTGGTATTATTATGTTATACCAATTTATGGTGTTTTATTTTTATTTTCACATATATTTGTATGATATAAAGTAGGAAACATGTATACGGTGGGAGATCAATCAGTGTGTAACCAATATAAATACCTTTATCAATCCTGATTCTTCCTCACCTATCTCTCATCATCCTCCCATATTTAATAATGAAATACATATTATTATTTTTAATGATTTTTAATGATTTTTATCTCATTAATGATGACTTTCTCTTTATTTTTTCTTTTTCTGAATATCCAACACACAAAATCAAATTCTAATTATCAAAATAAGGTTGAAAAATGTATGACTTTGAACTTATATATGTGTTATCACTATGAACTTATAATAACACATCAATAAAAAAACTCCTTGGTGTAGGATAATTGTTTAATATATGATCCTCTATATGGAATATTTATATAAAAACCTTCATACTCTACAATTTCTAGTGGTATAGAGTGGATGCTCTTAGATTTTATTCTTAAATGTATCATTATATCGGTTCTCATTATAAGAATGATCAGCATGTTATAAAAATTAAATATGGCATTGAACAAAGTCACTAAATATTTTGTTAATATCATTTCAGAAATTAGCATTTAAATATCTTTGAATCTTAGTGGAAATGAATGTCTCATTTGAAGTACATAAATAACACATCTAGAGATAATTAAAAATTCAATGAAAGGTTCATCTCTAGAATCATTTTATCCTTATGTGTGACACCTGAAATATTATAATAATTTATATAGTTTCCAATTCTCAATGAATTTGTTACATTATAATTTTAATGATGTTTCCATATATGTACAGTTATTTCATCTCACATACTATAATATTTAACACAACACAGGTCCCTAAAACTATCATTAGTTTTGATTCCAATAATTTCAATAAGAATCATCATAATTAATTTGATAATTATATTTTATCTACATTTAACACCTCACATGCATAATAAGATTCAAATATCATTTTATCATATTGTTGAATTTTTATTAATATCTCATTTAATTTTAGTTCATAGATGTCTTGATTATGGGTTATCTGAATTTTATAAATTAAATCATTATATGCACTCTCCATTACATAATTATGTCAGGATCATATTACATTACACATGTATCTTACAGGAGATATATTGTATCTTATATGCATATGATAAATTACCATTGAGGGTCTTTATAACACCATAATTTTTTATAAATCCATTGATATATTTTACATCAATGAATCACCCATGTATATTAATTATCTTACATGGCATAAAACAATAATATGACCTTGTCAAATAAAATTTCATGATCCATAATGTGAAATACATATAAAATTTCTTCTTATAAGTTACACTCATAATAATAAATTTTTCTATTAATAATAAAACAAATTATACAGAATCCTCTCTAAATGATTTTTCAATATCTGAATTATCAAAACTAATATAGTATAACCAATGTTTCATCCAAAAAATAATGATCTGCCTCTAACATTTTTTGGTTCTCCTCTAAATAATATATCCTCTTTCATAGACAAATTCTATATATTTATAAGTAATCATTTTTGTTTCATTAATGAAAAAGATTTCATAGATGGAATATGAATTTTCTTAACTCAAATAACATTCATTTGTAAAATCATTAACCATTTAAACTAAAATATATCATAATAGTACACATCATAAAATCAAAAAACATTTTAAATTTATTATTGAATATTTTGTCTCAATAACTAGATTTTTATAACTACTTTATTTTCCACACAACAAGGTTTAAAATTAAAACATTAATTTTGATTAGTTAAAAAATTTAATCCAAAATCCAAAATTCTCCCCTTTTTTATTCGGGAATAATACATATTATATTCACACTTATGGAAAGTAAATCCAATGATATCATGACATCATGAATGAAAATTAATCAATAATAAGTCATATTTTGTTTATAATAGTTCTCTCGATATTGAAAAAAAAAGATTATGTCGGTGGTAAATGTGTTCAAAGGGAAAACATACATGAAGGCTCAAAAATAGGCCACAAATAATGTTTTAAAAAATAAATTCCTATACCACACATTACACAAATTAAAATAAAATCATAAATGAATAAAAAAGATAATTTTCCATTAGAAAGTAATTTCTATTCATGAATATTAATCTGTAAAGGAATGAGAAGGAAAACTCAATGAGAGAAAACTGGATGAAATACCATTATATGACATTTAATCTAAATCTTATTAGTTAAAAAATGTTTTAATCTAAATAAAAACAATATATTATTTATCTGGTAGAATTTTTAGAATTCTAATTTCCTCTTTATCATTATCCTTTAGGAAATGATATTTTCTCAATGTTCATAGACTTGGATGTGGATGTAGGTATTCAAATTGATTTACAATATAGTTATTGTAAAATCCCATAATTTGATATTAAATTTCTACATTTCACACGTATTTCAATTTTTCTTTAGTCGATATCATTTGAGTACACACAAGTAATACAAACACATTTTCAGTATCAGTAAATCTTAGTTTAATTGTTATTTTTGTAATTCAATTTTATTAAACAGTACTCCATCCAATGAAATAAACATTACTATATGATTATTTCTGGTCATAAAATTCTCTTATCTGTTATCCAGCAATATAACCATTTTGTTCATGATCACATTTATTATTATACATCATCTCATTAGTGTGTGTGTGTCTGTGAGTTTGATATTTATATTTGTATTTTTTTTAATTCCTTAATGTGTGTTACCTTTGGAATATATTAATATAGTGAACAATGGTTATTAAAAAAATCAACTCTTGATGTCATCAAATACAGAAGACTTCTAAAAATAATACTGAACTATTTCTCACAAAAAACGTTCAATTCATTATCATTTCTAGTCTTCAAACCAATCATAATTGTTGGGGATATTAATATAGACACAAGAAATATATAACAATTTAATATATATATTTCATATTTTTTAGAGTTACAATAATATAACATACTAGTTTAAAAAAATTAGTCAATTATAAAAATTTAATGCCTCTCCGAAATGACATTTTAAAACATTCTTCTATGATTCTTGTTGATTTTTCACTTAAATAAATTTTTTTACAAGAATTGTTTTTGTAATAAATATGCCGAATCAGAAATAGTGATGTGGCGTTGATATTTTTCACATATATATTGTTATTAAATAACCCTTTCCAAAACATCATTCCCAAAAGGTACTTACCAGACATAAAATTCAAATCTCAATGAGAATGCATAAAACCATAGATATATTTCTTCAGTATACATAACTTTATATCATCTGAATCTCATATAATGCCTTCTAGATGATCCATATATACTTACTCATGTTTTTCACATTGTTATATTAAATATCATCATTCATTTATATTTATATATATCATGGAATAATATGATTGATTTAATTCCTGAAACAATATAATTTTTTTCATCAAACTAAACCCTTCCAATTTGTGAGTATCCTTTTAAAACCATAATGGATATATTTTAAGTCACGTAACCATTATCGTTAATCCTAATTACTAAAACCCAATTGAATTTAATAAAATTTATTTCTATGGGTCTAGGAACAGGTTCCCATGAAAAATATTTTTTAAACAAGTCCATCTCTTCATTAATGACCTAAACCCAATGTCCATATTATATTATATAATATTATATTTTAGGGTCATATATTTATTAAATTTTGATATGAATAGTTTCCATTGTCTAATATATTCTCAAAACAACTTTATTTTGAACCCCAATAATTTTCTCAACATTAATAATTTTTATCATTATTTTATTTGTCTCTTTATGATTACCATTTCAATTTTCATCGCCTAAAAATAAAGAATATTTATCATTATTTTTTCTTTATATATTCCCTCTATTATAATAAATATGTACTAAAATTAAAACATAATCTTGTTAATCTAAAAAGATCATATTTCTTATACCTTACTCTTTTGCAAAGAATTTGAAATCATCACTATCAGAAATTAATGTAGATTGATTTTTTAACACATATATGATTTTCTTATTTCATATTTTCCCATGAAAAATTGCATCTTTATCCTTTTTAAGAATCATACCTCTATATTTTACACATCAATTGATATAATTTGGACATCAAAACACTATGAAATATTTAACACATGGGGTCTATATAAAAAAACATTGAAGATTTCATGTCTTATATTGACCTTACAGAAACATATTCTAGATTATTCTTGTAGTTTTGATGGCTAGAAGCAAGTGTCACCTTGATATATCATTCACTACCAGTAATTTACATTGTATGTAAACATGAATTATATTTATATTTCTCAATTTATATAACTAATGATGCTGAATATGGATAAAAAAATTCATGTTTGACATATTTATTGTTATGATATTCAATTGAATATGTATTATTAAATTATGGTACATTATATGAATATATTCACATCATGTACAAGAAAAAAAATTCAGGTTTTCTAATTCTAATGATTTCTTCCAAGGACATTGATTTATAAGACATGATAATAATTCAACTCATTCTTATTAATATATATTTTAATGTAGTAAAATAAATTCATCTAAATGTTGGGATGATAATAAAAGGTTTATATCTTTAAAATGAATCAATTCAAGAGGATTTAATCATTGAATTTTGACTTCATTATGATTGGTATCCACCAGTTATTCCTTTTCAATTTTTTACCATTTTTTTATTATTATTATTTTTATTATGGGTTAATTTATCCTTACATATTAAGGGATATATATCATTATTTTATTTTATAACTTCTGAATAGACCTTTAGTTCTATATCTATTTTTCTCCTACATTTCTTGGGTAATAACATTCATCTTCTTCCCCTACTTGAAAAAATTTTATAGGGTTCTCAAATGAATTGTAATAATAGTCTGATATTTAATTATTTTGAAAATAAACTATTACGTCTATCAAAAAACCAATATCCATTATGACAATGTTATGATTCAATAATCACGTTGTTCTTTTAGTTCATTAACAAAAAAGGCACTATCCAATATGATTTGAATATGAAAGATATTTGTTTTCCCAATACAATTGATCACTAGATAACTACAAATAAAACATTTTGAATATATTTATCCATAATTCTAAAAATTTATATGTTTTTCATATCACATATAGTGTGATATGATCATACAATGTTCATATTCTAATTCTATTAAAAATTTTAGTATTAATTTTCAATTCATCCACATATTCCAGTACACTATTATTGATTTTTTATGATGATTTCAAAACCACAAACTAATTAAAAACTAATTAGGGATGAATCCTACATGATACATAAAATGTATTTCATTCTTGATCATTTATTTCTTATAGATCCTGTATGAATTTCAAAATGTTTTTAACATCAAATTTTTTTTCAATTTTTTTACTTCAAAGATAAGATCAAACATGGGCATGGCACCTTCCCCTTTATTCCAACTATCATTCTAGTCTATGAAGAGATATAATATACCATCAGATTAAAGAAAAACGTCAAAAAAATCCCTATAACTAGTAGTATACCTAGAAAAATATTCATTAATAAAAATTAAAATCTTAAATATGTTTTCATCCTACTTGATAATCTACTATTAAATGAGTGGATCTCGTAAGATCCATTTTTTTCATACTGTTATATTTGTGTCTAGTAAGGGTCCTATTTTTGAATATCTGTATATATATATAGTAAATGAATCTATTTTTCTCAGTGAAATTATGTTATTATGAATTATAATTAATATTGTATATTTATACATTTTACTAGAACCACCTGAGGATTTCCTTTTTCATATCTGATATATTTATTTAAGAAGATATTTTATATAAAATTTAATGAAAATTATCTATTATATTCATCTTCCTTATTAATTTCAAATTTTATATTCGGTTTAGGTTTATTGTTTACCCCATTCTATCTCCAGAGTTTAACAGTTTCATTATATTGTAGGATAAATGTGTAGGTCATTTCATCAAAGGATTTTTCATTCTATGAATGATTAATCATAGACATATTGGATTCATTTATTATATTTTTTTATCAATGCAGTTTCTATTTCATATTTGACAATTTTTCATCCATGAATAATCTTTTCTCATCATAAAAATTTCTTGTAGTTTAACTAGATCTCTATTATCATGGTATACTCATTAAATGTCTCCACTTACTTTGTATTATATACACAAGTGAATTTTCATTAATCTTAAAATTTCAATAAAATATTAATTATATTATGTTATTTAGACCTTTTTAGAGACATCTATATGAACATAGTAATCAAAACCTATTGTAGTCTTAAACAAACCATCAATGATTGAAACAATGTTCTATCTGAAGGAGTTATGAGGAAACCTCATCTTTCCTTTAGATTATTAATTATTTGTTTTCTAGATATAGTTTTCATTCGATGTTAATAATTTTAAATTTATTTTTCAATTCTAATGTGATAGTTACTCGAGAAATGTCCAAGCATTAGATATTTAAAATATTTAATTGTATGTTTACCTCTATAAAACCCATTCATGCTCTTGTAAAATTTTATAATGAGATAGAAACATTATGATTATAATCATATTATTTTCCATCTTTATTTGAGTAGTCATTTATAAATACAATCATCACACCATTTAATATATTTAGGTAAACCTTCATATCCTCATAATATTTTTTATTATGAGAATGTTATCTTCTCCTTTCAACATTGATGACACTATTTTGAAGATAATAATTTTTTAATTCATTATGTTTCCTTTCATCAAGATTTATTTTTTATTATTAAATTAATCTAGAATGATCCTCATCAATTTTATTGCAATCATAATATATTCGAGGGATTATCCAGTCTTTTTAATATATATCACATTCATATTTATTGTCATAAAAAATTCATCAATACCTCCATCTTCATCTATTATGTCATCATCAAAATATTTCTAATAGATATGAAACATTTCCTCATTAATTATTTTGTTTTATTCATTAATAAATAATTCTCTTTCTAGATAGCATTAATAATTAAGCATCCCGTGAATTTAATCAGTTCAATATTAGATGATGAAAATGAAATAGAATTCTATGATATTAGTTCATTTTCAATATTCCATATTTCGATCAAAAAACAAGATATATTTTCACCATAAAAATGAATCTATATTACATTTATTTGAGAACCTCAAGATTAAGTGAATAAATATAAAAATTTATTCTCTCTTTACAGAATTAAAACCCCTATCCATAAAACCTTTGAGTGAATTTTTTATTAAGAAAATTTATTTAATATATATCAAGAACAATTGAGAAGGATATTTAACTATTCATGTATACTAGTTGTTGAATCACAAAAAATGTAATACCCAATGATAGGTTTGAACCATTTTTTATACCAATGGAAATTTCTTCATCAATATTATTTTTTAAAACCTCTCTCTCTCCCAATATCAATGCGATTTTAGTAAAAAATTAAAAAAATAAATTGATCTTGTGGATTATCTCATAGTGGATAAATAAATCCATGGATTTATGTGGTTTTTATCTATCATAGAAATTCACTATATTATTATCAAAAGGATCTCGAGAAAGGGTCTATACCTTAGATTCTAAAACTACTAATACTAAATCATTTCAATCATATTGAAATAGAATTAAAAATACCTACTTGATGAATGTTCACTAATGAATATATGGGAATCCCTGTAGATTATTATAATGTCAATCTTATACAACTTTTTTAGGATGTAATCGCATGTTTCTTTTCCAATATAATTTTTTCTTTGATTAATCCATCTATTTGTTAACCAATTATAAATCATAAGGTATTTTTTAATTATATATATCATTATTTAGAATCACATAATATGAAGTGAATATAATTTCAAAAAAAAATTCTAGAAATCTCATTTCATCATTGTTGAAAGAAATGACTCATTCAAATCTAATAAACAAGAAGTTGAAGAATCATTTAAAATCACCTTGAATGATTGATGGTAGAAACATCTTGTTCCTAGGTGTAATATTTGACTTATTATGATATTTTTTTCCAATTCCAATTCTCTATGAAATGTATTATTTTAAATTTTATTAATGTTTCAACATTGTAATTGTGACATGGCATAATACACTACATTACGAAACTCAACAGAACTCTATTATACTCTACCCAAGTGGTACTTCAATTTCATTAATATTGGATCATGATTATATTATTGATAATAATGGATGATCCATGAAGTGAATCAGATAGTATACATTTAATTCAAATCTTTATTTAACATAATATTCAACATTGAATATTTTCTCAATTAATTTTGTTATTCACAAGTTTAAAAAAAATCCAAATATTTTACAAACAATAATCATCAAACAGACTCAACATAGCCAAATAATCATATGAACTATGAATATTACACAAATATATTATGACCCTTCTCATGATTAATGTGTATGTAACATAAATTATATTATGGGGAACAGAGGCCTCCATCACACAAGATAAACCGCCTTCTCAATTTTTTATGCTTTAGTCATATATATGGATTATTGTACTTTCTTTGAAATAATTGTATGATTATTTCAATTATCATGCATGGAATAAACCTAATTCATCTATGATATTTCAATATTTTATTTAAAATAGAATTTATAAAATATCATACAAGGAATAAAAACATTATATATGAGCCCCATCTAAGATATTTAACTTTTATTATTTTTTAACATCAGTACTGCCCATATAGAATTACATCCAATAAATTTCATTCCCCTAGAAATAAATTTTGGTAATTTAATAAATTTATCTATATATATTATGAATCAATAGAAATTATTATAATGAATCATTTATTTTTCAGTCATTCTCAAAACATTGTTGATATATTATACAATAAATCAAATCGTATATCGTTCATTGAGGAAATCATTTCTGATTTAATCCAACAACATTAAAATATGTATAAATATGAAGCGTAATTATTTTTTGATTTATAGATAATATTCTAATATCTTTATCTCTTGTGATAATTCGTTAATGATAAAACATATAATAATCACAAGTAAAATGGTATTAATAAAAAATAAAATTTCATTATCAAAGGATCAACATTATGTACCCCCATAATTTGATATTTTTTAATTCATGTTATTTATGATCCCATATATTATTGGAGGTGGGTTTGGGTTGTTACTCTTTTATTACTCCCTTCTTGGGAGGGGTTTTAGTGGGATAGGTCACGTAATGAATTTTGATTATATTTTTACATGTTGAATGTGAATATTAATTATTTGATTTAGCCATTATAGTTTCAATGTGATGCTTCATAAAAATTATATTTTGAAAACATTGACATCTATAACTCATTGTCAGGTAAATTGCACATAAAATTTTGAGATGGAGATTTTTTTTAAATAAAATCAATGATAGTATAAAATATGTGTTGCAGGAATAGTGTGGTAGAATTTTGGATGTTCTTTTGATATTTATATTTACCCATGTATGGATGTGTTTAAAAGTATAAGGGTATAATTTTAGGTTTTACATAAATTATTAATCTTTAGTGTGAAAAAATAAAACCCTTAGAGGCGTGATGGAAATCCATTAAGAAATATAATTTTTGGTATGTGGCTCTGATCAACTACACCTGCGAGGAATCATTAAGTACTCCACCAAAAATCCAATGGAATCTCAAAAACCTAATTATATTTGTAGAATTTCATAATTATTAATGATATTTTATAATATTATTTATTCCATTATATATCCAAATAAATTTCTAATGGGAGGATATACAATGGGCATCTAATAACATTACCTTTATCATCATCTATAATTATTATTCAGTGTAATATTGTAGGGTCATTACAGACTATAATCCACTATCACCAATAAAAAGGCATATCACCAAACAAAATTTAGTTCCCATCATAAAATTAGGGAATTTATAATTTATTATATTAATTCAATGTTGTTATAATAATTATGGACACCATTCAATTGTTAATAAATGAAACCCTATAGAAATTAAACAAATTCATTACGTAATAAATAAAAAGTTGTTCAAATAAAGTATATCATGATTGTACATCATTTATTCAACAAAAATATTATGAAAATTTATCAATAGTAATATTTTCGAATTCATTTTAGTTAGGAAAAAATAATATATGTTGTTATCCAAATAAAAATTAACCACTTCCACAAATAAAATTATATTCAAAACATTTGTAAAGAAGATATATATCAAAAATTAAATTATTATAGAAATTAATTAGAATCATTGACATAAATCTTAAAAATAACTTCAATTAAAAAAACATTGATAAGATAGGGATATACATTCCAATCTAAAAAAGAAAAAAACTATGTAAACATATTAAATTTTTTTAAAGGGAATAATATTAGATGAATATTAAATTCTAAAAAAAAATTAACAAAAAATTAAATAATTTATATATAATAATAAAAAATGGTTCATAAAAAACACTATATATAATATTTTCCAAATAATTATTCATGTATTGGAGAAAAAAGAACATAATTAATTGAAAAATATTTCTCTAGATATTAACTAAGTCAAAATTAAAGTGTATAGAACTTGAATAATCCATAATGACATCATTTTGTATTTCAATAATAATTATAATGATTTATATTATGAGGTAACAATATGAGTTTTTTAATGGTCCATTTTTGTTGGTAGATAAGAAACTATTATTGTATAGTGTTCTTAAGAGTATGAATTATCTTTTTCATAACAAAGTTCTGAGTTTTTTTTTTACCAAAGGAATTGTTTTTAGGTGGGTTCATTGTTTGGTGTGAGTACTCAGATTTTGGGAAAGCATATGATGAGGAATAGTCATCTAGGACCATAAAAGTGTCAGTTAAATTTTTTTATCATGTAAGCCATTCACACGGAGTGTAATGGTTTCATGGGGTGCATATTGTAAGATTTGTGATGCGAAAGCTCATGTATTTTCCTGAACTAATACAAAATGACTTTTTATTACATGAAAGTAAACATTTAAAAAAATTAACATTTAAATTCTATTTAATATTCATAAACCCTTTTTATAAATGTGTAATTATGAGGATTATCCACATTCTATTATTTCTTTTTAATGCATAGTTATAGAATAATCCATGGGATCTCAAAGAACCTTCCATCCATTATCCAATGTTTTTAGGTTTCTTATTTTACAATGATCTGATTAGATCCATATATATCATGATCGAATTTTAGCTGTTAGGACATCGAACATCTTGCTTCTCATTCGTATTTATCTCTATATACATAATGTAAAATATGTGTAGGTTTTTTTCCCTATATTCATTTTTTCCCTAAAAATATGATTTTTCTCATTTTTATCCAATTAATGGTAGGTAAATAAATATTTAGCACCTACATGTATAAGGTAGGTTTTTCCAAGAACTGTCCAATATCTTACATGTATTATGGGTGGGATATTAAATACTCATGGTGTATTTTCTGATGGAAACCTTAAATAAACTAATTATGGTCTTTTAAGTGGATGGAGGATATTATGGGATGATACTGGCCATGCCCAAGTTTATTTAAATAATTTATTCAATATAAGTGGAATCCAACTAAATATCCATGTTAGTATGGTTTTGTAATTAAATTTAATTAAAATATAATATGGTTGGAATCCATCCATGGGAATTTGATGGGAATAGACTGAGGATTTGAGGTGATGTAGATCACTTGGAAAGGGGTTTCATGATTCATTATGATGGGATAGGACCAATATATATAGGGTGACATAGTTATCATGATTGAGGTGAATAGGTCCCCTAGTTGAGGGAATGGACATTGTTGAAACTGATGGTGTGGACCAGCGGGTCATATAAACATGTTCTCATTGGTAGGAGGTTTCAGATAGTGTGTCTGATGGATTTTTGGTGGTTCTTCTCATCATTTATGGGATAAATGTCTGGGGAGTATGTGAAATAGATAAGACTCAATAGATGTGGTGTTAACCACTCACTATTGGTGGAGGCCTCGGTAGATATTGAGTACTACTGTATGGTGTTGAAAATTGGTTATGAATGATGTTCTTATAAAAAATGAATGGTTGATTGTGAAGGACCATTTGGATATGGATTTTAGACCATAGGATTGGGGTGATTCTTTGTATTTTACTTGTGTTCAATGGACCTGGATTATTGGAGTACGGTTACCACATTGCCCCAGACATCAGGATGTTGAGCTGAAAATGATTTATTATAAATGGGGGTGGAAGAATATAAGATCGCCTTAATACATTTGGACATTTTGGTGATCATGATTTTAAAAATGATGTTATGATGATATAGGGACTTATTGATGGGTGTTTCATTGATATGTTTTAAAAAAATTATAGAACATGATGTGTCATATTTCAAATGGTGTAGGTGAAATATTTATGGGATTCGTATTACGCATATCAAGGTAGGATATTCTTTAGGGGATTCTTGGGATTTAAGACTTACATACTACCCACTAAAAATAAATCAATATAGTAATGTAATGGAAGAAAATATATATTTGGGGGTAAATAATTAGAGATATGTCAGTGTTGGACAATATAGAATAATCTTCACTTGTGGATATTGAGCATAAGTAGAGATTGTTGTTTACTATTGTTCTTGAATTTTATATATATATATATTTACCCATATACTATATAAATTTCGTTTTAATATAATAATACATAAGTGGTGGTTTAATGAGTTCATACTCATTCCCTAAACAAACCCCTTAGTAAACATGCATACTTAAGGACTCTATAATCTGTTAATGGGCCAAGGTCATGGTTTGGAGCTTAGTGAATAGTTACATTGTATTGATGGAAGTGGACTACGAAGTTTTTTTACTTTAGTTTGGATCATTTTTAAAAAAAATTATGTATATATTTATATATGTTCATCCACGAGCGACCATGACTATTGATTTCTCTATATAAATTGTCACAAATAGTAATTATCTTCAACTACATATGCCTTTGGATTTATTTTTCTACTACTATTTATTATTCATCAATCGAGTTATTTTATTTCAACCATATTTATGTTCCTTCATCAGATGTGCTATATATATATATGTACTATTATTATTATCATCGTTAGAGGGTATAGTCTCCATAATATCACATAAACAAACCTTGGCTTATTGTCAAAAACCATTAACATATGTGGAGGCACTCATAATTCCTAGTGGAACATTGGACTAGGGTATTGTTTAAGTTTATCATGGTTATTGTCACATCAAGTGGTATTAGAGGGTTTTGTTATTTTCTATGTCTTTCTATTTGGTCTATATAAGACCATATTCTAGGATGTATTTTAAAATATTCAGAGAACATTTTTTTTAGATTCAAGTATCCCCATACAAGGGATACAAAACAAAATTCTATGGATGGGAAATTGATTTGGTTATTTTTTATTTTACATTATATTTATTTCTACCTTGAGGGGCGCACTTTGTTCTGATGTTACAATAATAAGATATTTTCTTCTTTTTCCTGGTAAGGAAAGCTAGGAGTATTTATTCATCATCCGTTGAAATTAGACTTATATGATTTATGTTTATTAATTTAATCAAAACTGATAACCTGTAATTCTGTATGATGAGTTATGATATTTAGTGTGTCTATGAAAATAAAAATTATGTATTCCTTCTTATCCTTTTTTGATGAATTCTACTCACCCAGCCAAGGAATGTGGTCCCTTATGAGATCATTATATGATAATTTGTGTAAATAGATAATATGAGGCTAGATAAATTATTAGTATGCGTGGATAATTTTATGTGGTGAGCTTATTAATGTGTCAATAAGAAATGAAATCCATTTTTTGCATAAACTATTGGTGAATTTCTACGAAGCATGCAAAGATTGATAATATTTGATGTGTAGGATAAGTGGTATTTGTAAATAATATGGGTATCAAGGGGGTGGTGAGGCCAGATAATATGTGATTCACACTAATAATGGGTAGTAATGGGGCTATGAGTTTGAATTATATGTGATATATGGCCTTTATATTGGTTTGTAAGGGCTAATGAGGCCATATTTCATGACATATTTGTGCAGTATGGAAATATGTGTATGGAAGGGTGCAAATTTTGTTTCGTTTTTTCCTACATTCAATATGTATGTGGATGTTATTTCATTTTTAGCAATAATAAATTCTTAATTGAGATGTCACATAGGGATCTTCCAATGGAGAGTTCGGATAGAAGATATATAATAAAGCTAGAGTGTGAATGGGATAAGGTCTTGGATGGACAGGATGAGGCCCCAGATGGTCAGGATGATCCTAAAAGAAAATTGAAGGCTCTAGAATTGTTTGGGTATCCACAAATGATGGATGATTATGGGCCAAGGATAGATGTACAGCTTAGAGAGGGTTTTTTTAGTGTAATACTTTATTTTTCTAGGCAATGTCATGGGGATGATCTAAACATATAATATCTAAATCATGACTTCCATTCTCAACACCCACTGTTATTTTAGAAGTAGTGTGAACTATAGGATGTATAAAACTATATCAAACTAGTTTAGATGAATTTTTATCATATCAAGACATCCCGAGGTCGAAGGGTGAATATGTAGACATATACTCTAAGAGGAATTGAGAATCTTTGTGGTTTACATAGGTTTATGATGAAAGACATGAGGGTCTAGAATGGAATTTTTTTTGGGTGATGCATTTTATGGATGGTATATGACATGGAATCAATGATTTGTGAAAAATAATCATAATTATATCATACATATAAGAAGTAAATCAGGAACTGATAGTCGAGGGACTCATGATGGACCAAAAATATATGAGATGGGTGACAGTGCCAGATGGTCTTGGAGGTGTTGTAATGTGTAGAAAAAAATATAGGCTATGAGGAATCATAGTATGGAAGTCACGATATGGTCTATAGTTGTCCCCCATGTAGTAGTTCTTAAATGGTATGCTTCTAGTTTGTGATGTTGGGGAATGTTTAGACTCGTTTTGACTAATGTCCAATAGATTTCTAGGCACGTGGCTAGACAAAAAATATATAGAGGTTCTGTATGAACCCATGTCAGATAGATAGGAGTGAGAGACCTGGTCAGTGTTAGGGATATGTGGTAGGATCGTGAAAGGTTCTGGGATTTATTATCCAGGATTCACCTGTATATAGAGGTAATGGAAGGGAGTGAGATACTTAGACCTGGATTCAGTTTCCATTGGCTAATGTTGATATATAGAGAGGATAGTCAGTGAGAATTCATGAATCAGGGCATTTATATACTACTGATCATGAAGGTTTTGATATGGATAGTGAGGTGATGAAATCTTTTGGTATTCCTTCTTCATTCCATGACATGTATTACTTTTTAGAAGTGATAGTTTTTTCTATGAGGTGCACCTATTACAAATGAACTAAATAGATGATGGTTCATATGTGGGAATCATATGTGATGCATGTTTTATATGTGGTACATAGACATATAAACTATAATGGGAATGCATGATTTCATATATATAGATATATATTATGTGATATTAGTTTTGGGAATCTGTTGAGATTTAGGACTGGATAGAATCTAATGGGATGCAGGATCCATGTGTATCATGAATGGAATTCATATGGAATAAGCTTCATGTTAGATGCAGGGATTATTGGGAATTAGGAATAAAAATTTAGGTTTTATAACCTAATGAACTTTTTTATTATTCAATTACATATTAGTCCATTTAAATTTAGGTTTAGATTTGTTATCCTTTAAGAATATTAAATTCATGTTCATGTTGTGACAATGTAAGTAACTATTATGGAGGGGATCTCTTGAATGGGAGCTGAACATTGTTTGACTAACCTTGGTACACTAGGGTAATATTATAATATTTTAATGTCTGTTACCATATTTCTGTGAGGCCTCATTGCATGGGGATAAGATGTTGTAAGGGGTTGAGACATTAATGTCATAGGTTTTTGAACAGGTCATTTTTGTAGGTTAATTTGATCAGTTTTTTTGGTGGTCATTCCATCATAAATTATAATATTAAAAATATAATTCCAAGATTTATTGTCCCCATGGATTTTTGTGTGTGTCTTATATGGTTCAGTGCATCTCCTCGGAGTTTAGACAAAGAAAAATAGACAAGAACAGTCATCTAGGCAAGTGAAAAAGAAATTACAATATTTTCACATAGTATTTTAAATGGAATTTATTCATTTTATGGGAAATGGCCTTTCAGATTCATAATATGAAAAATCATTGCCTTTCTAAGAGGAATACCTGATATCTATTTATGACTCTTCAGGAATCCTTTACATATCATGTAATTGTTACACGCTGTGTAATATTTAAGAAATACCCTTTTTAATATTTGGATGTAGGTGGATAAGCTTCCCTTGTTTTCTTTCTTCATCATGTAAAGAAGCAGGATCTCACATGGGGTATCATAGAACCTTCCTCCCCCTCTCGATGGTTTCTACTTTTTTTCTACATTTATGATTCAATTCATACATTGACTATCTCATTGGAACTATAGCAACAAACTATTAATAATCGTTCTTATCATTCTCATTTATCTCTCCATACAAAGTGATAATAACTTGTGAGAAATATTTGACATATATCATGGTTTTTTAATGACAATATGACTTCTGTTTTATCTGATCAAGTGAGATTCCAATATTTCATAAGCTATTTCATATTATTCTAATGTAGGTGGTTCCTATATTTATCAATTATTTTATAAGTGTTATGGTTTCATGATTAAATATGCATTTTCGGTTGCCATAATGAATAATCAAATAAAAGGATTTATTTATTTTAAATGGTATATTGATGTTATGGTATACATCTAGAAAATCCCTAGACTATATACATCTTTTAATATAGGAAAGGGGCATCAGACAAAATTGGAAGGTTAGGGTGGTCGTGTAATTTAATTTATCTTATTTGTAAAATGATTAAAATGGTTCCATGGGAACACAATGGGAATGGATTGTTGATTTAAGTTGATGTTGATAACTTAGACTAAGGTGACATGATTCGATAGATAGGGATTCAAAAAAAAATAAATGGTTTGATGTGATTGTCGGGATTGTGGAAATGATGACATTTGGATAAAGGCATGTCTAGTTTCACTCTAGATGGTGTTGAACATAGGGTTGTAGTGACATGTTCTATTGGTGGAAGATGTTCTAGATGGTGTGAATTTGGAATTTTTTATTATTTATTCTCATTGTTTTTTGATGATTCACTGATATAGTCATGTAATCATTTATAAGACTTAGTTGAGGTGGTGTTCACCACTCATTGTTAGTGGAGTCCTTTGTAGGTATTGTGTCTTAGGGGATAATGTTAAACATTAGTTATAAATGAGGTTATCCAAGTATATATCTTTGGTTTATTGTGATGGACCATCGGATGATGGTGTTCAGACCATCAGTTGGGGGATGATCCATACAATTATACATGATGATTATGGGCTGGGATTATTATAGTATGGTTACCTTTGTCTGTCGAGAAGCTGAGTTGTGAAGGGGATGGTTATTTATTATATAAGGTAGGAAAAATATCAAATTACCTAATGTTTTATTGCCATTTGAATGATGGTTATTTTCTAAATGGAGGTTTGATTTGATTGGGACTTATTGATTTGTGTGTTGTTGGGATGTCAGTTACATTTTTTATAGAATTAGTTGTTTTATATGACATCATGTGTCAGCGATATATTTATGGGGGATGCATGAGAGCTCAATAAGAATGATATTTTTCAAGGGATGACATGGATTTAATACACGAATCCTAGGCACTATAAATTTTTCCTTAGATACATATATTTTTTTCGAATATATATTTTGGTGAATGAATTAATTGATATAGTAGAGTTTGTTGAAGTAGGTGAACACTCTCTTTGGGACGAGGAAAGTAGGTGGGACGTGATGTTTTTCATTATTATTCTTAAGTATAATCTATTTATGTATGCATGAAAAAACTATATTGTTAAGGATGTTAGATAGGCATGCATTTGTGGTGGACTACGCAATTCATAATCACACCACAAATAGGCCCTATAGGAGACATGATGAATTTGTTACTTTGATATCTTGTAATGTACCAGGTTCATGGAGAGGGGATTACTGATCAATTTCTTTGGATTGATGGTAGTGGACCAGGTGGTTATGTTGAATCTAGTTTGATCGTTATTATTTTTGTATTTAATTCCTTGTATATTTTATTATATAGTCATACACAAGGGACCCTTCTATTGTATTTTTCTATATAGACCTTTAATAATATCATCAACTGAGGGAATAGTCTCACCAATATCACCTAAATAGACCCTTACAGCTATTTGATAGCCTTTGGAGGATGGGGAGGTGTGCCTAAGGCCCCATGACACACTAGTCCAGATCACCAGTCAAGATTATCCTGATACACAATTCTAATTATAATTTAATGATATATAATATAAAATGTAACATTTTTATTTTAATCCAGAGAAACTCCCAAAAAAACAAGCTCAAGGTGGTCTAAAATAGTTTAGACTGAGTGAGTACACCCTAGATATGGGACAATATACCAGTGGTAAGGATCCCAAACTAGAGAATTAGAAACACCAGTCCCCATTAGCTACCCATGAATCAAGGAAATGGCCTACATTATTCCCCTCAGGACAAGTATGATCAATGTCCACCCTCAGATGGAGGATATTTTTTGTCTTTAAAATGAGAAATGTGATTGACCATGGAATCTAAGACATCCCCTATAACACCCATGGATCTCTGTCGTGCCTATTTCCACTGGTTCCAGCAAGATCTCTTTCTCATAAAGCAACTTAATCCATTTCAACATCGCATTAGCCTCCATCATGATAGAAACTTTTTACCCAAACTCATTAATAAAGGACAACAGCACCACCCCTTGATTGTCCCAAATCACTACCCCCTATATAATCCCTATAGTGCAAGATCATTCAACATTGAGTTTGAATCCAATGAAAGGGGGCCTCCACATCACCCACCTTCCTTGATTAGAACGATTCTGAGCAGTCTACCTTGTGATTTTTTCCACCATCATTCTGCGGCGGGAATAATGGTGAACCCTATCATTGCCTAGCAGAACATGATCCACTATGTTGATTTTGTCTTTGACCATCAATCTAATTAATGTCATGGAAGAACATGAATGGTGACAGTAGTTCATCATGGTACATATTATCCAGAAACTTGTTGCAACAAGAGGAGACCATTCTCTTTTTATCTAGGAATCATCCTCAGTCCCTAAATACAAGGCATGGAAAACAAATCAGGAAAATTTTATCTATTTACAAGTCCATTTACAGTGAGAAGAGCATCCTATATTTTTGTTGCCTAATTTCGGGAAAAGAAGAGGTGAGTAGCAGACTCTTATTTAGGTTTATTGCAACAAATTCATTTGGACACCACTGAATTCCCTTTCATCTGAACATTCTTATCAGTGTAGAGGGCCTGATTAAAAATCCTCCAAACTAGATGTTATACATGGTAGGGATGTCGTTTCCAAAGATAATATCTCTCCAAAACTACTGATTCCCCTCTATTTGAGAAACCTGGTGATACCGCTTTCTAAAGAACATACATGAGGATGAGCCTGTAATTTTTTTTGGGTTCCTCGTTGAGGCTTATGTTACCGAATACCTACATTTGTTAATAACTGAGGATGTCATGAATAAAAGGACTCATACCTGATGGCTTAAGAGAAAGTGATAGTAGGCACAAGGAATCCTGAGAACCCAATCCTTGAACCATCCCAACTATCATTATAGACGAATACATTCCCCCAACCAATAATCCACCTTGAATGAGTTTGATGTACCTATAAATTACTGGAATGTGACTAAAAAATCATTGAATATCGCCCATGATTAGGCACACCCTCTCTTCCATACCTATTATACATAAGGTGGTCCTAAAGATATTTCACATCCAACAAGTCATGTGCATGATTTTTCTATATGATCCTCATCTCCACTTTGACGATCCTAAGGTTGACACCCCCATCTTCCACATTCATTGTCAACTTGTCCCATGTAACCCAAATATATCTCTCCTTAGCTTAAATGTCCCATATAAAGAATGAAAATCATTTTTCAATGTTATTAAAAACCACCTTTGGCACATTGGGCACTGATAACACATCCATAAGGATAGAAGACAAAACACAATTGACCAGAGTGATATTATACTCAAATGAAAGTATCTTATTCTTCTAATTTGTAATGCGAGAAAAAATTTATTTGCAAGCCCATCATAGTGGTGAATTTTGAATCTCCCTAGAGCCACATGAGGTACAATATAATTCCTGGGGACTGATTTTTTATGCATACCCAGCCTATGTTCAATAGTTTTCTATCACTTATCAGAACACAATTTTGAAATGTATAGGTTACTCTTTTCCAAGATGATAGCCTAACCACTCCACAAGTAATATAACTCCATGTTTTTGTTGAAATTGTGAATATTATTGCGTTAAAAAATTATAAAAAATATCATGTCATAATTCAATAAACATTAAAAATAACACCAAATGGAGTTCTTCACAGATAAGGCCACATGCTTCTAGAACTGATCTTCCTCTCCAGATGCCTACCCATCATGTCCGGAACTAGACTAAAAATTATGGGGGATAAGGGATCACCCTAAATTAAAACATGTACCATCTTAAAGAACCCATCATTGTTTCCTATAAAGTAGATGACCATCCATGGGGGGCTAAAAGTCCGGAAAAATATATATCGACAACCCCTCTAAAAAACCATCCTATTAAAAACCCTGTTGATGAGGCCCCAGTCCATTTTATCATAGGATTTATACATATCAACCTTAATCACCATGTTAGAACCCAATACTTTTTTTAACATCACCAATCATCTCTTGAACCAATGAAATTTTGAACTGAGTCATTTTCACTTTAATAAATCCATGTTAATGTTCTGAGACCCATTGGGGAATGTAAACTGCCAACCTAATGTTAATAATACTAGCCATATGTTTTTAAGGGAAATTATACATGATGATAGATCTATATTGGCTCAATTATGAAGGATATTTTACATTCTAAATGGGTATTATGGTCTAATACCAATCCATCTGGGGAAGACACCCACCTATAAAGATGTCGTGAAATTTTAATTATTCTAATCATTTTTTTCATAGGAACTGACTCATCCACATTTTCTTATTTTTTGATGTAATATACATTTTAAACATCAATATTATCTAATGTACCATATCAAATTCACTAGAAGATCACACATTATATAATATTGATCTATAAAATTTTAAGACTAAATAAATTAATTTCTTTAGTGAAAGAGATAATTATGCATATATTCATTAGATAATTTAGAATAATTGAGAATAATGGTGACTAGTCATACTAATTAAATTTTAGACTGAAAAAATATTTAATTGAATTAATTTTTCTATGATAAAATTTTTATAGTGTTATGTTTGAATAATCTGGTACCATGTGGGTGAATGGTAAACCAAAAATTAAATATAATTCAAAAATTTCATATACCCCATAAAATGAATATAATTAATTAAAGACTCATACAATTATAGTGAAAAGATGAATCAATTTTCATAACATAATTTAGCTTATAATAGACGATATAATTTTTAGGATGTAGAAAATTTTACCATCATTTTGAGGTGTGTATTTTTCTTACAAAAGTCCCACTTTACAAACTAATCTTCCAAATCTATCATTCTTTGAGATTTTAAAGCATATATTTTTATAAACATTTATTAATATATACACCACATAATTAAAATTTTCAAAATAATTTATCCACTAGATATTTGATTATATTAAATTATTTATGATTAAAATACAATTACATCACACATATTTTCTGTTAAATTATTTAGGATTAAACTACCATTACATCACACATATTTTCTGAACATTAATTTTTCATTTCAGAACATTTAGAATTTCATTTTTGAGAATGATAATCTATCAAATGATACCATGGTAAAAATTAGAACTACATCATTCAATAAACATCATAAACCTCTATTATAAATTAAATAATAGTGTGGGGAAAAACTAATGAGGGAAAATAAAATTAATAGAAAATAAAAATGACCTATATATGTAGATTCCCTAGTAATTCACCCCTTAAATCATAGAACATCTCTATAATTATCTCCCCTTATAGTTTTCCAAAAAAAATAATGATCAATTTTATATTTTTAAAAAAATTATCATGATTTTTTTTTGCCCATTAATCAAATTATATCATGATTTATATGTCCAATGTAAATTTTTATAACTATTCCAACCATCAAATTTCATTCAATATGGTTTCCATGATTTTATTGGTAATAAAAATAAACATAGTTATATGACCCTAAAATTATAAAAAATGAATTTGATAACATTTATGAAACATAACAAAGTGCATAAAATAAAATCTATCAACATCATACGTTACAAAGTATGTTGTTTTAAATAAATTAAACATATTAAATATATTTCATTAAACAAAACAATAATTTCCTAAATCATTACATGCAATATTGGGATTATCTTGTGTTGCATGTACCATTGTGTTTAAATGAAATGTGTGGTATTAATAATACATTATTATTTTATATGATTAGTATACATTGACATTAAATTAGATATAATTAATAATGGTAAATAAATAATTATATAAATATCACTTAAAAACATAAAATAAAATCATTAGTTTTCATTAATTTGGAATAAAAAATTATTCTTTATAAAGAAAAGAATAGTTTTTTCAAAAACTATATTTTTCTAAATCACAGTTTAGTCGATCTTTGCACACATAATTTAAAATTAGTTTTTATAACAATTAGAAAACTCGTTTTGTAATATGAAATTATTTTTTTAAATAAAAATATTAAAATTACCTTAAATATAATGACTTCTATTTTTCTAAAATGTTTCATTTTTTGATAAATAGTGAATAATACTGAATTTTAATTAAAACTACATTTAAATTTAAATTAATGAACATGTTAATTTAAATTTAATTTTTTTCAAATTAAAATATCATCAAAAATATATCACTTAATATAATTTAGGTCATTTTAATCTATTTCATATTTAATTTTTTTATAAAATCATTGTTAGTTTTTAAACATTTTTCTCTTCTAAAAACCATGCTTTCACATCCCATATATGGGATTAATTATTGAATAAATTTAGAATTTTATTTTAATTGAGTTTATAAAATTTATTTAAATATTTATATTAAACATAATTGAAAATTTAAAATAAATCAATTAATTGTTTGACCAAAATGAATAATGGATACGATAGTAAATTAATTACTGATGTTAAAGAACAATCTAATTATCAGGGGGTTAATCTAATATTATATTAGTTAAAAATTCCTTACCAGCATTACTGACATAAATTATGTGGTATTATATCAACCCTTTAACATAATGGTTTGATAATGGACCATTTTAAAGACCTGTGGCATGAGAAAAATTATGGGTTATATTGATTCATTTAAAAAAATTATAAGCATGCCACTCACCTCACTTATAGAATTCCAACAGCTATACTTTCCACTTAACAATATAAAACCATTTTTTTTACAAATCCCATCCCAAATAAACTACCAAATTCCGTCTAATAATCCTAAAAGATTTTTATTGGAAATTAATCTATCCTAAGACGGATTTTGTGGCAAGCCTCTATAAGATACCTTTGGTAGAGGTAATGTTCTTCAATGATAATCTTAATTTTTCATCATTCTAAACCTCTTTGAATTATTATATAACAATGATAAGATTATATAATCAATATCTTCCATATACTTAGATGTTTTTATGTCAAGGTAAGTACCTAAAACTGCCTATACTTCCATGAAATGGGTTATAAAATCATCATTTCATAGACTTTCACCTCGCAAACCAATGTTATTCTTTTTTTCATTATGAACACTCACATTCAGGTATGGGGATTTATATAAGGTATACATGTTATGTAGATAATATAATTATATATATTTATATATTATATTATATATAAATTTTTATATTTCATTCTATATGGGATGTGATAATGTCTCTCTTGAGTATGTGGACTACAAAATCGCAAAGTAATGTGCTTCCTTTTTTGACTAGCACAATAAAATGAAGGTGATATGGTTATAATTTATTAATATATGTGATATAAAATTAATAATTATGATATTCATGACATATTAAAAAAATTTAATATATAAAATATTATTTTCTTTTTTACAATGAATCTTGATAATTTCGCTCGTGTGAATGTAGAATACCACCATTACAAAGCAATGTAACTCTCCTTTCATCACAAACAATAAAGGTGATATATATATATATATTCAAAGATTTATTTTTTTTATTATTATCATTATGAAAAGAAAAAAAATTCTCAATTATTTTCTATAATGATCATTGAAAAAATAGAACATTTCTTGTATGTACATACAACCTATAGTCTTTATGATCTAAACATACATCATTTCTCAAAACCATTTTCATGATTGATTTTTGAATCATATTTATTGTAAAAATATAATAATAATTTCATGATTATTATTTTTAATTCAATTTAATAATTTATATTTGAATGAATCGAATATTTAAATACAGTAAACGCATGAGAATATAATGTCATCAATACTCAAAACCATGAAAATAATAAATGATTTTTAACGAATGGGTGAAAAGATGTTATAAAAAGTTTATATATAATATTCTAAACATTAATAGATTTTTTTATATAATTGAATAACATGTTCAAAAAAACTACACATAAGGTTAAATAAGATTCAAGCAGTAAAATCTTGAGTTAAGTGATTTCATCTAAATTACATTTTGTTGAGGCACATTGTAATGTTATGAACCTCATAGATTTTATATGATGAATATAGAACCCTATTTTATTGTTATATGATAAATAATTCATTATTCATGGTATATAATGTTTCAATTCGAATTATTTAATATATAGTGATTTTATAAACATTTTATATGTTGTAAAATAAATCATAACCAATTTCTTTCATTTGCACATATAGCTTATACATTGTCTTTGATATCCTATGATTATTCAGGTAATTAATTAAGATCATAATATTTTATATATATAATTTTTTATGTGGATTTTAAATTTATATTCTAAATTCTTTCATTGATTAATTCGTACTTCATAGTTATGATATTCATGATAGTTTATTTCACAATCTCATTCTAACCCAGATTATTTATACTTTTATTTCCCTTAAGGAAAAAATTAGATAATTGACTATGAAACACTTTTCATTTTCACATAATTTGGTCATTAATTATATTTTCATGTAATATTACAATTTTTACAATCGTTGGTATATAAAAGTATTGAAGAAAAATGTTTTCATGATAATATGGAATCATTTTTTTATTTAGTTTGAAATTTTGTTTCTTCAAAAACTATTTTTTATAAAAAATAGTTTTGAAAAATATTTTAAAACTTTTATTAATGATCTATTATAGATATTTATACACCTTCTAAATTATTGAAATATGTTTTAAATGAAATATTCTTGTCATTTTATAGGCAATTCACTTTTATATCCCTATTAAAGTTACAGATGAATGTTCTTTTCAATTTTTATGGAATTTTTACAAATACATTCCATAATAAATAAAATTTCAATAATAATTCATTTGAAAGTATAAAATTTTCATTTTATTGAACATTATCTTCCTATTAATCTAGAGGTTCATTTTTCTAAATGAGAATTTAAAAGAAAAGGATTTTCTAAATGTGTTGTATGTTAAAACTAAATTTAAAAAATGATATATATATTTTCCTTAATAATTTTTTTGAAAGTATATTTTCTGGTATATCAATTCATCAATGGAAAGAAACCTTTATACTTACTCCAATGGATATATTTTGATACCATTATTATTATTTTTCTAGATTGTCTAGGTTTTTTTTACTAGTGATAGTTTAAAATTGTCTTAAATTTTTCATTTTTCGTTTCATTTACACCCCCATGAAATATTAGAATTTCTATGAACCATATAATTTAAAATACTACTAAATATTCATATCATTTATCATCAATATTATTATTTCTTAAGACATATCTGATATCCTTATATGATATTTTAATTTGATGTTATTTTATTGATTGGGGAAATATTGAAAAATTTGAATCCCTTACTCAAGAATGATATTTGTTATTAAAATATATTGTTTAATAAATTAAATTGATAATTCAATATATGGGTAATCCTTTAGACCTACAGTGGTGGGTTTGGACCAATATTATATAGCCTCTTGATGAATCAGTAGTCTGATGATATGAATAAGTAATATAGATGTAAATAGGATATTAACGATTTTTTAATCCTTTGTGGGAATAGTTTTTATGGAAGATATATAATGATTCTAGAGAACATAAGATCCAATAATTGATAATTTTAATCATTAGAAATTTATTGAATTTTATTCATGATATTTTCACAATGATATTATATCTTGATTCATTTCATTTGTAGTTATTTATAAAATAGAATATATGTATAATTATTTACCTTACCATATTATTTACTCTTTATCAAATTTTGATAATCATGTTATTGATTAATTCATATGTGTTTTATGTTATTTAACTTTTCATATTGATTATTATCTATGATATTTTAACATTGATATTATTTCGGGATGAATTTAAGTTTATGTTTGTTGATTAAAGGGAATGTTTTTTAACTTATTTAACATTACATATTAGTTATTCCTTATGTAATTATGATATAAAAATAATTTATTAAATGGATTGTGTGTTTGGTTATTTACCATACCCTATTGATTAATCAGTATTTATTCAAGATTTCTTCTATTGTACTAAATCCCTACTAAGAATTTTAACACACCCTTATTTTGTTTCATTTCCCTTAAATCCATCAAATGTACTAATATGGATGTTCAATGATATTATAGAGGTAATAATATAATTATATAAAAAAAATATGATGTATTTTTTCCAAATTTAAGGTAAGAATCATGTATGTATCTTGTTTACAAGGACTACTAAAATATATTTTCCATCGAGATGTGATTCCTTTTTTCTTTGGACAATAAAATAAAATAGATTCTGACTCCAAATTACTAGGGTCAGGCTCAATACTGTTGATATTAGAGGATATTTTGGAGAAACACTAAGAACTATATTTTGAAAAACATATGGAATAAAAGATTATTATATGCTTTGAGGTTATGTATACTAAAATACTAATGTTTTTTAAGCTACATATTATTTTTTTATTTGGGAAATAAATAATTGTCGAGATAATACAAGTATGATTGTTTTCTTAGTAGATTTACCTAGTAGTATTAACTCTGAAAACAGTGCACTGGGAATAATCTGATTATCACCAAGTCTACTATAATGATCCTTACTATGTACCTTGTTTGACACTCCTGATATATATTCTTTAGATAATTCACATTTTCATTATAATCCATTGTGAATAATTTGAATAGAATATAATAATAAATTCCTTAGGATAAACCTTGGGTGTCATATATTGAAAATATGCATCTGATGTAAAATGGGAAAAGTTTTCTGTATGAAAAATATGGTAATAAAGCAATGAATTGAAGAAGAAAAATTGAATAGTATGGTAGATGTATATAAATCTCATACAAGGGATATATTTGTAGTATGATGTATTAAATGTAGAGAACATGGGCGTATTCTCAGTCAATTCCCCCATCCAATGGTTATTTCATATTCCAATAAAGGGTGTATGTAGAAATAACATGGGTGATGCACTTATTTTTATTCTATAATTATATTTTAGATGTATATTTTTATATTTTACCATGGTATTTCAGTAAATAAATCATGAAATATCTAAGGATTATATTATATTTTAGAATCATATATGTCATTTTAAACATAATTGTTATGGGTACCATAATTACTTATTGATTTTAGGAAAGATCATAAGTTCAAAATCATAATACCCCTTTTAAGAATTCTTTTATTGGAGTCTACCAATATTAAGGATAATTTGGGTTAAATTTATAGAATATATATGTTTTAGTGGAAAATTTATTTGAGTAATAACACTTTTAAATTTAATAAAATGTATTTCTAGTGAAATTTATAACATTTAGGGTTAATATTACCATTAATGACATTGTAATATTTTTTAACTAATATTAGTATACTCTGTTAAAAATTACTATGTATTGAAAACCATAGTAAAAATTTTATTTAATGGTTAAATTTATATCAAGGATATCCATCATATATTTATGGAAATTTATAGTAATTAAATTAATAAATATATTGAATAAATAAAACCCAAAAGTATTTTGAAAACTTATAATTTTTGTAAAGGCCTCAAGGAATGAACTCATGAGAAAAGAATGATTTGGGTTTATCACCTAAAGATAATATATTTTATTTCTTGTAAAATATGGCATTTTTTTGGTTAAATAATTTGAAAAATGAATATTAATGTTGAACTAGTGGTGTTAATTTTGGGGTTGTGAAGATAATTAATTATATTAGAAAACATGTGATATCAATTTTGTTTTTTGAAAATTTTTTAGAGATAAATGGAATGAATTGTCACTATTTTCTGGATTTTATGATTCATTACTAGTTAATATTAATGGTTTAAGAAAAATATAATTTTTTGATACTCATTTCCTAAAGAAAATGATGAAACATAAATTTATCAAAGAAAACCAAATTAATAAAATATGATAAGGAAATATAAATATCTCAAGTATCTATATTTCCCAATATTCATATATAGTGAAATAATTCATCAACTGTAGGAATAGATTATTGTAAAAAAATCATTTTCAAATTACTTTCATATATGATGAATCATATGGTATTTTAAAACATCACATGTTTTTCGTATTGAGGCCCTTATTATTCCATTTACAATTCACATTATTTTTAAAAATTCCATCAATCAATATCTATAGTTATTTATTTATTTCTTCTATAACAATAACATTTTAGGAAACTAATGGTCTCTTTCTTGTGAACCTGGTTATGTGATATTCTATATGTCCATCGTACTTATCTATCTTTAATGTTAGGTGGATATTTTTTTAACACTTTTTATGATTAGGGATATTAATTGAATAATTTTAAATATCAAAAGCATGATTACTTATACCATGATTAATTTTTGAGGAGACAATTTCATTACAGTGTGGAGAATATGACACCATGAAATTCAAAAATAAGAACATATTATTTGATAGTGTGTCTGAAAAATAACATTGATTTGTCAATAAAATATTACACTCCGGGTCATTATGATAAAATAATTTTTAAAATAAAATCAATATATTAAATATATTTCATTACCTGAATCATTTAGTTTACTATTTGTTTCACAAAACACTAATTTTATCATGTATTTCATGAAACTCTAAGTTTAAATGATATGTTCATTAGTATTAATGAATTATTATTTGATATGATAAGCATATCTATCGTTAAATTTGTGGGTAAGATTTTAATAAATAATTTATTATAAGTATAGGTATTACACATATTCCAAAAAATTAATTAGTATTCTATTTAATATGAATATTATATTAATATTTTCAAGGAAAAGGGAATTTTTTAATAAAAACTATAGTTTTATAAGAGAGGGTTTAGTGTCCCTTTTTCACATAATTTGAAATTGTTTTTTGGTATATTTATAAAATTAATATGATATAATGAAACTAATTTTTGAAATAAAAATATTGAAATTATCATTTGGTGAATTTTTTGTATTTTTTTTGAAATGTTTCATTTTTAATAAAAAGTGAAAAATACCGAATTGTAATTCAAAGATAAGTTTTTTTTAAGTCATTATTCACGATTAATAATATTATAAATTGGTGTTAAATTAAAAAAATTTTAATTAAATATTATTTAATCCAATATATATCATTCATGTCATTTAAACGTCGACATTTGATATTTTTTCTTTGTACTCTTGTAAAACATTTCTATTTTAAATAAAAACTCTCTATAGCCACCTCTATGAGATTAATTATTAATTAAATATTTCATTCTCAATGAATTGAATTTGATAAAATAGATGAAGCACTTAAAGTAAAAATATTTTATAATATCTAATAAGTTCAAAATAATTTTTACCAAAATGAATAGTGAAAATATTAAATAATTAATTATTTCATTTAAGGTAAAAATTGGATTACTAATCTAAATAGATAAATCTTAAAAATGACCTAAAAACATGTAAAACAACCATTTTATGGATATATATATATATAACATATTTATAATATTTTTATGAATCTAACATCTTAGTGTATTTTTCCATTAAAAACATGGTTATTATTTAACATATTACAAAAAAATTACAAATGTGACACCCACATCACTTATAAAATTTCACCCCCTCTTCTCTCCACTTAACAAATTCATAATCTCTTGTTTTGGTAAATCCATTATAAAAAAACATCAATACATCTATATTCACATATTATAGGCCTTAGTTTGTTATTTAACCCATCATGTGAATGAATTTTGTGCATGCCTAAGGAGGATACTCGAACAAGGCGTATTCATCATCAATAACAAAGTTCACTTATTTATTTATCAAACTCATTAAATTATTAATAAGACATAAAGATATAAATACTATAGTATATTTAATATTCTGGTATATTTCTTATGGTGATTACCTAGAACAACATCCACATCCATCAAAATTTCAATGAAATCATCATTTGTGTGTATGGTGGACAATTGCATAGGGAACTAATGTCATTCATTCTTTACATTACCATATATCGTATTTGGATATTATGGTGGATATAAAATATATAAAAATATATACAATTTTACTATACATATTGATTCATTATATTATATATATCAATAAACATACTAAACCATTGGGGGATATGATATCATTGCTCGTTCGTACGGTGGACTGCCTTCTCATGAAGAGATGTCATTTTTTGTTCACTAATGATTCACATAAAAGGTAATAAGGATAGTGAAATGAAATATATTTTATATAAATTAAATATTTATTATATTCATGAAAAAATTATCTTTCTGAAAAGATAATATAACATTTTATTTCATACATTAAAATAAGCTATTGTCACCCTTGTACGTGTGAACCACTGCCATCATTTAGTGATGTGACTCCATATTCATCTCCACAGCACAAATATGATATTTATATATATATATATCTGTGTGTGTGTGTGTGTGTGTGTATTTGAATTAATAATATTGTATTAATAATATTTTTATCATTATTAAATGAAAATTATTAATTTTATTTTTTCCTAATTATCATTGAAAAATGAAAATGCTACCCATATGTATGTATGACATACCATCTCCATAATTGTAACATGAAAAATATCTTAAAATCATCATTCAAGATTTGTTTCAAAAGTATAATATGTTTAAATATATGATAATTATGTCATTGTTATTATTATTATTATGGAACAATGAAATATTCTTATGAATCAGGTCTTTAATGAAAAAACACTTAGGAAAAAACCATGACATTAACATCCAAAACAATGAAAATAATGAATGATTATTAAAATATAGGTGGTAATGTGTCTTAAATGTTTAATATATGATATTTTAAATATTAATATTTTTATGCTATTTGGTAATAACAATTTTATAACCACTATATTATAGTTTAAATCATAATTAAAAAAATTGAAATATGGGGTTACAGAATTCGTCTCAATTTCATCTCATTAAGACATTTTGTAATGATATGCACCTAATTTTAATTATATGGTTTATATAATACCAAATTTTCATTTAATATTATGAATAATTTATTATTTTTAGTATTTTATGTTCCATTTTAAATTATTTCATCTCATGGGTTTTGACATAAGTGTTACAATGTATTAAAGAATTTCATAACACAATTTATTTTTATTATGTTATATTAATTATTCATTGTAATTAAAAAAAATTTATTTTGGGTGTAATGAAATTTGGTAGTATTATGTATTATTTCCACAATTTGTTTATATTTATAGTGGATAGATATAATCATTTCATTGATTTACTCCTTGTTCAATGTTATGATCTTCTTGAGGGTCTATATCACTTTATCATTCTAATCATGATTCATTAAACTTGTATTGAGATTTTAGAAAACTTTTTGATCATTGTCTAAAAAAATTACTTTTCTCAACCTCTAGTGATTAATTATTATTTCAATAAAAAGTATCATTTTCTAACTCATTGGTACATAAAATTTCACAGTAAAAGTTTTTAGGAAAATCTAACTTCATTTCTCTCTTTGGCCAGAAATCCATTTTCCTCCAAAACTATGCTTTATAAATAAATTATTTATTTAAAACCTATTATAAATTATTTGTTTAAGAATATTTTCTTCATTTTAATTTTTTTTAAAAATTAAATATTTCTTCATGTCTTTTTCTGAACAATGAACATTTCAATACTTTTTACTACACAAAAGGAATGTACTTTTTTACTTATATGACATGTAAAAAATTATAAATCATTATGGATGATTTTTTATTTGAAGCCTCCTTTTTTATTTATAAGGATCATTCTAAATAATATTTTTCCATATATTTTGGAAATTAATAATTTTTTGAATTCCTTTTCATAGAAATTGTTTTTATAACTAGTCATGTTTTAAATTTTGATTTTCTTAAAATGAATATAATATTTTTTTAAAGAATACTTTAAAGATATACATACTGTATTTATGTTATAAAATCGAAAAAACCCATTTTTATTACACCAATGGGTTTATTTTTCCACCATCCATATTCTTCCCCTGTATGGTTTATGATTATTTTGACCAAGGATAATATTGAATTTATATCCTTAATTCATTTTGGTAGTCATTAATGTAAACATTAAATATTTATTTTCATATAATCATTGCCTAATTAATTTTAATTAAATATCCATATTATTTATCCTCAATGTTTTTTATTATTAAATGTTTTCCAGTTTCTATATTATGTGTTTTAATTTTAAATTTATCTTATTAACTAATGAAATATTGATAAATCCCTATCCATTTCTTAATTCAAACATTCTATGGTAAAGAATGTTTTTTCATGATTTAATTTTATTATTTTATATATCACTAATGAATTGGGACTACTGTGGTGGGTGTTAAGTGAGTTATATATACCTGTGATGCATTGGTAGTCTCATGAAGAATATAAGTAACTAGTGTTAGATTGGTCTTTTCATGTAGTATAAAACATCTTATGAAATGTCTTGACTGTAGATCTATCAGGATTCCAGATTTCATAGAATCCAATAATTAATCATTTCATCCATTATAAATTTCATTATTATTATCCATCATATTTTCTCGTTGATTTCATACTTGGGAAAATTTATTACTCTTTTATTGATTAGATGGAATGGGTACTCAATTATATACCATTCCATTTTCATCATGCCTTATCTTGTTATGATAGAAAAATTATTTATTGAATATAATTTGTTATCAGTTATTTACCATTCCATATTCATTATTATCAATGAGGTTTTCACATTTATATTAAATTTTTATACATTTCATTCTCAGTTTTTTAATTAAATGTAATTTTTTCATTTATTTACCCCACCATGTTGATTATTCCATATTTAATTATTATATCTATGTTATTGATTAATGAAAAATATATGTTCATTTATTTTCTTTTTTACAAATAATATTAATTATTGATTCATGATAACATTTAATGTACATAACCTTTACAAGTATTTTTCCTTAAATGGGTTATTTCCATTCATTGTAATCTATAATGTGTACTATAATTGATGTTCATAGTGGAAAAAATGTTATCCTGAAAGAAATGAGGTTTTAATTGATATTTTAAAATATTATATTTTAAAAAATTATGTATATAGTTTACCAATACCCTGAGAATATTTAGTCATTTATGATGTGATTCCATATATAATATTACAATATAAGAAATTAGACACAATCATTAGGATACATAGGTCTGAGTTTCTAAAATAGTTCATAATCTACCATCATCCATTTTTTAATTCATGAAAATTTTCAAACCAAATAGGTATTCAAGATCTATTAATTTTTAATAATGCAATTTATGTTCATTAATAAACTCCATGATTAACATATTTTGAGATAAATATCGACTATTATTTAAAAATAAAAATTTTATTGTTTTTGGAAAAACAAATTTATGATGTGAATGCAAATTACTTCTTTAAGTGGGTTATAAATATATTTTATATCCTTAAATTATATATATTACATGAATTATTGATATATATATTATAAATTAATATCTTATTTCCTTTTCCAAAAACTCATTTAAATAAATTATTTCAACAACATTTCATACATTCTGTCTACATCCCTATGGATCATAAGTTTCATGTCACTGCACACTTATTTTTCTATAAAATCCCAAATTAAATGTATTGTTTAATATTGGAATATTACATGTGACAGCTAATTCATGGGAATCCTTTATCTCAAAATATTCTTCAAAAAAAATCTATAACATCCCATATTATGTGCATCCATTTCATTGTCTCTTCTCATCATACATATGATCCTATATTAATATGTTGTGTGATATTTTATCAATAATTACATTACCCACATTGTTTTTTATAGTTAATTTTAATGTTATAGATCAGGAACTTTTGAATGTTCCTACTATAAAGAATATTTTTACTTCAATAATTATATATTCTTTATTCTTTATAATTTTTGTCCTTTTTAATTTCATATCCATTAATGGGATATTGATATTTAATCAGCATACTTCAAGGTCAATTTATCTTTTTCATTTTATAGATTCGATGAACTATGATTTATTATTCATATTATTTTTTCCTTTTATCATCATCAGTTTTATTTTTTTACTAGAATAACTCAATGAGTTTTACCCATTTGTTTCACGAGATGTTATATGATTATGATTTGGAAGATAACATTCTATAGTTGATTACCTTATGTTTATCATGTTGATATACCTATTAAAGTCATTTTCAATCACTTTTATTGGGAATCATTACCAGTTCCATAACATTCAATTCTTTAGGTTCATTTATTTTGAGTTCTTAAGAAGTGAGAAAACTTATGATTTCTTTTTCCTCGTAAGAGAGATATCATGGAAGAATTTTGTGGATATGCATAACATGATTCCAAAATTTTATTTATAGAATATTTTATGATTATAGTGAAACATACATTTTTTCAAATAAAATTTTTGATTATATATCTCACAATAGTCCCACAATCAAAGGAATGAAGGGTTTAGTGTACATCATATTCACTATAAAAATAATAATTTAATTAATATAGTGACCATTAATCAATAATAAAGACACATTATACCTTTGATAGATATACTGCATGATATAATCATCCTCATATCCTACTTATTATCTTTATAAGAAAAAGGTGAGCTCAAACACGTAATAATGAAATGATTTATCAAAAACTATTATATCATCAACATGAAGTATAATATGAGGAAGAAATAAATAACATAAAAAATATAAAAATACCATGGATGACAGTCATAAGAAATGATATTATAAAATATGATAATAAAAATATTATTAATGAGTAATAAAATATTTGTCCTTTCTCAAAATACATACCAATAACCAAAAATATGTGACCTTGATGAAATGTTCATTATAATTTAAATATAATCCATAATCCTAAATACATTTCATAATATGTTAAAGAACATAAAAATGTGGCATATTCATAAACTTATTCAAAATATAGAACTATTTTAAAATAAAATTCCCCACACTAAATTCTTAAGAAAAAATTCACCAATATCAGGTTGTGAACAAAAAAATTTCCCACAAATCATGTTGTGAAGAAAAAAATTCACATTATTCTTTTCGAGAACAAATAAAACACACACACATCATTTTGTGAGAAAAAAATCCCATGCTTCATGTTGGGAATTAGAAAATGTATAGTTTATATATTGTTATGGATAAAAAAATCGCATTCTCTATATTGTGATAAAAAAATATGACAATTCTTAATATTATTACCAAACAATATTATCATTATTTATAATATGGAAAAAAATCAACCATTAACATCATTTTCACATTAGTAATAAATCATTATCCAATTAATTATTGAGTAGTATAACACCCTTCCCATCACCATTCATATATATAAGTTTCATTATAAAATCAAACATTTAGTAACTCAAAATTATTACATAGAAAAAGAATGAGGTTCTTAAGATAATAAAAAACAACACATAACATGAACATAGTAAATCATTAAATATCAGGACCCTCATTATTGTAGGATAGAAATTTGATGTAGATGATCAATATACTAGAGGGGGTGAATAACATTCCTTAAAATATACATTTGTAACTTTTACAGATTGTATAAAACTCTCTATTGTTTAATAATGTTAAACAAAGTTATTTCACAAGACCTCATAGTTCTAAAAACTTGCTAGATTCCAGAAATATGGTTCCGGAAATGAAACATAAGAGAAGTTTACAAGTATAATGATTCAACCTCAAATCATTTAGAATCATACTAATCAGAAAATACACGTATAATAAAGTATAATATCGTTATACATTTCATAATAATAAAAATGTAGGAGAAAAAAATTGAAACAATACAAGTTACAAGTATTAAATCTTTTTACCCAAAGAGTCGGGTATCCAACAGCCACAGATAAAGGAACCTTGATTTATATTTTGAAGGTAGTTTGTCTTACCCACACCCGGGTAAGCCCTCGATAGGAATATTAAAGAATGTTTTTCTATCCACGCAAGCCCTCGACCTTCAAGGTTGTCGGCACCTCTTTCTTCTTTATCAAAGAAATCCTCGAACTATAAGTTCGTTGGAACCTCTGTCTTTCTAGTCCTAGAATCCGTCGATTGTACAACACAACAATCAGAGTCGCATGATGCAATCTGAACAAGATTTTTAGCATCCATAAGGCATGACTGTCCCTCTCTATAAAAATCAATTTAGTTGCATGTAATCTCTAGAGTTATAGAACAGTCTCAAAAGTTAGTTCTGAGTTCATTCAAATGATCTCCTATTTATATAAATTTTCCTAACAGTCGGCTCCCTCCTCCAATGGTCATATTTTTCCTTGAATTTCATAGGGACATGTACACGTGTCACTCAAACAATTGTTAGTTTGAAATAGAATGTATGGAATAATTTTATAACTATAAAACGAGTAAGTAAAAAATGGTTACTCTCTCAAATATATTTTTTGGATTTTAATGAAAGAAATAATGTTCAGAGTCAATGTTAATTAACATTCAGATTAAATATTGCATGAATATTCAGGTTCTGTTTTTCAAGGAGTTCAAGAATCAGAATACTATAGACACTGGAGTGTGAATTCAAAGGAATTCAGAGTCTGAATTTTTAAGAATTCGGAACCTGAATTCTGAAGAATTCAGGGTATGAATTATGAGGAATTCAGAGTCTGAATTATAGAGAATTCAGAGTCAGAATTCTGATCCTGAATATAGAGTAATCTATATCTATGTATTTATAGAATTCCTAGGTTTTAGATGTGAAAATAAAATTTTCACTTTTGAAAAAAAAAGTTAGATTTAGGGAAACTAAAATATGAACAATGAAAATAGGTAAGGATAAATTTTCCTTGGCAAAAGAAATTATTATTTATTAAGGAAAATCAGGGTACAGAGACAATTTCCTTATATAAAAAAACATAGGGAAAAACATTTCCTGAGATGGCATGTTTGTGATTTCAAAAACATAGTAGAATGGAAAATTCATAAGGAAAAATTATTAACTCAAAAATATCACCCTTTTTTGAAACCACAAAAATCCTTTATTTAAAGAATATAAGGACTTTGAAATTATTATCAACATGGAAATAAAGCTTATATCCCTTAACATATGGGTCATAATAAATACAACTAACTCCTTCGTAGGCTTTGAAATCCCTAAGTATCATATTCTTGATTTCCAAAATGAGATTTTTTAATTTCTTACATACTCAAATATTAATGATAAATACTCCCCCTGAGATTAACTTCCCCATATATAGGAAAATTTCTTCTTTACTTGGTATTCATTTTTGTCATTACTTTCTCCACTTTTGTGATTTTCAAAAAGGAATAAAAGGAATGGAAATGAAAATATGATACCATAAATATTAGTACTAAACAACCAAAAATATGAAGTGCAATAGAAATTTCATTAAGATTTAATGAATTTGTATGACAGGGAAATACAAAACAATATCAAATTGTAAAGAAATTATCCCTCTTTATCTTTTGGCATCACCTTCTTTACAATAGTCTGGATCTTCTTAAGTTAATTGGGATAATCTTCTATTCAATTCAGTAGCTGATCTTGATCTTCACTTTTATTTTGTAATGCATTAATTTTTTATTCCTGAGCATTATGCATATTAGTCTGATCCTTCAAGGTTTCTTCTTATTTTTCAAGTTTTTCCTCGTGTTCAATTCTAATATCTCTTTCCCTCTTCCAACTCTGAGAAACTGAATACAATTTCCCATTCAGATCTTTCCCTTATTTCTTTGGAGTAGTGTCTTCAAGAGAAATATTTTTTTCAAAAGACTTGGTGAGATCTTTGAACATAGCATCTTCGGTTTCAAAAGCATCCTGGACATTATATTGAAACTCATCAAAAATTATCATCTCTTCAACAGTTTTTTGACCATCTCGTCATCTTCTTGCATGATATTTAATGGGATTCATAATTAATGAATAAATTTTTGAACTCAACCTCAACATTAAAACAATTATCCATCACCATGGATAATGAATCCGTTTTTGGATTTAAGGAATGCTGAAGCATTTAGCATCTATAATCTATGCTTGAAAGTAATGAAATAGTACATACCAGCTTATTAAAAGACCGAACAACAATGTCATGGCCAAGAGAAGATTATTCTGAATTTGAATGCTTTGTTGATAAGGATTTCTTTTCAATCACATTAGATTTCCTCTTTGAGGAAGCACCAACATCTTTCTTACAGACCAATTACTTGGTAGGAGTGTCAATCATCACCTACATTTCTGTATCCATTCATGAAATGATTACTTCTTGTTTAGTTGATGCATGGTCACTCTCTGATTTCTGAAAAGACTTATCGTCATCATCTTCTTTCTCCTCACATCCTCCATCAACACCCTCTGTCTATAAGATATAATTATTGCTACTTTCATATTCAGACAATTTATTTATTTCTTCATCACCCTTCACATCTTTTCTTGGGGAAGAATGTTTTTAAGACTATGATTCATAATTTCTGATTGATTACTTCTTATAAGGACTCTACTTATCATGAAAATCATTTAATTTCATCATCATATCTTTGGTATCACCACTCCTTTCTTCTTGTACTTCCACTTCTTCTTCTTGCACTATTTATTCTTCTTGATCTCGCTCTGGAATCACCAACTTTTTTCTCGGATTCTCTAGAATTGATTATACTAAAAATTATTCTAGTACTGTAATTTTCACAGAATCTTTCTCAGCATCCTTATGAAAATATTTGACTTTATCATCCTAATACATATTTTTTTCTTCTTCTCTTTTTGATGCTAATCAATCTCTTCAACATCCTTTTATTTCAAGTATTTTTTTCCAGCAGGGTCTTATCCAAACATAGGCTCTCTTCCTTTTTTGTTTTTTTATCCTCTCTCCATTTTTCAACTACCTCATCAATATAAAAAAATTCTTCTTTGAATTTAGTGGTACATATTGAATTTCCTTGGCAATAGAAACTTTTGTTATCTCTTAAATTTCTTTCATGTTCCTCTTCCATGCACCTTTCATAGAGGTTTCAGCTAAAACAGGTTTCTTTGATAATGTTGAAACTTCTCTATTTGATAAATCATTAAACTCTCTTGATTCACTAGAAAATAAAACTTTCATTCTCTTTAGAGTTTCATTTCGTAGAAACATTACCCTGAAATATTTTGACTTCAATTTGTAGGAAATTTTCAATGAATCAAAATAAGAAACAATGATCTTTAATAAAATTGTCGAATACATGATAATTTGAGTCTTCAGATTTCAATTCATGATATTCTCAATTGTAAGAAAAATATACATAAGTATATTCAGCTTCAAGATGTTCCCTATGAAATCCAAAACATATATATCACTATTCTTTAGCGTATCTTTATCTAGTTTCCTCGGGATGATAATTCCTTGAACTCAAATTTTTAGAATCTGGATATTGGATGAAAGATGAAGAATCTAGAGAGTCTTGACTCCAAACAAACCAAGGAACTCCATGGCCTTCACATTATCGAATCTTCCTTCAAAATCAGGTAACTTATGCAAACAAAATTCAGCTTCTCATTCATAAGGTATTCCAATCAGAATATCTTCCATAAAATAAGAAAGAGATTAATTCATACCATAACTATAGAAAGAAGATTTCTCTTTTCCTCCTTGATTGGAAAAAGATACGGATTTAAAGAACTCTACAAGAAACTCTAGAATCACATGATCCTCTACCTTGGATTTAGATACTGATATACTCTCCCAGCTATTTAATGTGATGTTCTTTGAGATGATTGATTCATACTTATTAAAGAAGTTCGGGTCTACAATCCTTTCACGATAAATCATCCATTTAGAGATTTCTTTTACAGTTCATATTTCTTTTTGATGAGAGGTTTCATTATATATTTGGAACTATGGAAGACTTGAGAAATATCGAATACTCTTAAGTAGAAAGGGTAGATCTTCTGCACGCAAGATCATGGGATTCGATGTGGGACAACCATCGGGGGGTCCATTATATAAGAAATTGAAGTGACAATACAACATTCATGATGGATCCAACAGTTGATAATTTCTTGAGAAGATATGACAGTTGAGATGAGAGCCAAAAAAAATTTGGATAGATTCTTATCTTTTGAGGTTTTTACGAAAAACATTTGGATTTATGGAAAAGTGAATCTGAAAAAAAAAATTGAAAAAATATGAGAATTCCACAAGTAAAAGATGATTACAAAAATTTTGGAAAGGAAACATACGTTTCATATTTCTATGAATATTATTAGTAATAAGGAAAATTCTTCTTGAATAACTTTGGATTCCGAAATATGGATTTTGAAAATTTTTATATTACGAAAAAAATTAGATTAAAAAGTATTTAACTATTAAAATTTTATCTAAGGAAATTTTGACTATGAAAATTTTACTACAAAAATTTTATTTTATAATAAAACATACTCCCCCAATGGAAAATTGTTTTTTACTATAAAGAGACAAGTTTCAACAAGGAGTTAATAAAGAATATAAACTTATAGTTATCATGCCTAGATTCTTTTGAATGTATTCAAATCTATCGGATAGTAAACATTTTGTGAAAATATCAGCAAGATGATCTTGCATTCCGATAAATTGAAGAAGGATATATCCTTTTTTTTGTATGATCCCTAAGAAAGTGATGCCTCATATTTATGTGTTTTTCATGAGAGTGATCTGCAGGGTTTTTTCATAAAGAAATGGAACTAGTATTATCAAAAAAATTGTGTATTGGTAAAACTCATACCATAGTCTGTGAGTGTGTGTTGCATCCACAATACATGAGCACAACATCTTCCAGCTGCTACAAATGCAGCTTCAGCAGTGGAAAGTTCTATTGAGTGTTTCTTTTAACATGACCAAGACACTAATGAATCTATTAAGAAATGAAAAGTTCTAGATGTACCTTTTTATTAAGTCTACATCCCCCAAAGTCATCATCCAAAAATATTTTTATAACAAAAAAATTTACATAGGTATAAATGAGTCCTAAATCCATGGTTCCCTTTAAGTAGTGGAAATTCCATTTCACTGTCATTAAATGAGATTTCATAAGATTTTTTTGATATCTTGCACATATTAATACTGATAACATTAGGTCTGGAAGAAAAACTGTCACGTAAAGTAGACTTCCTATCATACCTTGAAAGGATGTTTGATCTACTGGTTTCCCAGCTTCCCCAGGATCAAGTGAATTTGAGGTATCAATTGGAGTACATATACTCTTATTGTTATTGTAACCATAATTTTTAAGAAGATCTTAAATATAATTATGTTGGTATATATAGATTCCTTCTGGTTTTTGAGGAATTTGAAAACCAGGGAAAATATTAACTCACCCTTCATAATCATTTAAAACTCATATTTCATTAGTTCCGCAAAGGAATCAGATAATGATTTATAATTTGAAGAAAATATAATGTCATCAACATAAATTTGAACATTCAAAAAAAATTTCTTATCATTCATTATAAAAAGGGTTGGATCATCATTTTCATTAACATAATTATTTTGAAGCAATAATCTTGTATTTCTATCATACCAGGCTCTAGGAGCTTGTTTAAGTCCATACCGAGCTGTAGTATGTTTGAAAACATGTTCCTGATGTTTTTTATCCTCAAAATCATGTGGTTGTTCAACAAAAAAATTATCTTGAACATAACTATTTAGGAAATAACATATAATATCCATTTGAAAAAGTTTTAAATTGAATAATACTGCAAAGTAAAGTAGGATACAAATAGATTCAAGTCTAGCTACTGGTGCATAGGTTTCTTCATTGACTATTACATCTTGTTGATTATAGACTTTAGAAATCAATCTAGTTTTATTTCATTCTATGAATCCATTTTTTCACATTTATTTCTGAAAATCCATCTTACTCTAATAATAGAAGTTTCCTTTAGTCTTTCAACCAAGGTCCAGACATTATTCCTTTTGAATTCATTTAGCTCATCCTGCATATCATTTATCCAATTTTCATCACCCAAAGCATCATTAGTGCTTTTTTCTAAAATTAAGAAAAGGAAATCTAGATGTTCTTTTTCATTAATTAAGGAACTTCTAGTCATTACAAGTTGATTTACATCACCAATGACACTATCACTGGGATTATTCTTTAGAAACAACTTATTTGGGTTCTGTAAAACATGTTCGTCAACATAGGTTAGGAAATATTTTGGGGTATATGCTTCAGAAATATTTTCATAGACATTTTCTTTATCAGAAAGAACTTCTATCATTGGTTAATAATCATTTTTTGAAAACACATATTAATATATTGGGTGAGGTTTTCTAAATACAAAAGGATATGCTTAATGAAAATTGACATGTATTGTTTCTTCCATAGTATAAGGGTTTTTATTGAAAACACTATTGGCCTTAGAGGTTGTGGAGTACCCTAAGAAAAATCCTTCATCAAATATTGGTGTGAATTTATTAAAATTATCTTTAGTATTAAAGATTAATAATTTGCATCGCAATAAAATGAAGTAAGGAAATATAGGTTTTCTACCATTCCACAAAACATAAGGAGTTTTTTTAAAAAATTTCTAATCAAAAAATAATTTATAGTATAACAACAAGTACATAAATCATTATCCCAAAAAATTTTGGCTACAGAATATTAACTCAACATGGTTCATGTTATCTCTTGAGTAATTATGTTTCTTCTTTCTACAACACCATTTTTTTAGGAGCTCTTGGTGCTGAGAAGTAATGAGTAATGCATTTTTTAGTACAAAAAGATTCAAAATAAGAATTTTGAAATTATCCTCTATGATAATTATGAATAGTATACAATGGAAGAATTTTATCATTTTTAACTTGGGCTCTAAAACATTTTATCAAAGAAAAAGAATAATATTTCATTACTAGAAAATTGACCAACCTAAATCTATTGTAATCATCAACTAAAAAAATATGTAATATTTTCCTCCAATGCTTCCTGTTTGTGTTGTACCAAAAAGATCCATATGAACTAACAATACAACAACAGTAGTTTAGACTTCACGGATTGATTTAAAACAAGGTTTATGTTTCTTTCTATATTGACAGGGATCACAAACATTTGAAGAATTAAATATAAGATCTAGTATATCATTAACTAGTCTTTTCATAGAGATATTACATATGTTCCTAATGTTACAATGTCTAAACCTTCAATTCCATAATAATGATTGATATTCCAATGCAATGGGACAAGGTATATCTTTTCTCCTAAGGTCTTCTATGTTTAGTGTGTATACATTATTTTTCCTGTTTGCTGAAACAATAGACTCTTCCTTTGAATTTTGTACTAAACACATACCATTCCTAAAATTCACAAGGTAACCTTCATCACATAATTTACTTATGCTAATATGGGTGAGACTAAGACCCTTAACAAATAAAACATTTAAAATTGATTTTTTTTTCTAGGAAGAAAAATGTTACCTATACCAATAATTTCTTCCTGAGCATTATCTCATAAAGTTGCATTTCCTCCTTTCATCTTGATAATATTTTAAAAATAGTTTTTGTTACCAGTCATGTGTCGGGAACATATACTATCCATGTACCATCTATTTTTATTGGTATTATCTTTACATTCATGAAAATAGGAGTTTTAGACTTTGGGAACCTAAACATTCTTGGATCCGAAAACATCAGAAAGAAACATTTCAGGAATCCACATTTTAATTGAAAAATATGATTTATAAAAACATAAATACTGAGATTTGATTATGGAAAAACTTTTTTCCCAGTGTCTACCTCACTGATATTTAGTGTAGAATACAGCACTTTGAGGTAAAAAATAATTGTTACTAAAAATCCATTATGAATGAGTATAACCAAAACCAGAATTATTTAATCGAGGTCGAATTTGGGAATACATCTAATCCAAATTTTATTTACCTAAGGTTATGTTTGACAAACACTTCCTCAAGGAAAAAATTTACGACATCAGTTAATAACTATGTTTTTATCCTCAATAAAATTAGTGTTAGCACTAGAGTTAGACTTTAAAAAAATTTCCTAGAAATTACTTTTTCTATATCCTTAGAAAGTTTATCCTTTTCAGAATTAACTTCATCAAGGTTTTTTTGAAATACATTCAATATCATAAATTTTCTTCTCAAGTTACATAGAAATATCAGGTATTTCCGTAGTAAGAATAATTATTCTTGAAATTTCAATATCATGATTTTTCGTGACTTTTGAATTTTAATTCTTAAGAAGAATAGAATACATAGAAACTTTTTTATATGTAGGTAAATTATTATCTTCATCAGAAGAAGATTATTCATCCGAGGATTCATTATATTTACAATCATATAATTAGCGTTCATGGATACATTGGTGATGGATTCATCATTTTGTAACTTATCTGTTAGACAATGATTTTCAATAGGTTGAATTCCAAATAGACTAAAATTATTTTTCCTAAAAGATTAATACTCTAAGGATCCTTTAGAAGACTCACCACCACTAGCACTACATGTGTCATTGGATTTCAAAACAATCTTAGATTTAGCCTTGTAGTACTTCTTTCTTTTCCACTCTGATTGATTTTCATTTCCATATTTTCTCTTAAGAATAGGACAATCTAGCCTTATATGCCATGACCTTTTTCATTCATAGAAAGTGAAATCTGAGCCTTTGTTTTCCTTTATTTCTTTCTTCTTGTATATAGATTAAATTTTATTTTTCCCAACAATCTTGTTCATAATTAAGGAAAGATTGGCTAATTCATTTTTGTAATATTCACTTCCACTAGATTCAAATTGAATAATAGTCCTCTTAGATTTGGACCATGTTACTCTCTCAGTAGTCTTGGATTCCATATGTTTTGAAGTACTTGTAAAAGCAACACTTCCATTTCCATTATTCTTCCGATTTAGATTAGCATCTCTTTTCATTCTTGTCTATGTTGAAAAAGAGTTCCAAAAATCTCATCAATAGTAATATGTGATACATTCTTATTCTCATAAATAGATGTTGACATAGATTCCCACTCATTAGGCATGATATCTATAATATTTTCCATAGGTGCCTCATCATCTAATCCTTTTTCACCCATGGAATATGAACTATTAAAAATAGTCCAAAACCAATGTTGTACCATGCACACTAGTTCTTAAAAAGGAAAGTAGAAAGCATGACATTCTTCTCTGAGCATAGCTCTTATAATTTTGATAAATTTGGATGTTCCAAAATGAGTAACCTCAAATTTCTTCCAAATACAATTTTCTGCTTCACAACATGAAATATGACTATATATATTCCAGGTCATTGAACACGACAATGTAAAGTGTACCTTGTAGTTTAGTTGATATTCTAACTTTTCATGATTAGTAAAAGTTATGACTTCCTTATCAAGATTCTTGTAATCTATAGTAATCATTACAAATTTTTCCAATCCAGTGTTAATGACAAAAGTATTAATACAATCTCTGAAATATTCATAATCATTCCCATCAAATATAGGTGGTCTAGTATGATTAGTATTGTCAATAAAACCAACATTAATTCTTGGCATCTAAAAGAAAATGTATTTTCATAGAATATTGTTAGTAATAAAAGTTTGTAAACAAGGATAAAAATATTATGCAAGGAAAAATAGAAAAATGGAAACTTGATCAGGAAAACTTATATGTGATTATAAGTATTTCAGATACCTCCTATAATGCCAATTTTAGGATCGAAATATGATTTAGATGCTCAATATACAAGAGGGGGTGAATTTTATTCCTTAAAAAATTCCTTTGGAACTTTTAATGATGGTATAAAACTCTCTATTTTTTAACAAGGTTAAACAAGTTAAATTCACAAGACCTCTTTGTTATACAAATATGCTAGATTCCAAAAATATAGTTCCAGAAATGAAACATAAGAGATGTTTAAGAGGACCAAGATTCTATCTCATAGCATATAGAATCTTACTAATCAATGTATAAATGTATAATAAAGTATAAGATAGTTATACATTCATTAATAATCAAAATATAGTGGAAAACAAACTTGAATCAATACAGGTTACAAGTATGAAATATTTTTACCCAAAGTGTAGGGTATCCAACAACCATGGATAAAGGTTCCTTGATTTATAAATTCAAGAAATTATGTATTACCCACACCAGGGTAAGCCCTCGATAGGAATATCAGAGTCTGTCTTTCCAACCCTGCAAGCCCTCGAACTTCAAGGTATTCGGCACCTTTATCCCCATTATCAAGGATTTCCTTGAACTTTATGGTATTCGGAACCTATTTATTTTTATCCCTGGATGCCCTCGATTGTACATAGCCGAAATCAGAGTCATAAAAAGCTACATGAACAAGATATTCAGTATGCACAAGGCATGAGAGTCTCTGTCTCTCTAGAAATCACTTTTGAAGCATGTAATCTCTAGAGTTGTAAAACATTATCAAAATATAGTTCTATGATCATTCAAATGAGCTCTTATTTATATGAATTTTCCCAATGGTCGCCTCCCTCCTCCAACGGTCATATTTTTTCTTCAATTTTGGAGGGACCTGTACATGTGTAATTCAAACAACAGTTAGTTAGAAATAGAATGTACAACACCATTTTATAACTATAACAAGAGTAACTGAAAAATGGTTTCTATATCAAATCTATTTGATAGAGTCTATCAAAAAAAATGATTAGAGTAAACGTGAATGAACATTCGGAATCTATATTCAATGCTTTTTTGGATTCTGTTTTTCAAGGAATTCAGAATAATAATTCTATAGGCTTTGGTGCCTGAATTCAACGAAATTTAGAGTCTGAATTCAAAAGAATTCCAAACCTAAATTCTGCGGAATTTAGATCCGGAATTCTACTAAATTTAGAGTCTAACATATGAGGAATTCAGAGTCTGAATTTCAAATAATTCAGAGTCTGAATTTCATTGAATTTGGAACCTGAATTCTAAGGGATTGGGAGTCTGATTTTCAGAGAATTTGGATTATGAATTTCAAATAATTCGGATTTGGAATTTAAAGGAATTCAGAGTCAGACTTATAATCCTAAAACAGAATACTACATATCTACGTATTTATAAAATTCCAAGGTTTTAGATGCAAAATAAAACATTTTACTTAGGAATAAAAAGTGATAGATTTATAGGAACTAAAATATGAACAATAAAAACAGGTCAGGATAAATTTTACTTGAGGAAGAAAACATTTCCTTATTATGGTAAATCTCGGTAAGAATGATATTTCCTTATATATAAAATACATAGTGAAAATGAAATTTTCATTGATATTGAGTGATTGTGATTTTCAAAACATGGAGGAATGGAAAATAGATAAGGAAACCTTAATTACTCAACAATTATAAAAAAATATTCATATCATATTAACATATAATGTGTGATCACCAGATCTATTAATTAATTATAAAACATGGATGGTAAAAAGAATTGAAAATGAAGTTACAAAAAAATTTAAATTGGTGAATTAAAAATTTCATAAAAACACATTTTTTAGAATTAATTCGGATACTTTTGAATAGATTATTTAAAAATAAATGAACCTAAAAAATACATAACGTTCTAAAATAAAAGAGGAAGAAATATATTGAAAATTTTCACCTTAAAAGTATATATTAATGAGGTTTTAAAAAATACATAATAATTTTAAAAATGTTAGGAAAAAATAAAATTAAAAATTTTCCTTTTAAAATAACATTTAATAATGAAAACTTCAAATAGATTTCATTATTTCAAAATAGATACGTACATATACATTGATATCATTTAATATTAAAAATAAAACATAATAATGGAGTAATGAAAATGACACCCTATTTGAAAAAAATAAGTGTAAATACATTGAATACATTTAGGTTTAGAATGAATTTTTAATAATTGAAACATGAAAAATTAATAATGTTTTCAAATTTTTAATTAATGTTTATTAGAATAAATCCAATATTATAAAGAATAATTAAAAATAGTAATAGGATTAAAATATAAACTTTTTTAAACATAAAATTTAAAATATGATAAAAACATATTCTTTTTGAAATAATCATTTATAACGGAAATGTAAAAACATTTAACATTTTCATAAAGTGAAAAATAAAAAATACACAGAATTTAATTAATTTTAATAAGAAAAATAAATGATAAAATCTTGTAAAAAGGATTATTGGAAAAAAAATATTTTATACTTGGGAATGTAAAAATTGGTGGGAGGTAAAAACACGAATAGGGAATGAAATAAAGTAAAATAAATATAAATCATTCATAAAAATGAATATTAATTTAAACATAGGCGTGAAAAGGTAGAATTATTGGATTTGAAACATGATTTCTGATGAAAATTATGTAAATATACAACATAACATAATTATACAGTTGGATATATAAATCATTAAATTTAATACTTACATAGGATTGATTGTTATATAATGAATATTAGTGTCACAAAAAACCCCATAAAACCTTAGGATTAGTTAAATAAAAAATACATATTAGGTATGATAATTAATTGAACCATTAAAAATAGATAATATAATAATATCATGAAAACAAATAAAAATAAATTATTATTAAAATAACTGTACCGAAATAATGTTTTAATACATAATCACTTCTTAAGAGATAAAGCTTTTAAGCAACAAAACCCTTACCTATTTTGAAGAAAAATTGAATCAACCCCATTGAAAAATATTTCATAAAATTTTATATTAAATAACATAATTAATTAATAATTACTGATATTAAATATCAATTATATATCATATAAACCATAAAAAAGAAATTAGGATCATCATAAAAAATATGGATCAACGAGAGGATTTTGGGACATAAACCCCTTTTAATGATTCCCATAATAGTATATATCACACTTTAATAATTTAAAAAAATAGATAGAATTATATGATATATTGGGATTATATTAAAATATTACCCCTTTGTAATATTTTTTGTAATTCTATATCATGTGTATATTAATTAGTTATAGCATTTTAAAGTAATCAAGTGTTAATAACTTTAACTACTTTACCAAAGATTAATTGTTCTTTATATTTTGACCCATAGTTAGATACCATGTTCATTATTGATATATTATTTATGATACAAAATTATATATATCTTATATTTATTTAAAATGTTTTATTTCAATACAAGTGTTTTTTATATTATCTAAAAAAATTGATAATAACTTATTTCCATAACAATAGCAAATGAAAATTTTACTTTATTAATAATTAAAACAAATATTACATTAATTTTATAGAAATATTATAAAAATTATTGTAATTATAGATCATAATAATATTATTTGGTATATTTCCATATACATCTGTACATATATTTTAATTTATTTTTCATGTGTGTAGTTAAACTGGCCCTTATTGTAACACACCTTTACTCTAGTGGTTATGGTTAATGTAGTGTTTCATTTGATGTAATATTAATATAATATATTTATAATGAATTTTTTATTATGTTAAAATAAATTTATAGATTTATATATATATTATGAATATATAAATGAAAAAAAACAACTTTTCTTAGTAGATGTTGTAGTTTTATCATTTATGATGGCATGTGATCCAGTGATGGGGGATATTAATTTTAAATTAAATAATCATAATTATATAACATATATAAAAATAATTCATCATTTCTACCATTAATATCATCTATTAAATATTTAAATGACTAAAATAGACAATGATTTGTTGTGATGAGAGTTCAGGAAACATGCTAACAATGTTAATTCATATTTTTCTTTGATGATGAAAATTAATAACTAAGTGTTTTTAACATTAATAATTAAATATAATAGAGTAATTATGATTAATATTTTGTCATATTATTTATGTGATATCATATATGGATGTTAAATCTACAACTATAATATTAATAAGAAAATAATACTTATGTTAGAGTCTTAATTTTCAATAGAATTTCTATTGAAATTGATGTTTCTAGGATACCTATGAGTAACTAGGGGATTGTGAGTGTGGGTAATAGTTCTTGAAAGATTATACCTTATGATAATAAAGGATTTATTATATTTATAAGTGTATATTTTAATGGTTGTAAGTAATATACTTTTATAAGATGAGAAAATTGCTCTTTTGGAAACACTCGTCATTCTTAAATAATGACATAACACTATTCAAGGTCCAATGGATCAATGGTGAAAAAATTAGAGTGTGAGATAATATAATGCTTAAAATCATCTCAACTACTTATTTTTAAACATCATTTAACATGGTTTGGCCATTACCATCAAGTAAAAAACTATTTAACACATTTACATTTCTTCAGGATAATTATGTATCTATACTTTATAATTGATTTCTAAAAATGAAAAATAAATCTATCTTATTACCTTATTTGAAATATATGATTTTAATTTTTATAATAATTCTATGTTGTAAAATTTTTAATTATGAGTAAAATTAATTTCAAAATAATAACTCTTCATAACATAAAAATAGCTTTTAATAAAACTATGTTTTTCATATTTACATTTATATATAAGATAAAATTATCATTATTAATACTATTAATGTCATGAATCAATTTGTTATAAAATAAATAAAATATATCATTATTTATAGGATATCTAAATATGAATCTCACCTTTATATGTCTTCATCCATGGATAATACAGAAATCAATTTTAATTAATGTAACTTTATTAAGAAGTACTAACAATTATAGACCTGGTATTAGAAATCTCAAAACAAAAATTATTATGAAATAGAATATTCCATACAAATAGATTTTAATAAAAAATTTATAAATTTATATTATAGTTTTATAAATCAATAATATCACAAAACATATATTTTAGAAAAAAACAATATTTTCCAAAAATACATAAAAATTAATACTAATAAAATTGTCATTAGAGGAGTTAAAAAATAAATGTTATATTTTCAAATTTAGATTTAAAATTTTATAAGGTGAGTTTTTGAAAGAAATTACAATTTTATTAAAATGGATTTTATTATATCCATTATTAATATTTATATATATTAATTTACTATTTTCCGAAGGTATTGGATATTAATATACTATCATCATGGTGTACTTTATTGATTTATTAGTAATTTATTCATACTTACTAATATACTTTTATCTTGGGTGTAGCTTGTGATAAATGTTATATAACATATTTATTTCATATTTTATAAAATATGAGATCATCACATTCTCCACCCTTAAATAATATTCATCCTCGAATATTTTTAATCATTTACTAAAGTAAGAATAGAATAGATCCCTACTAAAAAATATATATCTTCGAATAAGATATTCAACTCATTACTCATATTAATAATAGGAAGCTATGGGTCCCTGTTATCTTCGTAGGTTTTCATAAGGACCTAACATTCATAACATCTTTTCCATTATCTTTATTCAAGTAAATTATAAATAAATTTATTTAAATATCAAAAATAATTACTGTATATGAATATAAAATTTCAATCGTGATATATCATAACCATTAAAATATTCATTTAGAACTATTGATCATCAATTTAACCTATTTCATACTTTGATAATCTTATAACTCTCTTAGTTCTACCAATGATACATTCAACTGTGTTCCCTTGTAATTATCATCCCAATTTTAAAATGTAAATAGGATATAAATCAATTATAGAGATTCATAAATGGAATGTGATAAAAAAGGAATATCATCCTAGATTATCAAACTGAGTGTGTAGTTACAGTACTTTTTGTTCATATGGTAGCAATAAATAAATCAAAATATTCCCTCTTTGGTGTTTTTAGCCGTAGGTAAAGCTATGTTAATGACTTAATGGAGTTGTAGTTTTTGTATAAAAATTCTATTCATGGATAAAAACACAATCTCTATTTTAAAAAAACATTGATATGTTATCATATTCATAAACTCATTCATTAGTCTTTACCCTATGGGTTTCCCTAAAAAATGTAAACTAACATCACAAAAAACTAAACTATTATCCAAAATAAATAAACCCCCCTTATTTACCATTAATTGTGTCTCATTATAAGCAGATAATAAATAATAAATTAATATATTGATTTAGACTATAAATCTCACAATAGTCATTAAATACATGGACTGAATGTTTTTGCGTATTGGATTTTAGTATATAAACAACATATTTTACTACATTTATAAGCACTTCTCCATAATATTATTCAATAAAACAGTTTCTCAACATATCTAATGGTATATTCACCATCATGACATGGGGATTAGAATCATTTAAATGGGGTGACATCAATATCTTTGTAAGGGAATGATATATCATAATGTCTCAAATCATAAACCTGATATATCATACGCAGAAGAAAAAAAATATCATTATAAAATATCATATCACTATGGATGATAATCAAAATACATTTTTGAGTAGTATAAGATCATAAAATGATCATTAAATAAACATAAAAGTTATGATGTTGTTAAAAATATAAATCAATAACAAAAATCATATGAGAATGGCCAAAATTTGTGGAATACTTTGAAAAAAGGTATAATCATGAAAACATGGTTAAATATAACAAAATTATTGAAATTTTTTCACAATATTAAACATAGAAAAATTATAGCATTATAATAAAAAACATCCCTCGATCATTTTTGAAAAAAACCAAATTTTCACCCATGTGAACAAACAAATTTCCCAAAAACATGATATAGAAAAAATAATTCCCATGCTTCATGTTGTGAAAAACATTCTCACACATCATTTTTTTAATAATTATATTTTCATTCTTTATCATCTATGACAATAAGTTGGAATCAAATTATATTGTAAAAAAACTAAATTCTCATCCTTTGTATAATGAAAAAACAAAATTACCATGCTTCTTATTATAAACAAACAAAATACCCATGCATTATATTGTGAGCACAATATTGAAAACTAAACATCATTTACATATGATGGGTAAATCCTTAACCATTGAATTGGAGGGTGATACAAGACCACATCCACAACTATATATACATGTGAGTTCCATATGAAAAGTCAATGAGTCATCATCTCATAAAAACATATATAATAGGAATGGGTTTTTTGAAAATTAAAAAAAACATATAACATGAACTTCATAAACTATAGAATATAAAATCCATATTTTCAAAAATTAATTAAATTATAATAAAATATAACGGGTTTTCCGAAAACATTTTCTTGAAATATAATTCATGGAGATTAAATATATGTGAAAATAAAAAAATCATGAAATCATTTAAAAACATCCATGTAAAAAATAATTTAACATTATAATTGAATGATATGTTTTCAGAAAAAATCATTTAAAAATAAAATATCCATAAAATGTGTAAGGATTTTAAACATGATAATATAAAATTCATTGAAAAAATTTACTTTTAAATTAATATTATATATTCAATGCATCAAAATGACCAATCAATTTAAATAAGGGGAATTAAAAATAAATTAAAACATTTTACTTCTAAAATAACCATTAACAATGTATACATGAATGATAAATAAGTTTTTCAACATATATAATAAAAATTACATTGAAACCCACTACGTTTACAAAGAATCAAAAATAATTGAATGTTGAAATGGAAATAAAGTATTCAAAAATGTAAGTGAAAATACATTATCAACATATAGATACAAAAATATTCTGTGTAATTGAAATGTGAAATATAGATATATATTGTTTTTTTAATTGTAGTAAATAATTTCAAAATTTTTAATTTTAAAAAAATTCTTTAATAGTTGAATCTTAAAAAATACACAATGGTTTCAAAAAGATATGTGGAAATATGTCCAATATTTAACTATTAAAAAGAATATTTAATTTTGATAACATGAATAAAGAAAAACATTATCTAATAGAAAAATTGAAATAATATAAAAAACTATTAGGTTAAATGGGAATCAATAATAATGTATACCGAAAAATATAGAAATTTTACCCAATGAAAATTTTGAGTGTATTATAAATAGATTAATTTTCAATATATGAAATATTAATTTGAAAAAGTAGAAAAAACATTTTTGAAAACCAATATCGATACAAAAGATAGAAAAATATTTTTTTAAATTGAATAAATATTGTAATAAATGATATTTTGAGAGAGAAATTTATTATTTTAAACATGGTAATGGACAAACTTTTTGGGATATAAAAACTTGAATATGGAATGAAAATTCATTAAAATAAATTGGAATTATTCTTAAAAATAATTAATTATGACCACATAATAGATTCATAAGGATAAAAAATTTGGTGTGAAAGGTTATTTAAAAATAATTATATGTATAAATACTAAATAAAATAATAATGGGGTTGAATATATCTATTATTAATGAAAGGTTTCAATGAAGTTTGATTATGACCCAAGGAAAATATCAAAGTCACAAAAACCCATTACGACATTTTTAACAATTAAATTAAGACACTATGAGATATTTAAAATAAAGTAGAACATTAGATATCCTGAAATATAATAGGATTATTTTTTATATGAATTAAAGAGAAGTTTTTCACCATTTAAAATGAATCATCGGGTACAACTTAATATTATATTAGGGGATACAAATTTATGACAAGAAAAAATTTGATTTTTAGAATAAATTCAAATAGAAACCCCTTGTAATAGGGAAATTATAATTGTACATAAAAAATAATTTCATGATAATTAATTATATGATTTATAAAATTGGAAGTATGTACACATTATAAATGAAATTTGGTTCACAAACATAAACATGTCTCAAAGATTGGAATTTTAGATGAAAAACACATACCTTGTTTCCTTTTTATGTTGTTAAAAATATAAAAACTATTAAAATAGAGATAGTAAAATTAAAAAAAACATTTTTGATCCATAATAATAAATGTTACACTTTTATAATTATTATTATAATTCAAAATTGTGAATATGGTAATTTTATATAATATATTATCACCACTAGTTGTTCAAAACAACATGAATTCAATGAATGTTTACAGTTTTATATCATTATACATATTTTGATACCTTGACCTCTATTGACTTAGAATTATTTCATTCTGTAAATTATAAATTCATTTTTTATAAAAAATTAATTCAACCCATATTTTTTTTACCTATGTTATGTGAACAATTACAAAGAATATTTTGGTAAAATTTGTAACCATAAATGTTACTTCAATAATATGTTTACTAGATAAAATAATATTTTCAAAAGTCTATAAATATCATGATATTTATAAAATATTATATTTTATTAATCTTTATGTTCCCATAGTCATCCATAATCATATTTCAATTCATTAGTCATGTAGGTTGTTAAACCAACCCAAACATATATTTGCTTTAACTCGGTTAGTGAGTACAATCAAGGAGGTGTTTCTTTTGTCGTAAAGTTTTAATAAATAATAATAATGGTATGTTTATATTTATTTTTTAAAAAGTTGATCACAATATTAATATTTCAACATAATTAAGGATAAATGATAATAAGAATGAATAATGTTTCATCATGGAGGTGGTAATCCACATGTAGACAGGAGCATCATTTCATATTATCATCAAGTGAGTATGGGTAAAGGTGTGTATAAAAATTAATATTAAGAATTATAATTATATGATAAATATTTTATTAATTAATCATTACTACCATTAAAAACCTCAATTAATTAATTTCATTTACAACCAAATAAATTATTACACATAGGTGATCATCAACCCAATACACTAACTATGTTCTTTTGTTTTTATCCTATATTAATGTAAATGAAAATATAAGTGCTATAAAATTCATATAAAAAATATCATTAAAATAATAATACTAAATTTATCATTTTATTAGGATGATATGATATTTAAAGGATTCTGATTAAGAGTAGATGCATGTCAATGAGATAATACTTATGTTGGAGATATGATTTTTTATTTGAGATTCTCTTTTTATTGAAGTCCATTGGATAACTATGATTTTCCAGTGGATTGTGATTGTAACCTAGGGATATAGTGAGAGTAAATTGGAACTGTTTTGTATGATAAATCTACTATTATGCTTATGTTTTAATGGATTTTATTGATAAAAGTTTATATGAGGGTAAAAGTTCACTTTTGGAAACACTCTTCATTTTTCAACATTTATAGTAAACTATTCAAGGTTAAATAGATCAAAAGTTGAACAATTATAGTTTAGTAAAATATAATTTTGACACTCATATCAAAATATTATTTGTGAACTTATTTATAGATGTCTTTTCAATTTATCTTAATTAAAACTCTATATCATTTCTTATTTTTATCATGGTGCCAATTTTTTCCCTAGTAAATAATATTGACAAAGAAAATTAAAATTTCCCTTATTAGATAATTCAAAATATATTATTTTTAATTTAATTAGAATTTCATCTTATATATTTTCTAAATGGTTTATATGATAATATTCAAATAAATACACTGAATCACATAGAAACAACTTTTCAAAAAGTGATTTTTTCCACCATTAAATTTGTATACAATATTAAATTATAATTAATAATAATTTTGATGGAAATAAATTATTTCGTAAATTAAATGAATATTATAATTCAATCACGAAATCTCAAAACTTAATATCACCATGATAATACATCTTTCAAATATAATACAAAAATATTTTTTTCTTAAGCATAAATGTTTATTTAGTACTAAAAATGTTTCACATTGTATTTATATACATTGAAAATATATTAAAATTCATATATTTATTCATTATGTATATATTTTATTATATAAATGGATTTTAAAAAATTTTGGAAATGGTTACATAGTGATGTAATCATAATAAACAAGTTATCAAATAAAAAATCAATTTATTCATTGGAACTTAAAAATAATTATTATTAAAATTTTCTTGAGGACAATTAAAAAAAAAATTTATTTTTAAAATTTTTTCAAATTATAAATTATAAAGTATCTTTTTGATATAAGGATCATATATATATAACAACTTTTTTATAACATATTAAATATACTCCCATTTAATTTTTTTTATTCATTTAATGTAAAATAAAGTAATTTTATACCATCATAGTGTTAATTATATATTTATTAATCGTTAATTCATAATATTTTTTTTATTTAAATATGTTTAATTTTGTGGAATATGTTATAGACCAATATATGTAATTTAATGGATCTAAAATCATGGGTTGTTTCAATAGTTCATTCCATTAGTTATTAGTGTATCATTATGGTGGAGATCAGTGGATTCATTTTCCATTGTGTAGAATGAAAAGACAAATATTGTATTTTTAATGGATTTTAAACCAATTATAGTATTTAAATAATATCATTATAGAGATAAATAAATTTTTAACATCCTTTACATTGTTATTAAATAATACTCATGTTTTTTTGTATAATTTTAAATATTTTTTTAATATCCATCATTTTTATAGGATGATGATATATTAACTCTATATGATTTGTATATAGTCAGAAACAAAGTTAAAAAGAGATAGTTTCCCCAAATATATTCTATAGTCCATATAGTTTTTTTATTTAATGTTTCTTCTTAATTTTTTTTAAAAAAGTGATATTATGTATAGTTATCATAGAGTATATATGTCCGAGAGTGACTGTAACACTTTATATGCTCTTGTTCATTTTATTTTTGACATTATTGTTTTTTATATGATTTATATTCATCTTCTATATTGATTGGGATTACATTTTCATAATAAATCATCATTTCTAGGAAATGACATAATTGTTTCCCCAAATCAGTGGATATTGTTAATTTTTTGTGGATTTCTATGACAATGGATCACTTTAAAACTGATATTAGGATAATTTTATCTTGAGAATTATTTAATAGAAAATATAAAATAGTTATGTATGATGTGGAATTTTTTTAATCATTGTAGGTTTTTAATTAATGAACTTTAAGATCAGAATATGTTCATTAGCACTTAATTTTTTCCAAAGAAGTATGATATCTCAATATTTAATTCTAGAAAAGTGACTACTACATAAGTGATTTTTCCTACTAATGTTCTTAAAACCCATGAGTGGCTTATTGTTGACCTTATGAGATAATAAAATTCAATAGGTCTCTTATGGGACTATTATCTATAAAATATGTCCAAAATATGACTCTATGTGAATGATAAAATCATTTTTTAGAATAATATTCAAGAAAATTGTATAAAATAACTTCATAATGCATTATTAAATTGAATTCATTACTCTGTAAATAATATTAATAAAATCGTGCATGATATTGCTAATATAGTTATCATAATTAATAATGAATAATATGATATCATATTATTAAAATCCTATTTTAATTATTAAACAATAAATTTTACAAATATTGAAGTTCTTTATGAAGTTAAATAAACCCTATTTTATAAAGAATAACACAAGTATGGCCCCATTAAAAACGATACTGATTGAAATGATCTGAAAGGAATAAATAAAAAATGGAATAAGAGTAGGGATTAAAAAAACTAAGGAATCTAAATGATAATAGTGGTGGATTAGTGATTTTTTTCATTGAAAAAATACTATTATTATCAAAATAAATTTTCCTTAATTTAAAATTTATATGGAAATGAATGACCAAGAATTGTTAGTGTAGATAAAAGTTAATAATATTGATTTCATGGAAGTGATTTTGATAATCAAATCTTATGAGTATTTACATGAGTCTAGATAAAAATTCTATATGTGCTCAAACTGATATTTTTAATATATGATTTATGTTATGAAAGGAGTCGTGATGTTTTCTTAGTAAATTATAAGAGTTTTTTTATTAAAAAATGAATTAAAAGGCAAACATTTTGTAAGCTATGTTAAGGTTGGAATGAAAGATAAAATGATGGATTGTATGGTTCTATATAAGAATCAACTAAAAATATTTATATATTCATAGGGGATCAAGAAAACTGGCTTCCCAAATAGGTAAAGATTATAATTAATTTAGATAGTGGTAATGAATAATAAATAATAATGAATATCCAACAGAGTAGTTTGATCATGATAATAAGTAATGCCACATTCACAATGGATTGGTATATGATTAAATAATATATAAACCTCATGTCATTTTAAATCCAACAAATATGTAAAAATTAATCCATTGTATGTAGACTCTATGTCATGGGAAAAATGAATCCCAAACCCAATTTATTTTAGAAATATTTCCATAGACATGTTACATTAAAACATCCCACACTATAAAAATAATAAAATAATCACAACAAATATAATATAGATCTATAATTTTTATGTGATTAAAAGAACTATTGAATACCCCTATGATATCTGAAAAACGAGAAGAAAAAATATTTCCATATAAAATAAAACCCAATGATTGTGACACATAAACACATACAATGTAAAGTTAAATTAATACATCAAAAATATCAGAAATAGGCCCAGGTACATGGGTATCCTGATAACTAATCCTGTCATGAAATAGCCTGAAGTGCATTCCTGATCCCCATGGGTTGGAAACTAGCACATTGAATTCAACAAAATAAGAGTGGAAACGATTTTTCTACAAAAATTGAGGAAGTGAATGAAATAAGAAAGTATGCATATATAATAAACTATACAAATATTAGTATAATATAAGTCAAATGGGTATAAAACAATTCCTTGTACAACATCAATGTGCCGAAAATAAGGAATGAAAATCCCCCATCTCCCATCAGAAACAACTCTCCAAATCCATGGGTTAGTAGCTATATCCATGTCCAAGCGGTGATTTACCCATTCTCAAACAAGGTGAGAGATAATCTATAAACTATCGATGGAACTTGTAGAGTGTGAGATAAAGTCCCAATAGGGTCTCACCATTGATTCAGTTATAGATGAAAAAATTTAATTAACCAACTAAAGTTCTTTCAATTTATAAATAAATACATTTTTCATTTCAAAATAATATTTAAAAAAATTCATGATTTACATTTCAAAATATATAATACATTTAAAATCAGGTAAAAACATTATAAAAGTGCTAATATAAACAATTTTTATATAAAATAGTTAATATGAATATGTGGGCATGTAATGGAGTTCATAAAATGGAATATATTCATTTGAAAAACAGAAAATCAAGGAACATGGTCATATGCATAAAAAATGTATGATTTTTAGAGGCTATAGGGACACCACAATCAACGGGCAGCAAAATATGTATATTCGCCCCTTTTAAATCATAACAAAGAGGAATCATCACCATCTCCTATAGGATGTGACATTCTTCATTTATATTATAAAATGTTGTAAATCATAAATTGCCATACACATAACTTTCAAACTACATATGACTTGAATGTTCTCTAGTACAAAATAATCATTGGAAATTTATTTTGAAACTATTTAAAATACAGTTCATCCCATTCTCTAATTCCAATATGCCAATTTTGATTCGAAACCCACAACTTCAGTTTTTAATAAAAAACATGCCTTTTTCAATGATAGAAATCAAATTTTCCTATCAATGCCATTTTATTCCATTTCTACCGAATTATTTTTGAAATAAATTTCATCAAATTAATTTACTCAATTTCCCATCAAACCAATTTTATTTTTTAAATTTATTAATTTATATTTCACTAATTTCTGTTGTTTTCTCAAACACAACCAAGTTAACTATAAATGGAATATTTTCCCAGTTTTATTAAAAAACTAAATTTACAAAATAAAATTCAACAGTTAAATAGTATTTGGTTTTTAAAAAAACAAAAATTAATTTCATTTAAATTTATATAAATCAAAAAATAAAAATTGAATAAAAAAATTATAGATAAATCAAATTTGGACATCAAAACAGAACCACTTATACTTCGTGGAAACACACCTCTCGCAACAGGAACCACCAACTAGAAAGAAGGCAATAAAGTTACTGGAAGTCAACCAAGAAACAAGATTCAAGAAACATCATGTTTAAATCCATCAATCCAAAGATGATCAATCAATCTTTATGGAGGAAGATAGAATGCGACGTAGAGATAAATATGATTTTTACCCATAAAGTCACACTATGACAGCAAAATTAATCCATCACTGATCGAAATTACTTATAAGGGTGTGAGGGATTCAAATCACCTGGTAATAACACTATGTTCAAGAGAAATGAAAATTAGAAATAGAAATAGAAAAAACATCCATGCTACCTATTAAAAACTGTTAGGGATTTACTTTATGTGTAATTGATAAATCCAAAATTATCCATAAAAATATTCATATTTTGATAAAATTATATTTATTATAACTAGGATTCACATTTTGTGTAACCACATTACATTGAATGTTAATATTCAGTATACTGGATTACACCAATGCTTTTATTCGATAATTCCAACAATTCTCTAACAACACCATTATAGGTTTCCTCCCAATTCATTCATAGCCCTACCAAAAAATGAAAATGTAAAATGAAAAATATTTTTAGAATTAATCTATCAAATGTGTAATGGTATGTTACACACTCCTTGCTATTAAAAAATTTTATCACTAGAAGTCATGTCATGAAGAGTCATTATTTAAAAGGTGACTCTAGTTCTATCACATTAGTGCCTCGTGCTCTCATGTATCATGAGAATCAGAATCATGATTCCATAGAACCTGAAACAATATTATCTCCCTCCCATGAAGAACCATTGTTTTAGAATAAACTATCTGGAAGGGTCGACCAGTCATGGATAAATCAAGAATAACCTCAAAATTACTACATCTCCAAACACGATATGGATCAGATAGATCCTTAGGAAATTTATATTCATGGAACACATTATGTATCAGCATCAATTTCATTAGAATTTCTAAATTGTAAGAGACATTTCCCACTTTTAGAACATCTTCAAATGGTCAAAAAAATTAGGAGAATGTTTCCCTTGACACCCAAGTCATCGATGACCCAACTGAGGTGAAACATTTAGGAATACCTGGTCACTAATTGATAATTCGAGTCATCTATGGTTGAAATCATCATATGAATTATATTGGTTTTGTTTCATCACCATTACCTAACAAATCAACTAAATCATGGATTTTGTCACTTAGACTAGGCTTGGTATAATAAATGGGCTTTCACCAATCTCCAACCAACGTAATAAAGATTTACAAGGCCATCCATACAATGCCTCAAAAGGATCCATTCTGATTGAGAACTGCTAACTTTAGTTATAAAAAAACTCAACCATCATCAAGTAATCATCCCAAGCTCCACCAAAGTCGACAACACAAGCATGAGGTTTATGTATAAGAATTTGTATTGTAATTTCCAATCGTCCATTCGATTATGGATGGAAGTTCATACTCAAAAGGAAATAAGATCACAATACCTCCTAATGGCCTCTCTATACATGGGAGGTTAATTAAGGATATATATGAGAAACTATAGAATATATAACTCTAGGTAGATGAAAAATATCTTTAATATAGATATTTCAAAAACCTTAACTTTGGTCATTTTACAAATGGGTATAAAGTATGTCGATTTAGTCTGCCTTCCAATCACTACCCATATAAAACCTTACTTTCTCTAGGTATGTAGAAACCAAACCAAAATGACTCAAGATATCCAATACAAAATCCTAGAATGGAATAGAAGTGGTTGAAGAAAACCTGATGGTTTTTGGTGCTCATCCAAGACATGTTGGCATGTATAAAAACAATAGAGAAATTCAGCATCACCCTATCTGATACCAAGCCACCAGAACTGCTGCAAAATTTCATAAAACTTCATCATATACCAGGGGTACACTATACACTTGGAACTATGGTAATCCCATATTAAATCATTCCTTACTGAAGTAAATACAACGAAAATATTTGAAAGCATAAAAATCCCTATTTGGAGAACGACCAATCAAGAACATTCTCCCAACCATTAATAGAGTCTCTAATTCTATGGAATTCATCATAATGTTTTTTTCTGCAAAAATCAATTCCAGAAGAGTAGATTTTAAATAGACACTATCCAAAGAAACCTCAGACCCAAATTATTGGAATCCAAAATGAAACTATGAAAATAAATCCCTCAGGTTCCACTCTTCTAATGATTCTATTAATATCAGGGATGGAAATTTCCTCATCATAGAATCTTCAATGAAATTCCCTTTCCCTAGGGTATATGCTATTTAAATATTAAAAAATTGTATGTATTCCACTCAATTCTTCAATTAGTGTAACACCCCAATCTTCCATGGTATGTTTCCCTTTGAATAACACAATACCTTGTATTGTACGCATCTTCGAGTACAAACACACCACAAACAATCAAACTATCCAATATGAATAGTGATACCCACTTTTTGAAATTTTATAAATTTTGTCTTTCAAAATGGACTTCATTTTTGGATTCGGAATATCAAAATTATATTAGGGTGAATTTTAGTTATTTTTTAGAAAACATTCGATTTTTGATGAATACTGAAAACACAAAGTTATTGTTTGAAACTGACATTTTATTTAAATAATTATTTATTTTTATTTAAATTTATTTTAGTTCAAAATAGATACAGAATACATATATATGTTCAATTTAATTTATTGGAGTTATTTTATAATAACATTAGATATATAAAACTTTTATTGAACTTTTTACCGTCTTTTACCCACCTCCTTGGAGAAATTGAAAATTTACATAAAACATAATTTTAAAGCTTTTGTGAGTTGAATTTCAAAAATACAAGAGATTTTGTTGATATCAATAAGTAAAATGTTGTTCAATAAGATGAAAAATATTTTTTGGTTAATAGTAACTTTTTACTTTTATTTACCATGGTTAAAAGTAAATAGGGTAATTAAGGGTAAAATGATATTATTATTACCCTAACACATGTCTTAATTCTATTGGATAAGTATAATTCGGCCAAAAAAGACCTTAGGAATAAAATATGAACATCTTTCATCACATGGAATAGATTAGGACATTTCTAATTATTTAATTCAAAGAAGAGTTAAAAGAGTTAAAATCAAAGTTTAATAACTAAAACATATTTAATATAGGGTTACACAAAGGATAAATTATACAATAAATATTCATTAGAAAGATAAAAAGAGGTCCTACATAATGTAATTTTATTTATATTTTTAAGACATTTAATAATTTAATCTATTTATGACACAATGATGTTTCAGTAATTACCTAATTAATAAAAAAATTTAATAATTGACATTATAAATATCCAAATAAATGTAATTTGAGACTTTTTATGAATTAAACTACTTTTATAGGTTAATATGAAATAATAGGCTTGGTTAGATGATTTTTTTGAAGTAATAATTCTGTTATTAATTATGTAAAAACAAAATACCAAATAGTTTCAAAATTGACAGAAAAGAGTTTTTAAAACAAATATTATATTATTAATTGATATTCTATTCCTAAAAATATATGGATCAGCCAATATACTTATATAATGACATTATTATAATTAATTAACCACTTGGGTTATCTTGGAAGTATATTTTATGTTTATTAACCATATAATATAAAAATAGAAAGAGAAATGGTAAATTTCAAACAATTTAACTAAGAGTTAAATCTAAATGATATGGTTAATATAATGACCCAAACCTGTCTAAAACATATTGGATGAGTGGTTTTCGTACAATACCTACCTTATCCTTTAAATAATCAATTTTGGATCCATTATAAACAGAAAATTATTTTATTATAAAATAATATTTCAATCTTTTCATAAGGTTCCCCCACCCCTCTTGTAATAGGGAACTCCCTTTATCTCTTATTCAAACCTTCAAATCCATTTACCTCAGACAAAACCTGCACAAATACCCTATCAACTGTCCTCCCTTCATCATAGTGGGATTCCATTAGTCATAATACAACCCTATGGATCCCTTTTGATCAAATCAAAAGGAAGAACCTGAAGAATAGGTAAATATTTCATCAACTCTTTCAAGTTTCTTTCTTCTTCCACTTCCTCTTTCTTTATTGTTTCAATTTTAAAGTAATAACTTATATAACTTCTATATAATATGATTTTATTATAAATATGTTACAACTAAATTCATTATTCTATCTATCCTTTGAATTACATGTCATCATACGTGTGTACATACGGCTTACCGTCTCCACATCGTGGTGTAACTATTATTCAATACATTATTATTTGGATGTGTAGAATAATGAGGTGTAATTTATATAAATAATAAATATAACATTATAATGATTCTGTATATATTATATAACATCCAATTATATATTATTTTAATATCAAAAGAATGATATTGTTGCTCGTGCATACGTACGGATTACCATCTCCACGAACACGATGAGATTAATTCTCCATCGTATCCATTCAAGACTAATTTTCATTTTATGATTAAAAATAATGTTTAAAGACATAATATCATTCTAAATATGAATAAGTTACATCATATCCATAACAAAAATTACTTATGCAACAAAGAATATAATGGAAAATGAATCAGTTAACACCCGAAATGACGATAATACTAAAATATTATTAACAAAGAAATATTAAAAGATGATATGTGATATCATATTAATTTATATGATTCTTGTAATATTTAATAACAATTATTTCGCCATTATACAGGAGGTTAACCTACCCTCAACCAAGGAAAAGTACAAGTTAAGTGTTAATTTCACAATCTCTTCTTTATCCGAGGTTGTTTATATGTAATTATATACTGAGACATCTTTATCATCCACATCCATGTTTCGAAAAAATGTATTTCAAAACATTATTAATATTTACTAGACTATTGTTTAAATTCATTTATACCATTGTTTGACTTTTATAAGGTGTTTATAAAAGAATAATTTTGTTGTTTTCCAAACAAGGTCCTTTATAAACTTTTTGACAAAATTACGGTAATAATGACTTTTTTTAACTTATACGGCAGGTGCAGCTATTTTCTGGTGTTATAACATCGTCGAAGATTCCCCTACAATCTTATAATAATATTTTCACAATAAATGTTTTATTTATAAATTATTTGACACATAAATGATTTCAAAATAGAAAGATATATTTCTCTAAAAAAGGTTTTTATTTCAACTATGTCAATATCCTTTGATATATTTTAAGCTTATTTGAAGTTGATTTATTTTGATACAAAACTTCCATATTGTATTGAAGGTTTTTTGATATTTTTAACTATGTATGTGTTTTTTTTATACCATTCATTGTTTATTTATAATGTATTGACATTTTGTATGATAGTTTTAATACAAATGTTTATGGGATGTTTAAACCTTTTCTTTTGAGGAATGAATTGGACATATAAAGTGATGGGTGGATCACACTATAGCTCCTCGATGCATCGATATGTATTATGAGAAAAACTATTTTCTTTTCACAAGGCCTTGACAAAATATTATTTTTAATCTTGGCATAAGGCCTTGACTATGTGGTTATGAAAGTCTAGAATTATGCATTCCATCATTATGAATGAGGCTATTGATATTTAATGTGATTATTCGACTAGTAGAATATCCATGTGAGTAAGTAAATGGAATTATTTTGATTTATATTTTTTATTTTATGAGGACGTTTATTTTGAAAAGGATTTTGTTTTAGTCTTATACATTTCTTTAAATGAATATAATTATTTATGAAAGCTTTAGCTATATTGTTATCCTTACTGAGCATCTGAGCTCACCCCTTTTTATGTTTTATTTATCCCAGGATGCGAATAATTATATTATGACTGACCTGTATGGATAGTCTATGGGATCTCAGTATTGTCTATGAAAAAAATGTTGTTGTAGTTTTCCTTTTTATGATGTAATTTAAACCTTATAAATGTATCTAGTACATCCAAAGCTACTAAACAAATCCATCATTCAAGACTTGATCTTTTGTGATCATGTTAATAATACGTAATAATGCACCTACTTTGGGTTTCTATGTTTGGGGAATTACATTTGGTATCAGAGGAAGTTTAGTATAAACTTTTGAAACTAGATTTAGATAAACTCTGATTAGAGAAGATATCCCTAAGATAGAATTTGAGGATTAGTATAGAAAAACTTCCTAGAATTTTGGTATTGTAGAGATTTTTTTAGTTTTACAAGAAATAAATCCATGTCGAGATATGAGAAGGTAGAGGCGACTCTAGAATAGATGTAACTAGGGGTAAAACTTTAAAGCATCACTTTGAGCTAGACTTGAAAGAGAACTGGTGGACGACGGTGGTCATTCATGCACTCTTGGTTAAGACACTCCCAGGGGATGTGCTTTGGATAATTATCATTTTCCATAAAAACCATTAAGAAGGGTTTATGAGTACATACTTCTTAAAAGAAAACATTTTTATGGTTACGGATTATATCAATATACTTTTCTGTTTATGTTAAGTGTTTTATACGTTTGGAATTATATATTTGGATTCATAAACTAATCTAGTTTATGCCATTTTTTTGAAATGTAGCCTAGTGGAAGTAATGGAAAACATATTAATGCATGCACTCCATGTAGGGATTGACCTCCTACTCAAGACAATTATAGTGAAGCAGGTGATGAAACTTGTGCTGATCAGCTAATCACCATACTGGGACAACTCACTCAAGTTATGAATAATAACCTTACCCATATGGAGGACCCTGATCCACAGCATGGAAGATCAATGTTATATCTCATCATGAAGAAACAACCACAAAAATTCAATGGGAGTATAAATACATTAGTTTCTGAACAATGGATAAATTCTTTCGAGAAAATATTCCATTCCTTGGGGAGTAGTAAAAGGGAATAAGTTGTCATGGTAATTTACCGCCTCACTAGAGATGCTGATTAATGGTGGTCATGGATTAAAAACACTAAGGAAGATGATCAAGTATAAAATATTTAATATATGGAGCTTAAAGAGATTTTCATAGAAAAATACTTTCCTCATGACCATCGATCAGATATCGAAAGGAAATTTTTGAGTATGAGGAAAAAAGGAGTATGAGAATGTCGCAAAGTATGAGGGTAACATTACAAGGTTAGAGAGTCATGATGTTGATTATATACATTTCCCAAAAAGTAAGATTGATCATTTCATTGATGGGATAAAACTATTCCTCCATCGAGCATTAGTCTCATAATCTATCTCATCGTATGAAGATATTGTTTTATGTGCTATCAAGACAGAAAAATAATTCTATAAGTATTATGACATTAAAGTAAGGAAAGTGATGATTAGATATGCTGAACACTCTGAAAATGTAAATAAGGTGAAAAAGGAAAAATTTGAATATCCATATTGTAGTAAATGTGGGAAAAAACACTTCGGTACTTTTCTGGAGGGAATGGGAGTTAGTTACAAGTGTGGAAAAAAAGGCCACCAAGATCATGATTGCAATGGAAAAAAGAGGCTGTCGATGTTGAATGATACAATTGTAGAAAAAGGGGGAATTATATAAAATAATTACTTAAGAATCAGAGGAACTTACCTCAGAAAAGGCCAAGGGATCAAGGCCAAGATTATGATATCACTACTACTGAGGTTGAAGCTCTGAAATCTGTGGTGGCAAGTGATTTAATGGTTTCCTCTAGTTTATCAAATGATTTATTTGATTCTGGATCATCGTATTGTTTTATATCTTCCCAGTTTTCTAAGAAAATTAGATATTTCCAATTTGATTTAACAAGGGAGTTACCATTCAAAACTCTTAAGGGAAGTATCATCTTAATAATGTTTTGTAAATCAGTAGCCATTAGGTTATAAAAATTCTCTTTATCTTTTAATCTCATCATCATACCAATAATTTAATTTGATATAATCCTTGGAATGTATTGGATTTGTGACCATGATGTGAAAATTTATTGTATGAAGAAGGAGGTTACTATTGTTTATGACAATGATAAAGAACACCTTATCATTAGAGAAGAATCATCACCACTTGATTCTAATCTATATCCACCCCCAGTAGCTCAACTAAATTTAATTATTTGGGAGGAAGAGAATGAAATAATTACGTGTGAGGAAAGAAATGTACAAATAGGGGGTGTAACTATTGTTAAAGAATATATTGATGAGTTTCCAGAAGATTTACCAGGAAACCCTCCAAAATGAGAAATTTAGTTTTCCATTGATTTAATTTTTTGGTCGAGGCCCATATCAAAGACCCCTTATTAAATGGACAGTATGGAATTAGTGGAACTAAAGAATCAACTAGTGGAATTGAGTAATAAGGGATTTATTCTCCCTAGTGTTTCTCCATGGGGATCCCCTGTCCTTTTAGTTAATAATAAATATGGATCTATGAGTTTTTTCATTGACTAAAGGGATATCAATGATTTAACAATAATGAACAAGTATCCCCTACCTTGCATTGATGATTTATTCGACCAACTTCATGGAGATAAATACTTTTCAGAGATTGAATTTGGATATGGATATCATCAGTTCTATGTGAAGAAGGAAGACATTCCGAAGACAGCATTTCGAACCAGGTATGGGCATTACGAGTTTAGAATAATGCCTTTTGGGATGACTAATGCACCCTCTGTCTTCATGGATCTAATGAATAGATTTTTCAAGGAATATCATGATGACTTTGTAGTGGTATTTATTGATGATATCTAGGAATACTCAAAAACCTACGAAGATCCTGAAAATCACATGGGCATTATCCTAAATACTCATAGAAGAGATGAATTATAGGGGAAGTTTAGCAAGTGTGAATTCGAGAATCATGAGATTTATTTTCTTGTCCATATCATCTCAAAGGATGGAATCTCTGTTTATCCTTATAAGAAAATAGCAATCCAAGAACGTCCAGCACTAACAAGTATAACTGAGGTATGCAGTTTTATAGGTTTAGCAGGTTATTAGCGGTGTTTCGTCCAGAATTTTGCCTGATTGGATAACCCATTAACCAAGATCGCACATAAAGGGGTTAAATTTTTTTGGAAAAAAGAGTGTGGATAATGTTTTTAAGAATTGAAGAGAAGATTCGGCAATGCTCTTATCTTGACTCTACTATCAGGGAATGATGGGGTTGTTATTTATAGTTATGCTTCCAAGAAAGGACTTGGTTGTGTCCTTTTGTAGAATGGAAGGGTAATTGCCTATGCATAATGACAGCTAAAAATTCATGAGAAAAACTATCCAACTCATGATCATGAGTTAGCATCTGTAATCTTTGCTTTAATGATTTAGAGACACTATTCATATGGTAAAAAATGTGTGATATATACCGATCACAAGAGTTTTCTGTATATTTTATCACAAAAAGAACTCAACATGAGCCAAAGGAGATGGCTTGAACTACTCAAGGATTATTATTGCACTATACACTACCACCCAAGGAAGGCAAATAAAGTGGCATATTCTTTGAGCATAAAGGATCATGGATTTTTGAACAACATTAATGTGAAAACGGATTATATTTTCATGGATCCAGTAAAGATGGATATGGGAATATCCATGGAAGGGGAAACATCAATACTTTTTCAAATGGTTTCAAAATCATCTTTACTATAAAGGATAAAGATTTCTCTGAACGATGATTAAGAGTTTCAAAAGAAGATTAAAGCTTTGAATGATGGTAGATTGAGTGACATTGTTTGAGAGGATGGAATTTTGAAATTTGTGAAGAGACATTGTGTTCCCGATATACCTGATCAAAAACAAGAATTGTTGGATGATTCTCATAGTTCCAATTTCTCTATACACCCTAGTAGCACAAAAATTTATAGAAATTTGAGGGAATATTTTTTTTGGGACAATGTGAAGAGGGAGATTAATGATTTTTTGTCTAGATGTATGGTTTTTCAACAGGTGAATGATGAAAAGAAACAACCTGGAGAAGTCTTGAAACCTCTTCCCATACCTGTGTGGAAGTGGGATAATATTACGATGGAATTTTTCATGAGACTACTAAAGGCTCCCAAAAAGAATGATTCAATATGGGTCATTGTTTATCTTCTTACCAAGTCAGCACATTTTCTTTCTATAAGAGAAGATTTACCACTTTAATGATTAGCATGACTATATATTAATGAAGTTGTAAGACTTTATGGAGTACCACTATTTTTTTCTGATCATGATCCACATTTTACATCAAGATTTTGGAAAAGTTTTCAGAATTCCCTAGATACTGAACTTCTTTTGAGCATTTCCTACCACCCCTAAACTGGTTGACAATCAGAATACACTATTAAAACATTAGAATACATGTTGGGATCATGCTCACTTGAAATTGAAGGTATGTTGGATCAATATTTAACTCTGGTATAATTATCCTATAATAATATCTTACATTCAATTATTCAGATGGCACCATATGAAGCATTATATGGAAAAAGATGACACACACCAACCTGTTGGGATGTTGTTGGTGAATGAAAACTCTTAGGCCAAGAACTTGTGGAGGAAATGATGGAAGAGGTGAAGGTAATCCAAAACCACGTCAAAGTAGCTCAAAGTAGGCAGAAGAGATATTCCGATAATCGAAGGAAGGATTTTTAATTTTAGATAAGAGATCATGTTTTCTAGATGGTTTCTCCATAGAAGGATGTTATACGTTTCAGTAAGAAGGGATAATTAAGTCCCAGGTACATCAGACCTTTTGAAAAACTAGAACGAATTGGGGATATAGCTTACCATTTCGGAATGTTGCTGAGTCTCAACAAAGTTCATGATGTGTTCCATGTATCACTGTTGAGAAAAGACATGCCTGGCTTAATGTATGTACTCACCTATGTGGAATTAGAACTGGAACCTGATCTATCTTATTACAAAGAGCCTCTCAAGATTAATGATTCAAGAGAACAAGTGCTGAGAAACCGGAAGACTCGTCTGGTAAATGATCTATGGAGAAAACATAAGATGGAAGAGGCAATGTGGGAACTTGAGAAAAATATGATCAAATACCCCAAACTTCTAGAAATTTTTAGGACAAACATATTTGAATGAGGGGAGAATTTAACACCACAAACTTCCACGGTACGCTTCTCTTTGAAAAATAAAATAGCATGTGTTGTACGAAACTTCGAGTTATAACACACCACAACCAATCAAACTAGAACTTATGAGTAGTAATACTCACTTTTTGAAATAATATAAATTTTCTCATTCAAAATGGACTTCATTTTTGGATTCAGAGTATCGAAATCAGCATAGGGTAAATTTTTTGTATTTTTCTGAAAATTTAAATTTATGATGAATAGTAAATAACACTTAGTTATTGTTTAAAAACGACTTTTTATTTAAATAATTATTTATTTTATTTAAATTTATATTTGGTCAAAATAGATAAATAATACTTATATACGTTTAATGTAATTCATTGGAGTTAGTTTATAATAATTTTAGATATATAAAAATTTTATTTAACTTTTTACCGTCTTTTACACACCTCCTATGAGCATTTGCAAATTTACATAAAAAAAATTTTACTACTTCTGTGAGTTGAATTTCAAAAATCTGGGAGACACGGTTGATATCAGTATGTAAAATGTGGTTCAAAAATATGAAAATAATTATTTGTGAATAGTAACTTTTTACTTTTATTTACCACGGTTAGAAGTAAATAGAGTAATGAAGGGAAAACTTTTATTATTATTAACCTAAAACATGTCCAAATTCAATTGGATATGTATAATTCGACCAAAAAAACTTAAGAATAAAATATGATCCTCTTTGGTCATCTTGGATTAGATTAGGAAATTTATTATTATTTCATTCAAAGAATAGTTAAAAGAATTAAAATCAATGTTTAATAACTAATACATTTTTAATATAGGGATACACATAATATAAATTAGACAATAAATATTAATTAGAAAGATAAAAAGAGTTCCTATATAATTTTATTTTATTTATATTTTTTAGATATTATCTAATTTAATCTATTTATGACACAATAATGATGGAGTAACTACCTAATTGTTGAAATATTAAAATAATTGACATTGTAAATATCCAAATAAATGTAATTTGAGATTTTTTAGAATTAAACTAATTTTCTAGGTTAATATGACATATTAGGGTTGGTTAGATGAATTTTTTTCTATGTAATATTGCTACTATAAATTTAGAAAAAACAAAAAACCAAATAGTGTCAAAATTGGCATAAAAGAGTTTTTAAAATAAATATTATATTATTAATTGATATTCTTTCCTAAAAATCTATGGTCTAGAAAAAAGACTTATATAATGATAGGTATATCATTGGTAAACCACTTGGGGTTCCCTTGGATGTATATTGTTATTTTATAGACTATATAATATAAAAATTCAAAGAGACATGGTTAATGTCAAACTATTTAACAAAGAGTTCTATTTAAAAGATAAGGTTAATATAATGACCCAAATCTGTCTAAAACCTATTGGATGAGTGTTTTTTGACCCATACCCACATTATAATTTAATTAATCTATTTTTGAGCCATTAAAATCCAAAAATTATATTATTGTAAAATAATTATTGTAGCTTTTTTTAAGGTTCCCCTCACCCCTCTTAAAAATGGGAACTCCACGTTATCTATAATTCACACCGTTAAATACAATTTTCTCGGCCAACACCTACCCAAATACCCTCTAAACTATCCTCCCTTCATCCTATAGTCCTTCCTTTAGTCAGAAATCCAACCTAAGGAGCCATTTTGATCAAATCAAAAGGAAGAACGCGAAGAAGAAGTAAATATTTCATCAACCCTTTCAAGTTCCGTTCTTCTTCCACTTCCTCTTTATTTGTAGTATCAATTTTAAAATAATAACTCCAGTATCTTATATATATTTTGATGTTATTATAAATATTTTACAACCAAATTCATTATTCTATCCATCTTTTGATTGACATTTCACCATATGTGCATACGTATGGCTTACCGTTTCCACATCGTGGTGTAATTGTTATTCAATACATTATTATTTGAATGGGTATAATAATGATGTTTAATTGATGTAAAGAATAAATATAACATGATAATAATTCATTATATATTATATAACTTCCAGTTATATATTTTTTAATATCAAAAGAATGATATTGTCGCTTGTGCTTACGTACGGATTACCGTCTCCATGAACATGATGAGATTCATTCCTGATCATATCCATCAAGAAAAATTTTCATTTTATTATTAAAATTAATGTTTAAATACTTAATATAATTCTGAATATTAATAAAATAAATCATATCCAAAACAAACATTACTTACGTAACAAATCATATGAAGGAAAATGAATCAGGTAACACTATAAACGATGATAATACTTAAATATTATTAACAAAAAATAATAAAAGATCATATATGATATCATATTAATGTATATCATTATTGTATTATTTAAAAAAAATTATTTCATCATTATACAAGAGTTTAACCTACCCTCGACAAAGTAAAAGTACAAGGTAAGGGTTAATTTGAAAATCTATTCATTATCCGAGGTTGTTTATATGTAATTATCTAAAGGGGCATCTTTATCATCAACATCCAAGATTCATATAAATGTATTTCAAAACATCATTCCTATTTACTAGAATATGGGTTAAATTCATTTATACCGTTTTTTTAATTTTATAAATATTTTTTAAAGGAATATTTATGTCGTTTTCCAAACATGGTCCTTTATAAACTTCTCGACAAAATTATAGGATGTATTTTTTTAACTTATACGGTGGGTGTAGTTATTTTCCACCGTTATAACATCGTTTAAGAATCCCTTAAAAGATTATAAGAATATTTTCAAAATAAATTTTTTCATTATAAATTTTGTGACTCTTAAATGATTTCAAAATAGAAAGAGATATTTCTCTAAAAGAGGTTTTGATTTCATCTATGTCAATATCCTTTGATATATTTTTAGATTATTTGAAGTTGATTAATTATGATACAAATTTGTCATATTGTATTGAAGGTTTTGAGATATGTTTTACTATGGATGTTTTATTTTAATACCACTAATGGTTTATGGATAAATTATTGGAATTTCATATGCTTGTTTTAATACGAATAATTATGTTATGGTTAAACCTTTTTATATGAGGAATGCATTGGACATAGTAAGTGATGGGTGGAGCCCGATATAACTCCTTGATGAATCAGTAGGTATAATGAGATAAACTAGTGCCTTTGCACAAGGCCTTGGAAAAATCTTATTTCTAGTCTTGGAACAAGGCCTTGACTATGTGGTTATCAATTTATGACATTATGCATTCCATCATTATGAAAGTGGTAATTGATATTGCATGTGATTATTCGACTAGTAGAATATCAATGTGAGTAAGTAGATGGAATTATTTTAATTTATATTTTCCATATTATGATGATGTTTATGTTGAAAAGGATTTTGTTTTAGTTTTATACATTGCCTTAAATGTCTATTCTTATTTATGAAAGCTTCCACTATATTGTTATTTTTACTGAGCATCTGAGCTGACCCCTTTCTATGTTTTATTTTTTCCAAGATGTGAAGAAGTATATTATGACTGACCTGTAGTGATATTCTATGATATCTTAGTGTTGTCTATGGAAACAATGATGTTGTAGTTTTCTATTTTATGAAAGAATTTAATCCTTATGAATGTATCTAGTACTTCCAAGGCTACTAAACTAATCGATCATTCGAGACTTGATCTTTTGTGATCATGCCAATGATACATAATAATGCACCGACTCTTGGCTTCTAGGGTTGTGTCATTAAAATTAGATATTTATATAGTTTTTTAGAGAAGATATAACTCAATATATGGTGGTTTAAAAACATTTTTATCATTTAACCATAAAGGTTATTTTTTTAAACTATTGAGTGTGTGAATCACAACAGAATATTCAAATTTATTGGCCAGAAAATTCTTCGTATATAGACTAAACCTATGAGATACATAAGAAAAATATTAACACCTAGAAAAATAATCCATCCCAAACCTAATATCACATGTTTTGACATCATGTTTCCCAATAATTTCACTTCTTGAATCTAGAAATCACATTTTAAATTCCTAGAATAATATCTATGACCTCTCAGCCAACATAGAACTATCCATATATGATGCACATCATCCTACTTGGATAGAGTAAACAAGAATGTAATCCACAAAGACTACCATGATGGTATCAAGAAACTCGTGTAAAATCGGGTTCATGAAATCAAAAAATATTGTAGGACCATTGTTTAGACCAAATGGAATAACAAGGTACTCATGACGGTTATAACATCTCTGAATAGTGGTTTTATAGATATCAAATTCGGTTATCCTCAATTGACGGGATCTATATTGATTATCCATCAAAGATAACCACTTTTCCCCTTTAAATTAATCAAATAGATCATCTATCTGTGAAAAAAAAAATTCTTTATATAACTCACATGAAATATCAGTGATCAATACACAAGTGAGGTTAACCATAATCCTTCTTAGAAAAGAGAATAGGTTCCACCCATGGTGACACACTTGAGAATTTGAAGACTTCCTCAAGATGGCCTTCCAACCATGACTTTAGCTATTTCATTTTTGTTTGTTTCATATAGTAAGAGGGAATATATATTGGTTGAGTATCAGGAATTAGTTAAATAGAAAAATAAAATGTCTCTTACCTGTGGAAAACTAGAGAAGTCAGATTGAAGCACGTTAGGAAACACAGTGACTGGTGGAGGTTGAGCACTACACAATGATTCTTAGTCTGTATCAATTGAAAACACATATATCACATTCCCAAGCGACGCATGAGAAGGACTGAATCTTCATGACCTTAGAAACAATTCTCCTTAGAAGACACAACACACATAAACAGGTGTATTAATGAAGACCCATAAAAGAAAAAAACATTTCTTTATAAGAAATGATCCAATCTCTCTTGAAAATGACATCATGAGATTTTATACTGAGGACCATAAAATCCAAGCAAGCTTAACATTTGATTGAGAGAAAACGCAACATTGACTATGAAGACCCAGCCCTCTCTTCAAACTATGGGGTTTAGTAATATCCATTGCACAAGATAAAATATCAATATGAAGTTTTATATGATTTAAAATACGGGTTTAAATAAATTAATGAGATACACTGATATCAAATAGATAATACGTTAATGACGATGTTATAGTGATGGTTCCTCTCACCATCGTTGGACCTACAACTTCTACATCTAGATACTCATCCACTATGTGAAGAAGATTCATTCCATAAGCCTACGGTTGGAACCATTCTATACATGAAGCACATGATTTCCTGATAGTTTTAAACGAATCTAATGATCCATTTCCACTATACCAATTAGAAAAGATAAGTACAACTCTCTGTAAGTGACTAGAGCATCTAAACGATCTACAATTCATGGGTTCCTTAGGGTAAAACCTCATTGAATTCCATGGAATTTCATACTAGTAAAAATTCATAGGACCCATTCTATGGTCAATCAGAGGAATGTAATGACCATGCTGTCGAGAACCACCATGAGAATCATCATGCTTCCACTTTCCATTAAATAAATCCATGCATCCATTAGGATAGAAAGAAACTCCTAGTAATCCTAGATTTCTAGTCATTTCAATTTTATCCATTAGTTATCTATCAAATTTTAATCAATGAGTCTTAATATGTTCATTGGATACTATCTAAGTTGATAACTATAATAGCTCTGTAAAATGATCAGCATACTCTATCATGGGCATGTTAGCCTTCTAAATTCTAAAAAACATTATTTCCTTGTCCGACACTATTGATCCAAGGTAGAAATAGTCAATTAAAATGTCATTGAAATATTTATATTCTAATACCTCAAGTTTCTTCACTATCATAATCATTTCCCTAAATATCACGATCATTCTTCCATAAATAAGGTATAATTCATCACATTGATTTATTAAAGTGTCTCCATGAAGCTAAAAAAATCATGATATTGATCAACAATTCTTCAGCCTCTAGAGGATTATTTAATCCCTTCACATTTTGTGGCTTCTGGTGAAGGAACTCATGATAATTTTTCTGAAGATCAACCCTTTGATGTTTTAGAGCTATATCCAGAATGGTAACCGGTGGTGGTTGTTGAGAAAGGGTTTTTTTAAACAATATATAATTTTATTATTAAATAGGGGAGATTATTTGGAATAATACTCTATCTCTTTATGGTGATTTTAATGCCCACAAATACCCTTATTTTGTATTATAATGATTTTAATTTAAGTGTATTTTTGAAATTTAATATCCATTATATTCGTAAATCTGGAAGAAATATATAAGTATTTGAACAGTAAAAATTAATTTAAAAAGTATTCTGAAATAGTTTTTAGCTTATTCTGGAAACACTGTTCATTCCCTACGTTGAGAAGCGTAACATATGGATGAAATGTGGTTTTTACTCTGGGAGATATCAAAAATGTATTGTAAAACAACCATATGTTATTGGAAAAGTATGAAGTAAGGAACCTTACAATTAGATGGAACCTTACATTTGGAAGGAACCTTATGTTTTCAAGGAACCTGACATTTTGGAAGACAAAAATGTATGGAAGAAGATCATTACATAAGTATGGAATGGAAATTTTGTTTCATAAAAGTATGGTTCATCAACCTTACTTTTGTTAACAACCATACATTTGAAAGCTAAAGAAAAAAGGTATGTTTCATCAACCTTAATTTTATTAAAAAATATACGTTTGATTGAAATGTATGGATTATATACCGTATGTTTGAGAGTAGAAGTGAAACATATCAGATAAAACATAAATTTTAGATCAACATTACGTTGTGAAGCTTTCATTCGTAGAATGTATGCTATGTAGTTCAACCCTATGTTTGACATCAGATGTTTAAATTATGACATTGTTAAAGCAATGGTATTTATCCTGATTTTCAGGCTGATTTCAATCTAGATTAAAACCCTAAATTTAAAGCAATTCATTGAATGATTCAAATCTATTTATATGTGATTAAAAGGTTCAATTAAGAGGATATTTTCATGCCGAATTTTCAGGGGAGTTACGACTGCTCTACTATTCAATCTTTTGAATATCATGATTCTAAAGGTGACTATTGTGGATCTAAATTTAAATGGAGAATGATTTTCATTATTATATATATATAACTATATTATTTTGTTTCATAATCGGATGAATTATTGAAAAGAAGACATGTTGTTACGAAGAGTGAAAAAGAACTATTTTTTAAAGAAGAAGAAGAAACTCGACTAAATATATACTAATCTACATCAAATATCTTTTCGGGAATCAACTTCTATTAAAGTCACAAATGAAATTTCATGATCTACTGCAACTATATCATCTCAGAACTAATTTTAGTTGAAGATCATCATTTCTGAAGACGAAGATCCATCTAATTTCAATTTCATGATGTTTCAATTGTGATGAACAACTGGAAAATTATTTTCAACGAACAAAATACTCTTTTATTTAGAGTGACCAGCTTCTCATTTTAAGCTATGTACTTAGTTCTGTGTTTGATCATGGAGGATCTTTTTAGCCTTAAAATGGTAAAGGTCTCAACTAACTATACTCATTTGTGGATTGGTCTGTTGATAAGAGGACCATATAGTGAAAATCACCATGCTCATGGAGTAGAGCGTTCGTGGAGTGGACTAGGGGATTTCTGTTCCCTATACATCATGTGTGCAGCACAATTTATATTCCACTACTAAATTTTTTATATAAATATAAAAGGAAATATCATGATCATTTGAAGAATTTTAAAAATCCATAATTCACTACCCTCTTATGCGTATCTATTATAACCCGATCCAATAATTGGTATCAAATGAGGAGATTTTGATAAAGCTATAACAAACGAAAAGATCTAATGGATTATACTTAGATCATGATAGATGATACAAGAGAAGGAATGTCTATATTCATAGCTTCATACTTCAATGGTGAGAATTATAGATGTTGGAAATCAGGAATGATAATCTATTTGAAAAACCACGGATATAGATTCTACTAAAAAATGCTGACTCCTAATGAAATAACAGAGAAACCTGAAACATGGAGTGCTACTGTAGAAGCTGAGAATAACATGATTTTTAAGGATATGAATGAAATCATATGTGGTCTAGGACCAGATGACTTTAACAGAGTATCTCAGATCCCAACAACAACTGAAATGTTGCAGACAATTGTAGTTGCTTATAAAGGAACAGACAATGTCATACATGTGAGGTATGCTACTTCCAAACTAAAATTTGATATATTCATAATGTTTGAAGGAGAAAGTATCACCCAATGGAATTGAATATTGATAGAGACTATAAAAAATAACTTCTTTTGGAGACCCAATCAAACAAGCTGATCGATCATTGAATGTACTGAGAGTACTACCAACTCGATCGAATGGAATTTCTACTACTATCAGATAATCAACACATGTCAAAGATTTAACAATGAGAGTTAATTGGATCTATCATGATGTATGAAGTAGAGATGATGGATGAAGAAAATGAGTATTCTATTCTGATTGAGAGATAAGAAACTGCTTTAAAGGTGTCATCTCAAAGCAAAAACAGAAATCTAAAGAAAAAAATAAAGGAGAAATCAAAAAGTTCTGATTCATCCAATTCAGATGTAGAACTGGCTCAGCTATATAGAAAATTTATTAAGTTTTATAGAAAGAAGATAGTTCTTAAAAATTATTTCAGAAAGGATGGAAAGGAAGTATGATGCTATGAGTGCAAGATGATGGGTCATATCATACATGACTATCCACAATTAGAGAAATACAAGAAAAATAATTTCCATAAGAGAAATGATTATGAGAAAAAAGACATGAAAGCAATGAAGTCTACTTGGACTATATCTGAAGACCACAGCAGCTCTTCAGAGTCTAATTCAAAACAGGAGTAATCTAATCTGAAATCCAATATGTGATTTATGGAAGAAACTAATGAAAAAGCTGGTCACATGAGCCAAAAGATAGTAGGCTATATGGACAGTGGCTACTCCATGCATGTGGTTGGAAATTCATCTAATTTAAAAACACTAACAAAAAAGGATGGTGGTCTAGTCAAATTTGGTGACAGTTCCAAAGGAAATATTACTAGAATTGTAATAGTTGGAGATCCAGAAACTGTCTCAATAAACAAAGTACTCAATTTACAAGGATTGAAACACAATCTGATAAGTATATCTCAACTCTCTGATGATGGTTATATTGTTGATTTTTCTTACAACTGTAGTTCTGTTTTCAAAGAAAAATTGCTTAAATTTACCGCACGTAGACCTGATAATGTGTATACCCTAGATTTAAGTTCTTTGTGTAAACAAAAATTAAACTACTTAACTACTGAGATAAATGAATCCTAGATCTGGCATAAAAGACTTAGACATTGCAATGTATATTCTTTAAATAAGTTATCTATGAAATAATTGGTTTCGGATTTTCTTAGTCTCAAGTTTGAATGTGATAGATTTTTTTATGCATGTCAACTTGGAAAAAAGCACAAATCATCTTTCAAATCAGTTAACAAAATTTCTACATCTAAACCTCTTGAACTCGTCCATATGGATTTGTTTTGACCTTCAAAGGTAACAATTTTGGCTGGAAAATTATCTGTATATGGTTTAGTTGATTTCTAATCTAGATTAACTTGGATTTTTATTTTAAAATATAAAAATGAAGATATTACAATATTTCAATGTTTTTATAAAGCTGTTCAAAGTGAAAAAGGTTTAAAAATAATTTCATTAAGAAGTGATCATGATGGAGAATTTGAGAATCTGGAATTCGATACCATTTGATCCAATATGGGTATTAAACACTCCTTCTCTACAACAAGAACACCTCAAAAAATGGAATTATTGAAATGAGAAATAGGACTACTCAATAAATGGCCAGAATTATGTTAAATGAATATATTTTACATAAATATTTATGCGATGAAGCTGTAAGTACACCCTGCTATATAATGAATAGAGTTTTAATTATACCAATTTTCAGAAAGACTCCCTATAAACTCTTGATTAATGGAAAACATAATGTAAATTACTTTAAAGTTTTTGGATTCAAGGTTTACACCATAAACACAAAATAAAATCTTGGTATGTATGATCCTAAATCTGATGAAGTGATTTTCTTAGGATATTCTGCTACTTCCAAATCATATAGAGTTTATAATAAAAATTCGTGGATTGTTGAAGAATCAGTACGTGAGAAAATTAATGAATCTGATCCCTTTGAGAAAAGTCAAGGCAAAATTGATGAATCTGACTCTAATGATAACATGAGACTTGAGAACAGTTAAAATGATTTTGGAAAAGATATAAATGAAATTGAGTCCTATCCAGAAGAACGTGCCACTGAAGAAAATTTAAGTGTAATACCCTGACATTCATGAACCCTAAAGAATCACTCTTTTGAAACTATAATAGGAGACATAGACACAATAATAAAAACTAGAAGGAACATATAAGGCCCCAGCCTTAAACCTTACTTAATATTGAATTAAATGAATAATTCACATTGAGGATCTTTTCAGGTTTAGAGTTTTAGAAAATTAGATCATAAAACATGTGTTACATTCCACATTTAAAAAAAGTGGTTACATAAATGATAGTACTAATTTTTCCCATCAACAGAAACATATTTAAAATAAAACATGGATTCTTTTTTGAAACTTCATTGACACTATCATCACATCATGTACCTTTCCCTTAACCTGTGAAAAACATTTCAAAAACTTGGGATGAGCATAAAAAGCTCAGTAAGGGATATAAAAATATGGAAAGGAAACATGAGTACATGTATACGTAAGAATCAATGAAATCATACTTTACTCATAAAACAAAAGAACTTTAACATACCTCATCACCTCATGAATAAAACATAGAAATCATAATACATAAAGGTAACTTGAGGCATTCATAACATTCTTACGTAGGGAGTAACCCTCTTGGTTACGTTTGGAATACCCATCACAGTATATTCCATCAATCTCTTCGGAGAAACCTTAACGTTTAACCCCTTCGTGTTACCCAATGCATTGGAGAGCTGTATCGGGCTCACCCACCCTTATTTTCTCACGGAACCACCCATCTTCATAATAATGCCCAAGAACCATAACATAATCGTATAACATAAAACATGCATAAAGGAAACATAACATTTCCACATTTCAATCATAAGATATCAATACAACACATTGATATAATAAAAACATTATGAAAACCATTTTCTATACCAAAATAAAACAAAATTAAAACATGGTATTTATTTTTCAATCAAAAAAAAGTTATGGCTTTTAGAGGAATCCGAAACTCAAATAAGGGTCACGACGGTGGAGAAGTCGTTGTCGCTGCATACGTACGATAAGAGAAACATTCCTTTTGTAGTTTAGTAAAATGATTTGTATAAAAAGATTCCTTTTGGATAAACAAAAAGTAAAAGGGGTTTATACACCATATAAAAGAAATTTGTTTATAAATCAAAATATGCCTCAATGAAAGGAGATTGAGACGATGTCCCTTACAAAGACGGTATCCTTGGATTAAGGATAAATCAATTACATAATTAGGTGTGACAAACGAATACACCAAATATAAGTGGATATTAAGTGTAAAACAATCATATGACATTCACACATATTCATATAAAGACATATTCAATGAGTACATGTTTATCCCAAAGAATCAGAATTGGGTTAAGAAGTTCCCTTGCAAATATTCAACAGCATAACTGCGTCACTTCAAAATTCAGAAAAAGAGTTGATGAGAGATAAAAGGGTATCTCATCACTTGGACATAAAATTTACATCAATAAGGATATATAAGAACATATCCCAACATAATATTATGTGAATTAAAATACATAACAAAAGAAGTCTTTTAAAAAGAGCAGGGTGAATGGTTCCCTTACCGACTTGGGTTACTTTCGAAACGTACACCCCATTGAAGAAGGGTCATACAATGAATATGTAAATACCCATAAATGAAATTATATTACACAAAGAGTATAATAACGGGAAGTATATACACTAATCAAAGGAAATGGTGGCAAATGTAGCATAAATCTAATGGGACTAAAAGTGAGATGAAAATCCCTTATGAAAACACGGCAGCCTAACAGCGCCACTTAAAACTTCCAAAAATGGATTGATGAGATCAAATAGGGTCTCTCATAATATTAAAATAAAATGTAAAGCAATAGGAATATAAAATAACATCCCCCATCATAACAAAGAGGAGATTAAAATAATTAACATAAAGGAGAGTAATTTTAAAGAAAGAGAGAGGTTAGATCTCTTATGAAAATTCAGCAGCCTAACGGTGCCACTTAAAACTTCCAAAAATGGATTGATGAGATCAAATAGGGTCTCTCATAATATTAAAATAAAATGTAAAGAAAGATTAATATAAAATAACATCCCACATCATAACAAAGAGGAGCTTAAAAAATTGACATAAAAGAGTGTACATAAAAAGAAAGAGAGGGGTGTGATCCCTTACCTCGGGTCCGACTTGACTCGATCATTCTTTAACATCCTGAATAATATACTTGAGTTAATTTACACTTTCATAAGAACCTTTTTCAAGTTCATTATTCTGTTTATATCACATATTTCCATTTTATAAACATTATGTAATCATTTAAGTCAATAATGATTATTTTGTCGATATTTTGTTCATAAGTCGAAAGTGGACTTCTTACAATTACATGTTGTTCGTGTGGTCAAAGGTTCATTATATCCAGAATGAAATTCATGATTTGGATATCATATATATCATATATATCGAGAATATACATTTATTTATAATATTACATAATCATTTTGAGGTAAGAAATGAAATGCACCGTTCAGGGAGGCGGTAAGCCGTACGTACGCATGAACGCTACTTTCATTTCTATGTCATATTAATGGAATTAAAACCAAATGAGAGGTATGTATATTTTAATTCCAGAATTATATTGATCATTTATATGTAACATACATCATATATAATAACTTTAAATCTATCCTTTATACATCCCACATATGGCATTAACGAATCAAATCACTTTGAGGGGGCGGTAGTCCGCACTTCCTAAAATGAAATTATCATGTTTACCCACAATGGAAACCATAAATGTAAGGCCCCGACCCCAGTTACCCAGAGTCGGTGCATTATTGCATAACATTGGAATGATCACAAAAGATCAAGTCTCAAAAGACCGATTAGTTTAGTTGCCTTGGAATCACTAGATACATTCATAAACGTCACATTACATCATAAAGTGAAAAACTACAATAAAAAAGTCTCCATAGTCCACACTCATATCCTCTTCTGACTATCCCTACAGGTCATTCATAAAATACTTCTTCACATCCTAGAAAATATTAAAACATTGAAAGGGGTGAGCTCAGATGCTCAGTAAGGATAACAATATTGTGGAAGCTTTCATAAATAAAAATTAACATTTAAGGCAATGTATAACTAAAACAAAAGACTTTTTAAACTTGAACTTCAGCATAATATGGAAAAAATAAAATTAAATAATGCCATTTACTTACTCACATGGATATTCTACTAGTCTAATAATCTCATGAAATATCAATAACCACTTTCATAATGATGGAATGCATAATGCCAGACTATCATAACCACGTAGCCATGGCCTCTTTCCAAGACCACAAATAAGATTTTGTCAAGGCCTCATGCCAAGACACTAGTTTGTCTCATGAGACCTACCGATGCATCGAGGAGCTATAGCAGGCTCCACCCGTCACTTATTAAGTCCAATGCATTCCTCACATGAACAGGCTTAAACATATTTGAATCCATAACATAATTGTATCACATAAAATGTGCATAAAGGAAACATAAGATTTCCACAATTCAATCACAAGATATCAATACAACACATTTATATAATAAAAACTTTATCAAAACCATCAAAAATAATAGAAAAGTAAAACATGGTATTTATTTTTCTTTTAAAAAATGTAATGGCTTATAGAGGAAGTCGAAACTCAAATAATAGTCATGGCAGTGGAGAAGTCGTTGTCGCCGCATACATAAGAAAAACATTCCTTTTGTCATTTAGTAAAAACGCTTCGTATAAAAAGATACCTTTTGAATAAAAGTAAAAGTCAAAGGGGTTTATACACCGTATAAAAGAAATTTATGTATAAAACAAAATATGCCTCAATGAATGGAGATTGAGACAAAGTCCCTTACAAATATCATTTTTTTAAATAAAATAGATCTATTATGTGTATTCACTATATCTCGACATAAATAAAGTATAAATACAAGATGGTACATAATAATATCATGACATAATTTTAAAGTAGTATATTAACCCAAAGAATGGAAATTAGGTTAAGAAGTTCCCTTACCTCGTGTCCGACTTGACTCGATCGTTCTTTAACCTCCTGAATAATAAACTAGAGTTAATTTCTATTTACTTAAGAACCTTTTTCATATTCATTATTACTTTTATATCACTTATTATCATGTTATGAACATTATGTAATTATTTATGTTAATAACGGTCATTTTGTCGATCTTTGGTAATTGAGTCAAAAATAAACTTCTTAAAATTACAAGTTGTTCATGTGGTAAAATATCCATTATATTCATGATTTATATATCATATAAATCATATATATCCAGTATATACATTCATTTATAATATTGCAAAACATTTAGAGGTAAGAAATGAAATGCATCATTCATGGATACGGTAAGTCATACGTACGTATGAACGCTACTTTCATTTCTATTTCATATTTAATGTAGTGAAATTATAATTATATAAAGGTATACTATAATTAGAGTATAATATAATGTATAATATCATTTACTCCATCCTTTATACATCCCACATATGGCATTAACGATTCAAATCACTTTGAGGGGCGGTAGTCTGCACTTCCTAAAATGAAAATATCGTGTTTACCCATAATGGAAACCATAAAGGTATGCCATAAATTAAAAATACAGAAACATAAGTAAAACATAAACATATTATATATCATATATAAATATAGTGACATCTTAATGGCCACCTTTTAAGGTGTTATATGACTGTTGAACAATCATCGTTTCGTGAGGCAGAAATTCGCCATCCACAGAAATAATATGTTCTTTAACCATTAGATGTAGGTGTGTGTAAGTGTAGATCGAATATTTCTTATAAAAACATCCTATTATATTTAGGATGCTGGTTTTGTTACAAAATAAATGAATAAAAAGACTTTAGGGGGTTTGAGAAGAAAAATAAAATAAAATAACACAAGAAAAGACATTACCTTAAAATCGGGTAACTCATTTTGATTTGAGCCAAAGGCATCCTTGGGTAAAATTCTCCCCAAAGTGAGGCTTCTAGGAGTAATATAGGGAAGTTGGAAGAGTATTTGGGTAGAGTTTTTCTGAGCCAAATGGCTTGAAGGTGTGAATAAGGTGGTAGTGGTGGGGGCCTTTTATAAGAGGAGAGAAGGGGCACTCTTGGAAAGATTGAAATGTTACATTATTATGAAATGATTTTTCGGATTCTAAAGGTCTCAAACTTATATATTTCTAGGATAAGGTGATAAGGGTTCGAAATATACTAATCCAATAGGTTTTTGACAAGTTTTATTCTTATAGTTTACATTATCTTTTCATTTTATTTAAACCGTTAATTAATGAGGTAATTGTTGCATCATCGTGGTGTCATAAATAATTTAATTTATTTAATACCTAAAAATTATAAAAAAATTATCATGATGTAGGAAAGCTTTTTATATTTCTAATAAATATTTATAGTCAAAAATATGACTTGTATAAACCCAATTAAACTTTTTTTTAGTAAAACAACTCTTGTTTGTGACATTTTTATTTTAACATTAAATAAAAAGTTTTTAATGTCATTTTCCTACCAAAGTGGCTCCATGGGGTCCCCAAGTTGACCCATGGATTTTCATGGTCCTCCATGACCCATAAAATAGGGGTATAATAAGTGTAAAGGTATTTTCATATTTTTATAATATCATTTTTACCTTAAATTTCACTAATTACCTTTAATCGTGATTAATTAAACTTAAAAGTTACTATTCACCAAAAAATTATTTTAATCCCATTAAACGACATTTTACTTCCTAATGAAAACCATGTGTGTTTGATTTTTGAAAATAAAATCACAGAAGTTGTAATGTTTCATTTAAACGAAAAATCAGTTTTTTAACTACCACTTAGTGGTTTCACTATTCATGAAAAATTGAAGTTTTTCAGAACAATGCCAAATTTCACCATAAGCTATAATTGATATTCCGAATTCAAAATTGCTTTCTATTTTAAAAAATTCCAAACATATAAGTTGCATTAATTAATTTTATAATTAATTCCCGCTGTCACAACAAATAGCATGTTTTTAAGAAACAATATATATCAAAAGATTAGTAATTGTTTATATCCAATTTCAAAGTGAAATTAATTCTAATGAACACCATTGGATGAAATGGTAAAAATATATTCTGATTATACTCTAAAACCACTCAATAGTATAATTTTTCAGTATAAATTATTTTTATTAAAAAAGTTTTTTTTAAGTATTTTTCACTATTCATAAAAAAATGGAAGTTCTCAGAAAAATACCAAAAATTCAACAAGGCTAATTTCGATATTTAGAATCCAAAAATAAAGTCCATTTGGAAAAATATAATATACATAATTTCAAAATGTGGGTATTACTATTCATAATGGCTATTTTAATTGGTCGTGGTGTGTTAGAATCTCGAACTTGCGTACAATGCAATATATTGCATTATTGAAAGAGAAGCGTATCTTGGAAGCTCGGGGTGTTACAATAAAGGTATGCCACAAAATAAAAATATATAAGCTTGAGTAAAACATAAACATATTATCTATCATATATAAATATAGTGACATCTTAATTTCCACCTTTGAAGGTGTTATATGAGTGTTGAACAATCATCATTTCGTGAGGCAGAAATTCGCCATCCATAGAAATAGTATGTTCTTTAACCATTTGATGTAGGTGTGTGTAAGTGTAGCTCAAATGATTCTAATAACAAAATCCTAGTATATTGAAGATACTGGAGTTATTACAAAATAAATTAATAAAATGAGTTTAGGGGGTTGGAGAAGCAAAATAAAACAAAAGAACACAAGTGAAGACATTACCTTAAAATTGGGTAACTATTTTTGATTTGAGCTCAAAGGCTTCCTTGGGAAGACATCTGTCCAATGTGAGGCTTCTAAGAGTAAGAGAGGGATGTGGAGAGACAAAATGGGCAGAGCATGGCCGAATCAAAGGCTTTAGAGGTGTGGGTAAGGTGATAGTGGTGGGGGGCCATTTATAAGAGGAGAGGAGGGGCACTCATGGAAAGTAACGAAATTTTACTTCATTTTAAAATGAGTTTCTGATTTAAACGGTCCCACATTGATATAATTCGAGGATAAGGTGATAAGGGTTCGAAATATACCAATAAAATAGATTTTTTACAAGTTTAGGTTTTAGTTTTTACATTATCTTTTCATTTTATTTAAATAGTTAAATAATGAGGTAATCGCTGCATCATCATGATGTCATAAATAATTTAATTTATTTAATGTCTAAAATTTATAAAAAAAATACAATGATGATAGAAATATTTTTAGATTTCCAATTACTATTTATAGTCAAAAATATGACCTGTATAACTCCATTTAAAAATTTCTTTAGTAATAAAACTCATGTTTGTGTCATTCTTACTTTTATATTAAATAAAAAGGTAATAATGTCATTTTCCTTCCAAAATGGCTCCATGGGGTCCCCAAGTTGACCCATGGATTGTATTGGTCGGCCATGAAACTTCCAATAAGGGTATTACACGTGTCGAACTCATCTCATATAATTAAAACATTATTTTTACCTTAAACTACACTAATTACCTCTAATCACGATTAAAAACTTAAAAGTTACTATTCACCAAAAAATTATTTTAATTCCATTGAACCACATTTTACTTCTTAATGACAACCATGTATGTTGGATTTTTGAAATTCAAAACACAGAGGTGGTAAAATTTCATTTAAATGAAAAATCAGTTTTTTAAGTACCACTTAGTGGTTTCACTATTCATCAAAAATTGAAGTTTTCCAGAAAAATAACAAAAAATCACCCTAAGCTATATTTGATATTCCGAATTCAAAAATGAAGTCTATTTTACAAAATTCAAAACATATAATTTTCATTAATTAATTTAATAATTAATTCCCGCTGTCAGAGAAAATAGCGTGTTTTTATGAAACAATAAGTATCAAAAGATTGACACTAGTTTAAGTCTAATTTCAAAGTGAAATTAATTTCAATGACCACAATTGAATTAAATGGTAAAAATTTATTCTAATTGAACTTTAAAACCAATTCAAAATATAATCTAATCATATAAATAAATTAGATTAAAAAGTGGTTTTGAATTAAAATACAACATTTTTCACTATTCATTACAAAATGAACTTTATCAGAAAATAGATAAAATTTACACAAAGTAAATTTTCATGTACCTATTCTAAAGAAGTATTTTATTTTGTTAAATATAACACATAAAATTGTCAAAAATTGGATTTAAAAGAGGTTCTCCATCGAAAGGCGGTTAATCGACCTTTTAAAGAATATTAGAATATTGATGCTTAAAAATTGGATTCAATCACATTTTTAATCCTCTAACATTTATTCTAAAAAGTAAAAATATTTGACCAACATACATAATCATTTTTTAGTTAGTTCCGTTCTTTCCCTCCATTACTATGTCTAGGCGTTAACTACCATTTAAAATAATATTATTTTATTATTATAGTGCAACGTAAGATTTCAAAGGAACTCGTTGTCGCGTATTGGGTACACCATCGAGCTTAGTGTTCCCTTTAAAGTAATATTAATATTTTTTCCACAAATAGGGATAAATATAAAAATGTCATATTCTTTATTTACCTGGGGTGTTACATCCTTCCCCCCTTTTGGGAATTGCGTCCTCGAAATTTTCAAAATTGGGCTTGGAAACTCCATTGAAAGTCCCACATCGGAAAAAGAGTTGGTAAAACAATCACTTTAAACTAAATAAAGAGAAGTACATAGGTCACCCGAGTTAACCCATACTAGGATTCCATGTAGAAAAACATGGACATAGAAGAAAAAGAAAAGGGTCATGTTCTGAGGGAGAGTGACAGAAAACATGTTTAGGAGAAAGTTAACCACAAGAAAAGCACAAACTTGTGGTGGGTTAAACGGTATTCGATTCCCCGGTAGGAAAATTTAATAGACAACATTTTTGTTTTAAGTTACTTTTAATTGAGGAATTTATTTTTAATCTTAAGGAAACATATTTACCTGTCATGTTAACTTTCAACATTTACTATATTTCTTACACAAACTCATACTTTCCCCAAATGATGAGTATTTTGGAAGACTTGCTCACACTAAGAGTACTATAATCAACTTCTAGAGAATCACCTAATCTACAAAATAGGACTATATATTTCTCATGTCTTTAGACTCTTACCAAAACCAAAATTATTAGAACAAGATCAGATAATCTAGAAAAGGATAACCCTTTATAAAAAGAAAATCTATTCTTAATCTCCAAAATTTGTCCAAAAAAACCCAAAGTTCGAAGAAGACCATTCGATAAACAATTTTTCCATAAAATTCTTCAAAGTAAACCAAACTAAGATTGAAACCCAAATATTTGAAGGATTTAATCACATAGTCCTCCAGTGTACAAAATAACACTTATCTTCAAATAACATCAGTTGCTCTTAAATTCTCATATTGAAAATAAATTAAACTAATCACATATCCTCCATGATAGGTTAATAAATTTCCATAGATAACCCAAAATAAACTTACTATTAATTCATAAAATCATCTAACTAAAAAGAATCAGTTAAACTAACCAGGTACTTCACGTAGTCGAGTGGTAGGCAATAAATACCAGTCTCACTTTGGTTGTGGGTTCGATTCCCGTAGCTTTGTCCGATGCGACGGGTTGTCACACAGTCTGCGTGTTGTCCTTTTTATAAAACTCCAAAAATAACCCTAACATGTTTTAACCTCAATAGTTCCTTATACCTCTCATTTTCATCCAAATTCATTATGATCTCAACATCTTAATTCTTCAAGTCCTATTTCACCACCATAAGATAAAATAAAACTATTTCCAAAATGAATAACAACATACCTTGATCATGGAGTCCACTCGGTTTCATCGTCATCTTGTTCACATAGGTAGACATCCCATGCATTACAACAATGATTTAGAGATCCATCTAAATCATTTTCTTCCTCCATCCAAATACACCTTGTACATCATGGGTCATATGGGTGTTCACGAAAAAATAGTTTTGGAAAATAATCATGTATGACATATAATTCCAAAACATCTGATAAAACATGATTTCTATAAAATAGTCGGACAGAATTTGAGTTGAAACTTTCTATTATTGGTCCTTCTAAAATAACATAAGTATGTGCAAAGAGACTATATTTTAAAAGAAAATATAAATAGGATTCACAAGAGTCTCCTTCCTCAGCACCATTTTTAAAATCATAATATGGTTCAAATTATTCTGATAAGGTAAAATATTTGAAAATACCTTGATACTATTTACCTTTCTTGAAAATATGAGAATATTGTGAAAATATTATTTGTCTAAAAACAACCCATGATCCACAATGATAACGAGGTATAGTGGAGGTGTTTGATATCTCAAACAACTGCTTGTAAGTGAGTTGTATGAAATAAAAAGTTTCACAATCATCCGAACATGACTTTGCAATAATTATTGCAAGCATGTCATCAGGAAGATATAGGAATGTCGTTTTAGATCCTTCTCCTTCCATTCGTAACTGACTTTACTTGTCCTGCAAAAAGTTATAAAATAAGGATTTAACTGAAATAATAGATATAGGGACTAACCTTGTGTCTAACAAAAACTCCTAATCCCTAAAGTTGTCAAAACCTACCTTTGATACCAACTATAAGGCCCCAGCCTTAAACCTTACTTAATATTGAATTAAATGAATAATTCACATTGAGGATCTAATCAGTTTTAGAGTTTTAGAGAATTAGATCATAAAACATGCGTTACATTCCACATTTAAACAAATTGGTTACATAAAAGATAGCACAAATTTTTCCCATCAACGGAAACGTATTTAAAATAAAACATGGATTCATTCTTGACACTCCCTTGACACTATCATCACATCATGTAACTTTCCCATAACCTATGAAAAGCATTTCAAAAACTTGGGATGAGCATAAAAAGCTCAGTAAGGGATATAAAAATATGGAAAGGAAACATGAGTACATGTATACATAAGAATCAATTTAATCATACCTTACTCATAAAACATAAGCACTCTAACATACCTCATCAAATCATGAATAATACATAGAAATCATAAGACATAAAGGCAACTTGAGGCATTCATAATATTCTTACGTAGGGAGTAACCCTCTTGGTTATGTTTGGAATACCCATCACAGTATATTCCCTAAATCTCTTCGGAGAAGCCTTAACGTTTAACCCCTTCGTGTTACCCAATGCATTGGAGAGCTATATCGGGCTCACCCACCCTTAGTTTATCACGGAACCACCCGTCTTCATAATAATTCCCATGAACCATAACATATCCGTATAACATAAAACATGCATAAACGAAACATAACATTTCCACATTTCAATCACAAGATATCAATAACACACATTGATATAATAAAAACATTATGAAAACCATTTTCAATACCAAAATAAAAGAAAAGTAAAACATGGTATTTATTTTTCATTCAAAAAAATTTATGGCTTGTAGAGGAAGCCGAAACTCAAATAATGGTCACGGCGGCAGAGAAGTCATTGTCGCCGCATACGTACGACAAGAAAAACATTCCTTTTTGTCGTTTAGTCAAATGCTTCGTATAAAAAGATTCCTTTTGAATAAACTAAAAATCAAAGGGTTTTATACACCGTATAAAAGAAATTTGTGTATAAATCAAAATATGACTCAATGAAAGGAGATTGAGACGATGTCCCTTACAAAGACGGTATCCTTGGATTAAGGATAAATGAATTACATAATTATGTGTGACAAATGAATACACCAAATATAAGTGGATATTAAGTGTAAAACAATCAGAGAACATTCACACATATTCATAGAAAGACATATTCAATGAGTACAAGTTTATCCCAAAGAATCAAAATTGGGTTAAGAAGTTCCCTTGAAAATATTCGACAGCCTAACGGCGTCACTTCAACATTCAAAAAAAGAGTTAATGAGAGATAAAAAGGTATTTCATCACTTGGACATAAAATTTACATCAATAAGGATATATAAGAACATATCCCAACATAATAGTATGTTAATTAAATGTCATAAAAAAATACGTCTTTTAAAAAGAGGAGGGTGAATGGTTCCCTTACTGACTTGGGTTACTTTTGAAACGTACACCCCATTGAAGAAGGGTCATACAATGAATATTTAAATACCAATAAATGAAATTATATTACACAAATAGTATAATAATGGGAAGTACATAAACCACTCAAATTAAATGGTTGAAAATGTATCATAAATCTAATGGGACTAAAAGTGAGATGAAAAATCCCCTACGAAAACTCGGCAGCCTAATGGTGCCACTTAAAACTTCCAAAAATGGATTGATGAGATCAAATAGGGTCTCTCATCATATTAAAATAAAAGGTAAATCAAGAGAAATATAAAATAACATCCCCCGTCATAACAAAGAGGTGATTAAAATAAGTGACATAAAGGAGTGTACTTAGAAAGAAAGAGAGAGGTTAGATCTCTTAAGAAAATTCGGCAGCCAAACGGCGCCACTTAAAACTTCCAAAAATGGATTGATGAGATAAAATTGGGTCTCTCATCATATTAAAATATAATTTCAATCAATAGTAATATAAAATAACATCCCCCAAAATAACAAAGAGGAGCTTAAAAGAAGTGACATAAAAGAGTGTACTTAAAAAAGAAAGAGAGGGGTAGGATCCCTTACCTCAGGTCCGACTTGACTCGATTGTTCTTTAACGTCCTGAATAATAAACTTGAGTTAATTTAAAATTTCTTAAGAACCTTTTTCAAGTTCATTATTCCTTTTATATCACTTATTGAAATTTTATAAACATTATGTAATCATTTATGTTAATAATGATTGTTTTGTCGATATTTGGTTCTTAAGTCGAAAGTGGACTTCTTACAATTACATGTTGTTCGTGTGGTCAAAGGATCATTATATCCAGAATGATATTCAAAATTTGGATATCATATATATCTTATATATCCAGAATATACATGTATTTATAATATTACATAATAATTTAGAGGTAAGAAATGAAATGCACCGTTCATGGAGATGGTAAGCCGTACGTACGCATGAACGCTACTTTCATTTCTTTGTCATATTAATGGAATTAAAACCAAATGAGAGGTATGTATATTTTAATTCCAGAATTATATTAATCATTTATATGTAACATAAATCATATATAATAACGGTAAATCCATTTTTTATACATCCCACATATGGCATTAACGAATTAAATCACTTTGAGGGGGCGGTAGTCCGCACTTCCTAAAATGAAATTATCATGTTTACCCACAATGGAAACCATAAAGGTATGCCACAAAAGAAAAATAAATAATCTTGAGTAAAACATAAACATATTATATATCATATATAAATATAGTGACATCTTAATGTCCACATTTGAAGGTGTTATATGAGTGTTGAACAATCATCGTTTCGTGAGGCAGAAATTCGCCATCCACAGAAATAGTATGTTCTTTAACCATTTGATGTAGGTGTGTCTAAGTGTATCCCTAATTCTTCTTATAAAAACATCCTAGTATATTGAAGATACTAGAGTTGTTACAAAAGAAATGAATAAAAAGAGTTTAGGGTGTTGGAGAAGCAAAATAAAACAAAAGAACACAAGTGAAGACATTACCTTAAAATCAGGTAACTCTTTTTGATTTGAGCTCAAAGGCTTCCTTGGGAAGACTTCTGCCCAATTTGAGGCTTCTAGGAGTAAGATAGGGATTTGTAGAGACAAAATGGGCGGAGATTGGCTGAACCAAAGGCTTGAGAGGAGTGGGTAAGGTGATAGTGGTGGGGTCCCTTTATAAGAGGGAAGGAGGGGCACTCTTGGAAAGTAACGAAATTTTACTTTATTTTAAAATAGGTTTCAGATTAAAAAGGTCCCACATTGATATAATTCTAGTATAAGGTGATAAGGGTTCTAAATATACCCATCCAATAGGTTTTTGACAAGTTTAGGTTTTAGTTTTTACATTATCTTTTCATTTTATTTAAATCGTTAAATAATGAGGTAATCGTTGCATCATCATGATGTCATAAATAATTTAATTTATTTAATGCCTAAAAATTATAAAACAAATACTATGATTTAGGAAATATTTTTAGCTTTACAATTACTATTTATAGTAAAAACTCTGACTTGTATAACCCCATTTAAAAAAATTTAGTAAAACAACTCATGTTTGTGTCATTTTTAGTTTTATATTAAATAAAAAGATAATAATGTCATTTTCTTTCCAATGTGGCTCCATGGGGTCCCCAAGTTGACCCATGGATTTTCGTGGTCTTCCATGACACATCCAATAAGTTTATGACATGTGTCAAGCTCATCTCATATAATTAAAACATTGTTTTTACCTTAAACTACACTAATTACCTCTAATCGCGATTAAAAACTTAAAAGTTACTATTCATCAAAAAATTATTTTAATTCCATTGAACCACATTTTACTTCTTAATGACAACTATGTATGTCATATTTTTTAAATTCAGAACACATAGGTGGTAAAATTTCATTTAAATGAAAAATCAGTTTTTTAAGTACCACTTCGTGGTTTCACTATTCATCCAAAATTGAAGTCTTCCAGAAAAATACCAAAAATTCACCCTAAGCTATATTTGATATTCAGAATTAAAAAATGAAGTCTATTTTAAAAAATTCAAAACATATAAGTTTCATTAATTAATTTAATAATTAATTACCTCTGTCAGAGCAAATAGCGTGTTTTTATGAAACAATAAGTATCAAAAGATTGACACTAGTTTAGGTCTGATTTCAAAGTGAAATTAATTCCAATGACCACAATTGGATTAAATGGTAAAAATATATTCTAATTTAACTTTAAAACCAATTCAAAATATAATATAATCATATAAATAAATTATATTAAAAGGTGGTTTTGAATTAAAATACAACATTTTTCACTATTCACTAAAAATGAACTTTATCGGAAAAATACCAAAAATTTACACAAAGTAAATTTTGATGTCCCGATTCTAAAGAATAATTTTATTTTTTCAAATATAACACATAAAATTGTCAAAAATTGGATTTAAAAGAGATTTTCAATCGAAAGTTGGTTAATCGACCTTTTAAAGAATATTAGAATGTTTATGCTTAAAAATTGGATTCATTCACATTTTTAATCCTCTAACATTTATTGTAAAAAGTAAAAATATTACACCAACATACATAATCATTTTTTAGTTAGTTCTGTTCTTTCCTGCCATTACAATGGCTAGGCGTTAACTGCCATTTAAAATTATATTATTTTATTATTAGAGTGCAACATAAGATTTCAAAGGAACTCATTGTCGCGTATTGGGTACGCCATCGAGCTTAGCGTTCCCTTTAAAGTAATATTAATATTTTTTCCACAAATAGGGATAAATATAAAAATTTCATATTCTTTATTTACTTGGGGTGTTACAGAACATAGGAAGTATTGTTGTGTTTTCTAGATTTCTATCCCAATTAGAACTCATAATTATAGAAGAATCCTTAGTTGATGAAAGTTTGAAGATAGCAATGAAAGAAGAACTTAACCAATTCAAAGGAAATGTAGTTTGGAATTTAGTTGAAAGACCTCAAAACAACCCAGTTTTTGGAATCAAATGTGTATTTAGAAATAATCAATATGATCCAAGAATAATAAATAGAAATAAATAAAGACTAGTAGATAAAGTATATAATCATGAAGAAGGTATAGATTTTTATGAGACCTTTGCACCTGTAGCTATATTATAAGCCATTAGAATCCTTGTAGTCTATACATCTCATATAAACTTTAAATTATTTCATATGGATGTTAAGTGTAACTTTTTAAATGGTTAGTTATTGGAGGATGTTTATGTTGAGAAACCTCTTCATTTTGTAAATTCTCAAAAACTATATTCTGTTTTTAAACATACTAATGCTCTTTATATCCTAAATCAAGCACCTAGAGATTAATATGAAAGATTATGTTCTTTTCTTTTGAAAAATGATTTTACTTTTTGTATGGCCGATCCCACACTATTTAAAAAAATTATTAATTCTAATATTTTATTAGTTTAAATTTATGTTGATGATGTAATTTTTGGTTCAACAAAAAATTTGTCATGATTTTTCAGACATAATGCAAAAATAATATGAAATGAGTAAGATGGGATAATTAAATTTCTTTTTAATAAATCATATTTTTCAAAAATATTTTTGATATTATTTGAATAAAAGCAAATACAATACTGATTTATGAAAAAAAAAATGGGCTTGAAAATAACAAAACATATATAACTCTTATGTATACTAATTTAAAACTTGATTTAAATGAAACTAGAAAATTAGTTTTCAACAAGTTAGATAGAGGTATGATTTTCAGTTTATTATATGTTACTGCTAGCAGGCCATATATAATGTATTCTATATAAATTTGTGAAATATTTCAATCAAATATTAAAGAATCCCATTAAATTACTATTAAAATAAGTTTTAGATATTTAAAAGGAACTGTTTTTCAATCTCTACATTATCCCAAAATTTCTGATTTTAATTTATATTCATATTCAGCTACAGACTTTGGGTGTTGTAGATTATATAGAAAAATAACCTCAGATACTTGTCACTTTTTTGGAAAATCCTTAGTATCTTGGTTTAGTAAGAAACAACACTCAGTTTCCCTGTCAGCAGTCGAGGAAGATTATGTATCTACTGGTAGTTTTAGTGCCCTTGTTTTGTGGATGAAAAACTCTCTTAGAGATTTTGGGCTAAATTTTAATAATACACCTATTTAATGTTTTAATACAAGTTCAATAAATATTTCAAAAAATCCAATTAATCATTCTAGGACTAGTAATATTGATATTATACATCACATTTAAAAAGGCCATGTTCATAAAAGAGATTTATATTTAGAATTTGTGAATAAAAAAAATTAATTAGATGATATTTTTACTAAACCACTTCTCACTGAAAGGATTGATTTTATTAAGGCGGGGTTTGGATTATTTTATTTTAAGTAATTCTTTTGACATTTTATTATTTTGTTTTAAAAATAGATTAGTTACATGACATTCAAATAGTATAATCTTATTTATTGATGTTCTTTTATCACGTTCATTTTAATTAATTTTAAAATTTATGCATTGATTAGTCTGTAAGTAATGACACAGGAATCAAGGATGCCTAATACGATTTCGAATTCTAAACTCATTAATTTTTTTCTAAAATCCCTTCAAAACATCGATAACATTTACCACTCTTCTCTCCTAAAATTGAACCATTGAAACCCTTTTCCTTTCCGATTTTTCATAAATAGACGACAGAAATGGACATGTCCAAGAGAACTGATGATCCAGAGACCCGCACTACAAAGAGGAATCACTCAGTATGGAGTAATATTTTACAAGTAAAATTCATAGATCTGGAATGCCTCTATAAGATGAACCTAATGCCAATAAAAGCTCTGTATTTTCAAAGGTTAGAACTGGTGTTTAATGTAGATTACATGGAGTTTCTCTATGAGGTCGAACATTGTCATTTCATTATGTCTGTGAAATTTAGTCTTGTAAATGATGGGGATTCGATAATTGCTATGAGTGACTCTCAATATTTTACATTCTCTTCTATGGAAATCTCAAAAATTCTAAACTGCCATCATGGGGGAGTTTATCATTTTGATTTGAACAATATTGGAAATATATTACATAAATCTGAAGATATTATGACGTTTCTATTTGGATCAACTAATATCAAGAATATTTTTGTAAAGGATTTGGATCAGGACCAAAAGATATTGGTTAATTTTGTACAAATTGGTATTGCACCCTGAATGTTTGAAATGGAAAATAATCTTTATTCATATATTTATTTAATGTTTTTTCAGATTAGTGATATCAAATTGAACATTCCGAGATACATGGTGATGAATCTCCGTTACTGCTGTCAACTAGAGGCATGAATGAATTTTTATCCTTTTATTAAAATTCATCTCAATGATTCAGTTTGAGAAAGATATGATAAAACTAGTGGATGCTCCGGTGAGATGCCACCATAGTAAAATCTTCAATGCTGGTACATTGAAATTTATTTGGATATTTATAGAGTGAAATCAAAGGCTAGTTTCTTCCTTTTGAATCTGAGGAGAATGAAGAAAGTGCTCGTGTCCATCCATTATAACCAAAGGAAGGACAAGATGAATCAGGAGTCAGTGTTGTAGCAAGAAGTCTTGGGTTTGAGGTTGTGGATGTATTTGATGAAAGAAGACAATAAGGATTTCAGTTCAAAAGGACCAGGGATCATAATATTATTGAAGAGCCTACTAAAATGTAGAATGTTTTATCATATGGTGATCTCTTATGCAATAAGTCTGTAAGAGAAGCTGCAGTTGAAGCCGAACCAGTAATAGAAAAAGATGTTTAGATAGTGTCTACTGTAAGAGAAGTAGTGTCCTGAACTTTAATCGGTCAAGTAGAGGTTGATATAGAACACATTATTATGGATAATCCAGTGATAGAGGAAGAACATGAAGATGATTCACATGAACAAAAACCTCCAGAATTTGAAAACTAATAAGAGAATGATTCTGAGATTCATATTAAGGAATTGAATGATATTTTTTATGTGGATGAGTCTGGGAAAGGATCAGACAAAAAATCTGTTGGGAAACCAGTACAAGGAGGAGATGATGAAAAATCAGAAGTTGAATCCTTTCCATTAGTGTCATTTCATCATGTTGAAGCTAAAAATGAGAATCATGCATAGGGTGCCTCTGATTCATTAAATACAGATATGTGGGAGATGAATAGAAATTTGACTAAAGCTGAAAACGAGAATGCTCCTCTATGGAGAGCGTTATAAAATGAACATTTAAATTTTCAAAGGCTGAAAGAAAGTACTGTTTCTAAAAAAAATTAATTTTTTAATAAGGAAATGTTAAATGATTTTTCAAATTTGAAATCAGAGAGGGTTATGAAGATAGATTTATTGGAATATAGATCTTTCATTGAGAAAAAATTTTCATCTGTCAGACCCAATGAGGATAGTACATCAGGTACTACACCAGATTTAATCAGATGATTTTAGGCTATTTTCGTGGTAATGGAGAATATGAATTCCATACTACAGGACTTACAGTGCAACAGTGATCCTTTCTCAGTACTATTAGAAAATCAGATGATTCTAGTAGACCATTTGACTTCCTGTGAACCATGAATTAGAATTGTGCTGAATGAGTTTACAGAAATGTTGACTCTTTTTATGGATAAGGAATAAATAATTCATGAATTCTTTAGAGTAAACCTGATTGAAGATATTCATTTGAATCAGGAATGAAAAAATCTAATAATCCAATTGGGTGATGGATTGATGAGAAGATTGAGGGATCAATTGAGAGAGATCTAGGCAACAGTTCAGAGGAGATGAACCCTATCTCACACTATTACCCAACCTTGGTTCATGTTATTTTTCATTAAATTATTTTTAATTCCATGAAATATCATTACATTTCATTTTCATGTATTCTAATTTGTTTTACTGTACTGTCTATTCTCAAAAATCCAGTAATCCAGATTAACATATTGATATATAGTTTATAAAATCATTTACTTAAGTTTAGTGCTAGATTAAAATGTGTTATATTCCTTCTTCTACCATACTTTTTTATATCCCAAAATGGATGAGAAATTAGGATAAACACAATATTTTATTTTTATATATTTTAATTTTTTTAAAATTTTACTTTAATCTCTTTAATCAAAAAGGGAATTATCTTAATCCTTTAAGGGGGAGAAATTATGATAAACCTAACATTATTTTTTTAGTTTTTTCTAAACCATAATCATTATTTGGGGAAGATGTTTTTTTCTCTCATTATTTATATTACTATGGATAATACAATGTTTATTGTTTTGTTAAAATAATTATGTTCAAATTAAATATTGTATTTATATTTTCAAAATTTAAAACTATATGTAATTAATTTTGTAGGTTAATTACAATATTTATTTTATGGGTTTCATGATCATCAAAAATGGGGAGATCGGTGAGAATGTTTTTTTTCAACAATACATAATTTTGTAATTAAAAAGGGGAAGATTATTGAGAACAATACTCTATCTGTTTATTATTATTTTGATTCTCACAAATACCATTATTTTTCATTGTAATGATTTAATTTTATGTTCATTTCAAGAATTTAACATTCGTTATATTCTTATTTTTGGAAGAAATATTTAAGTATCTGAACAACAAGAATTAATTTCCAATGTATTCGGAAATTGTTTTTAGCATGTTTAGGAAACAGTATTCATAACCTACATTGAGAATCACGGTTTAAGGATGAAATGTGGTGTTTACTATATGAAATTTCAAAAAATTATTGTAAAACAACCATACATTGTTGGAAAAGTATGAAGGATGGAACGTTACATTTGGAAGGAACCTTGCGTTTCGATGGAACCGTATGTTTAGAAGGAACCTTACGTTTGGATGGATCCTTATGTTTGTAAGGATCCTTATGTTTGGGAAATCAACAATGTTTGGAAGAAGATCATAATGTAAGTATGGAATGATAAGTTTGTTTCTTAAAAGTATGGATCATCAACCTTACATTTCTGAACAACCATACATTTGAAAGCTAAAGATAAAAGTATGGTTCATCAACTATACTATTATGAACAATTGTAAGTTTGATTGAAAAGTATGGATTATATGCTATATGTTTGATAGTTGAAGAGAAAATTTTGAGATCAACCTTACATTGGAGATCAACATTACGTTGTGAACCTTACATTCCGAAAATGTATGCTATGCAGTTCAGCCATATGTTTGACATCATATGTTTAAATTATGAAATTAATAAAGAAATGGTATTTATGTATATTATCAAGTTAATTTTAAGCCAGATTAAAATCCAAATTTAAAGTGAGTCTTTGTCTAATTCAGTGCCATTTATTTTTTATTCAAAGGATCAATTTAAGAAGAGATTTTCATGCTACATTTTCATGGGAGTTACGATTTATCTGCTATTCAAACTTTTGAATATCACAATTCTAAAGATGACTTTTTTGGATCTAAATTTAATAAGAGAACGCTGGTATTTATTATATATATTTACCTATAATATTCTATTTCATAAGGGGATAAATTATTGAAAAGTAGAAATGTTGTTACGAAGTGCGAAAAACCTCTGTTTTCTGAAGAATAAGAAGAAAAAGAAACTCGATTGATGATTTATTGATCTAAATCGAATATCTTTTTGCGAATCATCTTCTATTAAAGTTGTGAACAACATTTCAAGATCTACTGCAACTAGATCTGCTTATAACTACTTTTACTAGATGATTATCATTTATGAAGATGAAGATCCATCTATTATCAATTTCATGCTTTTTCAATTGATAAGAACAATTGGAAAATCATTTTCAACAAACAAAATAATAGTTTATCTTGTGTGATCAGCTTATCATTCTATACTGTGTACACGGTTCTGTGTATGAACTAGAGGGCTCTATTTAGCCTTAATATTTTAAAGGTTTCAACTGATTGTACTCAGTCATGGAATGGTCTGTTGATAAGAAAAGCAGATTGTAAAAATCACCAAGCTCATGGAGTAGAGTGTTGGTGGAGTGGACTTGGGGGTTTCTGTTCTCTGAACCACTATACATCTTCTGTCATATTCTATTTGTTTTCTTCTTCTAAATATTTGATATAATTATAAAAGGACAAATAACAATCATTTGTAGAAATTGAAAAATCACAATTCACCCCCCCCCCCCCTCTTGTATGTATCTAGTATAACCTAATCCAATAGTGGTGCATGTCCCAGAGCATGGATAGTACTCACAATAAGCTCAATTAAATTCCGGACCATGAGAGGATTTTCTAACTGAGGATCGGTAGTTTCCTCCTCTTGGATCTAATTCATGCATCATCTTAGAGGCATGTTGATATACATCATTGGCACACAACAAGGAAGACATTGGATTAAATCTCAAGAAGTGAAATGGTGAAATTAATCACAACCTATTTAAAAAAATATTTGTATTTCAATATATCCAAAAAAAGATGAAAAAATACAAGAACTAATCCTCAATATGACCTTTTAAAACTACCAATAGTGAATTAAAGCTCAATACTATTAGATATGTCTAGGAACTCAATTTAATTGAGCTCCAAACTCCCAAAAAGGTTTCAAAAATTCATATTAATTCAGAACAAGTAGGTAATTATATACCTTTGATACAACTTTGTTTCGAACCAACTTGATTAACCTAGTAACTCGATAAATGATCTAGTCCTAACATATCCTGAAGGGAGTTTTTGATAACCTCTGGTTGGTGATTAGCAGCTGGAATCCTAAAAATTTAGGGTGGGAAGAAGTTTTCCAAAAATATTACAGATGTGAATGAAAAAAGATAGAATTCAATAAAATGAAACAAAACTAGGTGTAGTGTACCAGAACACAAACAAGAATAGAACAACAAAAAGAATGATAGAGAAGTTCAAGAAATAATGAAATAAAACATCCTAATTCCCATTGTATACAACTCTCTAAGTTAGTAGATCAATAGAGAGAACCACCTTCTTATGGGTTTTTACCCTTTATCGATCCTATAAGGAGATAATCTATAAACACCCAAAGGCACAAATAGGGTATGAGCTAAAATCCCAGTTGGGTCTCACCCTAGATTCCATAACAGATGAAAACATTAAAATAAACAATTAAAGAGCTATCAATACTCAAATAAACACTATAAGTATTTTAAAATTATATTTAAAAAAATCATTCCTTACATTTCGAAAGATGAAATACATTTAAAATGATGGAAATACATTAAAAATGTCTTATATAAACACATTTTTTGAAAAAAGTATATAAATCTGACGGAATGTAAATTAGTTCAAAAAAATTTCATAATTTCATTTAAAATACAAATATGTGAGAACCATGTCATATTTTTAAGAAAGTATGATAGTTCTTGTCTATAGGGACCCTGCAGTGAAGGTGACATGAGAATATGTACATTAACCCCCTTTGAAATCAGGTCAAATAGGACTCGTCACCACCTCTTAAGGGATGTGACATGCTTTATTTATGTTTTGGAATGTTGTAAATTGTAATGTGTCTTCCAAATAACTCAATGGATACCAAAGTGTTACATGGGTCCTAGTATGAAAGCAATGATTGGAAATTTATTTTAAAACTGTTTCCTATAAAATTAATCCCACTCTCCATTTCAAATATGAAAATTTCTATTGAAACACCATAACATGGGTTTTTATTTAAAAATAATCGCTTTACAAGATAGAACCTAGGGGATACAATAAAACCCATTTTAAGACTTCTTTATAAAATTCAATTTGGAAAAAATTTCTTCAAATTAATTTCCACATTTTTCATCATTACAATTTGACAATTTATATTTAACAATTAAAATTTAACCAATTTAGGTCAATTAATCAAACACACCCCAAATCACTAGGATTGGGGGATTATCTTGATTTCATTGAAAAACCAAATTCCCAAATTCAATGAAATTGGGTTTTTAATAAACCAAGTGACAGAAGATTCATTAAAATGAATTTAAATAAAAAATTAATATTAAATAAACCAATTTAAGACAAATCAAATTATCCCATCATAATCAAACAACCTTCCTTTCTTGGAAAAAAACACTCACAATAGGAACCTCCAATTATAAAATAGCTACATAAGATCAAGGAAATCAACCTAGAAAAAATATTCAACATCACATGGTTTTGATACAATAATACTATGATGATCTATCAAACTCCAAGAGTAAGATAAAAATAGGCAAAGAGATGGGGAGATCACATTCCCATAAAGTCACACCACAACTGCAGTAATGATCAATTGGCGATAGAATTGCATAATAAGGGTTTGAGTGCTTAAAAATGATCTGGTAATGGATCTTGGGTCAACTGAAATGAAAACATAAAATGGTAAACATGGAAATCACCCATTATTCCTATTAAAAACATGTCTATAATTTATAGGACGTGTATCCCAATTACACTAAATGTAATTGAAAATCTGAAATTCATTAAAGAACTTGTTGAAACTTTATATAAATTGTATTTATTATCATTAGGATTTTATCATGACATGTCCCCAGGGGAACGTCCCATGACTACCCAAAGCCCGGATTCCATATGCTAGGGGCTGGCGACTAGCACCGAAAGGAGTATCTCCTAAAATCGGGAAGGCATTGCCTTTATATCTTGTAAAAACATTCTACCAAGGACACACAAGATTCAAAGACAAGTAAACTCTATAGAACAAAGAGTGATGAAAGTAAGAGGGGTTAGAATACAAGCACAATAGTAAAGGTACAAGTACAACTAGAAATACAATACAATTGAAGAAAGAGAAAAATTACTATTGGGTCATCCTCTGAGGTTCTTACATGAAGGGTAGGTACAGATTGCCTCCTCAGGCCCCCATGTTCACTCGTCTCCTTTGCATACCAACACGTCGTATGGTCCACCTCCAGGAACCGCCCAGTCATGGTACCCTCAGCCCTGATCATTTATGTCTGTCATCTGTACCAACCAAAATAAGGCGTGGGAAAAGACCGTGTAGGGGTGTGTATAACGACACTCAGTAGGGACCCCGAGACATTCAAGGTCTCAAAATATCCAGAAAGGATAAAAAAACCATGTAAACCAGTGACAACCCTACATCGTTATATGCTCACACATATACCAAAGTTATCAAATATTACCCATATAATTCATGTGGGAACACAAGGCCCTAATCCATATCCAAATTACAATTATTCCATGAAGTAATGATTACCACTAAGGTAAGTACCACATAGGTACGCCACACAAAAGAATACCACAAATGGTAAGGACTCGGCTCACACCTTATAAAACATAGGCACTGTAGTGGATCTAATTAGATGTAACTACAGAATCACCTTACTATGTTAAGAGGAAGACCCATGTAGGATCTTAAATCATCATAAAAACATAAGATCCTAGTACATCATCAGACCCACATAGGATCCTAGTACAGCAAACTGACACCGGATCCTAGTACATCATCAAACCCTAATAGGATCATAGTACATCAGACCCACAAAGGATCCTAGTACATCATCAGACCCACACATAATCAAAGTACAGCAGACTCACTCTAGATCCTAGTACATCATCAGACCCACACAGGATGCTAGTACAGCAGACCCACATAGGATCCTCGTACATCATGAGACCCACAGAAGATCCTAGTACCGCATACCCACACATTATCCTTGTAAATCATCATACCCACACAAAAACCTTGTACAACAGACCAACACATGATCCTAGAGTATTCCCACATGGATTCCTAGAGCTTACACATGTGGGATCCTCCTTCACAGACCCACTAAGGATCCCTTTCTCATGTTACATCCAGCTACATGGTTACCACACTAAGCTCATTTGATTCTGGGAGTATCTGCTCCTAAACCCACATTTCGATACACCAACTCCCACAAAGTCCCATGATGATGTATCCCAAATGACCGCCACATAAAAGGGGTCTCAGTGCAACAGACAGTGTGTCAATAATATGCACGGTCTGTAAGTTATAGGCCTTTTAGTCCTGAGGGCCCGGTTGGATTTTTATTCGATCCAACCTAGTCATACCCCAAATTTATCCAAAACACATGTGGGGTATACCAAAATGTCCGTATCGGCCCAAGGATTCTGAATTCACTGATAGTTCTTCAAACGGACACCCTTAGCTCAAGATATGGATGAAAGAACGAAAAAGGTCGAAGTTGGTCCGGGTCCGGTCTGGCCCAGTCGGAACGACGCAACCCACTGGGCTTGCCGTGCAACGGCTCACGATGTTGCGGCTAGAGGTGCAGCATGGTCTGCGGTGCGGTACGACCCATGGTCCGGGGGGCTGCCATCTCAGGTCGGATGGCCAGATGACCTTCTACGTGCGGTGTGTAGTGCGTCGCGGCTTCTCCGGCAGCCGGCTCGGCTGGTCGCCCTCCCTTCACGGCCGCAACACAAGGGCATGGCTCTCTTACAATGGGTGGTATGAACGCGTGCCGCCGTCCCCTTCATGTGGTCATCCTCCGCCGGCCGTCACCCTTGCTCCGCTGTGGTCGATGGGCCACGACCCCTCTCTAGAGGCACGGTCGCGCCGCTGCCTTTATCGCAGCCGGCCATGGTGCGGGTCACCGTTCTCAATCCCAAACGGCATCAGTTTCCATCCTCCTCCATCGCGATGAACACATCATCAATCACTAATAATTGTGGAGATTTCGTTCCATATTCTTTTGGCATGCACCCTCTTAGTTAGGTAAGTAGCAATCATATCAAATAATTCATGAATCATGAAGAACGTCAAGAACAGGTAAGGGCGTATAAATCAATAAAAACCCTACCTCGTAAATGATGGATAAAATCCCGCAGTTGAGGATGTGGGTCGGTGTTCTTCATTCCTGCAACATCCTCCAACAACGTCACTTGATTGTCGATCCTCGTTTGGGGTTTCAGTTTCGTTCACCACCACTCACTGGAACCGACTCCATCCTCCAAGTGTCAGGCATCATAGCACATTAACAGAGATTCATCAATTGGTGATGTCATGCCAAATCCTCTCCCCCATGATCAACATAAATATGATAGGGGGATGGTAAGTATTGATCTTGGAATTTATCATGGTACATTTAATAAGAACCTTCCTAAATTTCAACGATATTCTTACATATAAATTGAAAGACAAGTCATTTAATTTATGTGGGCGCAATTAAATGGGAGGTTTCTCAAGGTACATCACAATATTAAAGATGGGTTTGGGTGGTCCCCACCACCTTCAATCAAAAGGAAGTTATAATAAAAATAAAGAAAGTAATGTATTTTTATTATTCTTTTCTTCCATAAAAAAGTGAAAAACTAACATTAATACTTGACCTAATGTGGTCAAGGTGAAGGTCTCATAAAGCCAATATTGGTGCTGCGAGTTTAACTATGTCCTTATATTTCAATTCTGAGCACAGGTTCTTATGTTAGATTAACTTGCTCGCACATTTACTGAACATACACAAAAAAATGTTCTGAAATTCACACTGGGCACACCGGGCCACGAAATCACACGTCTTCAATTTTCATGGAATCGTAAAATTCCTATATAATTAAAAACATTACATGGAATTTCTGGGTCTTTACATTCTCCCCACCTTAGGGATTTTCATCCCCAAAAGCCACATCACAAAAACTAAAAAAACAAGTGGGTTTACTTAGCACGAATCTTATCCTCCCGCTCCAATGTGCTCTCCTGAAGGTTCTCGTGCTACCAACATATGCACACTAAAGGTATCAATCACCCACAAAGGACTCCCTCTTTTCGATCCTCAATCTCCACGGGAACCTCCATAAACGTTTCCCCATCATCAATGTCCATCTCGACGTGGTTGATGACTTGTGATGGGTCATGCATGTATCTCCGCAACTAGGATATGTGGAAAACGTTGATCACCTCGTGCAACTGAGGAGGGAGTACTAAGTGGTAAACTACCTCTCCAACTCTGTTGAGGACCTGAAAGGGTCCAATGAACCTCATAGTTAACTTGTCGCCCTGGAAAAATCTCCGCAAACCTCATCGATGTGAGACCTATAGAAAGATGTGGTCACCATCCTCGAAAACCATAGGTCTCATTCTCCTGTTAGCATAAGACTTTTTCCTACTTTGTGCAGTCTTCATCTGCTCCTGGATGATCTAAACCTTCTCTATGGTAGTAAGTACCATCTCTGGTCCAATGAGTGATGACTCCCCAGGGTTAGTCTAATAGAAACGCGTTCTGCAAGGTCGTCCATACAGACCCTCGAAAGGTGCCATCCCAATTGTGGATTGATAGCTGTTGTTGTATGAAATATCTTATATGGGAAAGTGTTCCTCCCAGCTGCGACCAAAGTTGAGGACGCAAGAACAGAACATGTCATCGAGGGTATTAATATTCTAATCAGTATGGCCATCCATTTGAGGATGGAAGGCGGTGCTCAAATGAAGTTGTGTCCCGAAAGCCTCGTACAACCCCTTGCATATCCGGTAAGTAAAACATGAATCACATTCAAAAATAGTCGTCGAGGGTACTCCATGTAGCCGTGAAATCTCCTTCACATAGAGGAATCACAATCTCTCTACTGAACCCTGCTCTCTGATCGGTACGATGTTAGATGACCTTTTGAGTCAGTTGAACATCACTCAGATAGAATCATGACTACTGAATGTACGTGAAATTCATGTCATGATGTCCTTCGATATCTTGCCGCACTACCACTCGGGAACCTCTAAAAGATGCACTAAGACTTTTGGTACCTGATGCTACACCTTCACTTGCTGACAATTGATGCACCGAGAGACAAACTCTACTACTTCTTTCTTCATTCTCAGACACCAATGATGTCATCAGACATCTTGATTCAACTCTGCCAATCATGGATGTACTGCTAGAAGGGATGTGTGTAACTATCTCAACACTTCCTCCAGAAGAGACACCGGTACCATGGTACATCCTCTGAAAATAATTACTTGCTCCCCACCTTCAAAAAATCCATCAGGTGCCTTTCCAATGGATATCTGAGCACATTGAGCCTCATAGTTAGTGTCCCCATGTTTCACCTCCCAGAATCGCTGAAGAAGTGGGGGAGTGACTGTAAGAGACTGATGAAAAGCTACTCCATCTTTATCCACAAAGGATATCTACAAAGTGGCCAACTGCTATGTCACCTCACCAAGAAGTTTTATACCATATCTATTTCTATGTAAATATGCTTCAATGTTCCCCTTCCTAAGATAATAGACTATCTCGAAGTTATTTTCTTGGAGAAACTAGAGCCATCATCGTTGTGTCATGTTCAAGTCCTTCTAAGAGAATGTATACCTAAGACTCTTATGATCAGAGTAAATCATAAAATGCTCGCCCATCAAGTAATGTCACAACATATTCAAGGATAAGTCCACTACTGCTAACTCCAAATCATGGGTAGCATAGTTCTTCTCATGTTGTCATAGATTTTGAGAACCATATGCGATAAATGCCTCCTCCTACACCAGGACACATCTGAGTCTAGTCTCTGATGTGTCGCAGTAGACTACTTACCTAACTCCCTCCTCTAGAAGCCTCAAGATGGGGGCACTAGTCAGCCTCTGCCTCAACTACTAAAAAATTTTCTAGAATCTCTCCGACCACACAAAGGGTTTCCCCTTCTTCATCAACGCTAATAAAGTTGCTTCAACTCTAGAGAAATCTAGCATAATCCTCCGGTAGTATCCACCCAATCCCAGGATACTTTGTACCTCTGTCACACTCATGTGTTTCTCCCAAGCATGTACAACCTCAATCTTCACTGTATCCACTAAAAATCCATCATGTGAGATGACATGTCCTAGAATGTGGACCTCTCAGATCCAGAACTGGCAGTTTGAGAGCATACCATAAAGCTGGGGCTCTATGAGTGTGTCCAGAATTACCTGCATGTGATAGGAATGATCCTCCTTATTAGCCAAGTATAACATAATGTCTTCGATAAAGACTGCTACAAAGTGATCAAGGTATGGTAGAAAAATCACGTTCATGAGTCCCATGAACACTACTGGAGCATTGGTCATGCTGAATGGCATATGCAAGAACTCATAATAGACGTACCGACATATAAAAGTCATCTTCTACACATCCTAATCTCGTAATGTTAGCTTTTGATAGCCAAATTTGAGATATATCTTCAAGAACCATCATGATCCCTTCAGCTGATCAAATTGGTCATCAATCTTCGGAAGTGGGTATATGTTCTTCATTGTCACTTGATTCTAGCTCAGATAGTAAAAAAAAGTCTCAATCTCAAATATGCCTTCTTGGAAAACAAAATCAAGTTTGCCAAAGGAGAAACACATGGTCAGTTAACCCCTTCCCCTGCAAGTCCTCCAGCTGTACATGCAGTTCACGAAGCTCCACGAGAGCCATCCGATACATATTGTAGATATCGCGTGCCATCCCGGGGGTATAAGTCAATGAAAAAGTCCACCTATCAGCATGGACGTAGACCCATAACAACATAAGGGAATACATCCACATACTAATCCACCACTACAGGATAACTCGGACTCTCCACATAAACTTCTATGAGGGTAAGGCTAGCCAAATGATTTCTGTTGGGCTTTACTCTCCTCCGGGTAAGTCCATCATGTGCTTCAAAGGATCCATTCTGCCCGGTGAAGATAAACCTAGTCCCATATGTGCAGATTAACTACACTTTGTGCCTAAAATAGTGAACTTGGGCATGGACTATAGATAACTATACCATACCTAAGATGACATCGTAAGGCCTCGATGTCGCTACTAGGAGATCCCAGCTGAAGCTCTCACCTCCTAGAGTAAGCTCACACCACCAACACCAGTTTGTAATCGTTGAATCCGCTCCCGTATGAGTCTCTAGCCATAAGGATTGAGCCAATGGATCCATCAAAATCTCTATGCTTCGAAGGATGGAAGTGGCAGTAAAACAATGACTTCCAACTGTGTCTATAAGTGTTGCAGCTACGGTGGAGTAGACATAGATCGTATCTCGTATCATCTCCAGAGCACCATGGTCATAGGCCTCAGCTTTCTAGAGTTGGGCTCACCAATGTCCACCTGATCCCTACGGTCAGGGTGGACCACCTGGTGGTGGTGGTGGTAACATCTTGAAAAATTTTCAACCGCCGACTGCACGGTCTGCTCCTCTACCCTGTCTTTCTGCTCCCTATGGACCTCCTAAGTCAAACTTCTGTCTCTTCTTGGGCAGTCCTTCGACCATCGGCTGATCATCCATACGGCGGGTCGGGCTGTCATGAGCCATGTGACCCTTCCTTCCATATGTGTAACACTGTATGTTCCTCTCATGACTTGCTCTGTCCGCAGTGGCCCACACAACTGACCCTGAATCCATCCGTCGTCCACCTGTAGATCGGGTCCTCTTTGACCTCTCTAACATCTGTCTTCTGCCACATGTTGAAGACTCCTCTACATGATGCTCGGCGGTGGGTCTCGCTGTCGGTGACTGCTCCGCAAGAAAACTCTTCACTAAGAGGGCTCTCTCTAAAACCCCTGCCTACGTCGGGATGCTGAGAGAAATCATCAAATCCCAGATATCTCACCTGAGTCCATGCTCAAAGTTATGTTCCCTGAAGAATGGGTCATGCACAGTATTAGTGGAGTAGTGTGAGAGGTCGGCGAACCTTACTAAGTACTGAGCCACAGTCATGTATCCCTACTGTAGATGAAGAATCTCCTGAATACGCAATGCGCGATGGGTCACTGGGATAATCTCTACCCATAACATTCACTCAAAGTCTTCCCAGAGAAGTGTCACCTCATCGTGAACCTGGAGCATCAAGCTCCACCGTCATCCTTCTGCTGCATGTAGAATATTGGCAGCAAGTATCACCATGAGATCAGCTAGTGTCCCTACCAGTCGGAAGACTCTCACCACAGCCTCTAGCCAATCCTCAGCTGCTTGTGGGTCTGTCTCTCCCAGGAACCTGGGTGGCCTCTAGCACTAGAACCCGTGCAATGCAGTCAAGCGATGTGAATCCCCTGCTGCTGGGGCTAGTGGTATCGGGGGCCCGTCGGGTAAATGTAGCACTACTGCCTCCACTGGTGCCTCTACTGAAAGTGGTCCCTACACCAAGGCCTCGTTGCTCCGTGGACTACCATCACGTACTATACAAGGAACCCTAGCTGGCTCTCTACGTGGAGGCATCCTGAAAATAAACAGGTGTTCCATGATCTATAGGTTATACTTGGTGAGCTGACTCAAAGGGATCACAAAGAAAAACTCTTCTAAATACACATGCAATCAGTGTTTTCGTGCACTGAGTCAGCAATCAGAAGTCAGGGTCAAGGTGTACGAATATGTCGGCCACTGCACCATCAATGGATTCCCTAAACTGATAACGACACTCACTACACTTAACACTATTGCATTAAAATGATCAGAGTCCAATGTTCTATGGTAGAACCAACTCCTCTGACACAAATTTTTCATGACCCGTCCACCGGGGCCTGTGCCGTGACAACCCCAAACCCGCCTTCCATAGGCCAGGGGCTATAGACTAGCACCAAAAGGCATATCCCCTAAAACCAGGAAGGCGTTTTCTTTTATATCCTATAAACACACTCAACCCAGCACACATCAAGATATGAACACAAGTAAATTTTATAGAAAAAAGAGTGTTGAATGTAAGAGGGTCTAGAATTCAAGCCCAACAGTAAAGATACAAGTACAACTAGAAATACAATACAACTAAAAGAAGTGAAAGACAGTTACTGGGTCTTCATCTGAGGTTCCTACCTGAAGGGTAGGTATAGATCTCCTCTTCAGAACTCCACATCTACCCATCTCATCAACGTACCAACACGTCGTATGGTCCACCTCCGGCCACCGTCTAGTCCTAGTACCCTCAGACCCGTTCATCGATGTTCATCGTCTGTGCCAATCAAAACATGGTGCAGGCAAAGTCCGTACAGGGGTGAGTACAATGATACTTAGTAGGTACCTCAAAACCCTCAAGGTCTCACAAAATCCACAAAGCAGGTAAAACAGTGACAACCCAACTTAGGTATATGCCCATACATATTCCTATGTTATCAAATGATACCCATCTCATACATGAAAAAACAAATGGCCCAGCTCCTTAGCCAAAGTTCAACTGTTCCACAAAGGAATGATTACCACGAAGGTAAGTACCACATAGGTAATCCTCATAGAAGAATATCAAAAAGGTAAAGACTCACCTCACACCATGTATAACATAGAAAAATTGTAGAGATGATTAGATGTAACTACTGAATAATCTTACTCTGTTAAGAGTCAGAACAACATAGGCTCTTAAATCATCAGACCCACACAGTATCCTAGTACATCATCAGACCCACACAGGATCCTAGTACAGCATACCCACAAAGGATCCCAGTACATCATCTGACCCACATAGGATCCTAGTATAGCAGAGCCACATAGGATCCTAGTACTTCATCAGACCCACAAAAGATCCTAGTACAGCAGACCCACACAAGATCCTAGTACATCATTAGACCCACATAGGATCCTAGTACATCAAACCCACACAGGATCGTAGAACGTCATCAGACCCACATAGGATCCATGTACATTAGACCCACACAGGATCCTTGTACATCTTTAGACCCACACATGATCATAGTACAACAGACCCACACAAGATCCTAGAGTAGTAATACATTGATTCCAAGAGCAGATCCCTGTGAGATCCTCGACCACAGACCCATAAAGGATCGCTTTCTTAGGTTACAACTAGCTATAGTGTTCCTGCACTAAGCTCGCTATATTCCAGGAGGATCCACTCCTCACGCCACAGGATGATACTCCAACTACCATTAATTACCATGAAGAAGTATTCCAAAGTATCTTTAGTTAAAAGGGGTCTCATCATAATAGATGGAGCGTCAATTGGATGCTCGGCCTGTATGTTCTTGGACTTTTAATCCTGAGGGCCCTGTTGGATTCATGTTAGATCTATCCCTTACATACCCCAAATTAACCAAATCTCATGTGGGGAATACCAAAAGGTCCGTCTCGGTCCATGGTTTTCGGCGCCGCTGATGGTTGGTCAAATGGACGCTCATAGCTCAATATATGGACGAAATAGTGAAAAGGATCGATATAGGTCCAGGTCTTGTTCGACCCAGTCGGGTCGACCCGGAATGGGTTGACCCAACCCGGTTCGAGTCGACCCGGCCCACTGGGTCTGGCCCAGCCCGCAGGTGCGGCCCACAGTGCAGGGCGTCTTTCGGTTCGGCATCCCACAACGACATGTTGGACGACTAGCCACAGTGGTCCAGACGGCCAGCCGCCTTCTCTGCGCAGTGCGTCGTGCGCCACGCCTTTGCTAGCGGTCGGACGGGCCAACTGCCCTAGCTTCCCTATCATGGAACAATGTTGCGGCTCTTTATCACTGGGTGGCATGGACATGCTCCATCATCCCCTTCGTGTGGTCAACCTCCGTCAACTGCTTCCCTTGCTCCTCCACAGACAACAGTCTGTGACCCTTCTCTGGTGGCGCGGTCGCGCCGCAGCATTTGTCACAGCCGATCGTGGTGTTGGCCGCCATTCTCGAGCCATGCCAGTGTCAATATCCATCCTCCTCCATCACAAAGAACACATCAAGAACCACAAATACTTTCAGAGAGGTAAGGCCATGTTCGTTTGGCCCGCACCCTCCGAGTTCGGGTCGTAGCTAGCGGCTCAAATAATTTTTGAATCACAAAGAACGTCAAGAATGATTAAAGGGGTATAAATAAACAACAAACCCTAACTCATGAACTTTGGAGAAAATCCCACAGTTTAGGAACTGGGTCATTTTCACCATTCCTGCAACAGCGACCAATGACGTCACTTGATCATCAATCCTCGTTTGGGGTTTCAGTGTCGTTCTCCACCACTCGTCGGAACTGGCTCTGTCTTCCAAGTGTTGGGAATCACGGAACATTACTAGGGCTTCGTCGTTTGGTGAATCCATGCAAAGTCCTCCCCCCATGCACCATATAAATAGGAGAGTGGGAGGGTATGTAACGATCATGGAATTTATGAAGGTTTTTTTGATAGGAAACATCCTAAATTCCAACGACACTATTTCTTATCATTTGAAAGACAACCCATTTAATTTACATTGGCACAATTACATGAGAGGTTTCTCAAGGGACATCCACATATTAAAGAGGGATTCAGGAGGTCCCCACCACCATGAATCAAAAAGAGGTTATAAGAAAAATTAAAAATGTTATGTATTTTAATTTTTCTATTCTTCCACGAAAAAGTGAAAAAATAACTTCCACCCTCGAACTACAGCAGTCAAGATAAAGGTCTCCTTATGAGAATACCAGTGATGTGGGTTAAACAGTGTCATTGAATTTAAATTACGGGCACCAGTTCATAAGTTACAAAAAAACAACTAACACGTTTACTGAACATACCCAAAACGGTTTAGAAATTCACTCTGGGCACACCGGCCTTCGGAATCACACACCGTCAATTTTCGCGGACTCGTAAAATTACCATATAATTAAACAATATTTAACATGGAATTTCTAGGTTGTTAAAGATCCAAAAACTGTGTAACCCTATTACATGGCATGTGAATCTTTATAAGAATTCAGAATGAGCAGGTTTTTATGCTATGAATCCAATAAACCTCTAACTTCTCTATTATAGGTATGTTCCCAATTCCTTCTCGGCCCTACCCAAACAACAAAAAAGGAAAATAAAAATATGGTTTAAAAATATGTATCAGAAAAGTAACTTGATGTTACCAAAAAATATATATAATTAAATTGTTAACATACCATCATTAAAAAAATCCACACCATACAAATTAAATTATAAAACAGAGTTGATGTACATGTGAACTACTCTATAATATTGTATGACCTACTAAATATAGATTCCAATCAACAAAAAAATAAAAACTATTATAACAATCCTCTTCATATAATCACCTCTTAATGAAGTACAATGGATCAATTATACATATACAAGATCATCTACATATATCAACTTCTAAATATTCTTATTGACATAAGAATCTATGAATCTATATTTAAAATATCTCACAAAAGCTTATACCTAAGTATTCACCGGAAATAATGTTTCAATTATTTTCAATAGATTCATGAACATATAATACTCTTCCCAAAAAGGATATCATAAAATTACCCAATAGTAAAAATCCATTTCTTGATACATATAAAAAAAGACAATGAATTCATGATGCAAGGAAGTTCAAAATACAAAATAAGTATTCATATCTAGCCAAAAGAATGCAGGTCTCTACCAACACATAAACATTCCCAAAAAAAACAAGGCTTACTCATAGTAATGATTTTAGGTTGGGAACTATAAAAACCACATATACATTCCATCCTATGAACACATATGAAAATATAAAGTGACACCTTACATCACTCTAATGCTCTACAAATAATAAATAAGAGATTACAATAATTGAAATCGAAGCATAACACATATTCTGAGGGTGTATAATTTTGAAACTATAATTAAATATTATAAAAAGTCATTTTCATTACTTATTAATATTTATTAATATATTTTATAGATTTCAATTAATATTGATAATATTAAATTATTTTTCAATTTGAAAAATATGTAGTTTTATTTTTACTAAAATTGTTTCATTGAATTATATGGATCATATTATAACTATAAATTTTCATAGTTTACTTTTATCAAAGGGTATTTATTTTTCATCTAAAAAATTCTTATTTATCTTCAGGTGAAGTTTTACAATTTTTCACAATAAATGGATTTTTGTATGAATAATAAAAACCACCTTTTTATAACAATTATAATTTTGTACAATAATTTAAATAGTCCCATCATATTTTGAATATGTTCTACAGTGAAAAATAATATTTCATTAAAAATAATTTAAATTATTCCGTAGAAAATGAATTTATATTTTATTTTTTTATGAAATCACTTTTTATAATAATTATAAATTTCATTAAGGAAACCAAATTTCAATGTATTTTAACACCTTATATTAAAATCAATTCTTAGAAATTCAATAAATAATATAACAACAAATTTTATGTCATATTTGTAATTAGTTGGTTCATATTTAGTAATGAGGTTAAATACATTTTTTGTCATAGTGAATAGTAATAATAGTAAATTGTTATCAACATAGTAATTGGTAAAAAATGTTAATTTGAGATACATATTTTTTTAAAGGTAAAAAATTATCTCCTAATATTTTAGTAAGAATATATTAGGAAAATAATAAACTTATTTTTATATTCGACTGATTTGGGGACACTTTAAATGAGCATGACATTTACAATATTTAAAATTTAAGAATAATTTCAAGAGTACCATCCCCTCACATATAAAATGGAACCTTATGTAACAATTTATTCACAATAAATGAGATATATATCTTTTCTTGGAAATATGAATATAAATTTCCATTTATATTCCAAACATCCTAGTGGTTATATTGTCAAAAAATTCCATATTTGAAGCCTGAAGTTGTTATCCAACTCAGGTTTTTCAAACATGAGGTATTACTCCTAATTGATTTCTACCATTTTTTTTATTCTTTTATCTAAATAAAACCAATAATTTTGAAGATAAATTAATGATTTAATTTAATAATAAATGATTAAATGTTATTATTTTTTAAAACCTATTTCGCTTCCATTTCCAGTCAATAGTAAATGAAAGCACCGCTTGAGTGTGCATGTGTACTATAACATCTACAAAGTGATCTCTTCAATTTTTCGAACCCACATCATATAGATTAATTTTATTATTTATGTAATGATTATAAATAAAGTTATGTGAATTATTATTATTATTTACGGATATGATATAACATATCATATTGCCATTCTATATGTTGTAAAAAGATAACATCGCTTATCTATATGTGTGGACTACCACCTCAAAAAAGTGATGTGATTCATTCTTAATTTCCACAATAAATGGATGGTCATATTAAAGGAACAATGGATAAAATATTTCATTTATAATATATATATTATTTTTAAATGTTTAAAATATTATCTAATTGTTAACATTCAACCAAATAAAAAATAAAAATTTAATTCATCCATATGCATGGACTACAATGTCCATAAAATGGTGTTCCTTATTATTCAAGATCACCTATCATGATTTGTTATATATTTACATTGAATGTAAAAATTATAATTTTTTTGATTCTGTAAATAATAATAACATGCCAAATTTTACCACAGTGAACACACAAATTTCATTTTCTTGTAATAAACGGAACAACCCAAAAACATCCAACATGAAGTTAAATAATTAATCTTCTATATAATACTTTGTAATAAATTTATTAAATGTTATTATATTAATAAAATAATCCAGAAATATGTTTTTAATAATATTAAAAATTGTAATTTTTAATTATACATGATTTAAAATACATACATGTAGATTCTTGATCGAGGTAATGGACTCTATCTTAAAAAAAAATTATTTTCAATTACTGCATCAAATGTTTTTTCATACATGTTGATATTCAATATATGTTTCCAATAATTTTTATATTTATAAATAAAGGTTTCTTAAAGGACATTTTCAATATAATTCAACTTTTTTATACATTGCTTTAAAGGAATATTCCTTTTCTTTTTTTGATGGACTTATTTTGAAATTCTTTAAATCAGTGCATAATGAATATTTTCATTAAAGTATACTACTTGAATTCCATTTCATGATTTCATATCTATTAAATATTATATTGATTCCTCTACATGTTTAATTTTATTATCAAATAATGTCAAATTTCTTGTACAAAAGGGATTCTTTTCTAAGTGTTCTCAAAGGAAAGTGTATTTTTATTATTATTTTTAGAAGAAGCCCATATGTGATTCTATAGATGTATATTACACACTATTATATTTTATTTTATATTGAAAATTATATATTTAATATTTTTTATTTATGGTTTGGTTTTTGGAAGTACATAATGATGATTGGTGAGCTCTATATAGCTATCCAATGCATTGGGGAGTGTACTTGTTCAACTGAGAATATATATAGGAATTAACCTGAAGGGTTATTCTATTTGTAAGAGTTATTATGTTACTAATTTATATATTTTTAATAAAAAAAATCAGTTTCCAAATGAATTTGGCCCTAAAATTAATAATGAAAACAAACAATAAAGAGACATAGGCCAATAATCTAATGGCCCACAACCACCATCAAACTAGAGAAATAGAAACAGACCACCCAATATCGACACAATGTCAGGGTCCTGATAGAGCCATTTTGAACTAGAGCCCACAATTGCACATCCTGAAGTCAAACCCACTTCGTGAGGATCATCGTTCATCCCCCTATTCCATCATTCTCAGACCGATTCTAGCAACCATATCATGAGATCTTCAATCTGCACCAACCTTGTATCCATGATCACCAGCTTTGACATGCAACATAAGTAACCGGAACTCTATCCCACGCAACTCGAATGTCGCCACAGTGATCCCTACAGCACCAAAGACATCACATATCCCACATCAATAATTACATTGCCATATTTTTCAAGTAGGGGACCATGTCCTGGGTCCCAAACCCATCACTGACGATCACGTTCAGCCTTCACATGTCGCGCCATCCACAAAACCACCCGCACCAGCTTTATAGGTATGAAGATGTTCAGGGCTTTGAAGATGAAAATATTGTACACACTCATCACCTTCTTCTTCATACTATCGAAAAATTTCTTATACATTGATCCATTGGAAACCCTAATCATCATCTTCCCCTCCACCATCAGCTGCTCAAGCCTTCTCTCAGCCTTCAGTGCCATCTTGATTCTTATGCACCCCAAAATAGTCATCTTGTTTTTATGTTCCATCACCATCAAACTCGTAACACCATACCCATTGTGCGAGACTGGATTTCAGCCATCAACACTCCTTTCAAAAACACCCATAATAATCTCACCTCTATTTTGTAAGCAATAGATAGCACAAAGCTCTTTGTGACCCACCAAGTCCGAAGAAGATCGATTATCATCAGATACAGTTGATCGGATGTGATCACCATAGTGATCGCCAAATCATGAAAGAGGGATAAGCTCTCCACTAGATAGAGAACCCATATTTCTATTTCAAGAGTTTTGTGAAGTTGTTTTCCTAATGACATAAATTAATTTTCTATTCTTGAGTAATTAATTTCAAGGAAGTATTTTAATTTCATAATGTAGACTAATAGGTATGTATTTAATGTAATGTGTGTTCTCCTCTTATGTCGAATAGTATTATTTTCATGATATTTTTTTCGATTAAATAACATGTTTCATAAGAAATAATAATGATTATGATTTATCAATTAATATTTTTTGTATGTGTTTTCTGAAAAATTTTGGAATGTCACATTATTTATGGATTAAAAAAATAGAAAATTTAATGTCAAGTGTAATTATATAAAACTAAAAAATTATAATGGATTTCATGATTTTCATAATGAACTAAAAATCTTCATTATTTTTTCCCCTTTATAGAGATTTCAATTTACATCAAATTTTTTCAAATCTTTTAAAATAGGATTAAATATGAGTAGAAACTAAATAAACATATATTATTCTTCAATCGTGACTCTTCGTAATTAAAATATATCATGTTTTTATTGAAATACATGTATAAATTTAAGAATATTATTTTTGTAAAATATGATGACATTAAGTGGAACTATCCTTATTTTTTATACATTATTATATGTAAGTATTTTCCCTTATTCACTGAAAGGATAAATATAATATAAAATTGTAATTCTTGAAAATAAGTCTATTCTATGTAAATTATAATTATATGATAATTATGGTATGTGTAAGATTCTGTTTTTTTAAGGTATTTTTTCCTTTAAACCATTTATTATATAGATTATAAATATTTTATGTGAATAATATAATAATATTTTCTTTGGAAAAAAATTAATAAATGATTAAAGTTTTTACACATGAAATAATGCCCTTTTAACACTTTATAAAATTTTAATAGAATGTTTTCTAAGTTAGTCGCTGAGTAGTGAATGATTCAGAGGCCCGATAGGCATCAGCTTAGACAAATTAAATATATTAATTAAATTATTTAAAATGTGGATTATTTGTGAAAAATATTTGAATAACTTCAAAATGGTGATTCATGTTAGAAATCTGAGATTAGCGATGTATCCGAAATAGGGTGTTTTCCCTAGGCAGAGTATGACATGTGTTGGCGTCAGACGTTTGGATGCCACGCTCGTAAGTTAAAGTTGTTAAATAATATTTTTTATATTATTTTATTAAAAATAGTTAAATATCTCTCAGACGGTGCATCCTATGGGAAATATGAGGCCATCAATGGGTCCAGAACGAAGGTTTTACCCTAGAGAAGGTATAACATCTGTTTGCGTCGAGCGTTTGGATGCCTCGCCCGCAAGAAATTATTATTATTATTTAATAAATTATTTATACCATTTTTTAAAGATTAAATCATTAATAACTCAAAAACCATGCATCATATGAGGAACGTGAGACCACCGATGAGTCCAAAATGGGGGGTTTACCCTATGAAGAGTATAATTTTTATTCGCAATGAACTTTTTATCAAAGTAACAAATTAAAATTGTTTAATTTAATTAAATAATTAAGTAAATTAATTAACATCACAGTTACAGTTCATTCATCTTCTTTATACGCCATTTTCCATTTTTATGTCTGTCGAAGCTTTTTGGAACCCCATTATGGACCGTTTTAAACGCAATAAATTTTCAAACGACCTCTATGAGTGAAATAAATCACTCCGCCAACAAGAAACGGATCAAATATGCATCAAATGAAGTGTTTTAATTTAGGGTTTTTATTTAAATCTGAATGGTTCTAGATCTCTTTTAAAAGCGTCCCATTTTTTGATTTGCGAGTTAGAGCGGCCATGTGTGAAATAGTCTTGATGATATTTTCATAACCAGCCTTCATCTTCTTCCTTCTAAAGACCCGAAGTGTGTGAGCCATTTTCTTTACTTCTCAACCTGGTGCGCACAAAACCAGGTTTTTGTTTGTCATTTTTTATTTTTATTCGATTATTATTATTATCTTCCCACCCATTTACATTAATTCTTTTTAAAAAAGAAGATGGAAAAGAGGGGATTGTTTTATAATTGATATTTTTGTTTTTAAATGGTGATTACATTGTTTTTTTTAAAATAAATTATCAATGTTTGATTTGATAAAATAATCATTCAAAAATTATCTTTTTATTGTCTTTACATAATAATATAAAATATATTTACAAGGAAATAATACTGAATTATTACAAGATAAAAAAATATTATATTATCATCAGTGGTTGACGTGCGTTTTTTTAGGGTGTTCACTTGTCCTCTTGCGCTTGAACCTGATCAAACCATACTTCGAATTTTGACGTGCGAGTTATCTTTGACATAAGGTAGGTGGATTAAAATCCAATCCCATAGTCTCATCTGTTATGCATATGAAGTTGTACAAATATTGTGGCGTAAATAATAATTGAGTTTTTTTATCAATTAATTGGGTAAATTAATTAATTTGGGAAATATGAAATGGGTAATTCAATTGGTTGGCATAAATAATTAATTAATTTCACTTTGTGATGATGGATCTTCGGAATTAATTGATGGCCATAATGTCGTTAATTAGTTAGTTATTATAAATAATTTATTAGTGGTTTTGTTATGCGGGTTTTGTGATTGTGGATTTAGTTAAATAATTTTATTTGAATTCATGGAACAATTGTGGTGGTTAATGGTTGAATTGATTAATCAATATTTCGAATGGGGATTCTGATGGAAGGTCAAGGCTGATTAAACAATGAATGATGTTTAATATGTGAAATAGATATTTGATTGAGAAAGGGTTGTGGGACACAGACTGACGCTCCAAATACCCACAGGGGTTCTAGACATGGCACTCTAGAACCAATGACATGCATGAAATTAATATTTTATGGGACAAGTATTGATGCTCCAAATACCCATGGGGTTGTGAGACAAGGATTGACACTCTAAATACTCACATGTGTGCTAGACATGACGTTTACACTCCTTTTATTTTGTACTATAGTTTCTTGAATCTATTTATAAATTTTATATTGTGACATAATGATTATGAATTGAACCGGGGGGGCACATCTAGAAGAAGGTATTGTGTTTTGGGTGTCCTTGGGAACCTGAAAGTTTATGTTATTTAAAGGTTAATTGGATAAATATAAATGGTTTCCTCTATTGTATTATTATATTTTTATTTAATACAACTACATACACTACTTCTGACTTGATTTGATTTAGACATAGTTAGAGGTGACCTACTGAGTCATACTCACACCCTACTCAAGCTGCCTGATCGGTACCCAAATAGACTTTGTTGTTGTAGGACATGACAAGGGAAAGAGCCCTGGTGAGATTGCTGATTGGGGATGGAGCTTGGTTGAGGGAACTGGACATGGTTCGCAACCCGCTTGGGAGTCGCTAGCCACTTATATCCAGTTTTCATGTTTTTAGAAACTTGATACATTTATATAGACATTTCATGTTTACCTTTCAGTTGAGTATTTTATTTCCTGTCTTGGTTATTTTTATTAAATTTGTACTGTTATAATTATATATGCTTCTGCTATTGCTTGTTTACTTCCGCTGATATTTTTACACTGATAATAGAGGGTATAGTCTCCCCATGACTGTCTTAACAGAGCCTCGCTACTTGTCGGCAGCCTCTGGCGTACGGGGAGACGCACCTGAGGTCATGTGGCGAACCGGCTCGGGGCACTATTGCGTGGCACTTGGGTCAGGGCGTTACAAAGTGTTATCAGAGGGAGGTTTGTTTTTTTTTGTCTTACTATTTGGGGAAAGGTAGAAAGGAGACTAGGGATAATAGGGGCTTGATAATGATCTCGGGCATGGAAGTTTCAAAGCCATGTACGGGGGGAAAACTCGAGGACTCTGGGTGGGATTACTGTTATTGTTGTTTGTCATTACAGTTGAATATTATTTCACCTTGGGTGATTCACTTGTTCTGTGATGTGATTATTACTTCTGGAATTTATTGATTATTGATTCATGTCCTGGAATGACATGAGTGTTTTGTCTGCATGAATCATTCTAGGCACTCAAGATTATTATGACATGCATCCATTTAGGCACGCACGAGGAAACAGGTTATGGGTAGGTTGTTGAACTTAAACTATTTTTTTACCATGCTTGTGAAATTTAAATGAAAATGGTGTCTAAATTTTAAATTGAAATTAATAATTGTAAAATGATATAAATAAATTGGTCTTGTGTAATTGTGATAACATTGTGATTTGTTCCTTATGTTGCATGTTTGGCTTTGTAGAAATATGCCTCCACGAAGCTTGTTGAGAGGACGAATGGGGGGAATAGCTGGGAATGGTCCTCCAGTAGTTTAACCAGAGGAACCAATAGTAACAGTTGAGGAAGCAAGGGAACAGTTTCGAGAGAACTCCACCCGCTTCATGCAAATGATGGAAAGAGACCCAGAGCGGGTTGTGAAAAGCATGTCTGATCTGACGAGGGAGTTTCGGTTGCAGCACCCACCGACTTTTACTGGAGAGGGTGGTCCGGAGAAAGCTGAGTTATGGATTGAATCTATCCATACTATACTTGACCACTTGGAGACACCTGTTGAGAAGAGAGTCAAGTTGGAAGCTTACATGTTGTGTGGTCAAGTGAAACGTTGGTGGTACATCTAGACTCGAGATGGACATCTGGAAGCTATGGAGTGGAAGGAATTTTAGTCAAAGTTCTTTGAGCACTTTTATCCAGAGACGCTCAAGCAGGGGAAATCAGCTGAGTTCATGAGGCTAACTCAAGGGAATATGTCTGTGATGTACTATGCTGGATTCTTTACAGACTTACAACATTTTTCTCCAGCATTGGCAGCAGACGAGTCTACTTCATCAAGACGATTTCAGGATGGACTTGAATGTGAAATTAGGTCTCAAGTAAATATTTTCAGGCTGAAGAAGTTTTCAGAAGTGGTAAATCAAGCTCTCATCTCTGAAGGGAACCTAAATAAGGCTTCCAGTGGTGGAAAACTGGTTTATACTGGACGGTCAGGTGGTGCGAATTTTGAGAGCAGGAAGCGACATTATGAGAATGTCAGTCAGGGAAGTGGAAAGCAGAGTAACTAGATAGAGGGGTCGGTTACACAGGACCTTACCTGAGTGTTTTGCCACCAGTGTGGTAGGTCGGGGAACTATCGTAATCAATGTCCCCAACCCCCTATGGAATGCAGATCCTGTGGTAGGATGGGACATCTCCATTGGTTTTGTACCAACCCAAGGCATTCTTGTAGTGATGGAACAGCTAAATAGAGTCAGAGTGTGGGAAGGGGATCTTCTACACCTTATCAGTCCCAGAGATGGAGTTCTACTGGCCGAGGCAGTAAAGGTAATGGACGTGGTTCTTTTGGGAAACAACGCCCATATCTGCAGAGTGGTACAAGTCAGGGGAGTCAGATGGAATCACAGGGAAGAGGAGCAGCACAGTTGCATGCGGTACAACCTACACTTATAGATAGCGAGGCTGGACCATCGACAGTGAGAGGTACTATTCTTGTGGATTCTACCTTATCTTGTGCCTTATTTGATACTGGTGCCTCACATTCCTTAATATCTACAAAACTTGTTTATTGTTTAAGTTTGACGGTGGAGTTTGTGAGTGGGGTTATGACAATAGATACACCTTTGGGAGTGTGCTCTAAAGACATCTGTATGTGCAAGGGATGCTCTCTTGAGATCGGGGAGTACCGTTTTCTGTGGGATCTCCATATCCTTGACATGACAGGCTTCGACCTATTTATGGGTATGGACTGGTTAGTCACATACCAAGCCCATATTGATTGTTATCGCCGGAGGGTGACATTTACATCACCTACGAGTGACCATTACATTCACCGTGGGGAGTGGGATATCCAGGCAGGCCGAGCAGGGCCAATTACTCAGCAACTAGGAGAGATCATAGCCCAAGTTTCTAGTCTTTTACTGGATGAAGAATGTTTTAGGCAAGATGTACTTCCACCAGTGGTTGATTTGTTTCAGGATGTCTTTCCATAAGACTTCTTAGGGCTCCCACCTAAGAGAGATATTGAATTTAATATTGAGATCATGTCAGGAGCTGAGCTACTATCTATTCCACCATATAGAATGGCACAGACAGAACATCAAGAACTCAAAGCTCAGCTGGAAGACTAAAAGGATAATGGATTTATCTGTCCTAGTACGTCGCCTTAGGGATCACCTGTACACTTTTCAAAGAAGGATGATGGGAGTTTATATTTGTGTGTCGATTACCGGAGGTTGAACAAGATGACTGTGAAGAACCGATATCCTCTACCGTGTATTGATGATTTATTTGACCTGTTGAAGGGAGCCTCTGTTTTCTCAAAGATCGACTTAAGATCAGGGTATCATCAATTGAGAGTTCGGACTTCTGATATACCGAGGACTACATTCAGGAGTAGGTATAGGCTTTATGAGTTTCTTGTAATGCCATTTGGGTTAACCAACGCACCAGCAGTGTTTATGGCCATGATGAATTAGATCTTCCATCCTTACCTGGATCAGTTTGTGGTGGTATTTATGGACGACATCTTGGTGTACTCCAAGGCTCATGACTATCATGACCAACATCATCCTGAGTACACTGAGAGAGAATCTTCTATGTGCCAAGCTATCTAAGTGTCAATTTTGGATTGATCAGGTACACTTCTTGGGACACATTATCTCGAATAATGGTGTTTCAGTGGATCCAGAGAAGGTGCAGGCAGTGGTTTCTTGGGAGAAGCCCAAGAATATTTTTGATATCTGAAGCTTTTTGAGGTTAGCTGGATATTACACGAGAATCATCCATGACCTTTCTCATTTGGTATCACCACTTTCAGGCTTAACCAAAAGGGAGTAAAGTTTGAATGGTCGGAGGCTTGCAAGAAATATTTTTAGGAGTTGAAGAAGCGTTTGACGTCCGCACCAATTTTGGCTCTACCTGAGCCAGGTGAAGAGTACATGGTGTATTGTGACGCTTCTGGGATAGGAATTGGAGCTGTGTTGACGCAAAGGGATAAATTTGTGGCGTATGGGTCTCAGTAGCTGAGGTCGCATGAACGGAATTACCCTATGCATGACCTTGAGTTGACAGCTGTGGTATATTCTTTGAAGTGTTGGTGACACTACCTCTTGGGCGAAGGGTTCACAGTTTATACAGACCACAAGAGCTTGAAGTACATCTTTTCTAAGCGCGATTTGAATCTTCGACAGCGGTGATGGGTTGAGTATATGTAGTCTTTTGATTTTGAGTTGGCATATACACCTGGGAAAGGAAACAATGTGGCTAACGCTTTGAGTAGGAAAACTCAAACTCAGATTTTTCAGGAGTCTAGTTCTGAGTGGAGGATGATGTCGTTGCTAGCTGAGATGCATGTTGTGGTTCAGGAGAGACATGAGATGATGAAACTAATGTCAGTTGCAGTAGAGTCTACACTTTTGAGACGGATCAAGGACAAGAAATATGATGACATAGAGTGCTTGGCCTTGAGGGAAAACTTAGAAGGTGGGGAGAGACCTTCGTACTGGAAGATAGATGAGGATGATATCATTTATGTGAAGAATCGGGTTGTTGTTCCTACGAGCATGCAAGAGGATCTCATGAGGGAATTTCATGCCTAAAAATGGGCGGTGGATCCTGGTGTGACCAAAATGTACCGTGACCTACGATGACAGTTTTGGCGGCTCGGCATGAAGAAGGAGATAGCAGGGTTTGTGACATGATGCTTCACCTGTCATCAGGTGAAGTCAGAACATCAACGACCTGGAGTTTTACTATATCCTTTGCCCATTCTAGAATGGAAGTGGGATGACGTGACCATGGACTTTGTGATAGGTCTTCCAAAAACACTTACGAAGAATGATTCTATTTGGGTCATTGTAGATCGACTGACAAAGGTAGCACATTTATTGCCTATAGGGGAAACATTTACAGTTGAGAAGTTGAGAGAGTTGTATTTATAGAAGATAGTTCGATTGCACAGGGTGCCACAGACTATAGTTTCAGATCTTGATTCAATATTTACTTCACACTTCTAGAAGGGTTTTCAAAAGGCACTTGGTACGCAGGTTTTATTGAGTACAGCTTTCCATCCGCAAACAGATGGATAGTCAGAGCATACTATACAAGAGCTTGAGGTTATGTTGAGGGAGTGTGTTCTTGACTTCGGTGGATCATGGGAGAAACACCTAGCTTTAGTGGAGTCTGCCTATAATAATAGTTATCAGGCAACTATACAGATGGCACCATACGGGGCTCACTACGGTAGGCCATGCAGATCACCGCTATGCTGGATGGAAGCAGGTGAGTCAAAGTTGTTGGGACTAAGTCTCATATAAGAGACAACAGAGCAGGTTCATCTGATTCAGAAAAGTATGTCTACGGATCAGAGTAGGCAGAAGTCATACGTTGACAGACGGAGACAACCCATAGAGTTTATAGAGGGTGATCATGTTTTCCTTCGGGTTCCACCTAGGTTGGGTCACCGCAGGATACAGAGGCATGGAAAGTTGGCACCCAGGTTTGTTGGACCTTTTGAGATCGTGAAGAGAATTAGGCCGGTAGCATACCGATTGGATCTTCCACATAAATATAGTTCTATGCATGATGTATTCCATGTATCACAAATATGATGGTATCACCCCGACCCTTCTCATGTGATCAATGTGGATGATGTTGAGCTTCAGATAGATGCATCCATTGAGAAGCATCTGATACGTGTTTTGGATCGCAGTGATAAGGTGTTGAGGGGAAAGATTTTACCGATAGTTCGTGTATTATGGCAACATGGACGTGTGCAGGAAGAGACATGGGAAAGGGAGACAGATATGCGAGCTCTGGGGCCCGATCTTTTTAGCTCTGAATCTCAGTGAGGTTTGGGAGTATAGCTCGAGGAAGAGCTCTTATAAGGTGGGGAGATTGTAAGATTCTATTTTTTTAAGGTATGTTTTCCTTTGAACCTTTTTTATATAGATTATAAATATTTTATGTGAATAATATAATAATATTTTCATTGGAAAAAAAATTAATAAATGATTAAAGGTTTTACACATGAAATAATGCCTATTTAACACTTTATAATATTTTAATAGAATGTTTTCTAAGTTAGTCACTGAGTAGTGAATGATTCATAGGCCTGATAGGCCTCATCTTAGACAAATTAAATATATTAATTAAATTATTTAAAATGTGGAAGATTTGTGAAAAATATTTGAATAACTTCAAAATGGTGAATCATATTAGAAATCTGAGATTACTGGTGTATTCAAAATAGGGTGTTTTTTCTAGGCAGAGTATGACATGTGTTGGCGTCACACGTTTGGATTCCCCGCTCGTAAGTTAAAGTTGTTAAATAATATTTCTTATATTATTTTGTTAAAAATAATTAAATATATCTCAAACGGTGCATCCTATGGGAAATCCGAGGCCACCAATGGTTCCGTAATGAGGGTTTTACCCTAAAGAAGGTATAACATTTTTTTGCGTCGAGTGTTTGGATGCCTCACCCGCAAAAATTATTATTATTTTTTAATCAATTATTTATTCTTTTTTTTTAAGATTAAATCATTAATAACTCACAAAATGTGCGTCGTAAGAGAATCTGAGACCACCGATGAGTCTGAAATGGGGGTTTACCCTAGGAATAGTATAATTTTTATTCTGATCGAACTTTTTATTAAAGCAACAAATTAAAATTGTTTAATTTAATTAAATAATTAAGTAAATTAATTTATATCACGGTTACTGTTCATTCATCTTCTATATATGTCATTTTCCATTTTTATGTCCGTGGAAGTTTTTGGGAACCCCATTATGGACCGTTTTAAACATAATAAATATTAAAACGACCTCTATAAGTGAAATAAATCCCTCTACCAACAAGAAACGGATCAAACATGCATCAAATGAAGCGTTTTAATTTAGGATTCTTATTTAAATCTGAATGGTTCTAGATCTCTTTTAAAAGCATCCCATTTTTTGAGTTGCGGGTTAGAGTGGCCATGTGCAAAATTTTCTGGATGATATTTGCATAACCAGCCTTCATCTTCTACCATCCGAAAACCTGAAGTGTGTGCACCATTTTCTTTTCTTCTCAACCTGGTGCGCACAAAACCAGGTTTGTGTTTGTCATTTTTTATTTTTATTCGATTTTTATTATTATCTTCCCACCCATTTACATTAATATTTTTAAAAAAAATGATGGAAAAGAGGGGATTGTTTTATAATTGATAATTTTTTTTAAGTGGTGATAACATAGTTTTTTTAAAAGAAATTATCAATGTTTGATTTGATAAAATAATCATTAAAAAATTATCTTTTTATTGTCTTTATGTATTAATATAAAATATATTTATAAATAAATAATATGGAATTATTACAAGATAAATAAATATTATATTATCATCCGCGGTTGACGTGCGTTTTTTTAGGGTGTTCTTCTGTCCTCTTGCGCTCGAACCAGATCGAACCATACCTCGAATTTTGACGTGCGAGTTATATTTGACATAGGTTAGGTGGTTTAAAATCCTATCACATAGTTTCATCTGTTATGCATATGAAGTTGTACAAATATCGTGGAGTAAATAATAATTGAGTTTTTGTATCAATTAATTAATTGGGTAAATTAATTAATTTGGAAAATATGAAATGGGTAATTGAATTGGTTGGCATAAATAATTTATTAATTAATTAATTAATTTCACTTTGTGATGATGGATCATCGGAATTAATTGATGGCCATAATGTGGTTAATTAGTTAGTTATTATAAATAATTAATTGGTGGTTTTGTTATGCGGATTTTGTGATTGTGGATTTAGTTAAATAATTTTATTTGAATTAATGGAACAATTGTTGTGGTTAATGGTTGAATTGATTAATCAATAATTTGAATGGGAATTGTGATGGATGGTTAATGCTGATTAAACAATGAATGATGTTTAATATGTTAAATAGATATTTGATTGAGAAAGGGTTGTGGGACATGGACTGACGCTCCAAATACCCACAGGGGTTCTAGACATGGCGCTCTAGAACCAATGACATTCATGAAATTAATATTTTATGGGACAAGGACTAATGCTCCAAATACCCATGGGGTTGTGAGACAAAGACTGACGCTCCAAATACTCACATGGGTGCTAGACATGACGTTCTACACTCCTTTTATTTTGTACTATAGTTTCTTTCAGCTATTTATAAATTTAATAATGTGACATAATGATTATGAATTGAACAAGGGGGGAACAACCCAAAGAAGGTATTGTGTTTTGAATGACCTCAGGATCCCGAAATTTTATGTTATTTAAAGGTTAATTGGATAAATATAAATGGTTTCCTCTATTGCATTATTATTATTATTATTTAATACAACTGCATACACTGCTTCTGACTGGATTTGATTTAGACAATGTTGGTGGTGACCTACTGAGTCATACTCACACCCTACTCGGGCTGCCTGATCAATACCCGAATAGACTCTGTTGTTGCAGGACAGGACAAGGGAAAGAGCCCTGGTTAGATTTCTAATTGGGGATGGAGCTTGGTTGAGGGAACTGGATAGGGTTCAGAACCCGCTTGGGAGTCGCTAGCCTCTTACATCCAGTTTTCTTAGTTTTAGACACCTGATACCTTTATGTAGACATTTCATGTTTACCATTCAGTTGAGTATTGTATTTACTGTCTTGGTTATTCTTATTAAATTCGTGCTGTTATAATTATATATGCTTCCGTTATTGCTTGTTTACTTATGCTGATATTTTTACAGTGATAATAGAGGGTGTAGTCTCCCCATGACTGTCTTACCAGACCCTCACTGCTTGTCGGAAGCCTCTGGCGTACGGGGAGATGTGCCTGAGGTCATGTGGTGAACCAGCTTAGGGCACTATTGAGTGGAACTTGGGTCAGGGCATTACAGTATGAGTATTTATGTTTGGTATCAGAGTAAGGATAAGAAAAACTTATTGAGTTGGATATCATTAAGAGAAGAAAATAAAGTAAGGTTTATTTATGAAATTTGTCATACATAGAAAAATATTTACTATTTCCATGTTCATTCATTTAACCTATTTCAAATTCAAAATAGTTTTCCATAGTGTAAACAAGTGTAATTATGTTAAAGGGAATCAAGAGGATAATATATGTATTATTTGAAAACCTAGAATGGTTGAAATTTGAATAGAGAAATTCATATATATGTTAACTATGTGGATACATTCTATTAATTGTGTTATTTTTAGAATAGATTGATCAAAATCTCCACATATAAATATGTATTTAATAAAACATTTTTTCAAAAAACTCCCCATGATATTTGGATAAACCCATGAACCAGTGGTAGTCAGAGGATTTTCCAATGCTATAAGAAGTATATATAACTTTTTTTGATGTTATGAACAAATAATTTTTTTTATTTATATGTTTAGTTTTAAAGTATATGTATATATGTGGTGGTTTCTTTTTACGAGTGCCAAGTAAAAGAATGATATTTATTCTATTAAGTGGGAGATATTTAACAATATTTTCCATAAGATAAATGTTAATGAATTTTATCAACTAAGGATGGATTAGTAGTTTATGATGATAAAATAGAATGATACAGACTGAGTTTCATCATATGAAGGACATTTTACCAGACTGGGATGGTATAAACGACAACATATTCTGGGATATGATAGAAAAATGGGAATATTTTACTATAGATTATGATAATTGTTTTTATATATTGAACACTAATTGTTGATTTAAAATTAATTATAATGTTTTAAAATGTTCGAAAAATGTTGTGATAATGTTTTAAAATTTTGTAACAAAAAATATAAGAAGTATTATTTTTTTAAATTTAAGGTAATTAATCTCTTAAATAAATCCAATGGTATGATGTCTAAATATACCTCTTGTGGGATTTGTGTTAAGAATCATCCTTTACAGTGACATATGTAATTTTTAAAATTTTATTATTCTATATGTTTATACATTTTTATTATTAATTGAAAGAAATCAATTATTTTAATGGAAAATTAATTAAGATAAATGAGTAGTGATATGTTTAATATGCAACTGTTTTGTCAGTTATGTTGATTTTTTGCTAAATAAAATCATGAATTATGGGAATCAGTGACCTCATTGGAAGAAATATATGAAAATTTAATCATGAATACCTCAAAAATTGAATGAATAAATAATGAATTTGGGATAGGTAGATTAATTTTGTACTCATTGTTTTTCAATGTTCTTTTTTAAGGTTGGCGTGTTCTTTTATATATAATAAATATCAAGTAAAATATCTATATTACCTCATGAAATGTATATTCTAATTATATAAAACATTAGTTGAAGTATTATGGAAATAAATTATTATGAAAAAATAATATAATTTTTTTTTAATTATTTTCCCTTTAATTATTTTTTCCATTGCCATTGTTCGGTGTTATTTCATTCACGGATAGATTATATTTTAGTTTATCAATCTATGATTGATTAAAAATGTGAGTTTGTCATATTAAATATTTAAAGTGTGTTTAAATTTTTATATGATAATTAATATTTTCATATGATAACATATCAATAACTTTGGTAAATGATAAAATATGGTTTTGAACATTATAATCCATATATTATCAAAAGGTTTTATGTTGTTTGTATTATGATATTCCAGTAAAAAATAAATATATATAGGTATTTATTGAAATTATTTCTTATGATATTCCAAATAGAGATATTTAATTACCTATTAACATAGTTCTAGATAATAATCCACATTAAACACCCCATTATCCAATGGATGTATTTTAATTTATTAATTTAGAAAGATGTTACAGGTGATGCTTGATAAGTTTTTTATTCTATTTATCACTACACGTTTGGGTGATCATTTTTATCAAATTAAGTTTGGTTCGATGATACATAAAAAAATTAGACAACTATGTAAAATATAAATAGAAAAAGTTATTTCATAACTCATATATATACCATTTTTGATTAATTTTATTGAGCATGGTTTTATTTCAATGGATTATCTGAGGTCCAAGAATAATCCACATGATAAAAAGTTGGAATACATTCTAGGAATGAAAAGTTTTATTAGATATGGACGTTATGAGTCTATGGTTATGAACTTTAGGTGAACAAATGAAATTTCTGTATTAATGGGACTTAGGAATATTGTTTTTCTTCGGTATATGGATAAAATTGTGGTTAATTTCATTGATTAAATTATAGGTAAATTATGATTCTATAAGAATCACTAAATTCATGTATGAATTCATCAAAGACTATGAAAGAAAATATATTATATGGAAAATTTATCAATTTTAATTTTTGGTAATAATATAATAAAATTTTTTAAATATTTTTTAAAATTATCTCATAATTATATATCATGTTATAAAAAATGTGTTGGAAGATTTTACAAGACAGAAAATGTCACTAGTATTTTATTTTTTCTTCGACTAGTTAGATTCAATTAGTAGTTTGTTGAAAACATCACTCAGTTATCCGTCCCTCTAACCATGTGAACTCAAAACCTATTTGAACTCATCATGATGAGTGAATTGGATGAGTAATAAATATAATTAAAAATAATATTAGTTAATTCTATACTGTTTGAAATGCTAATAAAATTATAAATTTTTTATTTATATTTATTATTTAATTAAGGACCATTGTTGATTTTTCATGTATAATGATTGAGTGATTTTGTATGTATTAATATAATTTATTCATCAAGAGTGAAGTTATGAAATATAAGATATTTATATTTTCGTGGAAATTATATCTTCCTATAACCATAGAAATCATTTATATAGATTTAAATGTGAATTATATAGTAATAATAAATGTTTAAAAAACATATTCAATCAAAAAAGTATCTAACATGAGATGAATAAGATGGGAAATGATTATTTATATAGTTTTTAGGAATGACTATTATCCATGAAATGAAAAATGGCATCTAATGTCTTGAGTTCAAATGTCAATGCATTATTAATCATTAAGAATCCTACCTCAGGTGTCACATACCAATTCTTTGATACATTGGCTACGAGACATCAAGTATGTCACCTCAAACCTTAGAGAATTCCAACTAGAACTATGGTAAAAGGGTGTGTCTATGGAGAGAATTTGACCTTGTATATTATATATAGAATAGAAGATGAAATAAATGGTAAAAATATGTAAAAAAGTGTGAAATAGATAAAAGAAATAAAAATTGAAATTAAACAAAAAAGATAAATAAATAACATGGATATGGTGAAAAAGTTATTTATTTCAATGATATTGTTGTTAATGCTATTCAAAATGTGTGTACATGGGGAACTGGGGAAACCGACATATACTATGTACTATAAAAACCTATTAAATGGTCCAAACTACTACAACAATCATATAGTGTATAACATTGGTCCCTCACCCCCATACTCTATCACAATGTAATAAATAATCATGCATTGAAATAGGGATGCTTACCTTTATCCAAACCTTCAATAATGAAGTCTTTTTTATTAATAAATGCAACACAAGGAGGGTGTCAGATACTATCTCTGGAGGTCTCCAAACATGGTTTCTAGAACTATCAATTTCAAGAAATAATTAAATGAACTATGTGATATACTAGTAAATGAAAATCATCAAATGAATAAAAAAATACTCAAGTCTAGGTTCAAACATAACTAATACAACCTGTTTTGGACTAAAAATGATAAATGTTCACATATACATGTACAAGTAATAATGTATCTTTATGGGTTGATTTAAGTAAATAGATTGCATCACCATGAAATTATATGATGTGGCCTTAAATTTAAATGGTATTCCATATCATATATTAATTTTTTAAAATCATTTAATTAATTATTTTTTCTCTTTTTATTATATAATTACACTTTAATAATATTAATGTCAAAATTATCTATTTTTTATTTTGTATTTTTAATCATGTACTTTTAAAATTTAATTTCATTACTTGGTTTTTACTTGTTTTTCATTTTTTACCTCTTCTATGTTCACATTCTTCTTAAAATATTAATTCTATTCTATATTTAATAATTAATAAATAATTCATTATTTTATTAATTTAATTGTTTCTTTAATTTAATGTATAATCTTTAATTTTTTATTTCAATTTATAAATCCAGTTTAAATTTAATTATTTTTCTTCTTAAAATTTCATTATGTTTATAATTTATGTTCAATATTTTAATTATTTTATCATTTGTTTATAATTAATTTCATTTTTTAAGACTTTATTAATTCAATTCATTGTTATAATATTGTTTTAATAATTGTTTGTTTTTTATAAATATATATAGTTTTTGTTTTTGTGTTGGTTTATTTGATTTATTATTGCTAATTTTTAATTTATCTATCACTCGTTATTTTAATTTTTTCAGTTAGTTAACTCAAGACAAGACAAGTGACACTATTGTGCAAACCCAATGATGACTAATTTTACATTTCGTAATGTTCACTTCTCACACACCGTCAATAGCTACCCACTACTTTCTAGCCTATTCCATAACACAACGGTGCTACCAAATACACCTTTGCAGCGACACACCACCAGATCTTCACAGAGGGAAAAACGTCAAACAATTTTCTCACCACTACCATCTCATTCAAATCCAAAAACTGTGCCAAATCCCTACACACCACGGAACACTGCTGTCACATCACTGAGCTCATCCTTGTGCAGATCTATAATTCAGAATATTGCTACACACACCACCAGATCTCTTTGGGAGCTTCATGTCACACTTTTTTTTATCCACCGTTGAAGGAGGATATCTGCCCCTGGCCACCGAACCGTTCCACTACTCACTGTTGAGGACCTGTGGTGGATTGTGGAAATCAGTTGCTGACCCTAAACCTAGAGACCCACCCCCACCAATGTGCGACTAAGAAGATAACTGGGGGAGGAGTAAGAAAATGATACTAATAATACAAATATAATAATTATTGTAATAATTTTATTATAATATTTACTAATTAATAAAATTAATTTAAAATTTTATATTTAGTAATTTCAAATTTATATAAATTATAATTATGTGTAAAAATAATTAATAAATTCATTATAATAATAATAAAAATTAATACAATTCATAATTACTAATTAAGATAATAAAATAATAATTATTAATAATTTGAAATATTAATAAAAATAATTTTCTTGTGTATATTATAAATATATTAACATAATAACTAATAATAATTATTTAATGTTTTAAATAAAATAAAAAAATTAAAATAATTAACAATTAAACAAATAAATGGTTAAATTTAATTAAAAGTAACATTAAATAATTCTAAATAATTTAGCATAAAAAATATTTAAAATAATCAATTAAATAAGTTTATGTTTTTAGTAACCTAATTTCTAATAACATTTTAATTTATTCATTGTATATCATATGAATATTCAAGAAAAGACTAAAACTACATCAAAACACATTAAAAACAGTATGCTACAATTCAGTTAGAATAGATTTTATAGAGTTGTGTACAGTGAGATGGGTGGTAGGACTGCATCACATGTTTAGTGTTTTTGCAGATGGCTGACTTGAGTTGGTGGAAGTTGGTGGTGACAAACCGAGTATGACTAAGGACATTAAAAGGTGATAGTGGAAGTGGTAGTTAGGGATCGATCTTTCATTATCTCATTCATTTGAGTCATTCCAATAGACAACAAGAAAAAGTAGGGATAGGGCCAGGGGTGAAGCTTTATAAGCCAGGATTACTCTCATATTAAGGACTCTCTTTCATCCTGTCTTTCAATATTTCTTTAGATTGTTATTCATAATATAATTCTTGTCTTAAACATGTTTTGTGGGTAATCCATTGAGTTATGGATAATTCACCTCTATTGGTTAATTTCTTATTTTACATATTCACAAAATCACATTTTTGTTCTTGGAAATGAATGGAGACATCAATTCTAGAGCATAATATTTATTTTCTTTTCACCTTTTTCTCTTGATTTATTTATTCCATGATAATTAGTGAAAATTATCAAAGATTAAATTAATCAGACATTTAATTCAAAAACATCAATAACCATTGTTGAAATTGTAACACCCGAGATTTTTATGAGTAATATTTTGTTCAAAGGAATCTTTCACTACACACTTGCTTGGCTTACTTTACACGCAATCGCGACCTTCCTCGATAGCTTGCGTCGTACGCAATACCGAGTTTCACTAAACAACGATATGCTATTAAAATTTTATTAAAACTAGCCGTTATGAATAGTAATAACCACTTTTTGAAATTTTTTGAATTTTATTTTTCAAAATGGAATTCATTTTTGGATTTGGAATACCGAAATTAGCCTAGGGTGAAATTTTGGTATTTTTCTAAAAACTTTCAATTTTAATGAATATTGAAACCACTAAGTGGTAGGTTAAAAACTGAATTTTGCATAAAACATAATTTTACCGCTTCTGTGAATGGAAGTTCAAAAATCCGACAGACACGGTTAATATCTAGGACTAAAATGTGGTTCAATGAGATGAAAATAATTTTTGGTGAATAGTAACTTTTTACTTTTTTTACCACGGTTAATAGTAAATAGGGTAACTAAGGGTAAATATGATATTACTATTACCCTAACACATGTCCTAATTCTATTGGATAAGTGTAATTCGACCAAAAACAACCTTATGAATATAATATGACCATTTAGGTCCACTTGGATTAGATTATGACATTTAATATTATTTTATTTAATGAATAGTAAAAATAGTTAAAATCAATGTTTAATAACTAAAACATTTTTAATATGGGGTTATACATAAGATAAATTGGACTATAAATATTCATTAGAAATATAAAAAGATTTCCTACATAATTATATTTTATTTATAATTTTTAGACTTTAAATAAATTAATTTATTTATGACACAACGATGATGCAGTAATTACCCTTTTATGGAAATGTTAACATAATTGATGTTATAAATGCTCAAATAAATGTAATTTGAGACTTTTTCTGAATTAAACTAATTTTATAGGTTACTATGATATATTAGTGTTGATTTAATCAACTTTGTTCGAACATATAATTCTTTTAGTACTTTCACAAAAATCATATATCAAATAGTGTCAAAATTGACACAAAATAGTTTTTAAATCAAATATTATATTATTAATTGTTATTTTATTCCTAAAAATCTAAGGATCAGAAAAATGACTTAGATAAGGATATATATATTAATAATAAACAATTTGGGGTTCGTTTGGCATGTTATTGTAAGTGTATTAACCATATAGTGAAAGAAAACAAAAAGACATAGTAAAAGTTAAATTATTTAACTTAGAGTTAAATCTAATTGATAAGGTTAAAATACTACCCTAAACTTGTCTAAATCCTATTGGTTGATAGGATTTCGACCCCTCCCCACTTTATCTTTGAAATAAGACCCTTTTGAACCATTATAAACCGATTTTGACTTTAATATAAAATAATATTTTGAGATATTCCTAAGGTGCCCCTCTCCTCCCTTATAAAAGGGAACCTCCTCCCCCTCCTCCTCACACCAATTTGAGCACTCAAGATCGTCCAACCCCTGCTATTTTCTCCTCTCCACTTCCCTAGAATAATCCTAGAGGTCCTGGTCTTCTTCAAAGACCAATCTTAGTTCCCTAAGTGGAGGATTCAAAGAGGCGTTCCAAAGAAGAGGTAATATCCATTACCGATCTTTTCAATTTCTTTCTTCTTCAACTTCTTCTTCTTTAGTTGTTTCATGATAAATTAATTACATCAGTATTACTTACATACTGATATGTTATTATAAATATGAAACAACTCTAATTCACCTTCTATCCATCCTACGGAAAAATGAAATCACCGCGCGTGCGTACGTACGGAATACCGTCTCCACGCCGTGGTGTAATCTATTTTCCACCATCACCTTACAAGGATGGGTATAATGATGTAATGAGTAACTATTTATGATTATTATAAAGTAATATTGATACTGAAATAATATATATATACTCCAATACAATTCCACGATCATAGGAACTATATCATCACTCGTGCGTACGTACGGAATACCGTCTCCACGATGTGATGTGACTCGTTCTACATGATCATCATTACATAGTAATTATATAAATGAATTGAATGAATAAAAATGATATATGTTACACTAATACCATTCTGGATATAAGGTTTCTATAACCTTAAAAGAAGAATAAGAATTTATTCGGCAAAACACGCATAAGAACAAAAGGCAATAAAGACCCGAGTAACAAGTAACAATGAAATATTACTAACAAGAAGCTAAGAATATGACCATATATGATATCATATCAATATGTATGATTCTGGAATAGGTCAATAACATTATTTAAACCATTATACAGGAGCTTCGGACATGTACAAAGCAAATCGGACCTAAGGTAAGGGAAATATCACAATCTCATTTTTATCCGAGATTGTTTATACTTTGGCATTTACTGGGGTGTATTTTATCATCCACATCCATGTTACCTCAATATGTAATATTGTTTAAATCCACTTACAATAGTTTAAATCCAATTTTACCCTTTGGTTAGTTTTTAGTAAAGAATATGAATGGAATATTTTGTCGTTTTTTCGTACGAGGTATTTTTTGACTTTTCCGACAAAAGTACGAAGAATGTTTTTTTTAACTTATACGGCATGAATGGATTTTTAAAACATTATTTCCAAGAAGATTCCTTTACAAGTTTTCAAGTTTATTTTTAGTCAACTTCTTTTATTTTAAATTCGTATGACATGTTATGAAAGGAAAAATGTTTTTGAAGAAGAAAAGATATTTTCCTCAAGAATGGAGTTCAAGTGTTTTATCAAAATTATTTTCCATCTAAGATAATAAAGGGTTATGTTTTTATCCCTATTATTACATTGATTTGATTGTGTTGTAAGTGAATTATTTTTATGAAGTCATTTACCTTATATGATTTGTTTTATGATGTAATGATGTTTCAAGAATCCCATTTTTATTACATGTGTTATGCGATGATGTATGATTTATGATTTATGTGGCACACATAAGAAATGATTCATTATAAGGTGGGTGGGACCTATATCTCCCTCCAATGCATTGGGTAAAGATTTTATATCTCATGAGATAGACATGGCTGGAACGGTAGGTTATACCGGTTTAGTGAAACAGGACTGGAACGAGGGTGACTCAGTTTAGAAAGGGACTTTTTCCACTAAGATAGTCTTGGAAATGAGTCATGACTAACAAGAGATGATTTTCCAGGATTATGTGTGCATGCCACAAAGTTTCAAGTTTCATGTTATGATTATGGGGATCTCATTTTCACTTCTATTATTTGTTCCATGTTAAGATATTATGATCTCTTTTGCATGTTATGATTTTCAAAAAGATATGATATGATTTTTATTTCCTTTATTTTCCCTTGCTGAGAATTTGAGCTCACCCTTTTATGTTTTCTTTTCCCCAGGTCAGGAAGATGGATATTAAGTAGAATATGCTAAAATGGAACCTAGATATGATGAAATAAATGGGAGACCCTGTAGAAGATTTATGAACCAGTTGTTTATGTTTCCCAGTTTCTAAATACACTATACCTATATGGTCCTTTTTGGTTTTGTCATATGTTGTAATAAGTGTGCTTCAATTTTTAAGTATTAACAATGTATGTAAAGTATGGGTCGTTATAGTTGGTATCAGAGGAAAGGTATAGTCAACCTTTGGAAACTAGGATGTGAAAGCCTTAGTAAGAACCCTAAGGATATGTCTAAGCATAGAACACAATATTAGTGTTTTAGAAATGGCCATGAATACCCTAGGACAAGACCTTAAGTGTGAAATTTTATCCTTGATTATGTGGTTTTCCTATTATAATTAGTGTTGCTCACACTATTCTTCTTGGTTTTAGTCAATGGTTGGAACCCGAAGGAACCGTGTTAATGCGGAATGAGATGGGCAATGCAATGATTGTCCCCCTGAGCAACCAAACGATATGGGAGCTGGAATGCAAAATCTTGTAGCCATGCTCACACAACTTTCTCAAGCTACGAATCATGCAGGACTTCCAAACGAGCAAAGGAAGGAGCAACATTCTGTTGAATCCTTCATGAGGCAGCGTCCACCTTCTTTCAGTGGGTCTACTGATCCATTAGTTTCTGAACAATGGATTAGTACTACTGAAAAGATATTTTCAGTTATTCAATGTTCTGAACATGATAAAGTCATCCTAGAAGTGTATCGTTTGGAAGGAGATGCTGATCAATGGTGGAATCTTGTTAATAATACGAGGCAAAGGGATGAAATTGAGTCCATGGAATGGGACGAGTTCAAGAACTTATTTTTTAATAAGTACTTCCCTCGTATTCTCCGAACAAAGATGGAGAAAGAGTTTCTTGAACTGAAGAAAAGGGATGATGAATCTGTTGGTACCTATGAAGAAAATTTTACAAGACTTTCAAGGTACGCTTCTGGTATTATTATCCAACCTGAGAGTAAGATCGATCGATTATTTAGTGTCTTAAAACCAATTCTTCGAAGGGTGTTAGCCATAAGGGACTTCAATAGCTACGAGGAAATCGTTCGATGTGCTCTCAAAGTCAAGATGGAGATTGGAGTAACCCATCAGTCACATGGTTTTGATAAGAAGAGGAAGATGGAATTCAAAGGAAAATCTAAAGAGAACACTGAAAAGAATATGATCTTTCCCTTAAGCTCAAAGTGTGGAAAGAAACATGGAGGGAGTTGTCTTAAAGGGACAAGTAAATGTTTCAAATTTGGAAAGGAAGGTCATCGGGCATTTGAATTCCGCGATAATGGGAAGAAGATGTCTAATGATGCAAACAAAGGAAGGGATACATAGACTGAACCTACTACACTTCAATGTTTCAAGTGCAAGGAGATGGGGCATTATTCCAATCAATGCCCAAATCCAAGGGTTGATGATGATGGTCGACGTCAACAAAATCTTAAGGCTAAATACAAAGGAAAGTCACATTCAATTTCTATCAGTGATGTGGAGTACGATAACGATGTGGTGAAAGGTACACTTACCATCCACTCTAAAGTAGAAAATGTTTTATTTGATTCTGGATCCACCCACTCTTTTATTTCTGAAAAATTTTCTAAGGGTATCAGCGTATTACCTCAACAATTAGATGTTGAGTTAGCTGTGACAACACCTAATGGCACATCAATCACATCAAAAGTTTATAATTCTTCTCCGATCGAAGTTTGTGGGAAAGTGCTTCCTGCAAATCTTGTGATCCTTCCTATAGTGGAATTTGATGTGATTCTTGGCATGGATTGGCTTTATTTATATGGAGCTCATATCAATTTCCAAATAAGGGAAGTCACATTTCATATTCCAGATCAATATATGATCATCTATCAATGCATGGATGAACATAACCTTCCAGTGGAAATTTCTTCCATTTTATGGGTATTGATTCCACTAAATGAAGGTTATTTATCTCAAATGGTTGGTGAGAAACTCACGATTAAGAATATGCCCATCGTATGGGAGTTTTATGATGTCTTTCCAGAGGAATTACCTGGTCTTCCAACAAATGGTGAAGTTGAGTTTTCAATAGAACTCGTACCGGGTGCTTTGCCTATTTCAAAGACACCTTATAGAATGGCCCCAATTGAGTTTCAGGAATTGAAGAAGCAACTCCAAGAGAATCTTGATAAGGGATTCATACGCCCTAGTGCGTCACCGTGGGGAGCACCTGTTCTATTTTTTAAGAAGAATGATGGATCAATGAGACTCTGCATTGACTATCGAGAACTTAACAAGATCACTATCAAGAACAAATATCCTCTCCCAAGCATTGATGACTTATTTGACCAACTACACGGAGCTCAATACTTTTCCAAGATTGATCTTCGTTCAGGGTATCATCAATTAAGGGTCAAAAGGGAGGATGTACCAAAGACGGCTTTCCGTACAAGGTATGGACACTATGAATTTATAGTGATGCCATTTGGTCTTACTAATGCCCCTGCTATCTTCAAGGATCTAATGAATAGAGTCTTTAAAGAATATCTTGATCAATTTGTGGTTGTCTTTATAGACGATATTCTTGTCTATTCAAAGAGCAAGGAAGAGCATGAAGATCACTTGAGAATTATATTGAAGACCCTGAGAAAGGAGAAGCTTTATGCCAAATTTACCAAGTGTGAATTTTGGCATAAAAAAGTTGCATTTTTGGGTCACAGAATCTCAAAATAGAGGATATCTGTGGATCCAGCAAAAACCGAGGTTATCGAAAGATGGTCGAGACCAACAATAGTAACTGAGATCCGAAGTTTTCTTAGTTTGGCTGGATATTATCGACGTTTTGTAAAAGATTTTTCATGATTATCAAATCCACTCACCAAGTTGACTCGGAAAGGAGTTAAGTTTGTTTGGACAAAGGAATGTGAAGAGAATTTCAAGGAGTTGAAAAGAAGGTTATCTAGTGCACCTGTGCTCACACTGCCTTGTAGTGGAGAAAGGTTTGTGATCTATAGTGATGCATCCAAGAAGGGATTGTGTGTGTGTTCTTATGCAAAATGATATGGTGATAGCTTATGCCTCACGACAGTTGAAAATCCATGAGAAAAATTACCCAACACATGATTTGGAGTTGGCTGTGGTAATCTTTGCATTAAAGATTTGGAGGCATTACCTTTATGGTGAAAGGTGTGATATTTATACTGATCATAAAATTTTAAATTATATTTTCACACAAAAGGAGTTGAATATGCGTCAAAGAAGATGGTTGGAGCTTATTAAGGATTACGACTGCTCAATCCATTACCACCCTGGGAAAGCAAACAAGGTGGCAGATGCATTATGTCGACAAGACCATGCTAGTTTATCCATGATGAGTATCACAAAAGATCCAATATTTATGGATTTACAAAGGATGGATCTTGGAATTATAATGGAAGGGGAAAAATCTTATCTTTCTCAAATGAATGTTCAACCATCTATACATGTGAAGATTAAAGAGGCACAGAAAGAAGATGTCGAGTTACAAAAGAAGGTGAGAAATGTTCCTGAATTCAACCTTGATTGTGATGGGATAATAAAGTTCAGGAATCGGGTTTGTGTTCCTCCCATCCCCGAATTAAAAAAGGAGATGTTGGATGAGGCTCATAGTTCTTCATTCTCTATTCATCCTGGAAGCACGAAGATGTATAGGGACCTGAAAGAATACTTCTGGTGGGATGGAATGAAAAGAGATGTTGCTGAATATGTCTCTCAATGCTTGGTTTGTCAACAAGTTAAAGCTGAGAGACAGAAGTCTAAGGGGATGTTACAACCATTACCCATACCTAAATGGAAATGGGAAAACATCACTATGGACTTTGTCACAGGACTTCCTAAAACATCCAAAGGCAATAATGCTATCTGGGTCATAGTTGATCATCTTACAAAGTCTGCACACTTCATTGATATTAGAGAGGATTTATCTCTAGATCAGCTTGCCAGGATATATGTAAAGGAAGTGGTAAGATTGCATAGAGTACCACTTTCTATTATATCTGATCGGGATCCGATATTGACCTCGAAGTTCTGGCGAAGTCTTCAGCATACTCTGGATACAGAGTTGAGTTTCAGCACTGCTTATCATCCTCAGACAGATGGTCAGTCTGAGAGAACAATTCAAACCCTAGAAGATATGTTGAGAGATTGCTCTATGGATTTCAAAGGAGGTTGGGATCAACACCTACCTTTGGTGAAATTTTCTTATAATAATAGCTTTCACTCCAGTAATCAGATGGCTCCTTATGAAGCTCTCTATGGAAAGAAATGCAGGACTCCTACTTGCTGAGATGAAGCTGGGGAAAGAAAGCTATTAGGACCTGATCTCGTTGATGAAATGGCAAAAAAGGTCAGATCTATTCAACAACACATAAGGGCAGCTCAAAGTCGACAGAAAAGTTATTCCGACAACCGAAGAAAAGACCTAGAGTTTGAAGTGGGTGATAAAGTGTTCTTACGAATATCTCCCTGGAAGAGGGTTATGAGATTTGGAAAGAAGGGGAAGTTGAGCCCTAGATATATCTGTCCTTTCGAAATACTGGATCGTGTTGGAAATGTAGCTTACTGATTGACGCTTCCACCGAATCTCTCTCAAGTTCACGATGTGTTCCATGTATCTCTCCTGATAAAGTACATACCTGATCCTTCACATGTACTCAGCTCAGAAGTTGTACCACTAGAGAAAGATCTTTCTTATGAAGAACAGCCGATAGAGATTCTGGATCATAGCGAAAAAGTCATACGAAACAAGACCACTCGATTGGTGAAAGTTTTATGGAGGAACCACCAATTAGAATAAGCTACATGGGATCTTGAGGATATGATGAGGGAGAAGTATCCTCATCTGTTTGTTACAAAGTGATGAATTTCGAGGGAGAAATTCTTTTTAAAGGGGGTAGAATGTAACACCCGAGATTTTTATGAGTAATATTTTGTTCAAAGGAATCTTTCACTACACACTTGCTTGGCTTACTTTACACGCAATCGCGACCTTCCTCGATAGCTTGCGTCGTACGCAATACCGAGTTTCACTAAACAACGATATGCTATTAAAATATTATTAAAACTAGCCATTATGAATAGTAATAACCACTTTTTGAAATTTTGTGAATTTTATTTTTCAAAATGGAATTCATTTTTGGATTCGGAATACCGAAATTAGCCTAGGGTGAAATTTTGGTATTTTTCTGAAAACTTTCAATTTTTGATGAATAGTGAAACCACTAAGTGGTAGGTTAAAAACTGAATTTTGCATAAAACTTGATTTTACTGCTTCTGTGAATGGAATTTCAAAAATCCGATAGACACGGTTAATATCAAGGACTAAAATGTGGTTCAATGAGATGAAAATAATTTTTGGTGAATAGTAACTTTTTACTTTTTTTACCACGGTTAATAGTAAATAGGGTAACTAAGGGTAAATATGATATTACTATTACCCTCACACATGTCCTAATTCTATTGGATAAGTGTAATTCGACCAAAAACAACCTTATGAATATAATATGACCATTTAGGTCCACATGGATTAGATTATGACATTTAATATTATTTTATTTAATGAATAGTTAAAATAGTTAAAATCAATGTTTAATAACTAAAACATTTTTAATGTGGGGTTATACATAATATAAATTGGACTATAAATATTCATTAGAGAGATAGAACGATTTCCTACATAATTATATTTTATTTATAATTTTTAGACTTTAAATAAATTTATTTATTTATGACACAACGATGATGCAGTAATTACCCTTTTAAGGAAATGTTAACATAATTGATGTTATAAATTCTCAAATAAATGTAATTTGAGACATTTTATGAATTACACTAATTTTCTAGGTTACTATGATATATTAGTGTTGATTTAATCAACTTGTTTCGAACATATAATTCTGTTATGACTTTCACAAAAATCATATATCAAATAGTGTCAAAATTGACACAAAATAGTTTTTAAATCAAATATTATATTATTAATTGTTATTTTATTCTTAAAAATCTAAGGTTCGGAAAAATGACTTAGATAGGGATATATATATTAAAAATAAACAATTTGGGGTTCGTGTGGCATGTTATAGTAAGTTTATTAACCATATAGTGAAAGAAAACAAAAAGACCTGGTAAAAGTTAAATTATTTAACTTAGAGTTAAATCTAATTCATAAGGTTAAAATAATACCCTAAACTTGTCTAAATCATATTGGTTGATAGGATTTCGACCCATCCCCACTTTAGCTTCGAAATAAGACCCTTTGGAACCATTATAAACCGATTTTTACTTTAATATAAAATAATATTTTGAGATATTCCTAAGGTGCCCCTCTCCTCCCTTATAAAAGGGCACCTCCTCCCCCTCCTCCTCACACCAATTTTAGCACTCAAGCTCGTCCAACCCCTGCCATTTTCTCCTCTCCACTTCCCTAGAATAATCCTAGAGGTCCTGGTCTTCTTCAAAGACCAATCTTAGTTCCCTAAGTGGAGGATTCAAAGAGGCGTTCCAAAGAAGAGGTAATATCCATTACCGATATTTTCAATTTATTTCTTCTTCAACTTCTTCTTCTTTATTTGTTTCATGATAAAGTAATAACATCAGTATTACTTACATACTGATATGTTATTATAAATATGAAACAACCCTAATTCACCTTCTATCCATCCTACGGAAAAATGAAATCACCGCGCGTGCGTACGTACGGAATACCGTCTCCACGCCGTGGTGTAATCTATTTTCCACCATCACCTTACAAGGATGGGTATAATGGTGTAATGAGTAACTATTTATGATTATTATAAAGTAATATTGATACTCATATAATATATATATAATCCAATACAATTCCACGATCATAGGAACGATATCATCACTCGTGCGTACGTACGGAATACCGTCTCCACGATGTGATGTGACTCGTTCTACATGATCATAATTACATAGTAATTATATAAATGAATTTAATGAATAAATATGATATATTTTACACTAATACCATTCTGGATATAAGGTATCTATAACCTTAAAAGAAGAATAAGAATTTATTCGGCAAAACACGCATAAGAACAAAAGGCAATAAAGACCCGAGTAACAAGTAACAATGAAATTTTACTAACAAGAAGCTAAGAATATGACCATATATGATATCATATAAATATGTATGATTCTGGAATAAGTCAATAACATTATTTAAACCATTATACAGGAGCTCCGGACACGTACAAAGCAAATCGGACCTATGGTAAGGGAAATATCACAATCTCATTTTTATCCGAGATTGTTTATACTTTGGCATTTACTGGGGTGTATTTTATCATCCACATCCATGTTCCTTCAATATGTAATATTTTTTCCATCCACTTACAATAGTTTAAATCCAATTTTACCCTTTGGTGAGTTTTTAGTAAAGAATATGAAAGGAATCTTTTGTCGTTTTTTCGTACGAGGTATTTTTTGACTTTTCCGACAAAAGTACGAAGAATGTTTTTTTTAAATTATACGGCATGAATGGATTTTTAAAACATTATTTCGAAGAAGCATACTTTACAAGTTTTCAGGTTTATTTTTAATCAACTTCTTTAATTTTAAAGTCGTATGACATGTTATGAAAGTAAAAATGTTTTTGAAGAAGAAAGGTATTTTCCTCAAGAATGGAGTTCAAGTGTTTTATCAAAATTATTTTACATCTAAGATAATAAAGGGTTTTGTTTTTATCCCTATTATTACATTGATTTTATTATGTTGTAAGTGAATTATTTTTATGAAGTCATTTACCTTATATTATTTGTTTTATGATGTCATGATGTTTCAAGAATCCCATTTTTATTACATGTGTTATGCGATGATGTATGATTTATGATTTATGTGGCACACATAAGAAAGGATTCATTATAAGATGGGTGGGACCTATATCTCCCTCCAATGAATTGGGTAAATATTTTATATCTCATGAGATAGACATGGCTGGAACAGTAGATTATACCGGTTCAGTGAAACAGGACTGGAACGAGGGTGACTCGGTTCAGAAAGGGACTTTGTCCACTAAGATAGTCTTGGCAATGAGTCATGACTAACAAGAAATGATTTTCCATGATTATGTGTGCATGCCACAAAGTTTCAAGTTTCATGTTATGATTATGGGGATCTCATTTTCACTTCTATGATTTGTTCCATGTTAAGATATTATGATCTCTTTTGCAGGTTATGATTTTCAAAAAGATATGATATGATTTTTATTTCCTTTATTTTCCCTTGCTGGGCATTTGAGCTCACCCTTTTATGTTTTCTTTTCCCCAGGTCAGGATGATGGATATTAAGTAGAATATGATAAAAGTGACCCTAGATATTATGAAATAAATGGGAGACACTGTAGAAGATTTATGAACCAGTTGTTTATGTTTCCCAGTTTCTAAAGACACTATACCAATACGGTCCTTTGTGGTTTTGTCATATGTTGTAATAAGTGTGCTTCAATTTTGAGGTATTAACAATTTGTGTAAAGTATGGGTCGTTATAGAAATGGTTTCTATTGATTGTTCTACAAAACCCTTGGTAGTTTGAACATTTCTTGATGTGGTGAACATCAAGATTCATTACACAATATGCTTAATATCTTGGAAAGGGAGGTTTCTATTCTAATTTAAAATAATGAAATTTCACTATAATTATAATTTAATATTATTTACATTCAACTTGTATAGTATAATATACCATAAAACTATTCTTGAATAGTTTTCATCAATCACCTTATCTACTGTTATACTATTTATGTTACATCATAACTCCTTTTAAAATCTGATTCCTTATAAAATTACTTTCCACATCATTATTCTCCAATTAATAAAAAATTAAATAAAAATTTCCCCCATTGATAATAACAGTGGGATTTTTTTAGGATTGAGTCATAGAAAAATATTTATCCTTCCTTGTGGGATAATCCTTCACTACCATACTACTATAGGATAAAATTTTAATTTTTACGGTCATGATGACCTCCATCCTAATCATAATTTTGAAACATTTCTGTGGAGGTCTTAGAGAAATCAATTTTATAAAAAAATCAAAAATACAAACAAAGTTCACATATAATTTTTTAAAAAATAATATAGAAAATTAAAAACTGCTAAAAAAATTCTATGTCAAAATTCATGTTTCTCTATAGTTACTTTATATGTACTTTCAGTTTACATTCACAACATCTTCATTGTTTTTATCTTATATTACTACTTTTATTACCTATTTAATTTTTGTGCTAAATTCAAACTTGTTCTATTCATTGTATGAACACTATATCTTATGCTATTATACTGGTTTCCCTAAACCCAAAATTAAAAAAACAACATAGTGCTCTAAAAATGGTAAAAAATTTGAAATAGAAAACATAGATGATAGAGTCCATGTTAAAATTTTTAAGAACCTTCAAACTGAACCATTTAAAAAAATTGAGTGGACTAGGGTGAGGGTGTTTCCACACCCTCTTCCTTCAAGAATCCCATCTTCCATTATACATTCATATAGAGCCAAAAATTATGAATTTAATCTATCCCATGTTTCACAACTTCCAATATTCAATGGAATATCTAATGGGGACTCTTTATTCTTTATTGGAGATTTTGACGACACTTTTCAATAATTTACTCTCTTAGGTATCACTGAGAATGAGCATAGAATGAGATTATTTCACTTTTTCCTTTAAGGGATTTCTAGGAATTGGTTCTTGAGTATAAATGAAAATATATATTTGAATTGGGACATATCTATATTTTCTGCATCAAGAAAACTTGTCCCCAAAGACTTAAATGGGGAATTAGAAATAAAATCTCAAGTTTCTATCAAGAGTATTGGGAAGCCATTCAAAAGGATTGAAATAGATTTAGGGTCCTTCTTGGGCAGTGTCTCCATCATCAACTCCCATCCAATGTTACCAGGGAAGCCTTCTATGAAATACACTATTCCTCTGGTCAGAAACTTGTTGGTTAATTTTCTATGGTAGGATATGATGAAAATATATAAATTTATTTGAGAAAAATTCATAACAACCATTCCTTAACTTGTCAATATAATCATTCAACAAGTAATTGAGTAGATAGAATTTTTCACTACACAGGTTTTGCAGTAGATAAACAAGCTCAATAGGCTGAAATAACTATTCAACTCCAATCATTAATTACCCACAATTCCAAACCGTCTATAAATCATGTGGAATTAAAAATAAAAATTAATCTCTTAGGGAATAGTGTTCCAAGTGTAGAATGTTTGGACATTCAGATAATTTCTATACAAATTTTTACTCAGCTACCCAATAATAATAAAACTCGAACATTCTTAACTATGGTCCTGGGATTTTTAATAATGATGACCCATTTTCAAAAAACAATAAACAATTCTATAGGGACTATCCCAACATTTCATGGATAGAACACCGCATGATTAAGCATCTTATTACCCCTGCCTACCAAACCCAACCTAGAAAAAAAATTCAAAATCCACCAAGTTTTGAGTCTTCTAATTCATATTTAAATTATAAGTGTTAAATATTTTATATACATGATCAAATATTAAAAAAATTGACACTCATGATGAAAAATTAAAAAGTCAACTTAATAAAAAAAAGACCTAGTATGAATCTGATAAAATTAAATTTGATGTAAGAAAAAAAATATGGAAGTTCAATTAGGCCAACTAGATAGAGACGTGAATTATAGGGATAAAGGAAGGCTACTTAGTAATTCTGAAATCCACCCTATATGAAATTTCAACGCTGTTGTAATATGATGTGGGCTTAACAATCAAATTGATCCTAAAATAGAGTTTAAAATGAAATAACTACAAAATTAAATTAATCTGGAAATGAAAATATGTTGTTCAAAGAATCCGGAAATCAACAAAAAATTACTAAAAAAAAAGAAAATCTAATTTTTTCAACAAAAAATTAATCTAAAAATTTTTCAAAAAAAAATGAATAAGAATACAGTGAAATATTTCGATGAATTACGGGACATGCCTACTGTTCTTATGGACTTCTCCCCACACATCCCTTTCCCAAATAAATTGAAACAAAAAATTAATAATAAGGCTAAACATCTTAAGTTCCATGTTCTTTTAACAAATCTCCATTACCCATTCATACAAGACTTAATTAAAATTTCCTTCTTACCCAAAATATAATAAAAAAATTTTCAAACAAAAATTCACATGAATATTTTTCTACCTAAAGTCTCACTAAAGAGTATATTTATATTCTCCAAAGGAATATCTTTCCCATGCTCAAATACCATGGTATTTTTTTCTTACCCTACACCTTATGGAATTCTAGTCAACTCAATTGCATGTGTGGCATGGGTGATAGTAAAAACCTACTCCCTTACTCAATGTTCCAACAATTGAGATTGGGTGGTCATTAACCCATCAGTGTCATCCAACAGTTGGATGAATATTCATTCCCATATCATGTAGGAAGTATAGATGAACTAATAGTTAGATATAGGAAGTTAGTTTTCCAACTAGCTTCATATTAGTAAATATGGAGTGTGATGATGAGGTTCCCATCGTTCTTGACAGGCCCTTCGGGGCCACGGGTTGATAAAAATTAGCTGTGTATAAGGGTCAACTAATTTTTATAATTAGAGAACAATAAATAGAATTTAATGTCTATAAAAATTTCAAAGGACTAACCTTTTTTGAAAATTGTTCTAATGATAGATTCTTTAAAAGATGAAAACCAATAAGAAAATCGTGAGGAATATGAAAATTAATAACTTACTGAAAGAATTAATCTGGAAGGTGAAAATAATTTTTCACATGATTTTGGATCTTATAAAACTATGAATATTGAATATTTTCTAGAATTTGACAACAGTTCAGTTTCTACTTTTTGGATATTTATCTTATACATTTGAACATAGTGAAATAGTTAGGTAAGTTGATGGTGATTCTACTGTAACCAAAATTTTGAGAAATTTGATTTAGTATAAGGAGAAATTATTATAAAACATGATTATTTTTCATTGATAAATATTTTGAATTCTAATATTGAGAGTTATGAGAGTGAGCTATCCACTTTGAATAGCAATGAGGGAAACTTAATTCTGGTTATGAAATAGGAAATCTTCCCACGTTTTAAACACCTTACAGGATACATATTAACTAAATAGGAACTCCCTATATAATTATTCTTCCTTAATGTCAAAATTCACCCATATTATAACATAATAGACTTTCTTTTCATCTAAAATATTCATTTTCTAGTGACAATTAGACACTGCATATTATTATTTTTGTTGAGTAGAATGAAAATTTCAACACCAAGTTTTTTCATGTCATGGTTTTGACTTGGTTCATTGGAAATCAAGATACTTTTTTATATTTTGGATAATATGAATTTTGGGTATTGAACTACTATTTATTTCAAATCATCCAACCATGGATTCCCTAAAGCATGTTTGGGATTTTTTGGAGATAATGATGGTTACATCAAGATTTGGGCCAACCATGAGCCCATTTACATATTTAAAAACAAAATTTTTTTCTATTAAAAATCCATTGTTTTTTCAACATTTTTTACTCATTAAATTTCCCATATGGCCTCCCCTGACCTATTAAAATCTATATATCCTTTTTTACCCCCATAGGAATTCAAAATCATGGTGGATTTTGGTTATTTATTTTGGTATTGAGTCATCCCATGATCCCATTTCCAGTTTTAAAAAAAATCTTCATTTATATATTATTATTTATTTAATTTTTTTAATTATTACACTTCCTAGTCGAGCCCAAGAACATTAAGAGAACCCCCATGTTCCATTTTTCCCTTTTGGATCTCATATTAGTCATGTACTAGGGTGACATATTACAAGGATTATCAAATCATTCATATTTTGTAAGGTAATTTGTTTTGTTCATTAAAAATTAATATTTTTATTTTTTTCCCAAGAAATATTAATTTCATGGTTCTTAAAAACCTATGGATACTCTAAAATAAGTTACAACTCCTTCCCTTTACTCTATAGGTGTAGAGCTAAAGGAAGATGATGAGATCTCTTGTTTCTAAGGTGATATTCCTTCCCTTTTCTCCTCTCTCTTCCTTATCCTTCTAATTTATATTGGTTTCCTCTTATCTCATTGTCCTGAAAAACATATAGTTATGTTATCCCATGAATTTTTATGTGGTTTTATTCATTTAGTGTTGGTCTTCATAAATCTAGTGTGTTGGGAAATGTGGCGGGTGATATCGGGTGTGCAGTTCCATTCCACCACAGTTTTGAGGAAGGTTTCCCATTGATCATGTCATTTTTATTTAAGATTATTCTTTTTTATGTTGTTTTTACCCTTTATAAAATATTATTAATGTTTTATAAGAATTCAATATGTTTATTTTGTGTGAAATATGGTTTTTATACCTTGGTAGGTGAAACTTAGTGTTATTTGGATTAAAATATGCACATTAAGTGTTTGTTTAAATGTTTCATTATCTTTTACACTTGGTGAGTGATTCTTATAATATAGTTTAGAAATTTAAATATATTTTTTCATTCAAATTTGGTTTTATAACCTTTTACTATTAAATAGAATTTTTTTTATTAAAATTTTCATGCCAGATTTTCGGGAATGTTCCCGGTTGGCATTTCATTGGGTTACATATGTTGGTTCCATTCTGGGACTGGTTTTCATAAAGATGGTTTTTTTAATCTGTCTTGGCTTGTGTTTCCATTGGAAGGCTCGTATAGAACATTTATAAAAATTATAGTGCATTGGTTGTAATATATTAGTATTTTCAATGTGGTTAGAAATGTTTAGAATCTGAAAATGGTATTTTTTGGTTCTTATATGGATTTAAAATGTGTCTTTGGTTTCACAAAAACAATTATTTGATTTATAACATGTTTTGACCCGAGTTAGCCCAAAATGGCATGTTTGACATCATTATAAAAATTATTGTGCTATAGATGTGTAACCCGAAAGTCTTCATCTTCCCTTTTATATTTGATGTTTTTAATGCAGTTCACATTATTTAATGATACCTATTGGCATGTCAGGGAACCATACCTAGTACCCATGAAAAAGGTAATCATTCCCATTTGCTGAATTCGAAAGCTATAAAAGGGAAGATAAAGACCTAGCTGAAAAAAATGAATGAAGTGAACACGATCGATGATCAAAAAACTAAGAAGGCACACGAAGGGTGAAAAAGAAAAAATCTCAACAACATTCAAACGTGGTGCATTCACGTAAGGATACATCCAAACTCCAAGGACATTGGACATACACAAAGATAATCATTCTAGAGGATAACACAAGAAGCATCCTGAGTGAAGAACTACAACAAACACTTCCTAAACTCAGGCTGATAAGCAGAACCTAGAACCAAGGAAGAAAATGGTAATATGTTTTTCAGACCAAAACTAGAGAAGGACTCAGAAGATTTTCTGACCAATCAAATGAGTCCATAGATGCACTGCCAATCATTAAATCTTTTCTAAACTTATTCATACTTACATTAGTGGTTCTTTCTTTACATTTCGAGTAGTGTGTGTACCCTGTTTATTTTACACACACACTGTCTCCTGATCTAAGCAGCAGGATTCTGAAATCCTCATTCAAACTTTATCACTCCCTTGTATCCCACTGTGGATAGTGGTAGAGGTCGAGTAAGACATGGATAGCTGTGAGCTGTTGTTTTTTTCCCACATAAAATTGTGGTAGTGGTATTTGTACCTGGATATTGTGTTCACTGTTGTTTACCCCGATCTAGGGTGTGAATCAATTTATATAAATTGTTTTTGAGGACTAAGTCTCAGCTTGAGACAGAACCTCTTGGTTACATCATCTGTTCATTTTAGTTTAATTCATAATTATACTATATATGTATTATATTCTGCTGCTATTATTTTAAAATACAAATCTATTTTAAAGTTACTTTGATAGTTAAATTAGTAAGTGTTTATACTTATTCTAAACCAGTAATTTAGTATAAAAAGTAAATTTAATCTTCATATTAAATTAACTGAGACCTAATAAATCTTTGAGAAATGAATTGAACATTTACACTCAGTATAAATTCTCTATAGTTTAACTTTGTTTTTAAATAGGGGGATTTTAAGAGAAATATTTTTAACAGAAATTTTAATTGGAACTCAATTCACCCCCCACTTGAGTATCCACTCCGACCAACATTTGGCATCAGAGGATTGTTTTGTTTATCAAAGTTTTCAAATACTCTGTTTTGAAACTTTGATTTTAGTTATATATTTAAAGATCTTAAGTTTTTTTTAGTTCTAAATTTTATCTCTTTAAATATTTTCTAAAATATAGATATGGATAATAGACTAGAGGGTGCTACTACTAACATGCCACCTTTCTTCAATGGTATAAACTATGCCTAGTGGAAACTTAACCTAAAAATTTATTTAGAAAGTATGGGTTTTGATATCTAGAATGCTATAGAATCTCAATATAAAATTCCAGAAACTGAAAGAACAACTTGGGATGAACCTACAAATACTACTTACAATAATAATTGTAAAGCAATAAATGCCTTGTATTGTTTTTTAGGAGATAAAGAGTTTAATAGAATATCTTCTTGCAAAACTGCTTATAAAATATAGGATACATTGAGTGTTTATCATGAAGTAACAACTAATGTTAATGAAATGAGATTAAATACTCATACTATTAAATATGATAATTTTAAAATGAAAACTAATGAACCTATTTTTGATATGTATCTCAGGTTCAAGGAGATTTTCAATACTATGAGCTCTCTTGGAAAGGTTGTTCTTACAAATGAAAAAATCATGAGAATCTTGAGATGTCTACTAGAAAGATGGAAACACACTTCTGTCTCAATTAGATAATCAAGTGACATAAGAAAACTACCAGTCAAGGAGCTTATTGGAAAGCTTATGATGTATGAAGAAGAACTCAAGGTGAATAAGGAAGAAGATGATGAACCTAAAAGGAAGTCTGTAGCTTTTAAATCTACTACTTCAAGGAGCAAGGACAAAGACAAAGTTCAAATACAAACTGAAAGTTCAACAAGTGATGATTCAGGCTCTGACGGTGATGTAGAGATGGATCAAATAGCCAGTAGATTCAAGAAGTTCAATAGGATGAAGAAATTCTTTAGAAAATCAAATTACAAAGGAAAGTATGACAACAAGGGTCATTGGAAGAAGGACTAGAAGAAATCTGATAAGGAAGATGATATAGTCTGCTATGAATGAAAAAGGAAAGGACACATCAAGGATGACTATCCAAAATTAAAATTGAAAAAGAAACATGATTATAAGGACAAGAAGTACAAGAAAGCTATGAAATCTACTTGGAGCACTTTAGAAGACAACAGAACTGATTCTGAAATTTCTGATACTGAAAAGAATCATTCCAAATGTGTTTCATGACCAACACATCTGAGGTAACCTTAGATACTCTTGTTTTAATTTCCCATTATTCTGGAGATGATGCAGAATCTGATTCTGATTCTGAAGATATGTCTAAGGATGAACTGTTGAAATATTGTAACCTGCTAGAAGAATCATGTAATGATCTTAAGGACAACTATAAGTCACTAAAGAAACAACATGCTCTCACTGAAAATGTTAAATCTTCCGTTGATATAGAAAAGAAAAATAATTCTCAACTGTTAAAGGAAAATATATAACTAAAAATGTCTAATGAGAAACTTAGGAAGAACTTAGAAAAATTCACAAAGGGAAAAGATACACTTACTCAAATTTTAGGAAAACAAGTTGCACCAAAATACACTACTGGTTTGGGATACCAACCTAGAAAAAGACAATTCACTAAAACTCGATTTATTCCTAAGTCTGGACAAAATTATGCTTGTTCCAATTTTGGAAATTCATATGATTCAACTAGTTATTCATATAGTTATAGATAAAATGATGTTTGTCTTTCAAAATCTATCGATTCTGTAAATTATATGAGACCCATAAAACAAATCTGGGTACCTAAATCTTTGATTGCTAACCTATCTAGACCCAAGAAGATCTGGGTACCAAAATCATTTTCTGTTTGAATCTATTTTGTAGGAGACTTGCTTAAAGAGTTCTCTCAAGAAGGTGTGGATCATGGAAATTGGATTTTCAAGACACATGTCTAGATATTACTCATGATTTAGAAGCCTAATCAAAGTTGATGGTGGCCATGTCACCTTTGGTGATAATTCTAAAGGAAAAATCATCGAGCTTGGCCTGATTGGTAACAGTGATTCAGTTTTGATTTCTAAAGTTCTCTTTCCTGATGGAGTTAAGTATAACCTATTAAGTATTTCTCAATTATGCGATGATGGATTTAATGTGAAATTTAAAAATTATTCTTGTAATATTTTTAACTCTAAATTTTTTTTATTATTTTCTGCTTTATGAAATGAAAATGTTTATGCTGTTGATTTATATTATTTAGCTAAGAAAAATATTACTTGTTTAAATGATTTTCATAAAGAGTCTTGGATTTGGTATATAAGATTAGGACACTGCAACATATTTTCACTTACAAAATTGACTAAGAATAACTTGGTTAGAGACCTACCAAAACTTTAATTCCCAAATGACAAAGTTTGTAATTCATGTCAAAAGGGAAGGAAACATAAAGTTTCTTTTAAATCAAAAAAGAAGTCTCAACTTCTCAACCTCTCGAGTTGGTTCACATGGACTTGTTTGGACCTTCTATAGTTTCTAGTTTAAATGGGAAGCACTATTTCTATGTCCTAGTAGATGAATTTTCTAGATATACTTGGGTATACTTATTGGCTCACAAAAGTGAAGCTTATTATTACTTTATTAAATACTCCAAGTCTGTAGAAAACCGTAGTGGGCTTAAGATTAAAAACCTGATAATTGATCATGGACATAAGTTTGAAAATCAAGAGTTTAGATCTTATTGCTCACACAATGGCAATAGCCACAACTTTTCTGCTCCTAGGACACCTCAGTAGAATGTTTTAGTAGAAAGAAGGAATAGAACCCTTCAATAAATAGCAAGAACCATGCTAAATGAGTATGAACTGCCTATTTAATTTTGGGTTGAAGCTATGAATATAGCTTGTTATATTACTAATAAGGTCTTAAATTTTCCTATTCTCTAGAAGACCCCATATGAATTTTTGAATAATATAAAACCTACAGTTAGTTACTTTAGAGTCTTTGGATGCAAAGTTTTCATTCTTAATACAAAATATAATCTTGACAAGTTTTCTTCTAAGAGTGATGAAGGAATTTTTCTTGGTTATTATTTAACTAGAAAATCCTATAGAGTATTTAACAAAAGAACCAAATCTGTGGAAGAATCTGTTCACATCATGTTTGATGAAACTGATCCACATGATCCTAAAACCTCTCTTGAAAATCTTGAAGAAGATTTGACTGTTCTGGACCATAATGATAAAACTAAAGAACCTTCTGTAAAAATATCCAGTTCTTGAAATATTCCAAAATCTGCTACTATATAACCCAGACCTACATATGAACATGAAATTACTAGTCCTACCTTCACAAGATCAACTAGGATTCTAAAGAATCATCCTTTAGATGATGTTGTTGGTAATCATGATAGAGGGACACAAACTGGAGCTTCTCTAAGAAACTGGATTGAACATCAAGCCTTTCTTTCACAGCTAAAACCTAAAAATGTCAATGACTCAATCAATGATGAATTTTGGGTAATGGATATGCATGAAGAGTTAAATCAATTTGACAGAAACAAAGTCTGGGAATTAGTTGATAGACCCAAGGACACTTTAACAATAGGCACTAAATGGGTTTTTAGAAACAAAGTTGATGAGTCTGGAAATATAGATAGAAATAAAGCTAGGCTAGTTGCACAGGGATATAGTCAAGAGGAAGTTATAGACTATGGGGAAACATTTGCACCTGTAGCAGGATTAGAAGCCATTAGGATCTTACATGCATGTGCTGCTCATCTGAATTTCAATTTATATCAAATGTATGTTAAAACTGATTTTCTAAATGGTTTTATTGTTGAAGATATTTTTTTGAACAACCACCTGGATTTACTAATCCTCATTTTCCAAATAAAGTTTTTAAACTTTCTAAAGAATTATATGGTTTAAAACAAGCTCCAAGACCATGGTATGATAGGCTTAGTAATTTTTTTATCTCAAAAGGTTTTACTAAAGGAATTACTGATCCAACTCTTTTTATTAAAATAATTTCTAAAGATGTATTAATAGTACAAATCGATGTTGATGATATTTTTTTGGATCTTATAAACATTCCTTATGTATGGATTTTTCAAAGAGTATGTAAAAGGAATTTGAAATGAGTTTAATGGTAGAACTTAAATATTTTCCTGGATTTCAAGTTTTCCAAAATTAAAATGGTATTATTTTGAATCAAAGTAAATATACAAAGGATATTTTAAAACGTTTTGGTTTGGATCGTATTAAGGAAAGTGATACTTCTATGAGTACAGTCTGTAAATTTGATGCAGATGAAGCTAGGAAACCAGTGGATCAAACCAATTACAGAGGTATGATTGGAATCTTACTTTACCTTACTGCTATTCGACCAGATATTATGTTTAGTGTATGTATGGGTGCAATATTCTAAGTTAACCCAAAAGAATCTCATTTACTTGTTGTAAAAATAATTTTTAAATATCTTAAACACACTGTAAACTAAGTTTTTTTTATCCAAAAGAACAATACTTTGAGTTAATGAGTTATTCAAATGCTGACTTTTATGGTTGCAAGTTGGATAGAAAAAGCACATCTGGAACATGTCATTTATTGGGAAAATACGTAGTATCTTGGTGTAGTAAAAATCATAATTCTGTAGCTTTTTCTACTACTGAAGTAGAGTATATAGCTGCTGGTAGTTGCGGTGCACAAATTCTGTGGATGAAACACACTCTTTTGTACTATGGATATGATTTTAAGCATGTTTCAATCAATTAGGACAACACTAGTGCAATAAACATTTTGACGAATCCCGTGTCTCACTCTAGGACCAAACACATTGATGCAAGGCACCATTTCTTGAGAGATCATTACCAAAAGGGTGATATTAATCTTGAATTAATAGGTACTGAACATAAATTAGTTGACATTTTCACCAAACCTTTGAGTTCTGGTAGGTTAAGTTATATTAGACATGAGTTAGGAATAATTAGCCTTGATCAATGTGTAACCTCACCGATGTAACCTCACCGATGTAACCTCCCCAATGAAACTTCACCAATGTAACCTCGCCGATGTAACCTCATTGATGTAACCTCACTGATGTAACCTCACCGATGTAACCTCACCAATGTAAAACCTCACCGATGTAACCTCACTGATAGGAATTCTCATCGATAAACCCTACCGATAAGTGTGTTGTTTTAAACTTCTGTCTGCTACCAGAATATGAATCATTTTTACTTTATTTCATTTTATTTATTTATTTTATGATTCCTAAATGATAAAAAATAAGTCATATCTACTTCTCAATCCTTTGAGCCTCAAACCCTTACCATCAATCCTTAGCTCTCGAATCTCTTGAAAACCCTAAATCCCTCGAATCAGAGATGGAAAAAACCAAAATTCCTACCATCAGAGATGACATTGATGAGCTGAGTGTGAAGAATAAAAAGTCTGAGCTAGAAGAAAGTGGTAGTTTTGGGAGAACTAGGTAGGGTAGGCGACCAGTGAATCCTCATTTGTAGAATAGAGTTATTGTGATTGAAAAAGAGTTTTGCCTGGAATGGTTGCTGTCGAGAAAGTCGTTAGTGGTCGATGTTCTGAAAGATCAAAAGTGGGTAGATTGCTTTTCGAACAACAATGGCCCATACTATCCGAAGATTGTGAAACAATTTTATGAGTTTTTAAGCTTTGAGAAATTAGAAGATGAGAACTGAGTGACTTCTTTTGTGAATGGAAATGAGATCCCTTTTTCATCCGTTGAGTGGGATTAATTCTTGAAAGATACGCATGAAGGTGTATCTGGATATGTTTTGAAAGCTATGCCACCTACAAGTGATATATTCTATTATGAGACTGCCTTGGAGGAGCTCACCGGTAATGGAAATCAAAGACAATTAGTGGCTTTTGAAATGGATGGAGAGAACATATTATTGTTCAAATTTGTTTAGCATGTCTTAATACCAAGGAGAGGAGACTTTGCAAATTTAATCTATCAGTATATCTATCTCCTGCATCTCTTGAGGCATTGTGTAAAAGTAAATCTGTGCATATTGTTGATGATTCAAAAGGAAGACATGACAAGGCCAAAATCAATGACTAATGCCCTATTCTATGCCAAGTTAATCTCAATGATGATCAATGTGAAAGGGCTAGCTGAGTCTCAAGATGAGACAGTGGTAGTAATGAACAACTTCTGTATCACAAGCATTGTGTGCAAATACATGAAGATAAATTAGAACCCTTGGAGAGGAGAATGGGTTAAGGATGAATAGAAGGTATATGATAAATTGAATCCTGTGAATTATCCTTCAAGACCTAAGGATGTGATGGATCCATGTCTAGGACCTAATGAAGATGAACCTGAGTATAGTGATGAGACTGAAGAAGAAGAAACTTCTATGGATGAAGGAAGAGATCCGGACATACCTCCAAGTCCTACTGCTGATGTTGTATCTTCTAGAAAGGAAGCCTTAGCAGAAGAAGAGTCAGCTGCTGATGAGGAAGACCATCTATCCCCTGAGCATAAAGAAGAAAAGGAGAATGAATCTAAATCCTCTGATTATGTCTGCTTATGTCTGAGTCTATTGATTGGAATCTCAGTTGTGCCTACTGAGGATATAGTAGAAGAAATGGAAGATGTTGAACCTAATCCAGAGGACCCTCCTGCTGTTGCAAAGAATGTGTTGATAGTAGAAGATTATTCTAAGGAAGAAAGACCCGCTGAGAATGACCTTATTGTACAATAGGCTACACCTATTCAGGAGGAGCATCAAAAAAAATTTGGAAGTGTGACAATGGTTTTTAATATTGAGGACTGGGTAGAAGACCTAAGTTTTGTTGCATGTGGATTATACTATCCTGATTCTGATAATGAGGCATCCCTCAATAGACCAAAAATTGTTTATGATGTTGTGTCTGAGTTGTTACCTGAATATGTGGTCAAAATGCATGACCTGGATATTTTTAAGAAAAATTGTACGGACAGTTTTGTGGAAGAGACAAATAATATAAAAGCTTCACTGGTGTCATCAATCCAATCGATTATGACTGACTCAGTGGTCAGCATAGAAACCGAAAGAGTACCTGTTGTGATTTCTCCTGCTGATCTGATCACCAGGGCTGACCTTGAATCCTTAAAGGATGAGCTGAAGGAGTCCTTTAGTGCTTCTATTGCTGAGTTGAAGCACTTCTTTGTTGAAGAGATAAGTAATTTTGAAAAATCGTTTGAACACTCTCTCGGTTGTAATTTTTCAACCTTTGTGGAAAAAATAGTGGAAGAAGTTACAAACTGTTGGACTCAATTTTCTAGACTGGAAGCTGATGTTGAAGCTCTAAAGAAATATTTTATCTCTTTAGACTCTTACATGAGTTCAAAATCCCACAGAAAAGGACTTAGCCTATGTCAAAAGTGTTGTGAGCCAGATGGTTTCAGTGTTTGAAGGTTTTAAAACCACTATGAAAGATCATGTTAAATCCCAGGATTCCAAATTTCAAAATCTTATTAGTGGGTTGACCAAAACCTTCAAGGAAACCATATCTTTCTCTATTGGTTCTGTTTCTTCTAAACCCTTAGTGGATTTGAATCATATTCGATCTGTGATGAAGGAGGATCTTGGTTAAGCTTCAAACAATGGATTTGTGGACTCATATGACTTGAGAAAAGTTGTGCTTTCTACAAGAGATTTAGATAGATAAATAATGAAGATAGTCCAAGACTATATGAGAGAAGATTCTACCTCTCAGAAAGAAGTGAATGATAAGGTGGACTCCTATTTCCAAAAGATTTACACCAAGCATCAACTCAACAATCACTTCAAACTTCCGTTGGAAAACCTTAAGTTACCTCTTGTCAATCAAGCCTTCAGAGAGCATGTCACCAAACTAAGGGAATTAACTCCAATGTTGGACAAATTCATGGAGAACAAGGATTATTTCATATCTTCTATGGAGAGAGGAGGAGGAATAATTATGGTTTTCATAAATCTTTTGCTGAATTTCCTACATGTCGATGCTAGGACATTGATTATACCTCCAGATTTACCTGCCACTACCTCTACTACTTCTCCTATTCATATGACTCCTGCTCAAGCCATTCGAATCCTTACACCTATGATCCCTCAAAGAACTCCTCTGTACAAACCCAGAACAGTTTCAGTCACTCAGCCTCCTATGATCATTTCTGGAATTCCTAAGCCTTCACCACCATCCACCCAGTCTGAATCCTCTTCAGTACCAAAGAGAAAATCTCACATTGAGGATGTGGATTGAACAAGAGGATATGATGTTTTATAGGAATCCATTGAATTTTATTTTCTGTCTATGTACCTTTTTTCAAATTTTAATACAATTATCTTTCATCTCTCTCTCATTGTGTTATTATTTTTCTCTTTTTTCTATTTCTTGTTTCCCACTTTTTGATTATCACAAAGGGGGAGAAATATTATCAAACTATCCAAATGGGGAAAAATATTCTCAAAGGGGGAGAAATATTATCTAAGGAAGAACTATCATGCTTTTCCCATTGATATCATTTATTTTAAGTCTACCTCTGATACCTTTGTTATTTTGAATACTGCTTTCTCTGAGTTAATTGCATTTAATGATATATCCTATGATACAACTACTCATTGTTTTAAAACTATAAATCATAGGTTGGGATTATCAAAAAGGGAGAGATTTTTGACCTCACCTATTTTGATAATCCAAATTATGCTTTTACATACTTTTATAATCCCAATTAATGTTTATCTATATTTTAATTCGCTCAATATATGATATTCTATTATCAAGATGATAATAATATTAAAATAATACTTGAAATATGTTTATCAATGTTTATCTTAGTTTATATAAGTTTTGAAGTAATTCTAATCAAATTGGATATTTGTTGCATTAAACAGATAAGTGTTAGTCACTGATCTGCATATAGCTACAGATATAGTGCTACAGGTACTTAGTCTACCGATAGACATAGTCTACTAATAGACAGAGTCACCGAGAAGCTAAAGTCATCAATACGTATAACTACCAATATGTACAAGTCCAGTGGTAAGCATTGAACAAGCTACTGATATAGTTATCAATAGAACAAGTTCTCTGATAGTACAGAATGAAGCTACTGATGTGCATAAGTCTACCAATACACATAATCACTAGAACTAAACAGGGCTACTGATAGACCAGAGCTACCGATTGAGTAATTCTACCGATACAAAGAGCTACTGATACACAGAGTAAGAGCTACCAATACCAAGAGCTACCGATACAAGTGAAAAGCGCTACCGATACAAGTTCAAAGATCTACCGTTAGAAGGCCCCTGCTATAAAAAATCCACCGTACACGTCTACCAACAGTAGGATACTAATGATTGACCAACCAGTCAAACTCTATACTCTCAATACAATTTGTTTAATAATCCAATGGTTACATTTTATGTTTTTAATATATTTCATGTTATTTAATGATACATGTTGGCATGTTAGGGAACTGTACCTAGTACCCATGAAAAATGTAATCACTCCCATTTTCCGAAGCTGAAAGTTATAAAAGGGAAGATAAATACATATCTGAAAAAAAAAGTGAACACGATCAACGATCAAGGAACTAAGAAGGCAGAAAAAGGGTGAAAAATAAAAAAGCTCAAAAGAATTCAAATGTGGTGTATTCACGCAAGGTTGCATCCATACTCCAAGTAAACTGGACATACACGAATCTACTCATTCTAGAGGAGAACACAAGCTGCATCCTGAGTGAAGAACTACAACAAATACTTCATGCACTCAGGCTGATAAGCTGAACCTCGAACCAAGGAAGAAAACGATACTATGTATTTCAGACCAAAACTAGAGAAGGACTCAGAAGCTTTTCTGACCAATCAAACGAGTCTAGAGCTGCACTGCCAATCACAAAGTATTTTTTAAACTCATTCATACTTACATAAGTGATTCTTTATTTACATTTCAAGTAGTGTGTGTACCCTGTTTATTTTACACACACACTATCTCCTGAGCTAAGATGGAGGATTCTAAAATCCTTATTCAATATTTATAACTCCCTTGTATCCCACTGTGAACAGTGCTAGAGGTCAAGTAAGACCTGGAGAGCTGTGAGCTGTTGTTTTTTTTCCCATGTAGAACTATGGTAGAGGTCATTGTACCTAGTTAGTGTGTTCACTGTTGTTTACCCCGATCCAGGGTGTGGATCAATTTATATAAATTGTTTAAGAGGACTAAGTCTTGTCTTGAGACTAAACCTCTTGGTTACATCTGTTGTGCATTTTATTTTAAGTCATAAGTATACTATATATGTTTCATATTCCGCTGCTATTACTTTGAAATACAAAACTATTTTAAATTTACTTTGATAGTTAAATTATCAAGTGTTTATACTTATTGTAGACTAGTAAGTTAGTTTCAAAAGTCAATTTAGTCTTCAGATTAAATTAACTGAGACCTAATCAATCTTTGAGAAACTAATTGAACATTTACACTCTGTATAAATTCACTACAGTTTAACTTTGTTTCTAAATAAAGGGATTTTAAGAGAAATATTTTTAACAGAAATTTTAATAGGAACTAAATTCACCCCCCTATTGAGTATCCACTCCGACCAATATTATATATACACCTATTTATTACATTTTAAATTTATCCCTTTGGAAAATGTCAGTTTTTAGAAAGGTTTAGGGGCCTATTTTAAAACATTGTGAAAAATGATGAAATTGTTTACTATTAAAACCCCATGTGGTTATTTCTCATGGTCTGATTGTATGTGTATAATGGATGGGAAGTTCTTATTGACTAAAACCTATGATTAATTATTAGAGGGCTTCAGTATGAACTATTTATGATCTTTTTTATTAATGGAAAGAGATCTATCCTTAGAGTACTCGGGATGACATCGATAGTAAATTATCATTATATATATGTTGCAATTGGATACTCGGCTAGTATCGATTGGATCACCCCCTTTTATATAAATAAGGCATGTGAACCTAGCATATTTAGAGAACTTACTACGAACTATTGATACACTGGTTGTGGATAGATAAAAAAGTGTTCTAATGTGGGTGGATATATTATGGGTTGGTTAATATATGATTGGGACCCTCAGTCTTTACTAAGATAGGGTGGCCAGGCATTTGGGAATTTATATTTTAATTATGTGTTGCATGCTATTGAGTATTGATTCTCATGTATTAGTACATTATGGATTGTTATTGATCTTCTAGGTTCACTCATGTCTATTATATTTTAGTTACTTATTTTGATGAATATGATGCTTGTATGTATATTTACATTTCCCTTGTTATGTACTTACAATTGTGTCTTCTTGTGTTTTCATTTTCATGGAAAGTGGTGTGGTGGTTTTATTAAGGATTATAAAATTGGTTTTCAAATAAATTTTTTTATCCCCTTGGTACATGTATTAAAATGTAAACATCGCATTCCCCAAAAAAATCTATAGGTACACTAGTTGAATAAATGTGGTTTTGGAAATTAATAAGGGAAACATATTATACTTTGTTTTTGAGTAACTTGTAGAAAAAACATAATTTAATATATTTTAGTTCTTAACTAAAATTGTTATTTCATTTATTTTAATATCTGTGCATATTTAATAGATTATCGTTCTAGCCTACTGAGTTTTAATACTCATGACTATAGTTTTATTCGGTTTTTATCCCTTATAAAAGTTTTAGCATGAGTTTTATTTCATTTAGAGACATGGTATCATTGTGTTGGAAGGTAACAGGTAGGTCACATGGAGTTATTTGGTCATCATGTCTAGTTGGTTCAATTGTATCATTTAGTTGTACTTTTAATTTTGTACTATAAAAGTTGTCGGTTCATTTTTGTTCATAAATGTGTACTGGGATGTTCATTCATTCTTCTATTTGAATTATTGGTTATATATTTTCAAAATCATTCCCTTTTCTACAATAATGATGTCTGACAATAGTTTCTAGCTCGTGGGGATTGGGAATGTTGTTCAGGCCATGAAACAGATCGTTTTGGGTGCCCAGTTGGGAGTCGACCAAGGTTGGTATGTGAAAAAATGATACTAGCTTTTGTAGTTGTCAGATAATGAAAAGTGACCATACAATATTTTTTAAAATGGGAAAGGTCTATTTGGAATATAATGGTTGTTTTGGATGTTATATTAAATGAAATGGATTGAGTTCTTCATTAAATGGTTCTTTATAAACTGTGTTTTTTTGTGAAATCTGAAAATATTTTTTGATTTGGCGGTTAATGTGAATTTGAATGGTAAATGATTCTTTTTGAAGTGATTATTTATTTATTTCAGCCTGTGGTGTTTTCATGGGTTCTCAAATTCATGGTTTTATGGATATATAGATGAATGGCCGGTATGGCATGGGGGTTGGGTGCCCTGTGTGGCACGGACACATGCATATGAGTGAGACTTGATGAAAAACCATTGGTGAATGTTAAAATCAACCTAGATGGATTTTTTTTAAAAGTGTTTTATGATAAAAAATTGTGTTGTTGGTTATAAAATGATTGTTATGTGTCTAGTTTTTTTATATCATAGAAGGGGTTTATATTCGGTATGCTTACATGTGATATTTATGTCATACTCTTGTTGTGTCTTGATATGAGATCTCATTGGTGGATCGGTATTGGAGAAATGATCAGTGGGTTTCTAAAGATGGGTTGGATTTTTTGATTTGGACATGGATGATTCTCCATTGGAAATATTTTCTAGGTGATCAACCTAAGGATTCATTGCAAATGATAAATTCACCTCTTCTAATGATTCTGTAGTACATTTGTAGTAATAGAGTGATTTTTGGGATCGATTTAAAGTTCCTTTCAGTTATAGACTCCCTCTTGGTTTGGGTAGAGTTCTTAGTGATTTTTATGTGTGTCTCCATGTACCCTATCCATTCTACTTCTCATTTTGTGTTATAGAAAATAGTGTTGTGTATATTCATGTTCTTGTTTGGGTAAAAGAGTTTTGTTTGAGGAATATAGTTTCATGGTGTCCCTTGATCTATTGTTTTGGCCTGTGAGTGTTATGTTAAAATATTTGTAACTACGTTGAGGATTTAAAATTTATGAAATAATAAAGCCTAACTGTGAGTCATGATATGCTCTATCCAACTGAGCTCTAGCCATAGGACTCAGAATGAAGATAGTGTGTAGTCTGGAGTCTCGGGACTGTGGGTAGTATTGCTAATCTCGTGCCTCTACCATTTTAGTGAGTTAGTTCCTTTATTTATTTTGATGTTTCAATGTCCTAATGATTGGGTCCCCTTACCTCCCCTCCAGATGTGGTGGGGTATTTGGATTCGTGCAAAGGGTATTGGCATAGTTCTTGAACTATCCATTTGGTAGTGGGGGATTAAATGTTCATGTTGTGTTTCTCTTAAAATGGGATGGTAGTTTTTTGTGGGATAGTTTTAGTGGGACTTTATGGGAGAGATCCATTACTAGTTGATGTTTAATTTTCATTTGTTCACTGATCTTTGGTTCTAAATGGTGGGGAGAACCACCATAGGTCCTGTATAGTTTCCTCCCTATAATTTTTCGAGTGATAGTTATTTCCTACTAGTGGGGAGTCCATTAAGAACTCCCCTATAAACTTTTTTCTATGAGTTCTCTTAGGTTACGGTGAATGTTGGGTTAATTGGGATAAGGCCCAATAATCTAGTTCTTGGTTTGGTTGTAGTGGTAGTGACTCGATCAATTTGTTGATTCTCCGTAAGTGTTTGGGAGTTAGTTTTTTTTCATGAGGTAATAGGTTTATGTTATGTTAATGGTGGATGAGGTTTCATTGGATGTAGAGGTTGGACCATGTTGATAAAGAATCCTTATGTTTTGATCATTCATCAGGAATGTGTTACAACCTTCCGAGGGCAGAAAGAATTAATGGTGGGGACAATTGTCACATCCAATTTTTTCATGTCATGGTTTCGATCTAGTACCTTTGAAATTCCAATCCTTTTCATGGTTTTTGGGAGAGATGAATGTAGGGTTTTTTTAATTTCCATCTATGTCTAATCATCCTACAATGGATTCCCCAAATCTTGTTTGGGCCTTTTTGGAAAAAGGGTGGTAACTTCAAGATTTGGACCAACCATGAACCCATTTACAGATTTAAAAACAATTTTATATTCTATTATAAATCGTTCAATTTTCAGCATTTCTCACCCAATCCACTTCCCACTTGTCCTACCCTAACCTATTAAAACCACCATATCCTTTTCTATCCCCGTAGAAATTCCCAATCATGGTGTATTTGGGATATTTATCAATGTATTGGGAAATCCCATGAGCATGTTTCCAATTTTATAAAAAATATTTTTTCCCTACTATATCATATTAATATTATAATCTTTTGAGATGATTACACTTCTATCTCAAGCTGAAGAACCCTAGGTGAATCCCCATGTTTTATTATCCCTCTTTGTAGATCATATTAGTAACAGATTAAGGAAAAATGTCTCAATGATTCTCAAATCATCTATATTTGGTAAGGTAGTATTTTTATTTCATTAATCATTCCTTTTTTATCTTTTCTACCAAATGTTCTTTACATGGTTCTTCCTGAACAAAGGATATTCTACAAGATGTTACAACCCATTCACTTTTCTCTAAGGGTGTATATCTAATGGTAGATGGAGATTTATCCAGTTTCCAAGGTGAAATTCCTTCTCCTTCCACTTTATTTTTTGTTTTTACTTATCCCCTGGTCATTCATGACCAAGGATTATGTTATACCATGCGTTTTGATGGGGATTTGGTTTTCTAGGGATGTTATTTATAGATATACTGTTTTGGGAACTGTGGCATGTGATATCAGGGGTGTGGTTTCTTTCCGACATGGTTTGGAAGTAGGTTTCCCATTGTACATGTCCTTTTTGATTAAGGTTCATATTTTCATGGTTTTTACCTTATACACATTATGATTATTTTTTTATAAGAATTCAGTAAATTTATTTTGTGAACAATGTGGTGTTTATGCCTTTTTTGTGAAAGGAAGTGTTGTTTTGTTATAAACATTCACACTAAGTTTTTTAAAATGTTTTGTTATCCTTTGCACATGGTTTTTTAGGATTAGAAACAGGGATAGAAATTTAAATAAATTTTTTGAATTAAAAATTGGTTTTATTAGCCTTTTAGTCTGAAATAGAATATTTTTTATTAAATGTTTCATGAATCATTTTTGGGAAACTGCTCAGTTGGATTTTTTGTGCACAATGTGATATAAAATGATTTGTATAGATTATGGTAAACATTGGCATCATGTGAATCAATTTTTTTGGGTTTTTATTTTGTTTCCTATCTGGTTAAGTTTTTCATAAAGAAGGTGATCTTGTTTTTAAGGTATTTTGGCATGTTTTGACAATGGAAGGCCCATTTGGCACTTTTATAAAAATAATTGTGAATTGGTTGTTCTATATGAATATTTTAAAGGTGTTTACTAAAGTATTTAATCTGAAAATGGTATTTTGGTTTCCTTATATGGATGTATAATGTGGTTTTGATTTTACAAAAAAAATTGGTTTGTAACATGTTTTGGCCCATGTTTCTTGAAAATTGATCGTTTGGCATACTTATAAAAATGGTTGTTACTTGGATGTGTAAACTGGAAGTTTTATGGAATTTTTGAAATTGGATTGATTCAATAAATGGTTTTTATACACCTCTTTATTAAATGTGAAATTTCACCCTTTGGAAAAATGTTAGTTCTGAGAAATGATTAAGGGAAGGTTTGGCATCTTTATGAAATATGGTGAAATTATTTATTATGAATACCTCATGTAGATGTTTCTCATGACATGCTTGTATTTATACAATCTATGGGATTTCCATACTGAGGAATCCTTGTGATCCATTATGAGAGTGCATTGGGTTATAATATTTAGGTTCTTTTTTATTAATGTCATATGATCAGTCTGTGTATTGACTCAGGGGGATGTATTCTGTGATTTACCAGAATATATTTATTGTGATTAGATGCTCAGTTAGAATCAATTGGCTCAGTTCCTTTTTATATACATGATACATAAGAAGCTATCAAATTGAGAGAAATTTATAATAATGATTTCTACACTGGTAGTGGATTGAGTGACTAGTGTCCCATAATATGTGGATATATTTTAGGTTTACTACAATGGGATTGGGCCCCTTGGACTATCCTGAGTAAGGGTTTCCAGGTGTTTGGGCATTTTAATTTTCATCATGTGTGGCATGGTAATGGGGATGGAGTCTCATGTATTAGTAAATTATGGTTTTTTCTCAATCTCTTAGGTTCACCCATGTATATTGGCTTTCAATTTCTTGTTGTGATGAATGTGATTCTTGTATGTATATTTACATTTCCCTGGTTGTGTGATTATTATCCTTCCATCTTGTGTTTATTTTAAAAAAAAGTGGGTGGCTAGTTTTAATAAGGTTTATGATTTTTTTTTCAAATGAAAGTGTTTTATCTTCCTTTTAAAAATATTAAAATATAGACATTTCTTTCCCCTTTAAAATGATATGGGTGCACTAGTTGAATGAATATAGTTGTGGAAATTAATAAGGTAAATTTCTTGAAATTTGTTTTCTTGTAACTTGTAGAAAAACCATACTTTAATGTATTGTAGTTCAAACATGTAATTGTTATTTCTTTTATTTTTAATGATGTGCATTGGGAATAGATTATCCGGCTAGCTATCTGAGTTTTGATACTCATGCCTATCGATTTCGTCTATTCATAGCCCTTGTGCAGGTTTCAACTTGATTTTGGTTTCCTTGGGAGACATGGGATCATTGTGTTGGAGAGTAAGTTGAAAAGTCAATTGGATTTTTTTGGTCATCTGGAATGGTAAGGATAGTTGTACCATTCAGTTGTACTTTTATTTTGGTCATATAAGTGATGTCAGTTATTTTTTATATAATTGTGTTTTGGGTTTTCCATTATTTTTATTGTTGAAATGATTTTTTATATTTGGGATAAATCATCCCCTTGTATACTCTAATGATTCATGGAACTAGTTTACATCCCTTGAGTATTGGGAATGCCCTTCAAGACATGCCATCGATCGATATGGGTGCCTGACTTGGGGTTGACCTGGGCTGGTTCTTGACAAAAATCAAGATGAAAATTTGTTATGTGTTATGAAGAAATTCAAATATGCAATAGGATGGTCCATAGCTGATATCAAGGGGATTATTGCTTCATTATTCATACATAAGATGCCTATGTAACTAGACCACAATCCTAGAGTTCAGTATCAAATAAGACTAAATCTCAATATGAATGAAGTTATTAGAGAGTCAGTCTTCAAACTATTGGAAACTAGATTTATATATCCTATCTTTTATAGTGCTTGGGTCAGTTTGGTCGATGTTATAAAACAAAAGAAGGATTCTCTATTATATAAAATGGGATGGATGGTGAGATTATAGTGAAGAAGTCCACAAAATGGTGTGTTTTATAGACTATATTTTGATTAATTAAACTACTAGGATGAAATATATTCCAATTCATTTCCTTGATCTAATTCATAAGAGGCATGATGGGAATGAATTCTTCAATTTTATGGATGGGTATTCTAGTCACAAACATATTCCCGTAGCTCTATTATATAAGGAGGAATCTATCATAGCATGACCCTTTGGTACATTTTCCTTCCAGAGTATTATAATTGGTTTATGTGGATCCCAAACTACCTTTCAATGATGCATGATATCTTTTTTGACCTTATTGAGAGGATCATAGACATTTTCAGGGATGATTTCTCCATAGTTAATATCACATTTGATACATTCCAAAAAAAATGGAATTGGTGTTAGAGAGATGTTTAGAGACCAACATGGTTCTTAACTGGAAAAAATGTTAGTTCATGGTCACTGGAGAGATATTGTTGGGACATAAGGTTTCCATGATTGGTTTAGATGTATACATATCCAATGTTGAATTTAATCAATAATTACCACCACTTAAGACTAATATTGTTGTTAGAAGTTTGTTATTTCATACTGGTTTTTACTAGAGGTTTATAAAATATTTCCTAAAAATAAAAAATCCCTTATTTTCTCTTCACATCAAGGATGAACTCTCCAATTTTGGATAAAACTGTTGGATCGTTTAATTTACATAGGGAGAAACTCGCTTGATCACTTATCATAAATGCAAAAAAATTTAAATTAACCTTTTAAATAATGTGTGATCCCTAGGAATTAGACATTGTATATGTATCAGGATAGAGGGGAGATATGATGCTGCATGTGGTCTACTATGATAACATGCTACTAGATGATACACTAATGAATCACACCACTACATAAAATGAGTTTTTAATTGTTTTTTTTATTTTGATAAATTTAAGAAGTACCTATGTGGTACAAAAGTCCTCATCTTTATTAATCATTCAACATTAAAATATCTAATGTCTAAGAAGGTGGCCAAACCCAAGATCATTAGATGATTTAGTTTGTTACAAGAATTTGATTTGGTAATTAGAGATATGTATGGAGATGAAAACATAGTTTAAGATCACCTTTCTATGATTACTCATTCTAATTGTGAATATCCTAGGGAGATAAACTATTCCTTTATTGATGATGCGTTTCTCACTGTTTCCATTAAAAATTTAAAGTGGTTAGTAGATTTTTCCAATTTTCATGAAGCTAGTGTTATTCATAATGATTTATCAAACAACCAAAGGATGAAATTCATTTCAGAGGTTATGTTTTATTTTTGGGATGAACCCTTTATTTTTAGGAGATGTGGTAATGGTATTTTAAAAAGATGTGTGTTAGAAAAATGTATATTGTCTATACTGGAATGTTTTCATTCCTCCACATCAAAAGGACAAGATGGTGGAGAAAATATAACTCAAAAAATCCTTCACGCTGGATTTTATTACCCTATCCAATTGAAGGATTCTATGAGTTATATAGTTATTAGTTATAAATATTAGAGGTGAGGCAATTTTTGTAGGATGTCGTAGTTACCATAGAAAGGTGTTTTGAATGTTGATATTTTTTATATATGGGGAATATAAATTATTGTACCATTTCCATATTCCCATGGGAATGATTACATCTTTTTGGTTTTTGATTATATTTCAATGTGAACTGAGGTAGTAGAACTACCCAACAATCAGGCTAAAATTGTAATAAAAATGTCAAAGAGAATATATTTTCATGATTTGTAATGACAAGAGCATTCATAATTGGTAATTGAACAAACATTAAAAAATAAAAAAATAAATTCATTGATTAAAAAATATGGTTGTGTTCATAGAACTGATAATCCCAACCATCAAAATTCTAGTGGATACGAAGAAATTTATAATAGGGATATGAAACCAATTCTGTAGAAAACTGCCTCAAATTCTAGTAAAATCTTATATATTAATTTAGATGAGGATTCTTGGAGATATATAACAGCTTCCAAAACCTAAATCAACATATCTCCATATAAGATATTAGTTGTTAAATGATTTAATATTCTTTTGTATTTGAAACACATGTCATATTGGGTAGTTACTTTTTTAAATTTTAATTTTAAGAGTGATGAAGAGAGTAGATTTCTTGAGTTGAGTGAGCTTCATGAAATCATAAGACTGTATTATGATAAATCAAGGATATAAAATGAGAGTTCCAAAAAAATCAATATTATATTATTCAAAATAGTGAATTTAAACCCATAATGAATGTCATTCTCATTAATTCAATACTTATTCTCTTTCTTAGTAAGTATATATCTATGTTTTCTAGACCCTTTACTATTGTTAGACTGATTATGAATATCGCTATAGAGATTGTAGGAGAATAAAAAATAAAATTCATATTAATAGCCAAAGTCTCAAACTATTTTTTTATGGGAAGTCATCATTGTGCTGGAAAACTATTTCTTAATAATTTATAATAGAAGACATAATATTCAGTTCATCAAGGGAGTCAACCCATGGTTTTCCACTTTTTTGTTTTTAACTTTGTTTTTTAATAATGTGATGACATGATATGTCTATATTTCTATATGTACCAGATATGATTTATTGGTCTTCTTGGTTTTCATTTATTTTAATGAATAATTTCACTACTGGTTTCACTATAGGAGTAGAACAACATAATTTTTTCAAATCGGAACAAGTTATAGGAGAAAGATTCTTTAAAATAGGGAGTATTAATTTTATCATTTTTTGTGCTATCCTTATTTATTGATTAACTCTATTGTTTCTATCATAAACTATTTTTCATGTTGATATTTTATTGGAAGCATTTCCACATTTCATGAAAATATATCACTTTCAATAAAAAATTGTTGTTAGGTCACAATTTCACTATACAATGGTGTGTACCTGACTCACCATTGCAATTGAACTTCCACTCTACTTCTGGTGGTGAGTCACCACAATGATATCTCATTGGTAAGGCAGTGGCTGTGACTCATTAATTTCCATATTGTCGCTGGAAAATTTTAACATATGCTTGTTTTATGGAAATTGAGTTTCAATGGTCTAGAAATCATCACTATGTGAAATTAAGTGTTGGGGTATTACTTCTAGCTTTGTTTGAAATTGCTTGGGGTTTATCATATCATTCACTATACCATTTTAAATCTATTTGAATCATATTTCTAAACCTTCTTACCCACTATTCACTATATTCTCATATTTTACAAGTTAATTTCTTGAACTGAATTGAAATATTCTATTAACTGGATTAAATGATAATGCATGTGAACTTTTTTGTAATATAATATATTATTTGTGGAAAACTCATGCAATTGGAACTATAATAAGATCCTTGTGCATTTCACTAATCTACATAAATGAAAATTAATTTTGATCTTTGAATGTCAAATAGATTTTCACCACCAGGGAATCCCACTTTTCAAAATATGTTGTGATTAACGTGTGGGGGAGGGAGTCAAGATATGTTGAGCTATATGTGCTTAAAGACTATCAAATCACTCTTCCTCAAATTTTTTGTAAAAATGGTATATTTTTTTAAAATTATTACACTATTTGAGTTTCTTTAGACTTCACAATATACATCAAATTAGTCTTGCATATGGATAATATCTTTCCTATAGTTTAGAGTTACTTCTAATTTGACACTATTGAGGATGAATGACTACTGAGATAATTTGAATATTGATTTTTTGAATATTGATTTTAGGAAATATGTTTTAGAGTGATATAGGATAAATTTTTTAGAGTTCTGAGCATAATGATAGTAATTTGGAAGTTTGAAATTCATTCTATAGGGATCACATTTTAATTATTAAAAAATCACTTTATCGATTCAATTTAATGTTTATTTATATAACTATTTTGAAACTAGAATAAAATGGGCACTTCGTAACCCATGATAAATTCTTTAGACACTAGGAAAAATGTGTGTGGCTAAGATATCTATAATAATTTAATAAGTGCATATACATAGTTCTTTGCACACGTTACATGGCTGGGAAAAATTCAAAAAATTAAAAATAATATAATGGCTAGTTTTTTAAAATGAGATCATTAAGGTGAAGAGAATTTTGAATTCCAGATGAAGAATGGTACATTATATTTGTTTGAAACAATTTTAGTTGTATCAATAATTGGATTCAATAATTTTAATTTATCTTTTTTTCTTTTAGATCCTATGAAGAAGTCAAATTATATGGTACCTTCTGGTACATTCATTATTCCTCTTATTTTTAACCTATAATCACTCTTAAATTTATAAATTAGGCATGAAATGAAGTAAATTAGTATGCAGTTTTATAAATTAATATGGAATCCTATCAATTAAATAATTATTTTCTTAAATGGTCACCTAGTTGGTATTTAATTTTATGAAATACTTATTTTGATCATTCCTTTGGAAAAGAACATTTTACAATTTCACGTCCTCTTCTTTTAAAGTTAAAGAGGTGATTCATTTTGAGACTTTATGTAAAAAAATATTTTTCAAAAAATGAATAAAGAATTCTAATTAATTATTGATAATAAATAATCATGTTTAGAGGAATTTTATGTCGCCTTAAATTTACATGATTTCCACATCATTTATTATATTTTAAAATCATTACATTAATTATTTTTGGGTTTTTAATTAAATATTTTCACATTAATAATTTTAGTGTTAAATTTATCAATTTATTATTATATATTTTTGTATAACCCTTTGTGAAATAGTTGTTTTCAAAATAAAAAATCAAGCCAACATAAAAATCCTATAGATTCATATATTAAGTTATAACTCAAGTTAATCATGTCAATGAATATTTATAAATGAATTAAATATGTCACATACTGTAATACATTTCAATAAGTTAATAAATTTTGGATATTAATGTTTCAATATATTTACATATATATATATATATAAATGAATTTATGATTCTCACATAATCTTTTATTATTCTATATATGATATATTCTTTGTATGTTTCTTCAAATTCCTTAACATTGATTGTTCAAAGGAGTCACCATTGGATGACTCCCTAATGAGGATTCAATGATTAAAGAACTCACCGATCAATGGAGTCACCAATTAAGGAAGTCACCGATTGAAGAAGACACCAATGCAGAACTCACTAATAGAACAAATGACACACTGATTGACAAGTCATCGATGGTTGGTCAAACCAATAGTTCATGTGACTCACCGATGAATGAGTAACTGATGGGTGACACACTGATGAAAGAGTCAGCAATGGGAAACACACTAGTAGATCTAAATGAGTCACCGATGAAGACTCATCGATGCCTGGACAGACCGGTAGTATAGATGACTCATCGATACCCAGAGTCGCCAATATCGATGGAAAGGACTCACCGATAAAGAGAGTCATCTATGATGACAAACTAATACCAATGACTCACTAATACTTATGACTCACTCGATTCATAAAAAATATTTTTAATTAAATAATTAAAATTTATATTTAACATTCATATATAGATAAATTAATGTTTTTGATATTATTTAATGTGGTCTGTAGTACATTTGGTAGACAGTATGAGGTACATGCATGTGGGAAGATATTTTTGTCTGCTGACCTTGATGTATAAAAGAATTACAATATGTATCACTCAAATAATGTTGACCAATACATGCATACATGAGAGTACACTACAGAAATCCATCAACTCTCAAAGCATTCTTCCAAAACCCAAGAACTCAAAGGCAGAACATACAAGGAGATCAACATGTGAAGCAAAAACTGCTGACCAAACCAGGATATTCTAACAAAAAGATAATAATCATCTCTACTCATAAAATCTAGAACATAGAGGCTACAACACTCTATTTTGGAGCCAACTTCAAGAAGAGGACACAAATTCCACTTCCACTTCATCAAACGAGTCCATAGCAGAACTTCATAACACATAGTGATTCTTAAACCTTATTCTACAAATCTAGATATATTATGTTCTTTTATTTAATTTTATGTGAATTTTGTGTATATGTTTGTTACACACACATTGACTATAGGATAATTGATATCCTCAAACTCACTCTCTATTTATTCCTTGTATCACATGTAGAATAGCGGAAGAGGTCATGTGTGACCTATTTGTTGTTTTTCTGATGAATAAATGTGGTAAAGGTCGTGTGTGACCTAGATATCCTTGTGTGATATTGTGAAACCTGATCCAAGGTGTGGATAAAATTGTTAATTAATTTAACCTTCTTGGTGGAAGGTGATACCCATGTGTACATGACTATGTCTCAGCTTGAAACTGAACCTCTTGTTTATATCCACTATGTTTTTATCCTTTAGTTTTACATTGCTTAATTTATCATATCTCATAAAATGAAATTTAACATTGATATTTAGTTTAGAAAGTGGTTATGAGTATTTTGAACAAGTGGGTTATTTTCAAAAGTTGTATTAATCGTTAGATTATAATTTTTGAGAACTAATCATTATTTTGATAAATTAATTTAACATTCTGGACTATTATAAATTCACTACAAACTGATTATATTATATTTTTTTAGGGTAAATTTTTAAAGAACTATTTTTAACTGAAATTGTTATAGATGCTTAATTAACCCCCTCTAGAGTACTCTACTCTGACTAACATTTGGTATTAGAGGATACTATGTAATTTTTAGCTCTCAAATATTTTTCATGAACTTTTCAATTGTGATTGTAGTTGTATTTCATTGTTATTAAATTTTTTGTTATTTATAATTTTTTATCTCATTAAAATAATTTATAAATTAGTATTATGTATAATATTCTAGAAGATGTTTCTACCAACAGACCTCCATTCATTAAAGGGAGAAATTATGCTCAGTGGAAGCTTAAGATGAAAATACTTCTATAAACCATGAGATTCGAAATTTGGACTACTAATGAAAGTAAATATGAAATCCATGAAACTGCTATAAATACATGGGATGAGCCTAAAAAGATTGTCTATAACAATAATTATTAATCAATGAATTCTTTATATTGTGAAGTAGGAGATAAAGAGTTTAATCACATTTCTTCTTGTAAAATTTCCCAAGTGATTTGGGACACATTTCTAATTTCCCATGATGGAACATCTAATGTGAAAGAGATGAGATAAATAATTATACAATTAAATATGAAAATTTTAATATGATGCCTGATGAATCTATTTATGATATGTATCTCAGGTTCAATGATATTTTGAATACCATGATTTCTCTAGGAAGTGTTGTCACAGAAAAGGAACAGATCATGAGGATTATGCGATGCATACTACAGAGTTGGAGAGGGACATCTGTAACTATAAGATAATTAAGAGACATTGAAAGATTCCAATGATGGAATTGATTTGAATATTTTTGATGTATGAAGATGAATACAAAGTAAATTATGAAGAGTAAGAGCGAAAAAGAGAATCTGTATCTGTCAAAACTACCACTTCCAAGAGTAAAGACAATGAGAAAATTCAAGTTGTTGAGCGCACAAGTAGTTTAGAATCTCTTTCAGACAGTGAGGAGGAAATTTCCCACCCATCTAGAAGACTCAATAAATTTTATATGAAAAATAATTTTTCAGAAATCCCAATTATAATTGAATTTATGAAAATAAGGTAAAATGTAAAAAGGATTGGAAGAGAAATGACAAAATAGAGGAGATTCTTTGATATGAATGCAATAGGAGAGGACATGTCAAAGATGATTGTCCAAAGACAAAATACGAAAAGAGGTATTAGAATATGTATATGAAATATAAGAATGAAATGAAGTCCACCTAGAGTGCATATGATAACAACTCCTATGAATCAGCTTCTTCTCATAATGATAAATAAGATATGGAAAATATTATTTTTATGACAAATAAATTTGAGGTATCCTTAGACACTCCTGCCCAAAATTCCTATTATTTGGAAACATAATGTGAGTATGAGAATATGACTAATGATAAACTATTTAAATACTATAACATGCTAGAAGAAACGTATAAAAAATTAAAGGATATATATAAATAATTAAGGAAACAAAATGCACTCTATGAAAATGATAAATCTAAACTTACTATTGAGTGAGAGAAAAAAGATCAAATACTAATGGAAAATAATCATCTAATGTGATCTAATGACCAATTAAAGAAGGATATTGAAAATATTACCCATGGGAAATACACACTCACTCAGTTACATGGTAAATAGATAGATCATGGGTATATTTAGGGATTAGGTTATCAACCAGGACAATGAAATAAATCCAAAACACATTTCAAGAATAAAACAATATATTCTGTATCTTTCTCTAAAAATCATGATTTTACAACAAGTTCTAGTTCTAAATTTTTTTTATTAAATTTAGTTTTTCTAGACTAAAATTAGTTTATTTTTCATACGCTCTATATTATACACATAGGAAACCCATAAGATAAGTGTGGGTTCCTAAATCATTTTTTATTAATGTTTCTGGAACCAATCCAATATGGGTAATAAAATCTTTTTCTTGGATGAATTGTTTTTTAGGAAAACATTCTAAAGAGTTTCTATAGAAATCATTAATACATGGATAGTGTATGTTCAAGACATATGACTGGGGACTACTCAAGTTTCAATAATCTCATCAATATTGAGGGAGGACATGCCACGTTTAGTGATAATGGTATTCAAAAAATCATTGTCTTAGGCCAGATTGGTAACCCTAACTCTATTTTAATTTTCCAACGTAATTTATGTTGATGGATTAATGTAAAACATGATTATTATATATAAATAGTGTAATGATGGATTTAATTATAAATTAAAAAATGAATAATTCCATGTTTTTAATTTCAAGAATAACTTAGTATTTAATACACTTAGAAATGATAATCTATATGTTGTAAGTGTAGAAGTACTACCATCACAGAATGTTTCTTGACTAAGTTCCTTTCACAATGAGTCTTGGCTCTGACACAGAAGACTGTGAAATTGTAGCCTACACTCCCTTAAGAAATTAATAAGAAATGTTTTAGTTAAAGACCTACCCAAACTAGAGTTTCTAGAAAATAGAGTATGAAATCCTTATCAAAAAGAAAATCAACATTAAATAAATTTCAAACCAAAAAAATAAGGAAAAACTTTTCAACCTCTCGAGTTGGTTCACAAGGAATTGTTTGAAACATCTAGAGTTTCTAGTCTTAGTGGGAGGAACAATGTTTATATTTTTATAAATGACTTCACTAGGTATATTTGGACATTTTTCTTATCTCACGAACCAGAAGGTTCCTCTCATTTTACTAAGTATACAAGGACTCTAGAAAATATTAGTGGAATTTAAATTAAATCATTAAAAAGTGACCATGGATTTCAGTTTGAAAATCAAGACTTTGAATAATTTTTCTCAAAAAATTGCTATAATCGTAACATCTCATCCTCTAGGAAACTAAAAAAAATGGAGTTTCTGAGAAAATAAATAGATCCTTACAAGATATAGCCAGGACTATGCTTAATTAATGTGACCTACAAATTTATTTATGGGGTGAAGCTGTTAAAACAACATTGTACATTATAAAAAGAGTCATAATCAGACCTATCCTTAAGAAAACTCCTTATGAGATATGGAATAATAGAAACCCCAAGGTAAATTATTTTAAAGTCTTTGGATGTAAAGTATATATTTTTAACACTAAATAAAATTTAGTTAAATTTTCCTGTAAAAGTGATAAAGGTGTATTACTTGCATATTATAAATTAATTAAAACTTATTGTGTCTTTAATAAAAGGAACCGATGTGTGTATGAATATTTACTTGTGAGGTTTGATGAAACAGATCCATATAAACCTAATACCTCACAAGGGATTCTTGAAATGGATATGTCTAACCTAGATATTAATTCCAAACCTTCATATCATCTTATAAAAGAATCTGTTAGAACATCCAGTTTGGGAAATTATCTAGAATCTAGACATAGTGAACAAAACCAAATTAATGAACCTTAAACAACTAGCCCTAATTTTACCTGACCAACTAGGACCCTTAAAACCCATCCAATAGATGTTGTTGTTGTATATTTAGATAGAGGAACACAAACTAGATATTCTTTAAGTAATCAGGTTGAGCATCAAAAATTCATATTAAAACATGAAACTAAAATTATAAATGAGGGAATCAATGATGAATTTTGGGTGATGGATGGGAAAGATGAGATTAACATGTTTGAGAGAAATAAATTCTGTAATACTGTTGATAAACCAAAAGATATATTGACCATAAGAACTAAATGGGTGTTTAGAAATAAAGTAGTTGAAGATTTAAATATAATTCAAAACAAAGCTAGATTGGTTGTGTAAGGATATAATCAATAAGAATTTATTAATTATGATGATAACTTTTCTCTAGTATCTCGGCTTGAAGCCATTAAAATCTTACTTGCCTATACATCACACATAGATTTCAAACATTATAAAATGGATGTAAAAAGAGAATTCTTAAATGGTAATATAATTTTTGATGTTTTTTTTGAATAGTCCCTATGTTTTATAAATCCATATTTTTAAAATCATGTTATCAAATTATCTAAAGCTCTACATGGTTTGAAACAAGCTCCAAGAGCTTGGTATGAATTGTTAAGTTACTTTCTTATTTCTAAAGGGTTTTCAAAAAGAGTTTTATATCCTAATTTGTTTATAAATAAAATTTCTGAAGATGTTTTAATAGCTCTAACATATGTAAATGATATTATTTTGGATCTTCTAAAAAGTATATATGTAAGGATTTTTCAAAAATGATGCAATGGGAATTTTAAATGAGTTTGAGGGGTGAATATAAATATTATCTTGGATTTAAAATATTTCAAAACAAAGAAGGTATTATTATAAATCAGTGTAAATATACTAAAGATATTTTGAAAAGTTAGTTCTTTGATAGAGTAAATAATAGTGAAAACCCTGTGAGTTCTATACGTAAGCTGGATCTTGATTAAAATAGGAAATCTATTGATCAAACTACTTATAAGGGAATGATTAGGAGTTTTCTTTACATAACTTCTAGTAGTCTGGATATCACATTTAGTGTGTGTGTGTGTGTGGATGATTTTAGGAAAACCTAAAAGAGACTCATTTAATTGTAGTTATATGAGTTTTCAAATACCTCAAATATATAATGAATTTTGGATTGTTCTACCCGAGAGGACAACCTTTTTAGTCGGTTAGTTATTCAGATGATGACTTTGGTGGATGTAAGTAAGATAAAAAAGATATCCTCTTGAACATGTCACCTTTTGGGAAAGTCTCTAATATCATGTTTTATTAAAAAGAAAAATTCAGTGTCATTATTAACTATTGAAGTAGAGTGCATTGTTGATGGTAGTTACTGTGCACAAATTTTTTGGATGAAACACACTTTATTATACTATATAATTCAATTCAAAAACACCCCCATAAATTCTGATAATAAAAGTGCTATTACAATTTCTACAAATCAAATTTCTCATTATAGAACAAAACACTTCGATGTAAGACATCATTTTGTGAGAGATCACAACAAAAAAGGTAATATAAATCATCAGTTTATTGGGACTAAGAGTTAACATGCCGACATATTTACAAAACCATTAAAATATTAGAGATTGAGCTGCATCAAAAAAGAACTATGAATGATAAATCTATAATTAATATAAGTCCTTATCCCCATAATAAAATTCTATTTTTTGTTGAAACTGATTTGTGAATCTGACCTATCAAACCAATCTGTCAAACTGATCAGATGAAATTGATCTGTCAAACTAATTAGGTGAAACTGATCTGTGAGACCATTCTATGAAACTAATTAGGTGAAACCGATCAATCAAACCAATTTGTTGAAAGTGATCTCTGAAAACGATCTGTGAAACCAATCTTTCAAACTGATCAGGTGAAACCAATCTATAAAACCGTTTGAGTGAGACTGTTCGCGTGAAACTGATCTTGTGAAGCTGACCAAGTGAAACTTTCTCTTATTTGTTTTTATTAATATATATTTTTCTATATGTTTTAAAATAAAACAACACAATTTAGTTTCTTTTATTTTTACTGTTACTCTATTTTCTATTTTTCAATGTACAATCCCTAAATGATAAAATAAATTCAATCTGTACTTCGAACTTTGTCCTCCTCCACTCAACCCTTGATCCTTGGACCTTTTCCTCTCCCATAAAACATGAACATAAATAATTCCAAGAACCAAGAGTGTGATGGAAGGAACTATTGAATCACCAGTGTCTAAGAGTCAGAAAGGTGAATCTAGAAGTTCCTCAGGTTCTGGGAATCCATTTTCAAGAATCCGCATAGTGACTGCTGAGAAGGAAGTGTTTTTTGAGTGGATTTTTTCGAGCAGGTCACTCTTGCTGAAAGTGCAGAAATCTCAAGGATGGATATGTTTGTTTGCAATAATGATAAGGAATTATATCCATACTTGGAACATGAGTTTTACCTAAATATAAAAGTTTCTTTGGAAAGATCTGAGGAAGCAAGGATGAAGATAGTGGTGAAGGGAAAAGAGATTTCATTTTCTTCAAAAGAATGAGGTGAATGTTTGGAAATTCCACATGAGATCATTTATACTAATTACCCTATTAACATTCCTCCAACATTATACACATTTTTTTTGAAAATGATTTAACAGAGTTTATAGTGAATGAGGGGTCGAGGAGATCTACTACAACAAAGTTAGATGGAGAAGAAAGATTACATTTCAAAATAATTCAAATCAAATATTCCCAAGGAAGAGATACATTGATGCTATGAATTATCAGGATTCATTCATGATTTATCTCTTGAAGAATTGGGTGAAGGTGAAATTATGTAGGTACCTTATGGTACACATCTCTGATATAATCAAACTATACAATAATTAAACTTGTCTATACTATCCTAGGATGATTTCAACAATGATGAAAAAGGTGGGTGGTGTAGCGGATGAATATGAAGTAATAACTTTTTGTAGTGGCTTCTTCCCAAATAAACAAGTTTTAAAACGGATTAAAATATTTTGGAATATGTGGATAATATGCTAGGTAGTTAATGAAGTGAATCCATATGAGTATTAAAATTCCATTGACCAACCTACCAGACCAAGGCATCTAGCTGATCCATGTCTTAAACCTCAAGAAGAGGCTGTTTTTTCAGATGAGGAACAAGATGAGGATGATCTTCAAAGGTAATAGGGGTCTCCTTTAGATGATTGAAGTGACCCAGATATTGATGGGAGCCCTAAGGACATGTCTTATTGATAGTTCAGTCCACTATTGGAATTACCCTCTCATGAGCCTTTCTTAGGTAATAAAGAACAGGAAGATACTGAGGTCTTTGTAGTTGAAGGATATGTAAGAAAAACAGATTATGATATTGATTTGGAGGAGGATAATGGGGTTCATGTCTATGACTCATTAAAATATATACTAGATGTAGCAAGTTCAGGTGAGAAATACGTGCATAGAGTAGATATAGAGGCTGATGGGCAGGGTGATGTTGATCCCATTTGACAAGATGTTGATAAAGATGGTGATGTAAATGCTAGATATGAGTACATTCATGACCATACTGCTAATGAAGATCACGGAATCATTCATTAGATAAATAAAATTGTGGTTAGAGGCCAAGATGAAGAGAAGGAGGATCAAATTGCACGTATTCCTCAGATTGAGGAAGAGCCTGGAGTAGCTGTAGTGGGAGGAGTTCAAGCAGAACCTGAAGTTAAAATTGTTCATGTACCTCAAAATGTTGTTTTCCATAGTGTATAAAAATAATAAGAAGAAGAAAAATATGATATTGTAATTAATCCTTAGTGAAGAATAGTCTGGATTGATACAATGGAGCCTAGAGACAATACATGTTCGTGTGAGTGGAATAGGAATCTGGGGCTCATTCTGTTTGGGTTGGACTATGACTCAGATGAGGAGATGGTGACTCCTCCTCATCATGATTCACAAGTTGTAGATTAAGGGGAACCGATTGATACTGCTTCACCTATTGTACATCCCGTTGATGAGCCTGTTGTGCAGAAAGAGCCAAGTCACATTACCACCAAGGATGATTTAGAACAATTCAAGTCTGAGATATTTGAATCAGTGATAGCCTCTGTTGGAATCAGAAATTAAGAATCATTTTCTATGGGTATTTCAGAAGCTGATGCTTCAAATATTGAAAGAATGTTCATTGATGAGACTCATTCTAACATAATCACTACATCTGAGATCATCATTATACACAATACTCTACTGATAGAAGAAGTAAATAGGATGATTAATGAGTTGGAATCTCTCACCACTGATTTCAAGACCACACGTGGTGCTATCATTGAGTTCATTAGTAACTGTTCTACACATCTAATGAGTGCAGATTTGAAGAAGATCAAGGATGATCTTGAAAGTATGATTACTTTTTCCTCTTGTTCTAATCGAATCATGCCTTCTACTACAAATGTATAGTCTCTCGGGACTGTGATGAGAGTGGAGAAGAGGTATATAAAATGTTATTATGATAATGAAACTCATTCCAATGTATAAAGGAACACTTTTCTTTTATATATCATGGTGATTCATTGTACCAATGAAGCCTTTTCTTCTCATAAGGAAATTAGAGAAAATGTAGACAAGTATTTATCTAAAATAATTACCAAGTATGATATGATCAAAAACTTCAATTATTTGGAGGAAGACATCAAAATACCTCAAGTGAAAGATGCTTTTAAGAGGCATGTGTGTCAGTGGAATGATTTTACTCATCTTTTGAAAAAATTCATGGATAACAAAGAAGATTTTTCATAGGAAATGAAATATGGAGTTTAAATCATCAATGATTTCATCATGATTTTGAAGCCTGGCATGCATGTTCATGCTTAGAAAATCGTGGTCCCAGCTGCTACTTCCATTAGAACTAGCTATCTACCAAGATGATAGGATCTCAATCATTGTCATAGATCAGCCTAGTGATTAGGGAACATCCTCAAAGTTGTTTTTTAGAGAGTATTCAAATCCTTATAGCCAATATTCATAAAGGCCTTACCTTTTCTCTTGTTGTCATTTGACCAGCCCATTATACCACCACAACTCCATCTCCTGAACCTCATATTTACCATTCATATAAAAGGATAGAACCTTAAAATAAAAAACATAGTCGTGAATCCTATTTTCATAAGGCTTTATAATTTTTTGATTTTATTTTGTTGGTTTTACTCATAGTACATTAATGAATATCAATTTTACATTCACTGCATTTCTAATTCTCTTTGTGTTATTTTTAATTATTATTTTTCTTTTATAATTTTTGATAATCACAAAAGTGGGAGAAATATTGGGATGGCATACATTCATAATCTTAGGGGAAGAACTATGGAATAAGAAATAAGACATAAAATCAATAGAATATAAATATCCCACCTTAGATACAATTTAGTAAGACTATTCTAATACAAAGGAATGCTCAGATATCAGTCTCTTGAAAGGAACCTTATATATATTTCCTATGATACAATAATTGAGGGGGAGCCTAAATGGAAAGCCTTAGGTATATTTAGAATACACTTTCACTACTAGTATTCTATGTTAACTAATTTTTATTCCTAATCATTTTGTATAAGTTGTTAATGACATGATTTTTTATTATCAAAAAGGAAGAGATTGTTGGACCCTTTTCGAAATAGTAGTTTTCATAATAACAAATAATACTAATATATAAATCCTATTGATTCATATCTTATGTTATAACTCATGTTAATCAAGTCAATGAATATTTAGAAATGAATAAATTTTTTCATATACTGTAATACATTTAAATAAGTCAAAAAATTATCGATATTTATATATCAATATATTTACAAGTATATATTTACATGAATTTATGATTATCACTTAATCTGATATTTTTAGGTATAAAATAAACACATTGAAAGTTTCTTTGAAGTCCTTGACACTGATATCTCAAAGGAGTCATTGTAGGATGACTCGTCAATGAGGACTCATCAATCAATGAACTCACTGATCGAAGGATTCACCGATTGTGGAAGTCACCGATCGAAGAAGACACAAATGTAGAACTCACCAATAGATCAAATAAAACATTGATGGAAAAGTCACTGATGGTCAGTCACACCAATAGTTAAAGTGACTCACTAATGAATGACTCACCGATGAGTGAAACACTAATGATCATTTCCCATATGGGTGATACACCGATAGTTCTAACTGAGTCACCGATGACCACTCACTGATTCCCGGACAAACCGATTGAACTAATGAATCACTGATGCCTAGAGTCACTTATACCGATTGAAGGGACACACTGATATAGAGAGTCACTCATGATGATAAATATATATAAATGAGTCACCGATACTTATTACCCATCGATAGTCATGAAAACCATTTTTAATTTATAAACTCAAATTTATATCTAACAATCATATTTATAAAAATTAATGTTTATAACATTATTTAATGTTGCATGTAGGAAAATTTTAATACAATAAAAGGTACATGAACATGGGAAGATCATTGTGTCATTTTACCATAATGTAAAAAAAATATTATATTCCAGATCATTCAAATAGTGTTGAGCAGTACATTCATGCTTTAGAGTACATGCCATAACTCCACCAACTCTCCAAGTATACTTAAAAAACCCAAGATATCAATGGAAGACAATATAGGGAGATCAAGAAGCGAATAAAAACCTAGTGAGATGACCTAAACATTCTAGAAACAAGAAGATGAAAATCATTACACAAGGAATCTATAACATAGAGGCTACCACACTCTTTTATGGAACCAACTTCCATAAGTGTACTCAAATTCAATTTCCACTACATCAAAAGAGTCTAGAGCTAAACTGCATAACACACAGTGATTTCTAAACCTTTTTCTACATCTATATATCTATTGTGTTCTTTTATTTACATTTTTGAGCAGTGTATTTATTTTTTTGTTACACACACCGACTTCGGTGCATAACTAGAGGATACTTGATACCCTCAAACTCAGTCTCGATTTATTCCATGTATACCATGTGGAACAGTTGAAGAGTTCAAGTGTGACCTATTTATTTTTTTCTCCATGAATTACTATGGTTGAGGTCATGTGTGACTTGGATATCCTTCTGTTCTTTTATAAACCCCGATCTAGGGTGTGGATCAAATTGTTTAATAATTCAAACAGCTTGGTGGTAGGTGATCACTAAGTGAAGAGCACTAAGTCTCAGCTTGAGGCTGATCATCTTGTTTATATCTGCAGTGTTTTTATCATTTTGTTTTACTTCATTTTTATATCATATATCATAAAACTAAATTGAACTTTGAAATTTATTTTACAAACTTTTTATAACTATTTTGAACCAGTAGGTTAGTTTTGAATGTTATATTAATCTTTAAATTAGTATAGCTAATAACTAATAAATATTTTAAAAATTTAATTGAACATTCAAGACTCTTATAAATTCACTACAAATGAACATAGATTATATTATTAATTGGGGGGGGGGGGATTTTCAAATAACTATTTTTGAATGAAATTGTTATAGAAACTAAATTCATCACCCTCTTGATTACTATACTCATAAAAAAATTCATATTCATTTACTTTTAAAATTTAATTTATTTATTTGTGTACTAATTTTTTATCATATTTTTACTTATTTGATGCTATTATTCCTCTTAAAATATTAATTCAATTATTTATTTATTAGTTATTAAATAATTCATTATTAATTTAATTAACTATTTCTTTAATTTAATATTTAATGTTAAATATTTTATTTCAATTTATAATTCGTATTACAATTTATTTATTTGTTTTATTTATTAATATAATTTAGATTATAATTTTTGTTTAGTATTTTAATTATTTTCTCTCTCATTTATTATTTATTTGACTCTTTTAAGATTTTATTAATTTAATTCTTAATTAAAAAATTATGTAATAATTATTTGTATGTGTTTTTATAAATATTTATTTTTGTACTTTTGTTTTGAATTTATAAATGTTTATGGATAATATTTAATTAGTTTTTAACTCTCTATTTTATTCTTTATTTTGTTAGTGAAGTCACCACCAGACATGTTACATTTTTTCTGTTGTAAAATTTTAACTTTTCCATACAAACGGTGACACACCGTCAACAACTACACACTTCCATCCAACCACTATCAGAACAAAGTGGTGCCTCCCAGACACCGTTGTAGCTACACAATGTGGGTACTTCACAGTGGACACATCTTCAACCAATGGTCTCACCAATTACCTTCCCATTCACATCCAAACACCATTACAAATCTAACACACCACTACTCTCTGCCAAAACATCGTTGAGCTCATCCTCACTTATGACACCATCAATGTCAAACTTCTCCTTCCCCCACCTCAGAACACCACTACAATCAATCCATAATTGATTTGAAATTATACATAAAAATGGATCAAGACATTGCCTCCATCGAACCCACCTTTCTGCTACTACTAGAGGATGGGTCACCATGTGGAGGATGAACCACCATCAAGAACCATATCTACATTGAAGTTGAAGCTCCCGATTCGCACGTAGATTAGAAATTCGGTTTGGGGAATATCTATGTTGACCTATTAGTGCCTAAACCATCAGTAACCAAATATTTTTTCATTGAATACACTAACTTAGATGGCCGATGTCACCACACGAAGAGTCATGAGCTTATCCCTCCTAGTGAAAATTTGTAATCCGAACTGGCGCAACACACCCCTCTAGATCTATTCAGTAGCTTTAGGATGCTGCCATTGTTTTCCATCACTGAAGGAGGAGATCATCTTCCAAACACTAAGCCATGCAACTTCTCACCATGGAGGGCCTAGGGAGGACTTGTGGAAATCCACTTTCACCCCTGAACCATGATAACTCCTTAGCTCGCAGCTTAAAATATAACAGGGGAGGAGTTATGGAAATAATAAAATAAATAAAACTAATAAAATAATTAATTTTAATAAAATAATAGTTATAATTAAAATATAATATTTAATTATTAAAAAAATATAACAATTAAAATATAATCAAATGGATTTGTTTAAAATTTTATGTTTTATAATTTAAAATATAAATGAAATATAATTTTAAGTAAACTAAATTAATAAATTTATAACAATAATAATAACATTATTTAATATAATTAATAATTACTTTCAAAATTAATATGTTTTGAAGTATAAAATTGATAATAAATATAATTTTTATTAATAAATTATAAAAATATAAACTTAATAAAGAATAATAATTATTTAATTTTTATAATAAAAAAATATTATTATATTAATAACTAAAAACGTTAATTATAGATAAATTTAAATTAATCTATATTATTTAATATCATAAATTGTAATAATAATTTACAAAATATGTTTTTTAAGAAACTTAATGTCTTTCTTTGACTGTCATTTACATATTCAAGCAAGGAACAAAATTACATTTAGTTACATTGACAACAACATGTTATGATTTAGTTAGAAGTGATTTAATATAGTCAAATACAATTGGAGGGGTGGAAAAATCGTATCATGTGGTTGGTGTTTTTTAGGAAGACCAACATGAGTCTGTGGAAGTTGGTGGTGAAAAATAGAGTACTATTGTGGACATTAAAAAAAGATTGTGGTAGTAGTAGCAAGGGATCGTTCATTCATTATACCATTTCAATGAGACTTTGTAGTAAATCAGAAGCAAAGGGAGACCCGGAGACCAAGGACAAAGCTTTAGCTACAAAGATATCTTGAATAATAGGGAGATCACTTTCCTCCATTCAATCAGTATTTCAAAATATTGTATTTGAGGTTTTAATTATTATCCTAATCATTTTTTATGAGTAATATATTGTGTTCCGGGAACTCAACTATATTAGTTAATTTATTTTTCTACATCATCAAAAAATCTCATTTTTATGTTTTGGAAGTGATTGATGAGATGAATTCCTAGAACATAAAAATTTCTCCCTTTTCACCAAATCTCTTGATTACTCAATTCCAAGATCTTTAGTGAGAATTATCATAGATAAAACAAGTCAATATTATAAATAAAAAATACAAGTAACCATTGGAGAAATGGTTCTTATTGATTATTTTAAAAACCTTCTCAATTTGAATGATTCATAAAGCAGTGAACATGAAGATTCATTCCAATGGATGCATAATATCTTGGATAGGGGTGTTAGATTTTAAATTTAAAAGGATGAAAATTCAATATATATTTTAGGTGAAGAGTATTTACATTCAACCAATATTATATAATTCACTAGAGAACCTTTCATGAATCATTTTCATCAATCTTTTTCTTTGCTTCTATAATATTTCAACATATTCATAAATCCTTTTAAAATCTAATTCCATAGATAAGTAGTTGACAAAGCATTATTATTCGGTTCATAAAAAATTAAAATTAAAATTCCACCCATTATTAACACTAGTGGGGTTATATTTGAATGATTTGGTTACACCAGAATATTAATCCTTCCCTATGGTTCGACCCTTCACTACTATACTAGTGTAGATTAAAATTTTAATTTTGAAGTCCATGAAGGCCTTTGACCCTATAATCATATAAGAATGGTCATTATATAAATAAAAAATAACACATATGAAACAAAAATGAAAACCATGAAATCTAATGATGGAGACTTGAGAACATCCAATGAAATATATAAATAATTTTAGGGGTAACTTCAACATTATCTAATATAATAAATACAAATTATTCTACCAATGATACTCATAAAGGCATCTCGTGTATCACTCATGACTTGGTTACACTGGTTATGTACTAATTATCATATACTGGGGACAAGGTATCACCCCAAGGAATTTAGAATCCATATTTTCAATAAGTTTTTCCATGGTTTCTCCACTGCGGATCTGGTATCACTCACATTTACAAATAATCCACACCAAGATCCCCTATAAGGAAAGACACATTATTGTTCCCAGTTGTTCAGGTATATCCAAAAAAGCACAGCATGTCCATCAATGGTGTCCTTAAATTTTATCATGTGTTCTCTTCTAACACAAAGAAGGTGATGAATACTAAATAAGGAGTGTTTCTCATTGTGGAATTTACACTCAAATTTCACCAATTAGAATATAAATATCACAAGGTATACAAGCTACCCATGCTTAAAAAATAAAACCAATTGAAAATTTCACATGGAAACAACCAATAATCCAATGTATTTCATCCAATCCATGAAAATATAGCATGTGGCATAAGCCAAAGATAAGAATAATAAAAATGTGAATAAGAATCATGTTATTTGGAAAATAACATAGGGAACTATGAAACGAAACTAATGTGTAAAAAACATGACATAGAATATGTTTCATGCTTATTAAATAATGAAACAAATCATTGAAACATGTAATCATGCATGATAAATTAATAAAGGAATATGGCATGAGGCCCAATTCAATAAGCATAAAGCATCAATCATTGCAAACGGCCCAACTCATGGTTCACAATTCATCTTAAAGAATTTTATAAATTTAAGTGATTAAATGAAGGTCAAACACGCATACACATGTGGGTTAAAAATTCAAGGTATTATCATTTAGGCCATTAGGGTGGGCACACCAAATGGGGTGGCCAAAGACTAGGAGAAAAACCCACTGATTGTTCTCATTGTTTGGTATGGTCACAAAATGCATGTGGAACCCAATAAATTAATTTATTTAACATTCTAAATAGTTTCCCAAAGGATTCAGTTATGGAACAATGATGGTTCATTTAAAATGTAATGAAATGATTGGGAATGTCCTAAACCACCAACTTCAATAATTAACACTACACTCATTTGTTTTCAAAGATCGAAATGAGCTCAATAGAAAAAAAATGAATAAATATCCCAACACTTTGAAATTATGTAAAAAATGGTAACACAGAAAATGTGAAAACAAGAGTGGAAGAAAAGGAAAATATAATAGTTTGTAAGGAGGAGCTAACAGTTAGCTTTATGATGCTTTTGAATATGAAATATTTGAAGTCTAATTGAGAGAGTTATAAAAAACACTATAAAAGAGGTGAGAGAGGATACATGAGTGACAGGGGACGGACACACCACTATAGAAACAAGGGAGAAGAATATGTGTGGATTAAAATCCTTAAAAAGGGTAAACCATCAATTCTCCAACACATGAATGGAAGCACTATTTGGAGGATCTGTTTGCCAAACTGTGCACCAACCGTGCCCCACGTTCTGCTTCAATGGGGTACCTACATGACAAGGTGCACAGTTTTATTATCCATGCCCAAAATGAGAAAAACAATCTCTATAACAAAACATATTAAGCAACACATGGTTGTGCGATTTGGGTTTCATAGTTGCAAACAAACCATGGGGAACCCAACCCCCCACTTCCAGTAACTATAAGTTTTTTAATAATATCTCATCCCAGTATGCCTCTTAAATAGTTGGGGCTCTAGGATTTGAACAACCAATAGTCACTCGAAATACCTCCTTGACTAAATTAGGAAACATTATTAGGGAAAAAATAGATTAATGGGAATTAAATACAAACATTCCATACCTTTGAGAAAATTAGGGATGCTATAATCGCCCTTTATTAAGACAGCTCATTGTAACATCACGAACCAGGTTCCATACACTGATTCCCCGAGTTGGTCATATCAACTCAAACCTGCCTCCTTGTATACCAAAGGCTACTGACAAGTTGTGAGGGTCTAATAATTCATTCATGGGGAGACTAGACCCTCTTTTTTCAGAGTAATACACCAGTAGAAAAAGATGGAACAATAGTAGAGGCATACATAACCATAAACAATACCAACATCTCAGGATACAGAATTCCTGAAATACATTATCCAACTAAATTATAAAACATTCCATGATAATTTACATGTCATGTGTCTAAAATTAAAACTAATGTATATAACACTGATGACTCCCAGTTATGTTCCGAATAACATCTATTTCCCTAAACCAATCTCGATCCCCAAATCTTTCATGTAATATATGGAATTTTCCCTTGACTTTTCATATAATAATAAATTATTTTCAGGTATCGATTATGCATCTTGAATATGGTGTGAGTAGCCTCAGTATGCCACCACCAACAGTGTCTTATAAAAATCCACCGAATAGTGTATGCAGTTATAAAAATAAATAAATACAATGAAAAAATAAATATTTATCACATTATATAATTAATATTTATTTAACAACATAAACTCAGGGATTCTTGAGGATACCAGTACCTCAATGTATTTTCCTACTCATGCAAAATCATAAAGTGATTCTAGGTAATATGTTAACTAAATACCTTCTTTTTTATTACTAATCCAAATGTATTCAAATGTGATATCATTTCTCAATACTATCTTCAGCTCGTGTAGGATCATGAAGTATTCTCAAGTGAGGACATATCTCATTGTACCTTTGTTATCATTCATTAATTTCACACATAATTTCTCAAATTGGCAATATTAAATTCACATATAATATAACCATGTTACCATTCTTACTTCTAAATAGAATGAAAATCTTCCAATTAATTTACTCTCAAGTAAAATTACTTTGTTACTATTTATAATTCTCAATTGAATTATTGTGTTCCCATTCCATTAATGAAAAGTACAATGACCATGTTTCCATTTAAACTTATCAATTTAGAATGACCATGTTCTCATTATTTTACACATAATTAATTAATTAATTAATTAATCAACATCAATATATCACTAAAAATTAAAAAATAATTTTATCACATAAATACCCATAATCAAATCTATAATTAATTAAGTATGTCAAAGCCATTAATTAGTCCAACCATTAATTATCTCAAGTCAACCATCTCAATATCACATAATTAATTCTACAATTATTTGAACAAAATATATATATCCCCAATATCTCATAAATAATTCTATAATTAGTTATTTCAATCCATCCATCTAAATATCACACAATTTATTATAAAATTAATTATCTCAAACAAATAACCCCAATATCGCATAATTAATTCTATAATTAACTATTTCAATCCATGACATCAAAATAAAATAAATAATTCCACAATTAACTATCTAAATCACAACCCCTAAATTTTAAAATTAATTCCAAAATTAATTATCTATTTTAATAATACATAAATAATTAATTTTCCACATTAATTATCCTAAATGCAGAATTACAATTGATAAATAATTCTACCATTTAAAATATTACATAACATTAATCCAAATTATGACTATGTGAATTGAATATTAGACCACCTACCTCGCAATTGACGAAGAATAGTCACCAATGGAAATCCGACAATGATTGTGTAACACAATGACGTAGATCGGCATCTAGATCTAAACCCCTAAATCAAGATTAAAAAATTCAAGATCTCATAACACTAGATCTATACTCACAAAACTTGATCTAGATTCATCAAGTGTATTTATAGATCTAGAAATATGTAGATAATATCCCAATACAAGAACAATGTAATAAAAGAGGTTTTATGAGAAAGAAATAAAAAATGATAAACTTATCAGAAGAGGAAAAGATCTCCGATCTAGGGTCCAAATCACCTAAAACGGAGGTGAGGATCCATAGGAAAATATTCAAGAATCTATAAAATAAATATAAATTTCAATGGTTTGATTAGGGACATTTTGGGTTAATTAGGGGGTTTAGTTAATTATAAAAATGAATATTAGGTTAATTAAAACCATACACATGGTTTACATGGAAGAGGCATAATGTTTTCCCTTAAAGAGAAACTTAACTATGATTCTATTATTTTAGTGTTTCCCAATTTCTACTTTTAGGGGACATTGTTTGAGAAAACATGTGCCATCTGTGCATCCCCCCAATTCAGGGTTGGACGATTTTCTTGGTTGACGAGCACAATTTTCTCTAACCATGCACCAACTGTAAAACATTCCATTTTATTCCATTTCTATCAAAATTCCACCAAAACTGTCATAAATTTATAACCCCCAAAAAGTACTCAAATAAGGATAAAATATTACCTAAAAACAATCCCTAGTCATCCCTAAAATGTTTTTGTTCTTACAGTGGTCTCAAATTATAACATCTCATTATCTAGTCACACTCACAATCTTCTCTATTATTTCAAGTAAAAAAATCTGGTCACTAAGCCTGCATATCTTCTTCCCTTTCACATTTTTATTCCTTCACATTCCCATGTTATCACAATACATGAATTATCATCACGGTCAATACCCAACACACTTTCTCATCACGATCTGTTACAAGTGTTGGATGCTCCTCAAAGGCACATCTATCTCAATATTATCATCATCCATATATATCACACGATAATGGTCAAGGTGATTCTATTTTAGTTTTGATACATTGAAAACAATAATTATAGTTCTATATTTTTATGTTAGAGCCAATCTATATGCCACCATCCAAATTTTATCTATAACATAGAATGGTCTGAAAAACCTCAGTTCATATATTCCCTATCTCTATAAATTGTACTGACTCGACCTAGGTGAATCTCGAAGGAATTAAATATCCCCCACTATAAACTCTCGTGTCCATCGATGTCTATTAGCATATGACTTCAACATACTCTGATCTTTAACCATGTGTTTCTAAATCAGTTGTACCTTATTTTATGTCTCTATCATGAGACTGGATTGCAAAAACTCTGACTCACCAACCTCAATCTAGCATATATTTGATCTGCATGGCATACTATAAACATACTTGTATAGTTCCATCTATATTATTTTATGAAAACTATTGTTCTATGAGAACTCCACCAAATCATGGTTCTTCTCCCAATATCCATATAATTCTAGGACACACGCCCATATCATATCCTCAAGAACATATATAGTATGCTCCATCTAACTATATATATATGGTAGGAAGGATGTACTAAAAAATACATATATACCAAGCACCTTTTACAAGCCCTTATATATTATTGACATACAGTATGAATCAGGATCTGAAACAATAGTTTGTGGGACCCCATGTAGATGGATTATCTCTTAAATATATAATTATTTCATCTACTCCATTGAGATAGTTTTTATATATGCAATAAATGCACTAATTATTTTAGTCGGTCCATAATAACCCAAATAATATCATTCTTCATTAGTATCTTCATGAGACCCACAAAAAATTCCATGGTAACATTATCCCACTTACATTCTGAAATGGCCAAAGGATATAGCAACCCACCTGTCATTGATGCTCCACATTCACCTACCATGAGGTGATGCATCATGTCATGAACCCTACTATCTCCTTTTGCATTCCTGGACACCAATACAATTCTCAATGATCACATTACATTTTAGACACACCTGGATGCACCTCTCACTTAGAGGCATCAGATTGTCGCATCATTTCATCTAGTATACCCTTAGGTACAACCACCCATTTCTGGGAATAGATAATCCTACCCTCATTTATAATAAACTGAAAAGGTGACTCCTCTCCTTCAAGGATTTATCTCAAGGTCCTGAATTATGGATCCTCATACAACATGTATCTAATATAGATAACAAATTTTAACTCCACTAAGATTGATATGAGAGTCATATTCTCTAATGTCTCCTAAACCACCACATTCATTTGAGCTCGCAAAGTCAACATCTTCTACACATCACAAGACTTCAGAACCACATTTTTGTGTGTGTTCCTGTTCAAAGAATCAGACAAACCATTTACCTACCCAGACGTATATGATGGCTCAAAATTGAATGACTACATATACTCAATCCATATTAGATAGAATAGGTAAAAATCAAGATGTGAAAATATATAACATAAGCTATTGGGATTAGTAAACACCATAAACTTATCACCCAACAAATAATGTCCCCAAACCCTCAAATCATATACCACAACTGCTAACATTTGGTCATGCTTTGGGTAGTTTCACAAAATGGCTATATTCGTAACTTCTCATCACCGAGGACACTGAGCAAAATGGAGTTTTGGAGGGAAAAAATTGAGCCTTACAAGAGATATCTAGGACAACGCTTAATGAATATGACCTATAGATTTATTTTTGGGTTGAAGCAATTGACACAACTTTTTACATAATAAAAAGAGTCAAAATCAGACCTATCCATAAGAAAACTCCTTATGAGTTAAGAAATAATAGGAAACCAAAGACAAATTATTTTAAAGTCTTTGGATATAAAGTTTATATTTTTAACACTAATGATAATTTAGTTAAATTTTCATATAAAAGTGAAGAAGTTATATTCCTTGGATATTCTACATTAATTAAAACTTATAGAGTCTTTAATAAAAGAACCAAATCTATGGATGAATCTTTACTTGTCACGTTTGATGAAACATATCCATATGAACCTAAGACCTCACTAGGGAATCTGGAAAATGATATGTCAAACCAATAAATTAATACCAATCCTTCAGATTATCTTATAAAGGAATCTGTTAGATCCCCCAGTTTTGGAAATTCTCTTGAATCAAGAAATAATATACTTGAACAAAATGATGAACCTTAAATAACTAGCCCAACTTTTACCAAACCAACAAGGTCCCTTGAAACCCATCCCATAGATTTTGTTGTTGGATATTTATATAAAGAAACACAAACTAGATATTATTTGAGAAAGAAGGATGAGCATCAAGAATTTTAATCACAACATGAACCTAAAAATATAAATGATGGAATCAATGATGAATTATGGTTTTTGGATTTACCAGAAGAGATTAACCTATTTGAGAGAAATAAATTCTGGAAGCTTGTTGATAAACCAAAAGATATCAAGACCATATGAACTAAATGGGTGTTTAGAAATAAAGTAGATGAAGATATAAATATAATTAGAAACAAAGCTAGATTGGTGGTGCAAGGATATAATCAAGAAGAATTAATTCATTATGACGATAACTTTGCACTTGTAGCTAGGCTTAAAGCCATTAAAATAATACTTTCAAATGCAGCACACATATATTTCAAACTATATAAAATGGATGTAAAAAGAGAATTCATAAAAGGTAATATAGTTTAGGATGTTTTTTTGGAACAACCCCTATGTTTCCAGAATCCATATTTTCCGAATCATGTTATCAAATTATCTAAAGCTATACATGGTTTGAAACAATCTCCAAGAGCATGGTATGAAATGTTAAGTATGTTTTTTATTTATAAAGGGTTTAAAAAGGACTTTTATATCCTACTTTGTTTATAAAAAGAATTTATGAAGATGTTTTAATAGCTCCAATATATGTACATGATATTTTTGTAGATCTTATCAAAATTATTTATGTAATGATTTTTCAAAAATGATGCAGTGTGAATTTGAAATGATTTTGATGGGTGAATATAAATATTTTCTTGGATTTCAAAAATTTCAAAACAAAGAAGCTATTATTATAAATCAAAGTAAATATACTAAATATATTTTGAAAATATATGCATTTGATAGAATTAATAATAGTGAAAAACCTATGTGTTCTACATGTAAGCTAGATATTAATTAAAATGGGAAATCTATTGATCAAACAGCTTATAGAGGAATGATTAATATTTTTCTTTACTTAACTGCTAGTAGGACACATATCACGTTTAGTGTGTGTATGTGTGGATGATTTTAGGAAAACCCACAAGAGTATCATTTTAATGTTGTTATATGTGTTTTCAAATACCTCAAATATAAAACGAATTTAGGATTGTTCTACCTAATAGGAAAACCTTTTAGTGGGTTGGTTATTTAGATACCGACTTCTGTGGATGTAATTTAGATAAAAAGAGAACCTATTGAACATTTAACCTTTTGGGAAAGTCGCTAATATCATGTTTTATTAAAATGAAAAATTCAGCGTCATTATTAACTGTTGAAGCATAGTATATTGATGCTGGTAGTTACTGTGCACAAATTTTTTGGATGAAACACACTTTATTTTACTATATAATTCATGTTAGACACATCCCCATAAATTGTGACAATAAAAGGGCAATTAAAAATTTTAGAAATATAATTTATCTTTATAGAACAAAAAATAGTAATATAAGACATCACTTTTTGGTAGATGACAATTAAAAAGTTAATATAAATCATCAGTTTATTGGGACTAAGAATCAACTTGAAGACATATTTACAAAACCCTTAAACTCTAAGAGATTGGGACACATCAAAAATGAACTAGGAGTGATAAATATATAATTAATATAAGACCTTATCCCCTTAAGAAAATTTTATTTGTTGTTGGAACTGATTTTTGAAACCGATCTGTCAAACTGATCTATCAAACTAATAATATGAAACTGATCTGTCAATATAATTAAGTTAAACCAATATGTGAACCCGTTATATGAAACTGGTCATTCTATACAATTAGTTGAAACGGATCACTGAAACTGATCTGTGAAATTGATCTTTCAAAGTGATCAGGTGAAACCAATCTATAAAACCGTTTGAGTGAGATTGTTCATGTGAAACTGATCTTGTGAAGCTAACCATGTGAAACTTGCAACGATATGATTTTTTAATATAAATTTGTCTATATGTTTTAAAATAAAATGACAAAATTTTGTTTCTTTTATTTTTACCGTTACTCTATTTTCAATTTTTCAAAGTACAATCCCTAAATGATAAAATAAATTCAATCCGTACATCGACCTTTAACCTACATCACTCAACCCTTGATCCTTTGAAATTTTTCACTCCCATAAAACTTGATCCTTCATAATGGAAAGAACCAAGAGCATGATGGAAGGAACTTGTGAATCACCAGTGGCTAAGAGTTAGAAAGGTGAATCTGGAAGTGCCTCAGGTTCTGGGAAGCCCTTTTTGTGAAGCTGCATAGTGACTGTTGAGAATGAAGTGTTTACCGAGTGGATTTTGTCAAGCAGGTCACTCTTGCTAAAAGTGTTTGAATCTCAAGGATGGATCAGTTGGATTTCAAATAATGTGAGGGAATTATATCCTTACTTGGTACATGAGTTTTATCTTATTATAAATGTTTCTTTGGAAAGATCTAAGGAAGCAAGGATGAAGTCAGTGGAGAAGGGGAAAGAGATTTCATTTTCATAAAAAGAATGAGGTGAATGCTTGGAAATTCCACATTAGGGCATTTATACTTATTACAAAGTTAAAATTCTTCCAACCCTATGCTTATTTTCTTCTGAAAATGATTTAAAGTAGTTTACAGGGAATGAAGAGTCAAGGACATCTATTACTATAGAGTTAGATGGAGAATCCATATTACTTTTTAAATTCATTCAACATCAAATCTTTCCAAGGAAGGGAGACATTGCTAATGTGAAGTATGAGGATGTCTTCTTGACTTATCTCTTAAATAATGGGGTGAAGTAGAACTTATGTAGGTACCTTATGGTACAAATATCTGATATGATCAATGTATAAAAGAAGTAAACTTTTTTATACTACCCTAGGATTATTTCATAAATACGTGTTAGTGACTCATTAAAATACAAACTAGATGGAGCCAGTTCAGGTGTGGAATCTTTTCATATAGCATATACACATGGTGATTGGTAGGGTGATGATGATCCTATTGGACAAGACACTGATAGAGATAGTGATGGAAAAGCTAGATATGAGAACTTGCATGACCATCCTACTAATGAAGATCAATGCATCATTTATTAGATAAATGAAATTGTGGTTGGAGGGAAAGTCGAAGACAAGGAGGATCAAATTTCATGTATGCCTTAGATTGAGGAAGATCCTAGAGTAGTTGTAGTGGCTGGAGTTCAAGAAGAACCTAATGTTCAAATTTTTCATTTACCTCAAAATGTTGTTTTGGATAGAGGAAAAGTAGAATAAGAAGAAGAAAAATATGATATTGTACCTAAGACTTAGTAGAGAATAGTCCTGATTGATACAATGGATCCTAGAGACCAGACATGTTCATGTTAGTGGAATAGGAATCTGGGGCTCATTCTGTTTGGGTTGGACTATGACTCAGATGAGAAGATGGTGCCTCCTCCTTATCATGATCCACAAGAAAAAGATGAAGGGGAACCGACTGCTACTACTTCACATATTTTACATCCTAATAATGAGCCTATTGTGCATAAAGATCCTAGTCACTATACCACTAAGGATTATTTAGAACAATTCATGGCTGAGATATATGAGTCAGTAAGATCCTCTATTGGAATCATAAATAAAGCATCTTCATCTATGGGTATTTCAGAAGCTGATGCAGCAAATATTGAAAGAATGTTCATTCATGAGATTCGTCCTAAGTTATTGACTATTTATGAGACCATCATTAGACACAATAAACTACTGAGAGAAGAAATAAATAGGATGATTAATGAGTTGGAATCTCTGACCACTGATTTCAATACCTTATGTTGTGGTATTATGGAGGTTCTTAGGAACCTTGTTACATATATGATGAGTGTATATTTGAATAAGTTCAAGGATGATATTGAAAATATGTTTACTAATTCATCTAGTTCTTAAGGTATTAGGACTTCTACTACAAATGTAGAGTCTCTCAGGACTGCGATGAGAGTGGAGCATAGGTCTATACTATGTGATTATGATAAAGAAACTATTTCCAATGTATAAAGGAACACTAACCTTTTTTATAACCTAGTGAGTCAGTGTACCAATGAATTCTCTGTTGCTCAGAAAGAAATTAGAGAAAATGTGTACAAGTATTTCTCTAAAATAATTAACAAGTATGATCTTATCAACAACATCAAGTATTTGGAAGAAAACATTAAAATACCTCAAGTAAAAGAATCTTTTAAGAGGAAAGTGGGTTAGTGGAATGATTTTAGTCATCTATTGAAAAAAAATCAAGAATTAAAAGGGTGATTTTGAATTGGAAATGAAATATGTAGGTTGAATCATCAATGATTTAATCATGTTTTTGAAGTCTTACTTGCATGTGAAAGCTTAGGAAATCATGGTCCCATCTACTTCTTCCATTAGAACATGATCTCTGTCGTGATTATTGGATCTCAAGACTTATCATAGGTCAGGCTAGTGATTAGGGAACATCCTCAAAAATGTGTTTTGTTAGAGAGGATGCAATGCCTTGTAGTCAATATCCGTACATACCTTACCTTGCCTGGTGTTTTCATTCAACCATCCCTTTATGCAACCACCACTCCACCTCTTAAACCTCCTCTTGACTATTTAGGTTGTGATAAAAAATCTTGATGCTCAACCTGATTTCTCAAAGAATATCTATTTTTTGTACCTCTATCTAAATATCCAACAACATCATCTATGGAATGGTTTTTAATTGTCCTATTTGATCTAGTAAAAGTTGGATAGTTATTTAAGGTTCATCAATTTGTTCTGGTTCATTATGTCTAGATTCTAGAGAATTTATAGAACTAGAGGTTCTAAAAGATTCCTTTATAAGATTATCTAAAGAATTAACATTAATTTCTAGGTTTAACATATCCATTTCATGATTCCCTAGTGAGGTCTTAGGTTCATATGGATCTGTTTCATCAAACCTGACAATTAAAGATTCATCCACAAATTTGGTCCTTTTATTAAAGTTTCTATAAGTTTTAATTAATGTAGAATATCCATGAAATATACCTTCATCACTTTTACAGGAAAATTTATCTAAATTATCTTAAGTGTTAAAAATATACACTTTTTATCCAAATACATTAAAATAATTTACATTGGGTTTCCTATTATTCCATAAATCATAAAGAGTTTTTGTAAGGATAAGTATTATTATGACTCTTTTTATTATGTAACAAGATGGATCAATATCTTCATCCCAAAAATAAATTTGTATGTCATATTCATTAATCATAGTCCTGGCTATCTCTTCTAAGTCTCTATTTCATAGAAGGCATTATCAAATGCTTTTTACCATTCAAAATTATCCATTTCTTTTTTTAAGCCTAAAAGTGGCCCTGCCAATCATGAAAATCATGGATGAATCTATGATAATATGAAACTAACCCAAAAAACCTATGAATTTTGAATATGTTCTTGGGATTCTCACATGAAACCATTGTACGAACCCTCTCTCAGTCCATGGAAACTCCTTCCTCAGATATGATGTGTCCCAAGAAGAGTACTTGATCAATCCAAAAATGACAATTAAAAATATTGGCATGTAGTCAATTCTCATTCAATGTACTCTAGATGATGTTATCATGTTGGACATGATCATCATGATTCTTGGAGTACAGTATGATTTCATTCCCCAAAACCATTACAAATAGATCCTAGTATAGATGAAATATCATGTTTATCAAGTCAATAAACATTGTTGGTTCCTTCATCACCCCATAGGGAATTATGAAGAACTCATATAGGGTATATATTCTTCTAAAAGATGTCCTTGGTATATAATATGTCTGAACTCTCTGCAGATGATACCATAATATCAAGTCAATATTTGAGATTACTCAATATCCTCTTAACTGGAAAAAAAGATCATTGATACATGGAAGATATTACCGATTCTTCATAGTTATCTTGTTCAACATCTGGTAACCGGCACACCAACACCATCTCCCCTCATCCATCTTTGAAAACAACACTAGTGATCCCCTGGTCGACATATTAATATGGATAACTCCTTTATACACAAACTCATCTAGTTTAGTCTAGATCACTTGATGATCTATCAGTTCTATTCTATATAGTGTAATTGATACTAGCGCATCCCCAACATGATTTGAGTAGTGAATTCCACATATATATTAGGTGGAATCACTAAGAAATATTAAGGAAACACCTCCTTATATAGTTACATTGTTGGTGGGAAAACATTAGTTTTCACAACATAATCATCTAGAAAAACACTAGAAACCTGGGCTGTGAACTCTCCCAGTTTCTGAGTGACGGGCCCTACTCGGCCTACATATAAATTCCACTCCCAATGATGAATTTATTGGACACCCTTATGAGGTATAAATGTCACCCACATATGGTTACAATCAATTAGTTCCTGGTATGCGACTAGCTAGTCCATAGCCATTTTTAGGTCAAAGACTGACATGTTAAGGATATACAGAACCCATAGAAAATGATAATCCCCATTTTCAATAGAAAATAACTTGTAAAAAAAAATTTCTCTAGAAGGTTCTCCAAATTGGGTATCTATATTCATTACCCCACTCACAAACATCACCGCTTGGATAAAACCATTTACACGTTTCACAAATATAATGGAATGACATGTACCATTATCAAATATGGAACTATATAATGTAGAAGCTACATTAATAGTACTTCTAACTATTGATTATTCAGCCTTTCTATCCGCGAGGGTAGGATACACCACATGAAACTATCCTTCCCCTCTTTCTAGTGATTTATTTGGACTCCCCTGAGTTACGCAACTCTGCTGATATGGGTTCTCTTCCCTATAACACCACATCTACTACCTCTAATACCTCATCTAGTAGAATTCCAGCTTCCATTATGGTAATGTGTTGTTGATCCCAATCCCACACTCTAAATTTATCTAGATACACCCTCACTAACTATCTTTCAGTGTGTCCTATATAACTTTTTTAGATGACTCAACATGCCTCAATATTGAAAATCTATTGGGGTTGGGGATAGTGTCTACGATAGTGGTATGGCCTACCACCCTAATATATGATCACTCCAGTAGGTTCTTGTGCAAGCTACACTTTTATTTGACCACATAGAATTTCACTTTCATAAATAATGTTCTCATAATAGTTTTTTCAGATCTCAAAATTCTTACTTATCTATTTTCTACTTGAAAATTTTTTGTTCATTAGTAGAAGTCGCCTTCAGGTTCCCTTTATCTCTGAGATCCCTATCCACCACCTTAGAAAACATATTTAATATAAAGATGTTATCATGGGACATAATATCGAACTTATTTCCATTCTATAAATGTCTTTCCATTTTTGTGTCATCTCCTATCAATCCTGAAGAATGGAACTATAGGTCTGTAAAGTGTCATGTATAGTCCATCATGGATATGATCCCCTTTTTTCCACATATACATTTATTCTGTCTACTACCTCTACGTATCTGGATAGAAATTCTCCAAGAAACACTCTAAAAAGAATTTCATAACATACCATCATTATTTCCATTCCACGCTTGAAAAACCCACCAACATTTTTCAAATTGTTTTAGAATAAAATATTCTAACATGAACATACATTTGGTAGGAGTATCTAAATTTTCTAGTGTCATCTCATTGTACCCAACCTCTAAATAAAATCCCTCAGGCCAAATCTATCCAGTAAAAATCGGAGGGTAGTTCATCTAAAACTTTGTCTTCAAGTGAAATATATTATTCTCAATCCACGCTAGGTCTCTTCCTATGAATTGCATGAAGGAAAAAATGTTCTCTCATAACTTCTCCCCTTCTTCCTCACCCAACATGATCAGTGTCTCTGGTTCAATCAATGGAGGATCACTCATAGCCATGCCCCTTGGTCTTCCTCTCAAAAAGTGTTTCTATGAATTCATACTCTATGAAATTCCAAATACATGACTGTTGAATCATACCGCATCATTAAAAAAATTTCAATAGATGAATATCATAAAAAAATGCATAAATTGTTTCCCCAAAACCTCACCATTAGACCATGAATGAGGATCTATCACAACACTTAACCATACTACACCTAGGTATTGGTTACCAAAGGGGGTAATCATTCCCAATATTCGAATTCAATAACCCATTTTTCTCATCTTTAATCATTTTACAACATTAAATTTCATATTAGGCATCATTTTGAATTCAATTTCACAATTAATGAAAAACATTCTATGTTCAACATCTTACCAAAGACAGATATTTTTTAGTGTGCCTATAATGATGAATGTCAATATAATCTTGAGTTCCTATAAAAATGTATGTAGGTTCAACTCTCTTTCCATTCTGGTTCATGAGTAAATTCTCATAAAATGGAAAAAACAATTTCCACATCACACAAAAAGTGTGTCACCCAAGGTGAAATAATATTCAATAGTATCAATAAACAAAAATAACAATAATCACACCCTGAGTGCTTGGGTATCCCACATACATGGGTTTACAACTCCCATGGATGATCTCATATCCAATCCTTGAACAATTATATTCACGATTATACCTTTCCCAAAAAGTAATAAAAATTAAATGGAATGAATGTTGGAGCTCTGATACCACTTTATAGCATCCCGACTAGGGTGCCACACACCGGTGCCCTGATATGGTTGGTCACATGACCTCATTCTTGACTCCCCAAATACCAGAGATTACCAACTAGCAATGAGGGTCTGATAAGTCAATCATGGGATGAATATACTCTCTTTCATCAGAGAAATATATCAGTTAAAAATTTAGGATCAATATCATAAGAAGATATAAAGGTAAACAATACCAATATGTCAAGATAAATATTCTAGAAATGAAATATCATGCTTAATAAAAAAACAGGTAATTTTAATGTACATGTCAGCATTCAGAATGAAAACATAAAAAAAGACATTGAAGACTCCCAAACGAGTCCTAAACCACGTATGGTTCCCTCATCCATGATCCATCCCCAAATCATCATTATAAAATATGGATTTTCCCTTGACCTGTCCTATAATAATAATGTCTATTTGGGTACCAATCGGGTAGCCTGAGTAGGGTGTGAGTACAACTCAGTATGCCCCCACCAATAATGTCTAGTGAAAATATTTTCTACATTGTATGTATTTGTATAAATATATAAGTACAATGAATAAAAAAATATTTATCACATTATGAAATTTATCATTATTTAACCTGATAAACTCTTGGTTTTTCAAGGACACTCGTAACTCAACGTCTACATTGGCTAATGTCGGAGCCCAATGTGTATCTAGGTAATATCAAATCTTAATTCTTGAAAAGTATCATTATATTGCCATAAGTATTCAAGTTGATATCATATCTCAATACATTCTTTTTCTCCTATCAGAGCCCAAATTATTCTCAAGAGAGGTCAGGTCATGGAGTACCTTTAATACAAATCTTTAATTTCACAATAAACTCCACAAGTACCAATATTAAATTCACAAGTAAGATAAACAAGTTACCATTCTTACTTTTGAATAGAATAACGATGTTCCCAATTTTTATTCTCATGTAAAAGGATCATGTTACCATTTATACTTCTCAATTCAATGACTATGTTCCCATTAATTTAGTCACATGTATAATGAAAATGTTACCATTTATACTTGTCAATATAGAATTACCATTCTTCCATGATTTTAGTCATAATTAATTCATAAATTAATTATTCAACATAAATTTGAAAACTAATTGACCAATTATTCTATCCTATAAATACCTATAATTAATTCCCTAATTAATTATGTCAAATCCATTAATTAATTAATTGATAAATTATCACAATTCAAACATCTCAATATCACATAATTAATTCTAAAACTAATTATCTCAATGAAATAATACCGATATATAATAATTAAATATAAAATAAATTATTTCAATTCATCTTTATAAATATCACAAAATCAATTCTATAAATAATTATCTCAATGAAATAACCCAAATATCTCATAATTAATTGTGTAATAAATTTGTTCAATCCATTATTTAAAAATTAAATTACTAACTCTAAAATTAATTATCAAAATCCCAACCCCTAAATCTCATAATTAATTCCCCAATTAATTATCAATATTAATAATATTTCAAATAATCGATTTTCCAAAATAATTATCCCAATTTAGGATTTCAAATTTCTAATGAATGATAAAATTTGTACGATCAAATACAGTTAATGCAAATCTTTACTATGTGAATTTGTGATTAGATGACCTACATCATGGTTGATGTAGAACATTCACTAATGGAAACTCCACAAAATTGGGAACCACAATGACATAAATCAGGAACTAGATCTAAAACATAAAATAAATATTAATCAATTCGAGATCACTATAACCTAGATCTAAACCCACATGGTCAGATCAATATTAATCAAATTTAGATCTAGATCTAGAAAAATAGTAGAAAACATAACACAAAAATATCAAGGAAATAAAGGATGGTGAATGGAAATGCAATGGGATATGATCCACTTACCGAGAGCAGAGAATATCTTCAATCTGGGCTTCGAATCACCAGGAATAGAGGTCGAGAAACCTAGAAATCTATCAAGGAGGCTACAAAATCATGATAAATTGTAAGGGATTGAGTGGGGGTTAATTTTAGGTGAATTATGGTGTTTGGATTATTTTAAAACTGAAAATATAATTAATTAAATCTATAGTAGTTGTTTGTTGGGAAGAGGTTCATGATTTTCCCTAACCATGTGCCTTAACTGTGTGACTATTATTTTAGCGATGAAAACATTCTCCTTTTAGGGTACATGGTTAGAAAAATTATGGGCTAGTTGTGTGAACCCCCATTGTCAAGGGGCATACGGTTTTCTGGGATGGGGTACACAGTTTCTCTAACCATGTACCAACCATTAATATCCTTTTACATCCATATCTCACAAAATTCCACAAAAACACACCCCATATAATAACCCAAAAAATGTACTCAAATAAGGTAAAATAGTACCTACAAACCCCCGAGTCATCTTTTGAAAAGAATGGGATGTTACCATTGTCCCCAAGATACCCTTCCAAGGATGGTATGATGTTATCAGAGGAAAGATTCAATTGGTATTTTAATGAATGAGATCATGCTTCCCTATCATGCAGACCAGAGTAACTGACCTAACTTGGGGAGCCTTTGTGCTCTAATTTATGGTGCATATTGAATTCTCCTCAATTAGTGCATTTGCATCTAGTTCAGTATTATCGAGGTTAAATCAATTATATGGATCAGGATGACACTATCGAAGATGCAATACATGGAAGAAATCTTTTAAGTAATTGTACCTCAAAGGTAACTTCAACCTATAGGATACCTTCTTCACTCACTCCACTGTCTCGAAAGGTCTGGTATATCAAAGTGATAAATTTATCTGTCTCCTGATTCATATATGTTTTAATCTAAGATATACACACATATTAACCCGATGTCCCACCTCATACTCTAGAGGTCGATGGTAATGATCAATATAAGACTTCTTCCTAGACCGAGGTGTAGAAATTTTGTTCAAAATAAACCAAAATTTATCTAATGTATCTAAAAAGAGACGGGTACTCAATAGAGCTACCTCACATACCTACATATATCATAGTGGTGAACGAAACATTCTATAGTGAATAGGCTCATAAGGATCCATATGATTCGTTTATTGAATGTTTTCTTTATCTGAAATCAAAACCATAAGAATATGCATTTTTTATAGACCGCCATGATCAGGAATTCGTGCTCAAAGAATATAATCCAACACCTGTATAGTTTGTTGGGACATATCGTCCTTCTAAGATTGATATGATGTAGTCATGATAACTTATCTAACCGTTTTCTTTTTCAACCCTTTATCTAACCACTATGTAAATTGTGAATCTTGATCAGAAATGATTGAATGAGGAACACCATAAAGGATCACTATATCTGTTATATAAATCCTTCCAAGATCATCAATAGAGACTGTCTCATGGACAGGTAATAAGTGTAAAACCTTGGTCAACCTATATATGATCACTAATACTACATTTCTTTATTAAGGGAATCATAAAAATCCATTCATGAGATCCAGGGTGACATTATAACCTTTCAAATTGGGAATTGAGAAGGGATATAGAATTCATTTAGGTCACTTCTACTCTACCTTCACTTGCTAACAGGTGGAGCATTGACTGTTGAAAGCTGTTATCTTCCTCTTCAGACCTGGGCACCAATACTGACGGCATATATATCTATATGTTTTGGTGAGATGAGTATGACCTACCAAAAAAGATGGAAGTGATTAACTCATAAACTCTTCTCTTATGACCACAAGCACCCATACATGTCCATAGAAGAGTATGGTTTAACTACCTACAAAACCCAACCTATAGGCGAGTTCTCTCATGTAAAACTCATCATCAATATTAAGCCCATGGAATTGGATGACTTCCTCATCCAGAACTACTTCAGAAGAGAATATTTCACTTCTATAGACATTATGATTTTTCCCAGGAGGTTTATGAATCTCTTGGTGTATCTTAAAAATAATATCTATCACATTCCACTCAATTTTGGATTTAATGATGTATTATATCTAGTTTTTCTAGCTAAGTGAATCAGTTATGGAATTTCCCTTTCCAGATTTTTAAAAAACATCAAATTCAAATTATTGTAGGTATTCCTCCCATCATTTTTTCCTTAGATTCTAGTCCCAATATGTGAAGATATATTTGAGACTTTTATGACCCATGTAGACAACGAACCATAGGTCATGAACCATGTCTTTTTTTATCGTGTTAGTGTATAGGGTAGTTCCATTCCTAAGATCTCAACAAGCAGGACCCATATTGATTGACTCATTCACCCTGCATTAGAGCTTCACCTAGCCTGATTCCTAAAACATCATAGTATACATTATAATATCTACCAATCTCAGGATGAATAAAGTTTATCATAGATGGGAGTTTCCTATTTAACTCTTAAAAAGAAGTATCATAAGATTTAGTCTGGTTAAATTTCACACCCTTTTTGGTGAACATTTATGTGGAACTTCTTGGTGTGAGAAGTCCTAGATAAATTGCATATAATATCCATATATCCCTAATAATAATTATATATCAAAAACATTAATGGTACTCTCCAGTGAACTATAGATCTCACCTTATCTGGGTCAACAAACATGCATTTCATATATATTATATAACCCAAGAAGTGATCCTTTATAATCAAAATGTGGCATTTACTACTCTTTTAATATAGAATATTCTATCTTAGTATACTCAAAATGATATAATAATTATTGGAATGGTTAAACCCGATGTGATAATACATTAATAGGTAGTCTTAGAAGACTCCCACAAATAAATCGTGATATAGGTGGAATGCTAAAATCATTAGAGCCAAAAATTTTGTAGGAGCATTTATCATATCGAACGACATGAAAAAATACTCATAAAATTGGTACCAACTCTAGAACACTCTATGTGGTATGTCTAATTTCCTCAATCACACCTGATGGTATCCTGAACTAAAATTGATATTGGAGAAAATAGTCGCTCCTAAGAGTTCATAAAAGAGATAAACCATCTGAGGAATTCAATACTATTTTTAATAGTAATATGATTCATTTAGTTTTAATACATGAAAAATAAAAGGTTACTATCTACATTCTTGTTGAAAAGTATGGTTTAACTCTGTAAAAATTTGTTGGGTTAAATAAAACCGTTATCCACTGGGGGGTCCTGCAACTTGATTTTTTTGGTACTCTGTAGATTTAACCCTATATATAGGGATGGAGACAAGTTCCTCACCTATTAAAATATAAATAGTGAACTCAACCTATCTATAATGAGGTAAAAAAGTTAAATATTTTGCAAAGATATCCTAAATATTATCAATAATAGGAGGGAACTCTACTATAAAAATTACATGATCAATCCAATTGAGTATAGCCATTTATGCTATCACTATACCTAGCCATGTAATCTAGGATCCATCTCTAAATTCTAGTATGTACCATTAACCATTATGGGTATACACGTTTCCCTCAGGTGGTGTGAAATGAACCCATTAGTGATAAAAATTCACATAATCATCATAAGGAACAATCCTGTCCATACCGAGATTGATGTCAAAGACGGTGATCTTAGAGAAAATGAAAATCCATAGAAACTGGTATATAAATACTTCAAGGGAAACTCATGTCCCTGGTATATTCCCTCTAATCAAACCCATAATTTTAAATTGACTAACATGATTCCAGATATTCACTCAATTACATGGCCCATACTTCTCAAAACTGTACAAATATAAAAGAGTGTGATGCTCCAGTATCAAACAAGGAATATACTATAGTATAGGCTACCAAAATAGTACCTCTAACCATATATGGACTTGGCCTTTGCTCCTCAACATTAGGATGCACTACATAGATATTTCATGAACTTTGGCCCTGAGAAACTACCAAACTAAACTAATAATATTAACTCTATTGATGCTGATGTTTTGGGGACTAACAACCACATCCACGATAATGACCACATCATATTGATCATCTAGTAGAAGACCATCTCTTTGATGAATAAGATTTCAAAGATACTATACATTATAGAGGTGTCGGTATTTATACATTATCATAGGATACTAAGAGATGGTACTATAAGAATCATTGTGGGTGACCCATCCAATTACAATCTCACCAATTGAATGGGTTCCTCATGAACCAATTCTTATTATGGTGTGGCCTTCCACAGTGGGGAAATTTAATAGGATTTTAAGTGGTTTTCACCACACTGATGCCTCCCCCATGTGTACCCATAAAATGGTGCTTCTTAATTCTTGATGACCCATCACAATTCCTTATAACTGAACTGCATCAGCTATCATTTCATGTTTCTTTGATATTTTTTTCTATAAATACGGCTTGGTTCACTATCTTCATAACAATATTCAACCATAATACATTCACCTATAAAGGGATAGGATAACCAACATCAACATCAAAACACCTCATAGTCATCGACTCATCGCCGGTCAGAGATGGAGGGAAACATTAGAGCTTGTTGAAGAGGTCAGAATACTTGATCAGAGATATAGTGCCCTGCTAAAGATGCATGAACACCATAACACGATCCTCCCTCGGAGACTGCCAGAATTTTTATCATAGAAGGATGTATGTAAGTCTACATAGATAATAACATATGATGTTCGGTCGGAGATATGATGTTCTGAAAAGGCTATGTGGGAACACATAACACATATGTGGTGAGCATGGGCCCCACTCTGGACATATCTCATGACGGTCTAAGATTGATACAATGGAATATAACAATGAATCAACGATATGAAATCTTCTATACATTGAAAAGGTGTGGGGATTATACTTTTTAAGGAGTTGAGTGATGTATTCCATAATAGGGGGGATTTCACAGAACACCCTGAATAGATTTCATGAACAAACAAAAAATATCATGGAATAGAGAATTGGTGCCTACTATGAGATCTATAGAAGGTACCTCAGGTTGAACAATAGGAGTTATCACAGTTGGTTTAGGGCCCACAACATATAGATTATGATCATTACCACTCTCCTGAAAAACAACATTAGGTAATTGTGGTTGCATTACTCTAAAATTTACAAGGGCACTTCTTAGTTAGGATTTTAAAAATATAGGAAAATCATATAAGGAAAGCCATAATAAAAGGTAATGTACCTATCCACCATAAACAAGTCATTACCCTCAGCCTACTCTTGGTTCTACGTATAGGTAAGAAGTAAATGTTCCCAAAAGTCACAAGATACATGTCTTATTACCCATTACAGAGGGTGGTTCATGTTCAATGTCCCAAATTACACATATAAGGTGACCATTTCATTTTAAGGGTGAGATAATTTTGAATTAATTTATATATTTAAATTTCTTAGAATGTTTTTATTATATGTTTTCCATTTTGGATTTTTTAGGTCCCATACAACATATAAATTGAAAAGTGGTACCCACTTATTCCTAACCATAAAATATTATATCCCATGTGACCAATGAACCAGGGCTCAATGTGCTATGCATAACAACCTAAGGTGTCAAATTTAACCATTATAGGAAGAAACCATTAGGATAAGGTAGGAACTTTAGTTTTCAATTAATTTTATAATATATATATAATAATATAGTCCACATTTCAATAAGTATAAACCAAGAACTACAGCAATAGCATGCAATAAAGGAAATGCATGCAATAAAATAGTGCATGCCTAGTATTATACATGAATTGATACACCCTCATATCATTGGTCTATGGTTGGAGAAATAATATTAAATTAACAATTTTATCAATAATATGAATAGAACAAGTCATTTTTATCACCTAATTGAGAAAACCATATAACATTAACAACGCGAGCCTATAAATATTTATCCATCATAGATAATTTGAGATTCCCCTATATATGGGATAACTACTCCCAAGATTATTCTCATTACCAAATATCAATATCTTATTCTCCTGTCTAATCCAAACTAGTATAAAAAAATGAAAAATATCTTTGATAACACTTTATAGTGTGTCACTCAGGGTTTCACCTACAAGTGAACTAAGATAGTGGTTATAAGACCTAAACCATGTCTTAATAAATTATAGGGGCTACCAACTAGCAATGATGACCTAGGGTGTGTCTATGGGGAGACTATAACGTCATATACCCATGTGAGAACAATAGTAAATAAGAAATAGTAAAATGTGGAAGTAAATATAAGAAACATACATTAGTGTAAATAATGTTAATAAACCATTAAAAAAATATTGGATAATTAATAAATTATATATGTAAATGATATTGAAGTTAATTTTATAAAAAAAAATTAAATGTGGAATAGGGGATACAGGAATATACCACATGCTTGAAAAAACTAATAAAATCTCAAAAAATTTCTAAAACTAGCATCTGGAGAATAATCCCAGTCCTCCACATTCTCTATCCTAATTTAGTAAATAAATAAATTATTATATTCTTTCATCTCACCTATATACGTACTAGTAATAATGAAGTCATCATTGGTATCAATGATAGCCCAAGAAGGGTGTGAGATACAGTCCCAGTAGGCCTGTAACACCCCAAGCTTCTACGGTACGTTTCCCTTCGAATAATGCGATAGCGTGTGTTGTACGCAACCTCGAGTTCTAACACACACCACAACTAATTAAACTAGCCGTTGTGAATAGTAATACCTACTTTTTGAAATCATATATATTCTATATTTCAAAATGGAATTCATTTTTGGATTCGGAATATCAAAATTAGCCTAGGGTGAAATTTTGGTACATTTCGGATAACTTTCATATTTTGATGAATAGTGAAAATTTCTAAATTTTAATTAAAAACAACTTTTTTAATCAAAATAATTAATAGTGATAAATTATGAATTTGAGTGGTTTTAAATTATATTTAGAATATACTTTTACCATTCAATTTAATGTTTATCATTGGACATAATTTTACAATTAAACCGAACATAAACAAGTGTCAATCTTTTGATAGTTATTATCTCTTAAAAACACGCTTTTTGTTTTGACAGCGGGAATTAATTTTAAATTAATTTCTGCCACTTCTGTGTTTTGAATTTAGGAAAATGGATTCCATATTTGGAATCAGGATGTTCAAATTGTGTAAATAGGTAACTTTTATTTTTACACATTTTGAATAATTACTGCGGTAAATATTTTATTTACCATGGTTAAAGGGTAAATCCGGTAAATAAGGGTTAAAAAATAATATTATAATAATACTAAATTACCCTAAAACGTGTCTTAACCCTATTGGTTGATACATGGTCGACCATGGGCATCTTTGTGTCAATTTTGGGACCCCATGGATCCACTTGTAAGTGATAATGACACTTTATTTTAATTAAGTTAAAATGAATACAAAAATGACACAAGCATATATCTTTTAGAACAACAATTGTTACATAGGGTTATATATGTTGTATTTTAGATTATAAATATTCATTAGAAAGATAAAAATATTTCCTACATAATGATATTTTATTTATAATTTTTAGATATTAAATAATTTATTTTATATATGACACAATGATGATGCAGTAATTACTATAATAGTGAAAAATTAAAATAATTGATATTATAAATACCCAAATAAATATAATATGAAACTTTTAATGAATTAAACTAATTTTCTAGGATAATATGATATATTAGGATTGATATAATTGACTTTGTTCGAAGTAATCAATCTGTTATGAGTTTCAAAAAAATCAACTATTGAATAGTGTCAAAATTGACAGAAAAGAGTTCTTAAAACAAATATTATATTATTAATTGATATTAAATTCCTAAAAATCTAAGGTTCGGCCAAGAGACTTATATCATGATAGGTTCATCATTAATGTACCACTTGGGGGTCGCTTGGATGTATATAGTAAGTTTATTAACCATATTATATAAAAATACAAAGAGACATTGTAAAAGTGAAACTAATTAACTTAGAGTTAATACTTAAAGATAAGGTTAATATAAGTACCCAAACCTGTCTAAATTCTATTGGATGAGTTGTTTTCGACCTATCCCCACCTCATCCTTTGAATAGTCAACTTTGGAGCCTTTGGAAACCGAATATGAATTTATTATAAATTAATATTTCTAACTTTTCCAAAGGTGCCCCTCACCCCTCTTATAAAAGGGCACTCCTCCTTCTCATTTCTTCACACCTTAAAAGCCTTTTGGTTCGGCCAAACTCTGCCCAAATACTCTCCCAACATCCCTCACTACAACCTAGAGGCCTTAGTTTGATCAGAAAGCCAACCTAAGGAGCCCTTTTGATCAAATCAAAAGGAAGAACCCGAAGAAGAGGTAATGATTTCACCACCCTTTTCTAAGTTCATTTCTTCTTCCACTTCTTCTTCCTTTGTTCTTACCATTCTGAAATAATAACTCCAGTATCTCACATATACTGTGATGTTATTATAAATATTGTGCAATCATATTCAGTATTCTATCCACCCTTTGAATAACATGTCACCATACGTGCGTACGTACGGCTTACCGTCTCCACGTCGTGGTGTAATTGTTATTCAATATAATATTATTTGGATGGGTATAATAATGATGTGTAACTCATGTAAATAATAAATATAACATGTTAATGATTCTGTATATATGATATACCATCCATTTATATATTATTTTAATATCAAAAGAATGATATTGTCGCTCGTGCGTACGTACGGACTACCGTCTCCACGAACGCGATGAGATTCATTCTCCATCGTATCCATTCAAGTATAATTATCATTTGATGATTTAAAAATGATGTTTAAGGACTGTATATCATTCTGGATATGAATAAGATACAACAACCATGACTTATGTAACAAAACATATAAAAGAAAATGAGTAAGTTAACTCCCGAAACGACGATAATTCTAAGATATTATTAACAAATCAATGTTAAAAGATCATATATGATATCATATTAATATATATGATTCCTGTATAATTTAATAACAACTATTTCACCATTATATAGGAGGTTAACCTACCCCAACCAAGGAAAAGTACAAGGTAAGGGGTTTTCATCTCACTCCTTATTTCCGTGAGATTTATGTCATATTGCCACCATCACCTTTTGTGTGGTATATGTACTACCCATAATTATATTCTTTGTGTAATACACTCTAATTTATGTGTATTTACATATTCATTGTATGATACCTCTTTAATGGGTTGTATATTTCATAAGTTACCGAATTGGTAAGGGTTTACTTTACAACCTCTTCATTATCCAAGGTTGTTTATACGTAATAATCTACTGGGATCTCTTTATCATCCAAATCCATGTTTCTTAAAAATGCATTTCAAAACATTTTTACAATTTACTAGAATATGAGTTAAAGTCATTTATACCCTTTTTGACTTTTATAAGTGGTTTATAAAGGAATCTTTCGGTCATTTTCAAAACAAGGTCATTTTTATCCTTTTCGACAGAATTAAGGTAAGAATGTTTTTTTTAACTTATACGGCGGGTGCGGCTATTTTCCGCCGTTATAAAATCTTCAAAGCTTCCCTTACAAGCTTATAATAATATTTTCAAAGAAAATGTTTTATTTTATATGGATCTTAAATTATTTCAAAATAAAAGGAGATATTTCTTTAAAAATAATTTTTATTTCATCTATGTCAACATCCTTTGATGGATTTTAAAATTATTTGAAGTTGATTTATTATGATACAAAACTTCTATATTGTATTGAAGGTTTTGTGATATGTTTGACTGTGGATGTGCTATTTTTATACCATTCATAGTTTATGGTGAAAGTATTTACATTTCGTATGCTAGTTTTAATACGAATGTTTATGTAATGTTTAATCCTTTTCATATGGGAATGCATTGGACTTAATATGTGACGGGTGGAGCCCGCTATAGCTCCTCGATGCATCGGTAGGTCTCATGAGACAAACTAGTGTCTTGGCACAAGGCCTTGACAAAATCTTATTTGTAGTCTTGGCACGAGGCCTTGGCTATGTGGTTATGATAGTCTGGCATTATGCATTCCAACATTATGAAAGTGGTTATTGATATTGCATGTGATTATTCGATTAGTAGAATATCCATGTGAATAAGTAAATGGCATTATTTCATTTTTATTTTTGCCATACTATGTTGAAGTTCAATTTTAAAAGGCTTTTGTTTTAGTAATTCATTGCCTTAAATGTTTATGCTTATTATGAATGTTCCTCTATATTGTTATCCTTACTGGGCATTTGAGCTCACCCCTTTTCTATGTTTTATTTTTCCCAGGTAGTGAAGAAGTAAATTATGAATGACTTGCAGGGATATTATGAGGAGTTAATAGTGTGGATATGAAGACTTTGTTGTTGTAGTAGTTTTTCACTTTGAAATGTAATGTAAAACTTTATGATTATATCTAGTGTTTCCAAGGCTACTAAACCAATCGGTCTTTCGAGATTTGATCTTTCTTGTGATCATGCCAATGTTATGTAATTAATGCACCGACTCTGGGAAACTGGGGTCGGGGCGTTACAGTTGGTATCAGAGGAAGTTTAGTACAAACCTTGGAAACTAGATTTAGATAAACTCTGATTAGAGCACGTAGACCTAAGATGAACTTTGAGGATTAGTATAGAAGAACTTCCTAGAATTTTGGTATTGTAGAGATTTTGTGAGTTTTCCGAGCAATACATCCCTGTCTGGATACGAGTAGGTAGAGGCGGCTCTGGCACAGATGTACCTAGGGGTAAAACCCGAAAACACCGCTTTGAGCTAGACTCGAACGGGAACTGGTGCACGACAACGGGCCTTGCTGCACTCTTGGTTACGACACTCCCGGGGGATATGCTTAGGATAACTCTCATTATCTTTACAAATCATTATGAAGGGTTTATGAGTATATACTTCCTCAAATAAAACATTTTTATGATTATGGATTATATCCATAAATAGTTCAATTTATGTTAAGTGTTTTATAAGTATGGGATTATGTATTTTGATTCATAAACTGATCTAGTTTATGCCATTGTTTAGAAATGGCGCCTAGTGGAAGAAATGGAAACCGTATCAATGCACGCACTCCATGTAGGGATTGCCCTCCTGCTCAAGATAATTATAGTGGGGCTGGTGATGCAACTGGTGCTGATCAGCTAATCACCATACTGGGACAACTTACTCAGGTTATGAATAATAACCTTACCCGTATGGAGCACCCTGATCCGCAGCGTGGAGGATCAATGTTAGATCGATTCATGAGGCAACAACCACCAACGTTCAATGGGAATACAAATCCCTTAGTAGCTGAGCAATGGATATTTTCCCTAGAGAAAATATTTCAGGCTTTGGGGAGCAGTGAAAGGGAAAAAGTTATCATGGCAGTTTACCGCCTCACTGGAGATGTTGATCAATGGTGGTCATTGATTCAAAATACGAAGGAATATGATGAAGTATCAAATATGGAATGGAGGGAATTCAAAGATCTGTTTTTAGAAAAATACTTCCCTCGCGACCATCGAGCGGATGTGGAAAGACAATTTCTGAGTCTGAGACAAAAGGAGGATGAGAATGTCACAAAGTATGAGGCTAACTTTACAAGGTTAGCGAGGTATGCTGGAGATTATATTCGCAACCCAAGAAGTAAGATTGATCGTTTCTTTGATGGGTTAAAACCATTTCTCCGTCGAGCATTAGTCTCACAATCCTTTTCATCATACGAAGACATTGTCTCATGTGCTATAAAGACCGAAAAGGAATTCTCTAAGTCTTATGACTTTAAAGCAAAGCAAGAGAAAAAGAGACCTGCTGATCAATCTGGGAATGGAAATAAGGGGAAGAAGGGAAAGGTTGAATATCTATCTTGTGGTAAATGCGGGAAGAAACATCCTGGTACTTGCTTGAAGGGAATGGGAGTCTGTTACAAGTGTGGTGAAAAAGGCCACCAAGCTCATGATTGCAAGGGGAAGAAGGAAGCTACTAACGTTCAGTGCTACAATTGCAGGGAGATGGGGCATTATGCAAATGCATGTCCTAAGCGTCAGGAGAACATACCTCAGAAAAGGCCAAGGGATCAAGGCCAGGCTTATGCTATCACTACTGCTGAGGTAGAAGCTCTGAAAGACGTGGTGGCAGGTAATTTAATGGTTTCCTAAAGTTTAGCAAATGCATTATTTGATTCTGGATCATCGCATTGTTTCATATCTTCCCAGTTTGCTAAGAAAATTAGATATTTCCAATTTGATTTAATAAGGGAGTTGTCAGTTAAAACTCATAAGGGAAGTATCGTTGCAACAAAGTTTTGTGAATCAGTCCCCATTAGAGCACATAAATTTTCTTTATCTGCTGATCTCATCGTCATACCTATGATCGAGTTTTATATAATCCTCGGTATGGACTGGAATTTGGACTATGATGCGAAGATTTATTGTAAGAAGAAAGAGGTTACGATTCTTGATGATAATGATAAGGAACACCTTATTTTTAGAGCAGAATCGTCACCACCTAATTCTTATTTAGATCCACCCTCAATAGCTCAACTAAATTCAATTATTGGGGAGGAAGAGAATGAAATAACTGCGGGTGAGGAAAGGAATGTTCAAATAGAGGATGTACCTGTTGTGAAAGAATTTGTAGATGTATTTCCAGAAGATTTACCTGGACATCCTCCAGAACGAGAAGTTGAGTTTTCTATTGATTTGATTCCTGGATCAAGGCCTATATCAAAGACCCCTTATAGAATGGCCACTGTAGAGTTAGTCGAACTAAAGAAACAACTAGAGGAATTGAGTAATAAGGGATTTATTCGCCCTAGTGTTTCTCCATGGGGAGCCCCTGTTCTTTTTGTTAAAAAGAAAGATGGATCTATGAGGTTATGTATCGACTACAGGGAGATCAATGCTATAACGATAAAGAACAAGTATCCCCTACCTCGTATTGATGATTTATTTGACCAACTGCATGGAGCTCAATACTTTTCAAAGATTGACCTTCGATCTGGATACCATCAGTTGTGTGTGAAGAAGGAAAACATTCCGAAGACAGCATTTCGAACCAGGTACGGGCATTACGAGTTTACTGTAATGCCGTTTGGATTGACTAATGCACCCTCTGTATTCATGGATCTAATGAATATAGTTTTCAAGGAGTATCTCGATGAATTTGTGGTGGTATTTATTGATGATATCTTTGTATACTCCAAAACCTATGAAGATCATGAAAATCACTTGCGCATTATCTTGAAGACTCTGAGGAGGCATGAATTATATGGGAAGTTTAGCAAGTGTGAATTCTGGCTTCAGGAGATTTCTTTTCTTGGCCATATTGTCTCTAAAGATGGAATCTCTGTTGATCCTTCTAAGACCAAGGCAATCCAAGAATGGCCAGCACCTACGAGTATAACTGAGGTACGTAGTTTTATTGGTTTGGCAGGTTATTATCGACGTTTCGTCCAGAATTTTGCCCGATTGGCTAACCCATTAACGAAGCTCACACGTAAAGGGGTTAAATTTGTTTGGACAAAAGAGTGTGAAGAATGTTTCGAAGAACTGAAGAGAAGATTAGTCAATGCTCCTATATTGACTCTACCATCGGGGAATGATGGGTTCGTTATTTATAGTGATGCATCAAAGAAAGGACTTGGCTGTGTCCTTATGCAGAATGATAGAGTTATTGCCTATACATCACGACAGTTGAAAATTCATGAACAAAACTATCCTACTCATGATCTCAAGTTAGCAGCAGTGATCTTTGCTTTGAAAATATGGAGGCACTACCTCTATGGTGAAAAATGTGAGATTTATACTGATCACAAGAGTTTGAAGTATATTTTCTCACAAAAAGAACTCAACATGAGGCAAAGGATATGGCTTGAATTACTCAAGGATTATGATTGTACGATACACTACCACCCAGGGAAGGCAAACAAGGTGGAAGATTCTTTGAGTAGAAAAGACCAAGGAGTTTTGAACAATATGAGAATTGAAAGGGATCCAATTTTCATGGAGCTTGTGAAGATGGACATGAGAATAACCAGGGAAGGTGAAACATCAATGCTTTTTCAAATGGTTGCCAAACCATCTTTACTAGAAAGGATTAAGAGTTCTCAGACTGATGATGAAGAATTCCAAAAGAAGATTAAAGCTGTGAATGATGGGAGATTGAGAGACTTTGTGTATGAAGGTGGAATTTTGAAATTCGGGAAGAGACTTTGTGTTCCCAATATACATGATCTAAAAAGGGAATTGCTGGATGATGCTCATAGTTTCAATTTCTCTATACACCCTGGGAGCACCAAAATGTATAGAGATTTGAAGGAACATTTTTGGTGGGACAACATGAAGAGGGAGATTGCTGATTTTGTATCAAGATGTATGGTTTGTCAACAAGTCAAAGCTGGAAGGCAACAGCCTGGAGGAGTCATGCAACCTCTTCCCATACCGGAGTGGAAATGGGACAATATTACGATGGACTTTGTCATGGGGCTACCAAAGACTCCTAGAAGGAACAATGCAATATGGGTTATTGTTGATCGTCTTACCAAGTCAGCACATTTTCTTGCTATAAGAGAAGATCTACCCCTGGAACGTCTAGCAAGACTATATATTAATGAAGTTGTGAGACTTCATGGAGTACCCTTATCAATTGTTTCTGATCGTGATCCCCGTTTTACTTCAAGATTTTGGAAAAGTCTTCAGAAATCCCTGGATACTGAACTTCATTTGAGCACTGCTTACCACCCTCAGACAGACGGACAATCAGAACGGACTATTCAGACCTTAGAAGACATGTTGAGATCTTGCTCACTTGATTTTCAGGGTATGTGGGATCAATATTTACCACTAGTAGAATTTTCCTATAACAATAGCTTCCATTAGAGTATTCAGATGGCACCATATGAAGCGTTATACGGAAAGAGATGTCGTACACCAACCTGTTGAGATGACGTTGGTGAAAGAAAACTTGTAGGCCCAGAACTGGTGGAGGAAACGGTGGAAAAGGTGAAGGTAATCCAAAATCACATCAAAGCAGCTCAAAGTAGGCAGAAGAGCTATGCCGATAATCGAAGGAAGGATTTGGAATTTCAAGTCGGTGATCATGTTTTCCTGAAGGTATCTCCGTGGAAGGGAGTCATACGTTTTGGTAAGAAAGGTAAATTGAGTCCCAGGTACATCGGACCTTTCGAAATTCTAGAACGAATTGGGGTTGTAGCTTACCGATTAGCAATGCCGCCAAGTCTCTCCAAAGTTCACGATGTGTTCCACGTATCTCTGTTGAGGAAATACATGCCTGACCCAACGCATGTACTCACCTATGAAGATTTAGAACTGGAACCCGATCTGTCTTATTGCGAATAGCCCATCAAGATTCTTGATACGAGAGAACAAGTGCTGAGAAACCGGACGACGCGTCTGGTAAATGTTTTGTGGAGGAATCATAAGATGGAAGAGGCAACGTGGGAACCCGAGGACCTTATGATGAAGAACCACCTGAGTCTTTTTATGCAGTAATACCCTAGAAATTGCGAGGACGCAATTATTTGAAGGAGGGGAGAATGTAACACCCCAAGCTTCTACGGTACGTTTCCCTTCGAATAATGCGATAGCGTGTGTTGTACGCAACCTCGAGTTCTAACACACACCACAACTAATTAAACTAGCCGTTGTGAATAGTAATACCTACTTTTTGAAATCATATATATTATATATTTCAAAATGGAATTCATTTTTGGATTCGGAATATCAAAATTAGCCTAGGGTGAAATTTTGGTACATTTCGGATAACTTTCATATTTTGATGAATAGTGAAAATTTCTAAATTTTAATTAAAAACAACTTTTTTAATCAAAATAATTAATAGTGATAAATTATGAATTTGAGTGGTTTTAAAGTATATTTAGAATATATTTTTACCATTCAATTTAATGTTTATCATTGGACATAATTTTACAATTAAACCGAACATAAACAAGTGTCAATCTTTTGATAGTTATTATCTCTTAAAAACACGCTTTTTGTTTTGACAGCGGGAATTAATTTTAAATTAATTTCTGCCACTTCTGTGTTTTGAATTTAGGAAAATGGATTCCATATTTGGAATCAGGATGTTCAAATTGTGTAAATAGGTAACTTTTATTTTTACACATTTTGAATAATTACTGCGGTAAATATTTTATTTACCATGGTTAAAGGGTAAATCCGGTAAATAAGGGTTAAAAAATAATATTATAATAATACTAAATTACCCTAAAACGTGTCTTAACCCTATTGGTTGATACATGGTCGACCAAGGGCATCTTTGTGTCAATTTTGGGACCCCATGGATCCACTTGTAAGTGATAATGACACTTTATTTTAATTAAGTTAAAATGAATACAAAAATGACACAAGCATATATCTTTTAGAACAACAATTGTAACATAGGGTTATATATGTTGGATTTTAGATTATAAATATTCATTAGAAAGATAAAAATATTTCCTACATAATTATATTTTATTTATAATTTTTAGACATTAAATAATTTATTTTATATATGACACAATGATGATGCAGTAATTACTATAATAGTGAAAAATTAAAATAATTGATATTATAAATACCCAAATAAATATAATATGAAACTTTTAATGAATTAAACTAATTTTCTAGGATAATATGATATATTAGGATTGAGATAATTGACTTTTTTCGAAGTAATCAATCTGTTATGAGTTTCAAAAAAATCAACTATTGAATAGTGTCAAAATTGACAGAAAAGAGTTCTTAAAACAAATATTATATTATTAATTGATATTAAATTCCTAAAAATCTAAGGTTCGGCCAAGAGACTTATATCATGATAGGTTCATCATTAATGTACCACTTGGGGGTCGCTTGGATGTATATAGTAAGTTTATTAACCATATAATATAAAAATACAAAGAGACATTGTAAAAGTGAAACTAATTAACTTAGAGTTAATACTTAAAGATAAGGTTAATATAAGTACCCAAACCTGTCTAAATTCTATTGGATTAGTTGTTTTAGACCTATCCCCACCTCATCCTTTAAATAGTCAACTTTGGAGCCTTTGGAAACCGAATATGAATTTATTATAAATTAATATTTCTAACTTTTCCAAAGGTTCCCCTCACCCCTCTTATAAAAGGGCACTCCTCCTTCTCATTTCTTCACACCTTCAAAGCCTTTTGGTTCGGCCAAACTCTGCCCAAATACTCTCCCAACATCCCTCACTACAACCTAGATGCCTTAGTTTGATCAGAAAGCCAACCTAAGGAGCCCTTTTGATCAAATCAAAAGGAAGAACCCGAAGAAGAGGTAATGATTTCACCACCCTTTTCTAAGTTCATTTCTTCTTCCACTTCTTCTTCCTTTGTTCTTACCATTCTGAAATAATAACTCCAGTATCTCACATATACTGTGATGTTATTATAAATATGGTACAATCATATTCAGTATTCTATCCACCCTTTGAATAACATGTCACCATACGTGCGTACGTACGGCTTACCGTCTCCACGTCGTGGTGTAATTGTTATTCAATATAATATTATTTGGATGGGTATAATAATGATGTGTAACTCATGTAAATAATAAATATAACATGTTAATGATTCTGTATATATGATATACCATCCATTTATATATTATTTTAATATCAAAAGAATGATATTGTCGCTCGTGCGTACGTACGGACTACCGTCTCCACGAACGCGATGAGATTCATTATCCATCGTATCCATTCAAGTATAATTATCATTTGATGATTTAAAAATGATGTTTAAGGACTGTATATCATTCTGGATATGAATAAGATACAACAACCATGGCTTATGTAACAAAACATATAAAAGAAAATGAGTAAGTTAACTCCCGAAACGACGATAATTCTAAGATATTATTAACAAATCAATGTTAAAAGATCATATATGATATCATATTAATATATATGATTCTTGTATAATTTAATAACAACTATTTCACCATTATACAGGAGGTTAACCTACCCCAACCAAGGAAAAGTACAAGGTAAGGGGTTTTCATCTCACTCCTTATTTCCGTGAGATTTATGTCATATTGCCACCATCACCTTTTGTGTGGTATATGTACTACCCATAATTATATTCTTTGTGTAATACACTCTAATTTATGTGTATTTACATATTCATTGTATGATACCTCTTTCATTGGTTGTATATTTCATAAGTTACCGAATTGGTAAGGGTTTACTTTACAACCTCTTCATTATCCAAGGTTGTTTATACGTAATAATCTACTGGGATCTCTTTATCATCCACATCCATGTTTCTTAAAAATGCATTTCAAAACATTTTTACTATTTACTAGAATATGAGTTAAAGTCATTTATACCCTTTTTGACTTTTATAAGTGGTTTATAAAGGAATCTTTCGGTCGTTTTCAAAACAAGGTCATTTTTATCCTTTTCGACAGAATTAAGGTAAGAATGTTTTTTTTAACTTATACGGCGGGTGCGGCTATTTTCCGCCGTTATAAAATCTTCAAAGCTTCCCTTACAAGCTTATAAGAATATTTTCAAAGAAAATGTTTTATTTTATATGGATCTTAAATTATTTCAAAATAAAAGGAGATATTTCTTTAAAAATAATTTTTATTTCATCTATGTCAACATCCTTTGATGGATTTTAAAATTATTTGAAGTTGATTTATTATGATACAAAACTTCTATATTGTATTGAAGGTTTTGTGATATGTTTGACTGTGGATGTTCTATTTTTATACCATTCATAGTTTATGGTGAAAGTATTTACATTTCGTATGCTAGTTTTAATACGAATGTTTATGTTATGTTTAAACCTTTTCATATGGGAATGCATTGGACTTAATATGTGACGGGTGGAGCCCGCTATAGCTCCTCGATGCATCGGTAGGTCTCATGAGACAAACTAGTGTCTTGGCACAAGGCCTTGACAAAATCTTATTTGTAGTCTTGGCACGAGGCTTTGGCTATGTGGTTATGATAGTCTGGCATTATGCATTCCAACATTATGAAAGTGGTTATTGATATTGCATGTGATTATTCGATTAGTAGAATATCCATGTGAATAACTAAATGGCATTATTTCATTTTTATTTTTGCCATACTATGTTGAAGTTCAATTTTAAAAGGCTTTTGTTTTAGTAATTCATTGCCTTAAATGTTTATGCTTATTATGAATGTTCCGCTATATTGTTATCCTTACTGGGCATTTGAGCTCACCCCTTTTCTATGTTTTATTTTTCCCAGGTAGTGAAGAAGTAAATTATGAATGACTTGCAGGGATATTATGAGGAGTTAATAGTGTGGATATGAAGACTTTGTTGTTGTAGTAGTTTTTCACTTTGAAATGTAATGTAAAACTTTATGATTATATCTAGTGTTTCCAAGGCTACTAAACCAATCGGTCTTTCGAGATTTGATCTTTCTTGTGATCATGCCAATGTTATGTAATTAATGCACCGACTCTGGACAACTGGGGTCGGGGCGTTACAAGGCCACTACCCATTGGGTCTAAGAAAATCCATTTCATGCAATAATTATAAAAACTAATCTCCCAAATAGTAAATGTAGATAATTAAATGTGTAAATAAAAACCTCTTTCTAGGTTCTTAAATGGACACCCCTCAGATACCACATACATCAGATTAAGTCAGATGTCTGAACCAAGGTACATAAAAAATAATAAGGTATGTGTTTTTGTAATCGTAAATAAATAAACTGAGTAAGCATAATCAGAGGTTATGCTTTATCTTGGTAGTACATTCACTATGAAATCATAAAAACATGCACATACTGTAAATAAAAAACACATATGAAACAAGAAAGAAACTCGTCAAATCCAACTGTGGAAACCTGATCCCATCCAAGGAGCTCAATAATGAATCATAATGGGAGATAAAGGAGTCTATGATATAATAAATACCACATATTTTGTCTTGGGAAACCCATAATATCTTCCCATGTATCTCACATTGAATTGTGACTCTGATTTGGTGTGAAGTATCACACATATGGGGCATGGTATGACCTTAGGAATGGAATAACCATCATGCTAATGATTTTATCCATTGTTTCTCCCCTAGGGAACTACTGTCACTCATGGTTAAAAAATTTCCACCCATGAAGACTATACAAGTCATGAAATATTATCACTCCTACTGTGTTAAGTAGATCAAGATAATCATGATTAGTCTATCCATGATGTCCTTAAATCGGGACTCATATTCTCTTTTAGACCATAGCAGGTGAGTCATATCAACCAAGGAAAATATCACAATATGGAATTTATACTCACTTGTCATTAAAAACCATCTCAATATCAAATGCTAAACCAGAATTTCAAGGTAATAAATTCAAACCAAACAAATATGGTACACGAATACAACTAAAAAACCTCAGTATTTCATCCAATCCGAAAAAATATGGAATGAGTCATATGACAAAGACATGCAACATAAGAATGTGAAAAAATGCATGTTATAAGGAAAATAGAACTAGTAAATAAGAGAGTAACTCAATTTGTAAATCACGTGACATGGAATATGTATGAATATTGAAAAATGATGCAACAAAACAAGTGCACATGGAAACAATCAAATTAAAGGACAAGGAGCTTGAGGTACAATTAAATAAGTGTAAATCATTGGGCATTTCCAGGTTCTGAAATTGTGGCTCACAATTTATCTTAAATGATTTTATAAATTTAATACATTAAACCTCGTTTAATCACACACAAGAATTGATTTTCACCATTAATATCATGGGAATTTAGGACATTAGGGTGGGAACTCACAATGGTGTGGCCGACCTCAAGGTTAACAACCACTAATTGTTTTCACCATAAGGTAAGGTCATAAAATTCATTAATAACCAATTAAATTAATTTATTCATCATAGATGAAGCATCATTGAAAGGATATAGCTCACGGTATAATGGGACATCCTTTAAAAATTGAAAAAATTAGTGGGAATGACCTAGACCTCCTACCTCAATGTACTGTCACTCCACTCATCTATTGTTTAATCTTGAAATAATCAAGACCATAATAAAACAAAGAAATAAACCAATTACATGAAAATAAAAAAAAGGTTCTCACATAAATATAAAAAAAAAGTGAAAACAATGAAAAATATAAGGGTGAGGATGGAGGAGGTTTTTGAGAGATTTTTTATACTTCTGATGGTGAGATATTTAGATTCTTATTGTGAGATTTATTGAAAACACTATAAATATGGAAGGAGAATATTCATGTGTGAGGGAGGAGGGATTAAAAACTATAGAAACTAGAGTTAAGGATAAGGTTTGCTTAAAATAATTAATGGGGGAAAACCCTTAATTCACCCACACATGAAGGGGAACATGCTACAATCACACGTTAGGACAAAACATACACCAACCATGCGCCAGGTTGTGCTTCAATGGGTAACCCTACTAAGTTAGGTGCATAGTTGTATTAACCATGTGAAAATAATTCAAAACCCTCTATCCCAATCTCCAAAATCTCTTCATGTCCATGCACCTACGGTCACATAGTTTCATACAAACAATGTAGCCTCCAGAACCCCACTTTCTTCAACAATGTGGTTTTGAGAAACCATTTGGGATGGGATGTATGGTTTCTACTAACCATGTATCATTGTAATCCTATTAAATTATTGGGGATTAAAGATCCAAAAAACTCCAGAATATTCATATTACCTCCCTGACTACATTAGAAAACAATAAGAGGTTTAAAAAATTAAATTAAATAAAAAACATTATATACCTTTGAGAAAAGATGGTACATTACATTAGCGATTCTACTTGAATATGTCCCTTTAGTTAATGATTTAATGACTATTTTACTATAAATTTATCATTCAAAAAATCCATCTATTTTGGTCCTAGTGTCAGTGTAGTTATCCTTTTTAGATATAATTAATCAAATTTGTATGGAAGATCGTGATTTGTGAGAAAAGTTTTGATTTTTTCAAGAAAGTTGTGATCCCTGAATTTCACATTGACCATGAATGTTATATATGATTTTGTAATATATTAAGTGTTGAAATTTTTTTCAATTTTAATAAATAATTATTCATTAAATCTCATAAATACATATTTTTCTCAACATAATTCCATTATGATATAAAAATACCTCTGGGAATATTATTGGTGCTATTAAAAAAATTAATACATTCCTAAATTTATAAATAATTTTTTCAATCTATAATCATAATTATGAGTGAAAAATAATGTTTTTAATGTATATAAAATTTCCCTTACCTATTGGGAAATTGGAGAATAATTCCACAAATTTATTTCTATTAATTCGAAATATATATTGATGTAATAATGAGATTTTTGTTTTCTGTTGATTTTCTATTAATTTTTATTTTTAACAATATCTAGATAATTATTTTGGGATAATCCCTTAGGAATTTTTTTTATAAATATATTCAGGTAACATTGAGATCCACTCTCTATTATATCTAACAATAATGTCAGATTTACAACAATTTTCTGGAATAGATTTCAAAAGTAAATGGGGTACGATTTCTGTTTCAAAAATAATATGTATCCTCAATTTGAAGGAAAGTCAGAGTAATGAATTTAATCATTCAGGGGTATGTTATGTGATTTCAAACAATATTACCATGATATTTTATTTCAATTTAATTATTTAGTGTAATTTAATTATAATATTAGTTTCCATTATAGTATATAAATGGATCCATTAGAAGAAATTTATTGAAAAAAAACTTGACTCTAAAATGGTTGGATGAAGTTAGTGAAAGAATATCTTTTGGATGATAATTGGTGTATGTTATGGTTAATGAGGAAAAAAACTATTCTGAAACACATGTGTATAGATCATATAAAATTGATGTGTTAATTATATTACATGAGTATTTCTCTTTAATTTGATAAGGTGATCATGTGTATCTTAGGATATCTATTTGGAAGGTATTTGTTTGTTATGGTAAGAATGGAAAATTATGTCCATGGTTTATTGGACCAAATGAAATTATAAAAATCATGGGATCCATTTAATACCAAATGGCTATAACTATTTGTTTATTTGATGTACTTGATTTTTTAATTTTTCTTTTTTTACTAAATTCGTACATAAGGAATCTCATATTTTAAGACCTAATGCAGTTCATTTGGAATAGAATCATACATAAGAATAAATAATAAAATACATTATAAACCATGGGGATATGGTTTTTCATTATTGTTTAACTTGAATGTATATTATTTAATGGATGAACTATATGATCAAATGTGTAACATGGGAACCAAAAAATTCAATGATGGGATAATATCCCAACCTGTATCAATGATGATTAATATTGAGAGAAAAGAATTTCATTAAGTGAGATAATTTTCACATCCCATGAAATGTTACGAATAATGAAATCTCGTTCCAAATTATGTTTCATGGTTATATTCTTTATATTAACATTTATTATAATAATTTTACTTGACTTCCAAATCGAATAAGAAATAGTTGTATTCTAGCATATTTTTACATTTAATTATGTGGTCTTATTTAAAAGATAAAATCAACAATTTTAGTAATTTAATATTATGAAACAGAAATGATTTTAATATCAACATTTCAAATTTATCATTGTGGGATTTTTTTGGATGTTTAAAAAATATTTCTTTTTTAATGAACTTAGAAATAAACATTTTTTATAAAAAACATCATTTATTTCTCATGTATTTAAAGAGTTCTAGTAATTAATTTCTTGTTTTAATTTAAAATTAAACATCTTTAATTAATATTAATCTACTTATTTCTATAAAAAATGAGAATTATTTTTTACATTTTTGTAAATTAATTTTTAAGCTAAAAATATTGTTTGAAAAATAGTTATTTATTTTTCATTCCACTAAAATTATTAATTAATTTTGCTACCTATAAAAAATTAATATTTAAATATTTTACATTATATTATGAATTACGATGTTAAAATTTATTAATTAGGTCAATTTCATTTTTTTCTATAATGAATTTCAAAAATGATAAATTTTAATTACTTCAGTAAATGGTAAAACATGTTAATTAAGTTTATAATTTTTTGATAATGTTTGATAATTACATATTAATTCTTATTAGATGAGATTATTTTGAAACATATAAACTTATCTTGAAATGTGGGAATTTTATTCCCACATGACCCCCACTTAAAAATTTATAATTTTATTAATTTAACAAAAATACAATAGTCCCAACCCACTCAATTATAAAACTGATCATCATATCATCACTTATTCGCAATTCTGTAGAACTATATCTTAGCCCAACCTTACCAAAATGGATTCTTTTTTAAAACACATAAATCCTTTAGTTTCATCTTCCCTAAAAAATACCAACCTAGAAGGATTGAGTTGTAATCCAAATATGGGTTTCAAAATAAGTGGTATTATATTTAACTAAATTCTATCATGTTTATTTATTATTATACCGCCTTCAAACTTATACTAACTCTAAAAATGTAATATAAAAAGTCTATAAAATATATTTAAATTGTATTATTTATATCTTATAGTAATGTTTCTTCTTCTTTTCCATCCTATAAGAAATTGAGACATCAAGGATGTGTAAGTTTAAACTACCACCTCCACATAACAATGTTTTTCATTTTTTATCATTCTATCACAATTATTGTTTTCTAAAATCATTTAATTAATATATATTATATTCCATTCCTAATTATAATTCTATAATGATTTTATAATGCATATATTTTTACCATTCCATCCATGGGATAATGATCCCATCGCATGTGTGCATGGGTTGTTGACAACCTCCTCCATGATTCGATGGGTTTTTTTAAATTAAACGTTATTGGATAATCATATGGATTTTATCAATTAATTAATACAACATATATAAGATATATATGATGATATAAACCTAAAAAGGTATCTAATTTATTTATTCTCTACCCCTGAGAAAAACAAAAACATTGTTTTAGAATATGTGTGGAGTACCGTATCCAATAAATGATGATCTTTATTCACTATGGAATCCATACATGAATGGATGAAAAAGTACACTGAATTTTTATAAATTATATTTTTGAATTTTATAATATTCAAGAAATAATATAACTATTTCCAATTTGACCATGGTCAATGCAGTAGTGTTTATTGGATAATATAGACTAAATAACCTTAAAACATTTAATGTGAACATAACCAATATTTAACGATATAATACAAAGTAATGAATGAAATAAAAAACAATATTATAGTGGAATACAATAATTATTTTATACAAATACAATTAATTTAATATATTATTATATATATATATATATATTAAATTAGGTATGTTTTTATTTTTCCCTGAATAAGATGAATTTTTGAAAATCCTGTTAAAATTTTTTTCATGAAACTATTTTTCACTTATATAATGATTATTTAAAAAGATTCAAGAATTATATTTTTATATAATTCCATTGGTGTGAAATGTAATTTTCATCTACTTTTCACATTCTAAATAATTGTTTTATATGGATTCTTATTTATTATTTTAGTATGGCTCATTTTTATATTCTTTATAAAATGAAAAAAAAAATATACCCATTAATACATTAACCATCTATTCTCGCGATCAAATACATTATTTTATATCAATATTTATCTATAATTTTACATGATTTATCAATAAATTCACAATTTCCTTCAATTGAAGTGAGTTTTTATATCATTTTTCAATGGGAACATGATATTTATACAAATTTTTTATTAGACCCCAAAAAATAAATCTTCATATGTTTGAAACAATATTTTTTTAATTGTTCATGATATAAATGTTAGATTTAATTTTTTTACACATTCTATGAACCTTGAGAATTGTTCCTGGTGTGGGTTGAGTTCAATATATATCACCAAAACACTATTTTAGTATTTTATCTATAGAATATATGTTAAAATTATATTTGTGGGTTGTTACATTTTTAAGGGTGTTTGTAAGAGTGATATTAAGATGATTTCCCAAAATACCTATTTATTTTTTATATACATATAAACACTTTCTATGGAATGATTATTGATTTCCTAAGGTATGTTAATGAGATCATTGGTTAAATAATACTTATACTATATTAATGGTAACTGTTTCCATTTACAAAAAAATGTTTTTATGAGAACTCACGTTTTACATGAAACCCAAATGATTAAAATTTCATTATTTTTTAATGACTTATGATATGTTTTTTGAAATAATTTTAGAAGTTATTTTTATTTCCGGAGTAAGAGATTTTTTATCTCAATGATTATTTTATAAATTTAATATTTTCTATGGGAATTCATTATTTTCAATATATACCAATTGATTTATTTTTAACCCTCACTGATCTTTTTTTGTCAACATTTTCAAATTTTATGTATAGGGATAAATAATGGGTAATAACTATAATAAGAAATAACTCAAAATTAATGTAATTCTTCATAAAATAATTGAATAAGTCTTGAATGCAAAGATGTGTAAATATATGAATTTAATTTTTTCCATAAATATATATATTTTTTGTATACGAGATTATCTTGTTTTGTAAGGATTTTTTATGTAATATTTTTTTCAACAAACTAAATGATTAAAAAAATAAATTATAAGTTGAATTTAAACAAATAAATCCTTTATATTAAAATAATAATTATTTGTTGATTAATGTATAAGAAATTATAAATGTCCTATGTCATATTGTCATAAAAGTATCACTTATTGTGGTTAGTCAATCATCATTGATAACACCATAAATTATTAAATTGACATCCAACCTTTATATTGTTTCTAATATTATTATGATGGACATAAAAATTCAATATATGATGTTTAATAAAAACTTAACTAGCCTTCACCTTTAGAGCATGATCGTAATTCTTAATAGGTATAATTGATGGATAGACATCTTCTAGATAAATTGATATCATATCATACATCCTGTAGCGTATTTAATTATTCTAATATTGTCTAAATAGGTCCAAAAAAATTTATTCTAGTCTTCATCAACAATAATAACATCTATTTTCTCTAAATGTATTAGGAATATAAAATTTAAATAAATGAACCATGATAAAAGTTTCAACATTAATTTTAATATTGTAAAACAATATATCCATACAAAATATACCACTAAGGGTTTTTTTAATTTATACATGATCGTGTTTTATGAAAATAGTTTGAGTTGTGATCCCATACAAGAAAATAACTTTATCATTAAGATTCAAAAACACCATAAATTTTATTTTTTTCAAACAAGGTTTAATATCAATAAACATACTGAATGTAAATATTATAGAGGTATTAATGTTATTGGTGTCTAGTTTTAAAAAATCCTCAAGAATTCTATTATGAACAATAACTGAAAACGTATGAACTATCTACAATTTGAAATAATTATCTTCATCTTACTTATCACCTTAAATAAAAAAAAATACATTTTTAAACACATATCAATATCATAACATAATGTTATGGGGAGAGGTTCTAAAAATGTTTTCATATGATAAATAAAGGAATAAGAAATATGATTTCATTAATAATATAGTATAAAAAAATATTTATATAAAATACAAATATAGTGAAAAAAATTTAATTATCATGATATAATGATGCAGAAAAGAAAGAAAATGTACATGTAACATGATACATGCTACATCAGTCATACGTGATATACAAGAATCCATCACATTGAATAATTATTAGAAATGAAAAAAAGATGATGGCTTACAAAAATAATGATATATAATTTATATGGTACATATGACCACATGATCTATAATATATTCACATTCATTCAGTACAAGGACACTTTATAATCTTATGAAAAGGATAAAGCAAGTACATGCATCATTTAAGGAAACATGGATGTACACTAGGGACAAGAGGGATATTTCCAATAGAATGAAAATAAAAAATATAAGATTGGAAACATATATAAGTATATATTCACACCAAGTACCTAAATGAAATCATTGGTAATATTTATTAGATCACATATCATCTATGTTATTTTAAAAATTTCATCATCTTCCACAAAGAGTTAAAAGTGTTTTGCTCTCCACTAGAATGATCATTATTGGTAAAAATGTTTGAGTGACAAAATTTAGAAATTCCTCAGATTAATTATTCTTCAAACTATCTCATCATTCTATATAAAAATATATGATGCCAATTTCACAACACAAGTTCACAAATAGTTCCTTAGGGATGGAATAAGAATTGTATGTATGGCTTCACATATGGTGAATCATGTGCGGAAACATCATAATAGATGATGTTAAAATAAATATTAATAACAAAAATCCCACAAAAAAATTATATAAGGGGATTATGGTTGAATGAACCAAATCATGACAAACGATAAAACTTGGGGAGCCCACAAAAAAAACATTAATTTTCTTAGAGTTTCATTTTTCTAAATAATCAATGATGTTAATCAGACATCGTAGTGGTGTAAGATTAGACACCCCACATGGCTTCTATTGTATTTTTTTCATCTACTATAAAATAAATAATGCACCAAACATATAATGAACATTATGTGAAATAAAAAACCTAGAAACTTTTAATTTTAGATTATTTTTACCATTCATATAATATTAAAACACACTCCCATGTTCGAATGAATCATCCAAGAAAAAAAATATCTTATAATTATCAAAAATTCATTTAAGAATAAAAAAATATAATAAAATAATGTGGTTCTTACATAGAAGTAATATGGTTTTCTATTCAATTCTCTCTTTTAATAAGTTTCAAATAAAGTAGATACCATCCATGTGCCTTCATTAAAAGCAGCAATATCCCACCGAGTTCCTTATTCAAAAAAATTTCAATAAAGGAATTTACCCACCCAAAACACATTGAGAATATTTTAAAAATAATCAACCTTCTTATTTTCCCTACTTTTTTTCATTTTTTTCGAAAATATTGGTTTTTAGTGTGTTATATACATATAAATAGATAAAAAATCAAAAAAGTATTATATTTTTCAACACTAAATTCAATAAATTAATCAACATTCATTATAACCCCTAAAAAACTACCCAAATATAAATTTTGTAATAGAGTGGTACTTGACCTGAATTATATATTTTTATAGTGTAATTTAGCTTCCAATGTGCCAACAATTTAAAATTGGATTATTATTTTATCAACAGTTAAATAATAATACTAAATGATATATTTAATAATGTAATAAAGATATATTATAAATGTAATGAAATATGATTATTTATAAAAATTTTCTTAATATTATTTCACAATGTAATCAAGATATATTTATATATAGTAATATCTATAATAATCTATTTATAAAACAAATTTATAATGTTATTGATAATAATATATAATAAATATTAATTATAGTAATGTAATTAATTAAATTTAATAATAATAATGTTATTACTACATATCTAATACTGAAATAATTATTTTTTATTTTTTATTATATATTAGATAACAATAAAAAAAATATAATTACTAAATTTTATAATTATAATGATGTATAATATATTAATTCAAAATATAATTAATAAGGTACAAAAATATATTTTGTAATATTTAATAATTGTGAAAGTAACTAATTATTTTAATAATAATACTATGATTATATAAATTTAATGATTCAATCATTAATAATATATAATAACTAATAATAATGTTATAACACAAAATGTGACAAGTATAATGGTTAAAAATAATTAGATATTAAATTAATAATATCATATATTTAGTAGTTAAAAACAAATATGTATATATATATATTCCTTCATAATATTATAAATTATATTGTCATTAATTGTTAAATTATAAAAATTTTATAAAATATTTTATGAAATAATTTTCAAATTAATTCACAATACCTCATTATAAAATAATTACTAAGTAATTATTAATGTATCTAAGAAAATAATTAAAATTAACAGGTAAATAAATTTATAGAATAATTCATTATATACTTAATAATATGTAAATTATGTATTATATTTAAAATTTTATGGGAATAAATCAATGAATATATATCATTATGTTTTTTGTTGGTTTTACTATAGATTCTGCTTGATATTATCCTACTATTTTTGTTTATATATAGGGTTGATAATTTAGTTCTGGAAGCACTTAAAAGTGTTTGAATTTTATCTATAAAAATTTAAAAAATATTTGTTTTTTATATGAGCAGCATGACCATGTGACACTTTCTAAAATACATATAACAAGTTCATGATGTATGAGACAACATATAAGTTACATGGACGTTAAACAATAAAGGAATATTATTACTATTGATTTGTGAAATTGGTATGAAATAGGGACATCATGTTTGAGGCGCAGGGTTTTCATATATTTTTTCAGTAAGAGGTAGAATTTGAAGGATGTGTGTAAGTAAAAAGATATGAAAAAGGTATTTCTCAAAGGAAGGGAGAGTGTTTCACTAATTAATATTATAGGGTGATTTTATAAATGGATGAAGAGTAATATCTTGAATAGAGTATTTCTAGGGATTCATTAACTATATTTGGGAACCCTAATAATATAATTTTTTATAGTGAAATATAAATATGATGTTAATTTCTTGATAATTCCAATAAAATGGAAAATAGTTCACGTATAATTTCTAGTCAATCCAATTTATAAGGATGTAAAAAGGGTATTACATTGAAATAGGAAGCAAAAAAGATGATTGTATCATATTATATAATGATTGAATACATAAGGGTGATATTTGAAGTGTTAAATTCAGTAATTAACTTAAGGGAATTATGTTCATGAGGTATCATGCATGAAGATTGTTCATGAAGCTATTGTATTTATAAATATTTTACATAAGAAGTAGTTTTATAGGGAGATCCAATCAAGTACTATAAGGTGAAAATTAACCCATGAATATTGTATATTAAAAGGGATAATCATGAAGAACTACATTTAAATTAATTTTTCATTTTTAAAAACATATGGGGTAAAGGGGTTATAATCTCACAAATGAGAAATAAACTTCATTCATTTTCTATATTATTTTGATTGAAATATGATATGATATATATAATTAATTTTTTTATAGAGGAGCAGTGTTCTCATAAGAAAAGGGATATGTATGATCTAATTTGTGTGTGGAAGCAATCTAGGATGGGAAATTAGTTGAATATAAAAATCGTAAAAACAATAAACATTACAGATTCCATTATATTTTCACATTTCCTATTTATACCCTTTTCGTTTTCCTAGATTGGGTGAAACAAGTAAAAATTACTATGTATCATGCACAAAATTATTTAATTATATATATATATATGTGAAAAAAGTTTAAGAGTGTTTGTTTATAATAAAACATGATTTCAATGGTGGTATTATATTAATTTATCCAAACCATATTCCACTAACTGATGGGGAACAAATCCTATTGTGGCGGAAAATGTTTTATCAGAGATAATGGATAATGATATTTAATCTTGGTGATTAAAATCCTTGGATGAAGTCAACTATGAAGAAATTCTATTTTTCAAGGGAACTAATTTTTATATGTTTATTCATAGGATGAATAATTATTTCTAGTCATTAGTAATTCATATTTTTAATATTTTTATACGTGGAATTTCCTCCAATATGGGTATTCGGAAATTATCTAAAGGTCATAATAATAACAATGATGTTAATGCTGAAAAAATAAATTATTTAAGAGGTTTTATATCTTGAACATCATACATTAGTAAGAGGTCAAGTGAATCCAAATATTCCATATATTAAATTATTTTTTATATATGTGATAGAGATTCATATATCCTAAATGATAAGTTGAAATTCTTCTGAAACACAGATGAGGACTAGACATTCCACTTGAATGAATCTATTGATAACTTAATATATTTGAACAATATTATTATAATGGTTATGTGTTCTCTTAGAGAAACCCTTTATATAATATTAAATATCAAACAAATCCTAATAATTTTGTTACTATGACTCATTCCAATGTCAATGTGCACAAGGCTAAAGATCTTAAGGGTTTATTGTTATAGAGTATTTACAATACATTGCTAACGTTTTATATATGTGATTATTATAATGGAGAAATTAAAACGTTTATATACAATTAGGTGGTGTTAAATCCATGTACGAATATGACCACTGGGGATAATGAGATAAAATGGGATGTGGATAAATTCATGATTAATATTTATTCTACTCAATAATGTGGAATATATTTAACATTTTGGGTTTTGGAATAGTTTGAAATTATTATATTAATTTGAACATTTACTTGGGTGGATGTGTTGAATCATTAGTAGAGGTTTAGAATGAAAATCCAATAATTGGATCACATGAATGTGATGTTAGTAGTTTTTCTTATGTAAGTAGATTTTTAAAGAGTTTTCAATGAGTTTGTGGAGTATAGGGCTCTGAAAAATCAAATTTGAAAGAAACGGGTAGAGTTACAAGTTTAGAACATGGCTATCACTATATGTAAATACTAAACACTGATTCATGTTTCCTAGAGGTAAATAGTTTGATGAAACTATTTATCCCTATATTGGAAACATTATGTCATATTGTAGGGTCATATAGGGTGTCACATGGTTTTTTCAAACATGTACCCTAGGATATAAGACCATTATTTGGGTATCTTGAAATGTACAGAGGTGGATACATGGTGTACACAATATTGGCATAACATTGTTCTAGCCTTGCGATGTGTTTTCAACATTAGAATATATCACCATATGGTTGGTACATGGATATCCAAACCACACTTCCACATGAGGAAGCTCACTAAAAGGGTCAATATGATACTTTTACCGTCTCTACATGAATGTAAGTTACCCCTTTCACAACCCAAGTATCTCCAAAAACCCCTTTATGTTCTCCCTCCTCCCTCTTATATTCCAATGGTAGGTTATACTTCATTCATGGCATGAATAAGGCCTCATCATGTCCATTGTATGCCTCTCAGTATGTATATGTATCCTCCTAATTGTTTATCAAATTAATATTACTGTATTGACTATTATTTCAATGTGAGATAATATTCCCTATTTTCTAGGTGTTTTTGTAATCAAAATATTTCTCTAATTCTAGATAAAATCCATATATGATAATGGACGAGTGAAAAATACAGGTCTTGAGGTAGGTGGTTTATGGATTTTCCCACAAATATCCTTTTTTCAAATACACCATATTGCCTCACACAAAACTCTATTTGAATTTCACCAAGAATGGTAAATAATATCAATTTATTTATTTAAACTCTAAGCAATACACTTTTTAGCCCATATTATATGGTTTTATTTTTTTTACCTTATCTTGGTATTCCCCTTTGGGTGTTTCCAATTAGTTTCTATATTACCTATTATAGTAATTGGATATATAATGAGTTTTGGTTAATTATTTATATGTGAAATATTTATAATAAAAAATTTTGTATGTTTGGACCAATATAATATAGGAAGTATTCATTTGGTAAAAAGTGGAAATGAAATGGTTATATTAGAAAATATAAATGAAATGGACCTTCCAATTTCGTTGTTAATTTCAGAAAAATGGAATTACTGAAATTGTATACCTAATTTCCTATATTGCATGATTATGGTTGTGGGATTCTTAACTATTATTTATTAGATTAAAATGTGTAATTTATAAGTACATATAATTTTATTACTTACAAATGAATTGAATTTAATAAAGAGTATAAGTCACATTTCTGGAATGGTATTATCTTAGATCCTAAGACTAATTAATTAATGAATGTATCTATTTGAAATTATATTCCCTATTACACGAGCATGGAGTCCCTTATTGTGTAACTCGGGCTAAGAATCTTTATTTTATATGTGATAATTGTGCTCGTTGTCCCATTTTTAATATTGAAATAGATGTATAGTGTTCCTTAAATAAATTTTATGCATGTACATGGTCTCCTATATTTATGTTTGATACATGGGCACGACGTCCCTTGTGATAAATGATAATTTGGCCCAGTGTCCACTATTTAAATTTGATACTTAGGCATTCTATCCCTTATGATATAATAACCTTGGGAATTGAGTCCTTTGTGATTTAGGGTACTCAGTAAGAGAGTCCCTCTTGATTTAGGATACTCAATTATGGGTTCCATCATTAATTATGAAAATTAGGCATGGTGTATTACTACCAAATGATACTATTGTGACTACGGTTTGATGTCTGAGTTGTGCCTCAAGTACTGGATGGAACTACATGTATGTGTATATATATAAATATGGATAAATATTTTACTTTTTAATAGTTCAATTATATAAATACATATATATAAATATATATATATTACTGTTTGTGTTTGTTTGTGTGTGTGGCAATGCATCATCAATGATATTTCATCTTAGATCGAAGTAGATATCCCTGTCTAGGTGTCCTTGAGGAACACGAGAATGAAATGATATTATTTACTTTTAAATTCTTTAGGGTTAAACCTAAACAATAGTTTGTTCTATATTAAAAGGCCATATTTCATTAGACACCATTTTTCATGACCCGTCCTAGTGTTTATTGTTCTGTGACTCCCCGAGTCTACCTTCAATAGGCCAGAGACTACAGACTAGCACTGGGTAGGCATATCACAAACATGGGAGGAATTTACTATGTAACTGTACTTTTGCCCACATATCCATGCCTAAAAATTATGAAATGTAAAAACTACTAAGATCCAAATGCATGCAGACCACTATATACCAACCAATAGTGTAAGACAGGAATTAAAGACCAGTTATGTAAACTGGGAAAAAATACAATCCCAAGAAAAGTAAGAGTATATAATCTACAAGTTCCAACCAATAAAAAAAATAGGTACTAAGACTACTAATGGAATCCATAGAAACACATAGGCCTTTTTGAACTCACAAAGCACTATCTCGTCTTGGTTAGTCATAATGTCACTCATCTTTACAAGACACGACACAAGCGGGAAAATCCCGTGATTGGGTGAGTATAACAAACTATAGTAGGACACCCTAAACCCACAAATCAATACACAAATAAAGATGTATATTCATCCCTACATGGTATATTTCTATATTACATATAACAAGAATATTTAGATATACACAATCCAACACATGTCATCTTGAGGTAAGTCACAACTATCACATACCCACACAAGGGATTCAGTATAAATGATTCAAAAATCACTCATCTAGGTGGACACACTCCTAAGTCAGATAGCCCTGATGAAGTCCAAATGTGAATTATTCTTCATTAGAAACCGTCAGGAGAGAGTTAAGCTAATTGATCTATAGAGAGAGATATGATACAACATATGAGGATCACAACTAGGGATATGGGGTGATACCAACATCCCCATCTAGATTTAATCTATATATACAGGATCAATTATCAGTGAATTTAGTCCCATTGGTAGAAAGTATTATACCTATGGAATGATGAATGGATAGAGTATCCTGCTCTGGGCCACTCGGAGGGGATTCCAAAAACTCTATCAAGAAATTCCTACTAGAGGGATCATACTTCTATGAGTAGAAAATGATACACCTCAACCTTGACTGAAATGTTCAATGGAAAAAACCCTAAAGAAACATGTCTATGATATGGTGGAAAAGATATTCAATCCATGTATAGAATGGTATATGGTGTGTAGTAGGGTCACATTTAGTTTCCCTTGATCTTGAGTACTACATGTGTACACGAAACCATTTCGTTTAGAACATGCCATGTAAAATATGGGTATATTCCATGTACATGGGTTACGTAACGTATCCTTCCATATGGGGTCCACATGTATACTTTGGCTATGTGCAAGTACATGGTGTCAACCCATTTCCACCTTACTGTGTACCAGTATATAGGATAACCTGTGTAACCAGTCTTTTCCAAACCATGTGGTGGGGTACAAATTGTGTAGGCAACATGTGTACACATCCTAGTGTCTATGGATCTACCAATATACACATCTCATCTTTGGGATGGGCCTACATTTCATTTGATAAGATCACAAGTCATGTGGTGGTTAACTAACTATTGAAAAACTAGATGTCACAGAGTGGGGCCACATGCCATGTAACATCGGATTACATGTTGTGATGATCACAATTTTCCTAAAAATGATACTCTTCCTCCATGAACCTCAGGTGATGATATTATGATGTATCGCTGATTATTTTGGCTCAAAACTATATATCCAGGGATGCCTCATCATTACAAAAACGAATCAGAGAGTTTCGGGCTTCCAATCGTCTCTGAAATGTTATTCGAAACATCGTATCATTAATCGAATAAAAAATGATTACTATTGAATTGATGTGGTTCATCCATCACCATCTTCGTCTCTATGTCTAGTCACAAATTAATTTCATATAATTTTTTTAAATAGTACACCAAAAATCCATGAAATTTCATTCTCCCCAAACTAATTATTTATATCATAGAAATCCAAAAAAAAAGATATATAAAAATATGTGGGTACTGTGTATGAATCTACTAATCCTTCTCCCATGTGATCTCCTAGAAAGACCCATGTTTCCACCATACATGAAACCAGGGAATACCTTGACCATAGAGGATCCTATTCAGCAGATCCTCAATCATTACTGGGCACTCAAAAAATGTCTCTCCATAATTAATTTCCATCTCACAACAATCATTGATGTGTGATGGGTCATGAACATACCTACTCTTCTATGACATGTGGAAGACATTGTCTACCAGGTCTAACTCTAGGGGTAGAGATAAGTAATAAACTCCTCACCAACTATACTCGGTATCTCAAAAGGATGGATAATCCTTGGAGATAACTAGTATCCCCAACCTGATTACTAAAATACCCCTTGAGGTGAAACTAGAAGAAAAAAATCTCCATCCTCAAACTCCAAGGGCCTCATGCACCTGTCAGCATAAGATTTATAACAGATCTGTGTCGCCATCATCCACTCATGGATGAGATTCACCTTCTCTTTAGTATCTCACACAAAATTTGTCCCATGGGTGTAGACAGTCCAATGACAGTCTAGCAAACTGGTGACCAGTAGTGTCACTCATACAAATCCTTGAATGGTTCCTTACCAATAGTGGAATTTTAGATATTATTTTATAAAAACTCCAATATATGTATGTGATCCTCCAAACTATGGCTAAAGTGAGACATGAAATCCTGATACATTTCCTCAATGGTCTGAATAGTTTGTTCCATCTGGCCATCTATCTGGGGGTGAAATGCCACACTCAAGTGTAACTGAGACCCATATGCCTCCTATAATACCTTAAGAATCGGGTATTTCAATAGAGAATTATTATTAGAAAGTATCATCGATGGAACTCCATGGAGTTGAACTATCTCATGAACGTATAATCATTCCTATCTCTCTATTGAACTCTACTATCAGATTTCTTGGAAGTGTGATGACATGGTGAGTCAATCAAAAATCACCCAAATGTTATTGTGACCCTTGGACATAAAGGATATAATTATCACAAACTCTATATATATCCCATCCAACTTCCATTCTGGATCCTCAAGGGGTTGATCCAAACCGGCATGATCCTAGTTCTCAACATTCACTTTCTAGAATGTAAGGTATTGAGAAGAAAACTATACCACTGTATTATTCATCCCTATCCACAAATAATAACATTATAGGTCTTGGTATAAATTCACCACTCTATGATGTACCACCAATTGGGTGTATAAAACACCCAAATGAATCTTCCCCCGCAACACCACTAGTAAAAATACTAGTCCTTTGAAAAGGTGATTGTGCTCCCAACCATGTGAATTTTTACCTAGTGCATGTCCTGTGGACATCTGAGCACATAGGGTCTCACATTCGGTAAACCCAAGTTGTGCCTCCCTAACTCACTATATGATTGGTGGGGTGAAAACCATTGAATGGAGGTAGGATTATCCATTTACATCTACAACGGATAACTGTAACAAGTCCAACTGCTTTGAAGTCTCATTCAGTAACTGTGAAGTAGATCACCAGCTAATAGAATCTACCACCACGATCCCCTTATAAGGTGTATATATAATCTCAAATTCGTTACCCTAGAGGAACTATATCCATGACCTCTATCCCGTGTTGAGATCCTTCCAAGAGAAGATATAATTGAGACTCTTTGGACTAAAGTAGATAATAAACCACTCTCCCATCTGGTAGTGTCTACACATTTTCAATGAAAAGACTACCACTAATAACTCTAGATTGTGTTCCACGTAGTTTTTCTCATGTGGCGTCTACTAGAAGGGACCATAGGCAATCACATCTTACCTCTGTATGAGGATACAACCATGCATGGTCCCTGATGTATCTCAGAACACTACATACTTGACACCCTCCTCCGATAATCTCAATGTTAGAGTATCCGTCAATCACTACCTCAACTACTAAAAATTCTACAGACACTTATTTTTCCACAGAATAGGATGAAACTATTGAGTCTATGTTGTCAATGGTGCTGATACCCATGATAAATTGGGTATGAATATCTAGTAGTAGAATTCTATCCCATGGAAGGTATGAGCCTTTTTCACTCTCCTATGTGGATCCCATGATACCACTACCTCCCCTTGGGCTAGGTCCACTACCATTCCATCTTCTAAGTTAAATAGTCTTAGAATGTCAACTTCCAGAATCCCAAACTATCACATTGAGAGTTTACCATAAATATGGTGATCTAGTAATACGTCCCAAACCATCTATAATTGTCGAGTGTGATACTCCTTAGATGTCATGTACACAAGGTTATAATCAATGAGGAATACCATGTATTGGTCTATGTATGTATGAAAGATGTTGTTCATGAGTCCCATGAACACTGATGGGGTGTTCATCATGCCAAAGGGAATCCCCAAGTACTCATAGTGACTGTAGAGGAATATTAATGTTTTCTTCAGTACATCATTGTCTCATACTCACAACTACTAATATCCTGATCAAAGGTCATCCTTCAATAACCATCGTTCCACTTTTAGTAGATCAAATAAGTCATCGATCGTAGGTAGTGTATAATTATTTTTCATGGTCACAAGGATAAAGAACTGATAGAACACAAACAACCTCAATCTCTTGTATGCATTTTTGAAAAACAAAACTAGGGCCATCCGGGGTGAAACACAATGTATCACAAAGCCCTTCCTCTATAAGTCATCCAACAACACCCTCAACTTGGAAATCACTACGAGATCCATCTGATATGATGGTGTTGATATCAGTGTCATCACTAGGTGTAATTCAATGTGGAATTCTATCTCCAAATGGGGAGGTAAACCTATAAGATCTTTTGGAAAGACATCTTCAGACCCTTCCACTACTACAGGTAACTAAAAACACACAATGTCTATTGATCTGATGGACAGGATAGCTAACTCACCAGTAATCGGTTGCACCCTCCTATACATGAGTTTATCCAATGCTTCCTGGACTCCATTCTTCTAAAAAAGGAAAACCCCATTCCATCATTATGGACACACCAGACCCTTTTACTGAAACTGTAAATATGGGCATAGAAAATGGATAACCAGTCCATACCATGAATGAAATCATATGGAATCAATGATAACACTAAGAGGTTCCAACAAATATTCTCACCTACAAGTCTTAGGTCACACTATAGGCATAGATGTGTGATAACTAAGTCTTCTCCACTGAGTTTATCCAACCATAAGGGGAGAGTAAATGGTTTAACTAGAATCTCTAGTTATTGAACAAGTTATGTGTCTAGAAATGATTAACTAGAACATGGGTATATTATTACATTATCTACAATAGAAAAAAAAATATCATACCATGAATTGTCTCTGGATCCCCTGGGTCATACACATCGATTTCATGAAACAATCCCCACCCCTATCCTCCAACTACCTGATCCTTATGTGGACCTACTGGGGATGGTGGTGGTAACATTTCGAAACATTGACCACCTATTATTTCTCTCACATCTCATCTTTTATGCCTTATACCCTATGGATATTACATATCCTCTCATTACCTCTACCTTAGTGGTCCATAAACTATTTCTCTATTAGCTGTACTTCCAGTTAGAAAATATCATGCATGATTTCCCCATCTATCACATAAATAGACCTGCCTCTCCCTAGGAAAACTGGACCCATCCTGTGAGACTAGAATAATAGATCCTCTATCCTAGGAACTCCCCCAAGAATATCTCCCACATATAGATCCTTAAGACTGAGGTTGGCCCCCTGCTGTCGAGGTCTCTTCACCTACATGTCCATAGCTAACTATCATTGGATTTACCGGCTCATACAAGAAGATTTTGACCACCAATTATCTCTCAAGAACTCCAGCATAAGATGAAATGAATAGAGTTATAACTATAGATATAATGTATCTATTTAGACCTTGATCGAAGGTCCAAACCCTGAAGCAATGATCTTTGCCCATATTCATCGAGTTTCTAGAAAGGATGGTGAACCATGATCAATAGTCATCCACTGTCAAGTTATCCTACATGAGATAAATAAGATCATGTATATGAACTAGTCTAAGTATAACTAGTGAGAAATCATCTTTAAAGATATGCTCTAACTCCATCCATTAAAGAGTCACCTCATTGTGTGTCTATGCGGACAAACTCTATCATGGACCAGCAAAACTTTGTAGAACGCTCACTATTGGGAATACCATTTGTTCCCCTAGTGTCCTTAGTAGATGGAAAACACTTGTTACATCCTCAACCATTCCTCAGTTGCCTGAGGTTCTGGCTCACCTCAGATAATGAGGTATATTTATCAATGAAACTAAGTAAGTTCATTTAGCATGAATGTCTAATCTTCTGTTACTACAGGTACCACGTGCTCCTCCACAGGTGGTTTAATAGATGATGCACCACCTAGAAAAACACATAAGAAACTAATCCATGTATTGAAGCTTCATCACTGATGGGGTCATCCTCATGATCAATCTACTGAATCCAAGCTAGTTTTCTTCATGGGGTATCATGTAATAAAACAATATGTGTCGCTATCAAGGAGTGTATCTGGATAGATGACTCAAGAAGAAAATAGAGCCACAACCCATTCCTATTTTATTCATGTAATATAATTTTCCCTTAAACCAGTGTTCTCATGTACCGAGTCAAAAAGAAGGTTATACGAGTCTGTGTGTATGTATAAGGGAGTCACCCATACCAACACTAGAGTCTATGGCTTCAAATTTGAACTCTAATCACTTAACACTATTACCCCAAACTATCCACATAGAGTCCCAGTCCTAAGGTATAACTTACCACCTTTGATACCACTCATCCAAGACCCATCCCAGTGAGGCTCATGTTGCAACTCCCCAAGCCCGCCTCCAATAGGCTAGTGGCTAGTGACTTGAACCGAGTAGGAATATCACAAACAAGGGAGGAATTTTCTATTTACCTGTACACATTCCAACATCTACAAGCCCACAAATGCCGAAATCTAAAAACCACTATGAACCAAATGCATGAATACTATATATCCCAACCAACAGAGTATGATAGTAAGTGAAGTGAAGTAACTTAAACTGGTCTAGAGTACAAGGCCACTAAGAGAATGAGTTTGTAAACTACAAAGTCCAACCTCTAAAAAATTGTTACTAGGACTACTGCTCAAAAACCTAATAACACCATGACCTTCAGAAACTCTCAATGCTCTATATATTCCTTGTATATCAAAAGGAATCTCATCTTTATAAGACAAGACACACATTGTCAAAGACCATGTAGGGGTGAGTATAACAATATTTAGTAGGACACCTTAAATCCAAAAATTAATACATAGAGAAATAGGCACAGTCATCCCTACATAGTATATGTCTACAACACATATAATAATAATATCCCGGTATACTTAATCCAAGACAAGAAGTATAGAGGTAAGTCACAACTATTGTATACCAACACTGGGGATTTAGTTTGGAGATTCCAAAAAGCACTCATCTGGTAGAACACACTTCTAATACTGATATCCCTGAAGATATTCATATGAGAAGAATTGTTCACTGGAAACCGTAATGAGAGATATAAATAGATATATCTGAAGGGAGAGATATGATACCACGTATGAGGATCACAGTCAAGTCCATGGGGTGATACGAAAAAAAATCCCTCTTGATTAACCTTCAATGTAGAGGATCAACACACGGTAAAGTTAGTTACATAAATACCAAGGACAGTACATAGGTAACTAAGAATGAATAGAGGAGCATGCTATGTGCCTCTTGGAGAGGATTCCAAAAACTCTATCCAGAAATTCATGTTGAATTGATCATACTCTTATGAGTAGGAAATGGTATTCATCAAACTTCATGGAAGTAATCAAGGGAATGAACTCTATCGAAACATGTCCAAGATATGATGGATAAGATATTGAATCCATGTAGAAAGGGTTACACTATGTGTAGTAGGGTCACACGCTGTGTCCCTTGACCGCAGGTACTACCTGTGTACAATGGAAAGTGTTGTTTAGAACTTGTCATGTAGAATATTGGTACCTGCCATGTATAAGGTTCACACACTATGTCCTTCTATCCAAGGTCCACTAGTGTACTATGGTTGTGTTCTAGTACACATTGTTATCTCATGTTTTCTTACATGGGTACCAGTATATGGGAAAATTCGTATAATGGGTCTGGACAAAACCTTGTGGTGGGGTACCTTTTGTGTAGGAATCCCTTTTACTCCCCCCCATGTTATTGTATCTACAATGATACCCATCGAGTTTTTAGAAAGGGCCTACAAGCTGTTGGAGAGGGACACATTCCATGTGGTATTTAACTGACTCCTGAAACCCTAGTCATCGCTGAGTTGGGGCCACATGATGTGTAACAACTAGTTACACTTTGTGTTGATTTTGATTTTACAGAAACTACTATTCCTCCTACAAGCACATCAAGTGATGATCTGATATCATTTTGTTGATACTTTCACCTTGAAACCATAGATCTAGGGTTCTCTCACCATCACAAGAACTAATCAATGAGTTGCATGCCTTTAATCAGCTCTGAAATCATATTCTTATCATCTGCTCATAAATAATCCAAAGAAAGATATCTTCAAAAATTGCTTTGATTTTTTCATAACTGTCACCATCGCAACTCTATTAGGTCATCCTGATGTCAGATAATCATTTTTGGATCCTTTCACCCTGAAAAGTGGGCACAAATATCATTTTTTCATAATCCATGATGAATGAAGTAAGCATAGAACACATGGTAGAGAAGAAATACACATAAGGAAACCAAACATAAGAACGTACCTTGACCGTTGGTCATTTTTTTCATGATATATTCCTCTAATAATGATCAAATATCAAACAATAAATCAATCCCATAAATCCCAATGTTAAATCCCATCTTTCAAGACAGGTCATACTATAAGTCAACCTATTCGTTTGTTGATCCATATTCATCATTGATTCTAAAAAAAAGGAAATGACTTCCAAATACCCACACCATACCTGGGGATTGGATGAATCATTGTAGAAGATAGGTTTCTGCATCATCTCTATTGTCAATATGCATCAAGAACTTCATCTGTCGATCTCAGATCCAAGTTTAGTCATTGTTTTCTGCTATGGAAATCCTCCAGGATCCTCTATAGTGAATCTATATAATTTCTTGGTTATGAGTCTATCATAAGATCCCTTACTAAAGAATTATTCTATAAGAAACATTATTATATCTCTATGAAACACTAGAATGAAATAAATCCTCCATTTATTTTTATAATTACTCCACCTTAAACAAATTTTCACACCTAACTTGCGCCAACCGATTTTAGGCCTCATCGAGGTAAAATTCACTGCTCCGAACGTAACAGTGGCCTTAGATTTATGATCTGGGCACCCATATAGATGTTATTTTAATTTTTGATCAAAAATGTGCACATGTAGTATTTAACATTTTAATATATCTAATACATTTATTCCAGGAACCATGGGCCTTGGAATCACATGTTGTCTTAGTGCCTCATATCAAATTAATTCAATATAATATTTATAAATCATACGCAGAAAATCCAGGACATAACACCATTTGTAGTGGCCTAATTAGATTATCTAATTAACTATTTTGGAATATTTTTGGTACCCTAATGGTCTAACTTGTTACAAGTGATGTTCTAGATTAACATAACGTACATATATACATTCCATGCTTTTAATTTTGGATATGGGTTCTTAGGAGAAAAGGACCGAGCCGGATCCTATGGTTCTTGTGGAAATATTCTTTGGTTCTATTGTTTAGTGAATCTCATATTGTTTTGTATTATATGGTGTATGTTTATTTCATGGTATATTATAGCATGCTCATTCATGGTTATTGAATCAATTATTATTCATTTTCAATTATTATTACTATTATTATACTTTTTTCTCATTTATTAATATTTCTTACACTATTAATCATATCCTATACAACTATGATAATTTGATTAGGAGGGTATAGTATCTCCAATGTACAACTATTAGACCCTCGCTGCTAGCCAGAATCTTTTGGCATACTGGGAGGATTTCATTAGGACATGAGTCGACTAGTCTAGCTATTGTTTATAGAGTAAGAATGGTTGAGACATTAAAAGTGGTATCGAAGACTTATTTTCATTTTTATTATAGTTTTAAGCAGATATATAAGAGTAGATAAATGTTTCCATGCTTGGTAAATTGTATGGTCTTGGTGTGATCAACTCACCGACTGGTAAAAGACAAAGTTTCCTACGATGGGATGATTTATCATTCTTTTTTATTATAGTTGACTGTTATTTCACCTTGATGGATTGATGTAAATTACTCTTTTTAAAAATTTATTATATTTATAATATTTTATCATTCCCTCTATATGGAATGTAATTAATCATACATGAATCATTATAGGTTCATATAGATTCACAATAAAGGCATATGGCATGCCATATATGCTTCATTGCTTGACTACCTACTACATGTTAGATGTGTCTTGTGAAAATTAGTGACATGCTTATTTGTATAGCTTGTTTACGTGATTTGTTTTACATTATTTATTATATAAAAAGATTCTTTAGATTCAAATTTATATATATGTATTCATTAAAACAATATAATATATATATTTTTATTGATTATAATATATTATTACTTATTAAATTTCCTACAACAAACTAAATAGTTTTTTATAATAGAACCTAAAATAAACAACCATTTCATATTTGATCCACGTCATGTTGGTTTCACGAAATGAATCATTAGTGGTTGTGTTAAATGGGGTCTAATTTTTGAATTTATAATATTTATAGGTCTATATAAAATGGATAGGGTGACCTATATAATCAAAACATCTTATAGGGACATATTATTTTCTGATATAAATGGTAAAAACCTTGTTATTGTTACATGAATATATATTTTAACTAATAAAGAAATGTACATTTATAAATTGGTAATTGTAACACATCTAATTGAAACATAGTATGTGATAAAATTAAATCTATATAGGGAATGGTTGATTTATGAATTCTAGTACCTATATAAGTTAGGCATGATGGCCAGTATGACTAAAATACTAAATTAACATATTCATATATTTAGGTCTATTAAGGAATATTCCTTATATGATAAACCCATTAAGGGTGTTGTAAAACATTGAATGAAGTAGTGGGACCCATGTTGGTCACATTATTCCATATAATCTGCGGTATTTAACCCCTATGTGTGTGCTTGTATTAAATAGGGTGGTTAATTAAATTATTAGGAGACATTTATATAGGTTTTTGTATAAATGTGTTGTGTTATCATACTAAACCATTTCCTTATAAATAAATTAATAAAAATTTATCTACTTTCAGGATTTCTAATATGATGATTTATTTAATTAAAATTCCAATTATATCATATAGGGTGATTTCGTATATATCAAGGAATTTACATTTTCATATTCTAACCAAAATTTTGACAATAATTTTGGATGAATATTTTTGATAAATGGAATTTATGATAAAAATTTCCTAATTAGGTTAACATGTCATTTAAATAAATAATTTGTGAATTTAATTTTGATATATATTCCTGGTGTGTTGTCTGGTCTTGGCTAAATAAATTACCAAGAACTTTTTCCCTATGATTGGTACATGATGTTATTAAATTTATTCTTTCAAAATTTTAATAATAAATTATATTTTCTATGCAATGGATTAAATTGAAACTTTTTAAAGTTCTACATTTAATTAAACTCATGAAAGTGTAGTTTACATGTTTCCTTAAGTTATTCATTGAAATTATAATTTTATCATTTCCCATATGAATGATCATCATAATATTAAAACTTAATTATATTAGTAGAAAATCCATCAAGGTGACATTTCAGTGTTTTGGGGTTGATTTTGTTTGTTGAAAAATAGGTAGATAAGGTTAGTTACAGAGTTCCATCATGCATTTTTACTAGGAATGTCAATGATGATTTTAAATATAAGAAAGGTTGATATGCTATGTGAACCACATAAAAGGATTAGTTAAAGGGAATCTCATCATTTCCAGACAAAGTTAGTGACTTAATGGCTACAATTAAGGGATCACCATTTGTGGAGGAATATAATGATTTGAGGGGATCTAAAAACAAAAACCATGTTATGAGGACTATATAGCAACTAAAAAATATGGTAATGTATAATAATCAATGAAAATTATGTCAATTGTAATTATAAGTTTAATTAAGATTTATTTTATTATATAAATTACCCTTATCACATCATTAGAGAGACTGAATCTCATTTGAGAATAACACCGCTTGATGAATTTTGAAATGCGTGTAGTGGTTCATGTAAGAGAAATCCGAAGAAGGATGTAGTTCATGAACATAGTTCACATAAAGGGTGTTTTGGGGAACTAAAGATCAAAAATGAAATGGGATCACAAATCATCATCCATTCATGAAGAAAAGGTCATTCAAAAAGAAAATACAGTCAGTGAAGGAATCATTCTATGCGGGGCATAAGTTTCCACAGTGGGATTATGGTAGAATACAAAGGATAAACAATAGTTTTCAAAAGGACTCTATGAATGGAAATAACTATGTGTGGATTTGAGTTTCATCTACCAAGTGAACTTGAAGCTTCATGGAACACTACTATTTTCATGAGATAACTCTAAGATGATTCAGAATGCTAGATTATTCTACTAAATACTAGTGATCACTCTTCAGTGGAGAGATGGGTGAGCATTGAAATTGTTATTAGTTGTATCCAAGGAGGGATACAGAGTCTTATAATAACCTTGTATTAAAAGTGATATTTATTGGATTTCTTAAAATATGATGATTTACACTATAATCTTCTTGGATTTATCCTAGTAGGGGTGAAACTTGTAAAATTGTTGTGTATTATTAATGTTTAAATTTTCATTTGATATGATTTATTTGAAAGAATCTAAAAGAATGATTTGTTTAACAATGAAACAAGATCCAAAGATATAATTTTTTCCCACATTTCATACCATCATTCACCACAATTCTACGAGTATTTATACTACCTGGGATAACAATTGGTATCATGGAGAAAGGTTGAATGTCTGTGGTTCTCTTTTAGCCTGAGAAGATGATGTTTTTTATCATAAAGGGATTCCAATCAACGATTGAAAAAGTTTCTGCTATGGGAGAATAAGATTAAACACTTCTTTCATTGATTATGTATGGATGTATTTATAGTTTTAATTCACATAATATCTACTGGTACATAGTGTAATTTTTTATCATATAAATAACATAGATAATTGGATGTCGATGCCAAATGAATCAATGCCTTAGGGTAGGCCTTATAAAAATAATCTATAAGAATGTGGTGTTATTCAAGTCATCACATTCTACATGGGAAAAGATTATAAATAACTTTGAATGAAATTAAAATGTTTGAGAATAAAATTTTTATCTTTTGTGGAACAATTATGAGAACTTTGCAATGCATCCTAATGACTATTTATATGCATTAATTGATCGGTTAGATGTTATTTTTGAGGATAGGTTTGGTACTGAAGAAATTATCAAGGATGTGAATATCATTAAAAAAATCATAAGAATATTCCCACCTTTTTCAAATATAAATGATTCTATACTATAGGATAATGATCGCAAGGAACAAACAATGGGTTGCATACATAATACACTTGTCTTATAAATGATGAAAAATAATGATAACAATGTTGTGGGAAAGAAGAAGACAAAATATATTGAATTGAATTTCATGACGAAGCTCAAATATGAAGATATTTAGGAGGATGAAAATATGGATGAGGAAATTTCCTTCCTAGACACAAATATACAAAGTGGAAAAAATAATGACCAAAAGGAAACATCTATTAGAATGATTTTGAATTGGATATATTGAACTTTTTTCTGCAATGTGCCAGTAGATGTTTCAAGACAATAATGATGATGATTTTGAATTTTCTAGGAAGAATTGTTCATCCATATTAAAATGTTGAAGAAATTATGATAGAAAATTCATTAAAAATATGAATCTTCGTTTCTAAAAATGCGACCTTTCATATGAATCTGAGGTAGTAGAAATGGAAAAATGAACAATCATGAATAAAAATAAATGTTTTAAGTTTTAAGAAAACTAAAAAAATGCATTAATGTAAAAATGATGAAAAATAATTTTAATTAAGAGCTGACATTTAGATCAAATTATAAACTAAACATGAGGATATAGGCATTTTGAGAAAAAAAAATAAAATCCAATAGAGATTTAATGTTGAAAAACTATATATTAAATATGCGAAAGAGGAGAATTCTGAGATGTTGGCTGAAATTAAAAATCATAAATTTGAAAACAAAAAATCTCAGAGAAATTCATTGAGTACAAACTCAATATTATAGAACAGATCTGTGTTATTGATAATTTTAGAAACATAGTAAAATATCAATTAAAACACATTAAATAGCTTTAAACGGATTTTTTAATACAATGATGAAAGGTAAAAAATTCATGATAAACTCTTAACTCTGAAAATTAATGACTCAATGTTCATAGAAAATGAAAAATTTGAGTTCTGAGTCCCAAAAAATAGATAAAGGGATTATAGGAGAAGAAAATGATTGATCATAACAACACTCCTAGTATTGGGCTTGAATATAAATGGGAATAATTGTTGATTGAATTCATAACACAATCACCCTCTCTGAGGATATTGATTGATCTTGGTAAAAATTAGAACCGGTAGATTTAGAGAACCCAATGGAAAACCAGTGGTATTAATTGACACACAACAATTCACCCTGCATCATGTGTTATTTATATGGAAATATGTGACAATCACAAATGTATGTTCCATATACAAGAGGTTCTAATGTTCATAAGATAAAATAGAATTCCAAACATAACCTAATATTCCGGGATATCATTGAATGTCATTGATTATTTTAGGTTCGATTTGGACTCATGAAATAATGTTATACATAAATTATACAGAGGAATTATCAAAAAAATGTTTGAAATTGGTTATAGGTAACAACTAATGATAATTCAAATTAGATGAAAACACAAAGTTGATTTTTAGCATTATAAGATGAATGTGGTCCATAATACTCTATGAAAGGCCAATAATATCTGTAAAGCATATGGATCAGAAATAAAAGAGATGAATATGTATTGGTTGTAGAGACTTATTTCAAAGTCTCATCTCAAACCATAAATATGGATGATTGATAGTTGATTAACCTCTAATATGAAGTGAAATAAGCATCAAGTGATCGGATTTGGATACAACAAAAAAGGTATTGTAATATTTGGAAATAATTATGGACAAAATATTATTATCTCGATAAAAGTGAATTGTAAGGAAAAAGTCATGAGACATAAAAATGTATGGGTGGTTGGTGGTATAAGTCACAACATTATATGTGTAAATAAATTTTGTGACTCAAGACATTCCATAATCCTTCAAATGAAATTGTTTATCATTAATTAAAATGATGAGAAATTTTTTGGCAGGGAAAGAGTACGAAGTGGAATCTCTTCTATGTGAGTGGAGAATATGATGTTTTGGAATTCAAATCCAAATATCCGTGGATTATCTTGTGAAATATGATGCTACTTCATATCTCTCTGGGTTATCATTTGATTATACCCATATGTGTGATTCCTTAAAATAAGGTATTATCATTCAAAATATGTAGAAGAAAAAATATTAAATGTCACCAAGAGTACATGAGTTGGTTCATATTTATGTTTTCATACCTATTTAACCATAAATATTTATTTGGGGAGATATGATATTCTCATCCTAAATTGTTTTAGCAAAATGTAATGGGTTTCAATCGTCACCCAATAGTCTAATGTGTTCAGTTCCATTACATGTTATCGAAGGAAATTTTAAAAGATGTTATTTCATAAAATATTGATGTTCAAAAAATATAATGGAATATAGTTCAAAAAACTATAAATGCTGGATTTTATTGATATATATGGTATGAGGAACCATTATTTAGTAATTTTAAATCCATAAAAAATGGATTAGTTGAGAGATTAAATTTGATTACCAATAACATGGCTAGAAAAATTCTCATTGGGAAAATAAATCTTGGAAATGTTTCAAAGAATCATTGATGAAATTTGTATACATAAAAAATAGAACCATACTATGTACAATAGAAGAAATGACTCTATACAATCAATGGTATAGAAAGAATCCATAATTTATGTTTTTTCAATTCATTATAAGTGTTTCATTCTCAATAATTAGAAACATAAGATATTTAAATTTCATGGAGATGAAGGGATATTTATTAACAACTCCATTATAACAAAATAATATAAATTATTAAAGAAGTTGTTAGGAAATGTTATAAAGAGTAATGATGGGATCTGATAGAAAATGAAAATAATATTCAATAAATTACGGAATAGTTTTAATAAGATATTGAAAAATAGATAATAAGCTAATATGGTGTTCTATTAGGAGATCTAGGATTTGTATAATATTAATATAATATATTTTTTTATTATAAACCACTATCTACATAGATACCAAAGTATGAAGAAAAAATTATTATAAAGAACATAATTGGTGATAACACAGTGCTAGTGTAGACAGTAATTATGAAGAATCTACATCATGAGTATTAATTATGATAGGTACATCCAATGTGTTATCAAGAAGCATAATATGATGATATTTGGGTAAATGAAATGAATGAATAACTTTACTAAATATAACATAATCAAACATGTGAGATTGTTTCAAAACTAATAGATAATAATTTCATCAAGGACAAATGGGTATTATGAAATAATCTTAAATAAGACAAGATATTAATTCAAAATAATGAATCAATTGTTTGAAAATGGTTCTCCTAGATAGAGGGTATCAATATTGATGAAACATATACACCTGTTGTGAGTCTAGATAAGATAATATTAATCTTTTCGATAATAGTGAAATAAAATTTAATAATATTCTAGATGGATGTGAATTAATTATATCTAATTGGGTTTATATAAGATGTTTTTATTGAGAACCACAATGTTTTTATCATTCATGTAGATTAGAAAGGAGTTTTCCGGTTGAGGAAGGAACCATATGGATTTAAATAGTCACCAATAGCATGGTATTAAGGCTCAAAATGTTTTTGAAGAAGCATAGATTCTACTGTGGATGATTTGATTACAATATATATTTAAGAAATGACAATAATAGAAGGAACGTGGAGTTAGTGTATTCATAAATCATACTCTTTTTGTTGAATAGATAAAGCATAATTATTTTTTCTTCAAAATTCATAAAACTCGATTCAAAATGAAAATGATTGGTGAACTACCATTTTTCCATAGTTTATCGGAATAAAAGAAACGGAATGGCACATATATTATTGAATATACATATTCTAAGGAGGATCTGATAACATTTCACATGGATAATCACAAGGAGATGATGACTCTGTTGGATACATGAATGAAATTATATGTAGATATTGAAGTTAAATATGTTTTTTCAAATAATACATGCACATCCTTGGTGGTCAGTTAGAATTTATATCGACATGGCCCAGTATTGTTATTTAAACATGATAAGAAGCACAATATCAATATAATCATATGGAAATACACTTACTTGAATTTCAAAATATTAGTTGAATATATCAAGGGAATGGTGAATTTTGGATTTCTTTACAATGAATAATCATAGAAAGAGTTATTGGGATATACATATGTTGATTGGTATGATTTAGTAGATGATGTAAAAGAAACATCAGGTGGTTCATTATATCATAGAGGATTATGTATTTAGTTTCAAAGAAAGTGACATGAATTTATTCAATTAAGAACTGAATAATCGAATTCTTTTACAACTACTCAATTATGAACATTATTATTTTTGTTGAAGAATAATCATGATGAAATTGGAGTTTATGTGAAGACTCCAATCAGAATATATTATTATAACTAATGTGATATAAATATTATAAAAAATCATGCACCATTTATCCAGGAGAAGGTGGATAATTAACTTGTGATGTTGGTGTAGGTTCTTAAATAACTATAGGTTGTGGACATTATGATGAAGGACTTACCATGTGAGGCATAAACTGGTTCTTAGAGTTTATATTACTCACCAAACATGAAATTTTCATATTTGGAAACCCATATCTCTAGTGAATAGTTTGGTTTTCCATTATATAATGATATAATAAAATTACAATGTTGTTACAATATAGTAGTGATCGTTTGGATCATTGAAAATGGGGGAGAAAATATCTTGATCAACATAAGGGAAGAAGCTGGTAGAGGGAGAAAAAAAGTAGGGATATTTTTATTTTTTACGATGCTACGGATTATCGATCAAATCATATATATAAAAAAGGATCAGTTTCATGATGATATTAGTTGACTATTTTTGAAATAAAGCAATTAATTTATTAACATTGAATGCTACTGTTATTTCTCATGATGATCATGGATCATGTGGGTGTAAATTGTCTATCTAGTAAATCATTGATCACTATATGGAATTTAAATAAGGTAATTATTTGGTTAATATAGAATATGCTTGGATTTTTTATCAAGTGGTGATGATTTTTCAACAATCCCATAGGGGGAGAATATTGGTAACAAATCCCTCCAGGTGACTTTGTAATGTTTTTTGGGTTGATGTGTATATTGAAATAATTTGACGATGATGTCAATTGTGGTGATCTAGATTGTTTATATACTATTTATGCCAAAAAAATATTTGGAACTAAGTAATGGATGTTCTGGAGGTTGTTTCGAAAATTGAGTGTATAAGGTGTCATAGTTTCCCAGTGATTAACATATTTTTGGGTCCCAAAATCATGATTTGATAAACATAGTGGAAAGATATATGAAATTAATCAATGATATGTGGAACAAAAAAATAGTAATGAGAAACCTAAAAGGAATTAATCATTTTCAGATGGATGTAGCGAGTTACGAAACCTACAATATTGATAATATTTTCTTAAATCCAATGGTATTTCTATTTTTTACAAGGAGTTTGCATTATGAATACCACATAGCAAGATCAGTTGGTGGGATTATCTTTTATTCAATTTTAGGTTAGTGAAATAATGTCCACATCAAAGGGTACATCATTTTTGGAGAAAAAACTATTTAAGGGGTTCTAAAAATGAATAAAAATTCTATACAGACTACATAGAGAGTATAAAGTGAAGTAATGGATAATATGGAAATCATTTTACAGTAATAAATTTTAGTAGGTTTTTTGGATTACATTTATAATATAAATAAAACCGAATCAAATAATTAGATAGAGATAATTACATAAGGGAATCACATATTTAGAAGAATTTGGAATAGTCATATGTGATTGATGAAGGAGAAATTCAGAAAAAGAGGATGTTTGCAAAGATAGTTTATTGAAGATGTTTAGGGGGCTCTGTAGCTCATAAATTGAATAGTTGCAAAATTCATCCACACATGATGAAAATATGGTCCAAAAATGAATTTTGGTTTTCTAAACACTCACACAATGTTGTGTATAGTTTTCCATGAATGGATTCATACATTTTTAGATGGTTCAGAATAGTTAAAAAAAGGACTACCCATAAGTAAATCACTACTTTCTGATGCATATGTCATGTAGCTAGTTATAATGGTATATTAGGGAACAATAATATATGTGTGATATAACATATAGTCGATTAATAAAAGAATATTCATTTGAAGAAGTATTTGAAACAATTCCATGGGGAGATCTATGAACATTAAAATTGTGATCAGTTGTAAACAATTAGGTGTAGTGAGTCCACTAAAAACCTCATATTTGCAGTGATCTCTAGTGGATTTGGTATGTAGAAGAATTTAATTTTTTTCTCCTTGTATATAACCCACTAAGGGTGTACCATGTAAAGTTGTTTTTCCATGTGCATGTTCGAATTTTTTTTCTAAGCTACATGAATGAAAGAGAAGATCATTTTGTTTAACATAAAAACAAGATCTAAAGATATTGTTTTTTAATATATCATACACTAATTCACCTTCCCTATCAAGTTATATTATCCTTGATGGGATGGAAATTTGTAATAAAAATAAATGATTAAATTTAGAGGATATCTATCAGAATAATAAATTGAATCATTTAACTCCATAGTGATTACAATCATTGATGGAAAAAAGTTTAAATTAAGAAATAATCATATGAAACACTTATTTCTATCATTGTGTGTGGATTTATTTACAGCTTCAATGCATGGTATTTCATGAAATATTATTAGTATTGTTTTATCAAAATAATAACATATAGAATTAAATGTTGAATCAAAAAATGAATCAATGCCTTAGGGGGAGCGTTATCTAACATAATCAATACGAAGGTGATATCATGTAAGTCATCTTATTCTATGAAGTAAATGCTTCTAAATATCTATGAAAGGGATTCAACAGAATTTGAAATAGTGTTTTATGTTTTTTGGAAACAAATATTTTGACTTGAGAACACATCCCAATGCATCATTAGATGCATTCTTTGATCGGGTGAATCTTATTTTGGAGGACATTCATAGTATGGGAGAAATTATCAAATATTTAAGGATCATTAAGTAAATCCTAATAAGAAACCCACTATAGATAAATCCAAAAAGACTCTATATTAGAGGACAAAGATCTTAATGAATTAACATTAGATAGATTACACTATATTGTTGTGACATTTGAGATGAGAACTGATGATAACGGTATTATAGAAAGTGAGAAGTATAATAAAGTATAATTAGAGGCCATGAAGAATCACACAATTAACTATAGTAAAGTGGAGGACAATTTGGATAAGGGTATTTCATTACTCTCTTCAAATATTGAATGTTTAATCGAAATGTCTAAAGGGAAACATCCACTTTCTTGCTTTTTATTTGGAATGATTTGGAATATTTTAGTAAAGACTGCTTATTATTTTTAATATGATGATGATGATTATATATTTTTTGGGAAGAATTATTCAGCCATTATGAAAGGTATGATAAATATAAAGATAAATATCTTCCAATATATGAACCTTTTTTCCAAAGTTGATGTTATTTCTGAAGAATATGATCTAGAATTTATTGTGTAATGCTTGGATCAATTTGAAAATTTTGTGGTGGTGGTTATCTTAAAATCCCAAAAAATGAAATAAAGTGAAAATGATGATGCTTAATTTGAAATAAGGGTTAAACATCACATTTAATTATATTCTACACTTGAAGTAATAGATATTTTGAGTAAAAAAAAATAAATAAAACATGGGGGTTAATAATTCCAAATTCAATATTCAATACCCTAAAGAATAGAATTATGATCCATAAGCTGAAATTCAAAAGATTAAATATGAAAAATGAGAAAAAAATAGAATGTAATTGAGTTCGATATCAAATGTGTAACATATACTAGGATTGTAGATAGTTCGGACAGCACAGCAAATGATCAAGTTAAAATCATCCAAGAGAATTATTAAGAAGTTGTTAGCCAATGAAAAAATATAAAAAACCAGGATAAACTCTTATTAATATAAAATAATGACAATAAGGTTATAGAAAATTTTAATAAATGTAGATTTTAGAATTATAATAAAATAGAAAATGGAATTTGAGGATAATAAAATGATAGATAAAAATAATATTGCTAGTATAGGGAATTATTGAATATATAAACCATTAATGATTGGGGTCAAACCATATGCACCCTATCCATGATTGAAGATTGGTCTGGGTAAGAATAATATCCAAAATATTCTGATATCCAAATTTATAACTAGTGTTGTATAATTGAAATATAGTTATGCTCCTCGTATCAGGTGTCATTTCTTCCTTTGTAGATAGAATCAGTGAATTATGCAATCATCAAAGGATTTGGGGTTTTGGGAAAGATAACAAAAGTTTTTATTTTCACAACGTTGTATGCACTGTGTAAGCTAAAAATAAGGACAAGGTCCTAGTATTATTGTCATTTTCAATTTAATTCATTGAATTAAAATTTATCACAAAGAGATCACTGTGTTTATAGGAATATGGTGATTTTAGGGGTGACAAAAACAAATAAAAGTTTTATATAGACTATATATAAAGTATAATAATTGGTAATGAAAAGTATGTAAAATATTTTATGGTAATTTTGAATTGTGGGTTATGTATTATTTCATTCCCTGTTTAAATAACCACTAATAAAATCGTTATATACATCAAATTTCATTAAATATGATCATCATTGGTTTAATTCAGAAATGTATTAAGTGTTTTAGGAATGATAAGGGCTTTGAAAAGAACTATTTCAACCAAAAGAAAATCGGTCACAAGGTTTCACACATATGTGAAGCAAAGTTGGTCTATGAACCACTCACACTATATGGTGTTGTAGTTTACATGAAGGGATTAAGGAAGTTAACCAGGGATAATAAAATAGTTTACAAAAGGACTCTTCATAAGTCAATCGATATGCATGGAAGTTTATTTCATCTACCAGTGAATTGGGAGCCTCACAGAACACTCATATATGTATGAAAAAAAATCATAGTTGATTTAGGACAATATAAGATTCCACTATACAAGTATTTAGAAAAATTTAGTGGAGAGAGTAGAGAGATTCCAAATTCGGATTAGTTGTAAACCATGAGGTACATTGAGTCTACTATGAACCTTGTATTGGAAGTTAGAATTTGGGGATTAGGTATATAGGCTCATTACATTTATTCTCATTGGATGTATCCCAGTTAGGATGAACCAAGTAAAACTATTGTGTTCTTTATTATATTATTCCAATTTAATCTATACTCTGGGAATGAGATAAAATAGTGTTTTTTTAAATGAAACAAGAAACAAATAGATCATTGTTTTAATATATAAAACTCTTAATAAACCCATATTAGAATATTTAGCCTAGTCAGGATAAAAATGTAAGATAGAGCATAGTTACTTTTAAAAATTAATTATTTATAGGTTCAAAAAATCACATATGTGTATGTCTGTATCCTAAAGTTGGGAGATCCTATATAAATTAAATACATCCTAAATGATTTTGATTAATTTTAAACATCAGGTTTTATTTGGGAGCTATTTGTGATGAGTAAAAATCATAGAGGTGAAACAACAACCTTGGATATATGAGTGGACCATCGGAATGTCCTGCCTCATTATGGATGTGAGAATCATGTAATGATCCATTTCATTAGGTAGTAGATTCAACATGCGTAATTTAATTCTTATTCAGTAATGTAACCATTATTCATAATTATTGATGGTTGACTATGGAGTTTTTTGCTGAATTAATAGTCATAGTGGATAAAATTACTCAAACATAATTATTTTGTACTAAAAATTGGATACAATAATATATAGGGTTAATAGTCATATAGATAGTGTCAAATGACATGTCATTATTCCTGTGAAATATCATGATAATATGAAATGATACATGTGTTACACATCATGTTGAAAATATTCAATAGTAAACCATCATAGTATGTTGGAAATAGTCAAATCAATGAGTTATCTCACATTATTCATGTGTTATCTTTGATGTAGGGTGAGTTGTATGATTGAGGAAATTGAGTTTTACCAGTGATTGTGATGATATTATAAAGGTTTCAAGTGTAATAATACTAAAAAATTAGTTCTGTTTTATATTTTATCCACGATACTAAGGATGTGTGTGATCTCATAATAGGAATTAATAACTATAAATCTATAACTAATTTGATCATGTATCCCTTTATAAAGCTGGTTTCATGACTTTTTCATATATCTATTAGTAAACATTTGTTTGAAAGATTCATAACATGTGGCTGGGGGTGACAGACTCTAAAACTCGGGCTTAGTTCCCTTTTCTAATAACTAATGCATAGGATGCTCTTTTTACAGGTGGTTTTTTTATGGAACATGCTTCTTCACGTCCTTCCATATAGAGGAAGAACAAATGAAAAAATCTATTTGAATATGGTAAGAACTATTTCCGAAAACCTATGAGGATTTTTTTTGGGTTATCTAGATCTTGATGATGGGATATAAATAAAACCCAGTATTGTGTTTTGATAGAGTTTATATACAAGATTCATGATTAGGGCGTAAGATAAACTTGTCGGATTTAACACTTCTGATGAATTTCAACGATTATAGAGAAACATAACTATGAAATGGTGGGTTGTGTATACTAAATTTGAAGAAATCATGAATCAGGGTCGGATTGTGGTGTTTTATAAAAAAATTATGCGATTCATTAGTAAAAAGGTATATTGGTATCAAAATTATAATGGAATGACAGGTGTACCTGAGCTCTATAAAGGATTTATTCTAGAGTTTGTCCGAATACTCATCCTAGTATTGAATGATATGGTTTATTATAATCCATTTCATGTATATAATCTTTTATGTAATTGTAATTTATAAGGAAATGCTAGTTATCACTATTATACATGTACTATTCTCTCATATTAGTGATTATTATCTTGGCATCATCCATGGTGCATTAAGATAGCATCAGTTATATGCCAAGATATAAAAGGAATGAAATTTTAAATTCATGATAGATTACAAAATTGAATCTATTAGTGTATAATACTAATAGAATGGTAGTTTATAATGAAATTTATTTTCCTATGTGATATTGGGATTCCCATGTATGAAGGCCTTAGATGGAATCATGGATTCCAGCCAACTATCTAACTCAGATACTATATGAGATATTTATTTTGTGCTCAATCGGTGTTTAATACGTTGAAATTTCAGCTAGTTATTAACATATACTTTGTAAACAACATAGTATGGACTACATTGGAGGATCTCCTTAGACACTAGTATTTAATTCCTAGTTACCCTGAACCTATAGTCATGATCTGATGATATGATTAGAGTATGATGATCAAGGGTGAGACAACATGTATAATAACATGTTAGTGAAGGGGAAACAAATATGAATAATTACTTTGACTAGGTAAGTCACTAAAATCATGTTGTGAGATTCAATGAGGGTTATTGAGTAAATATATATTTCACATAGATTAGAGGATTCATGATATGGTTTTGGATGCATTGGATAATAAATTGGAATATTTTAAGAAAGAGCTTGCCTGTTGTGGATTATCTCACTTTTCCATTGTTTGATTGAATACATTATATGAGTAACCACTTAAGGCATTTTTTTAGTATAAGATAAGTATATATGAAAGTTAATTAAAGGATTTTTATGGAAAATACTATGTTACCTAGTTATATTTTATTGATTGGTAATTGATTGTTCAGTTAGTTAAAAATCATCTAAGAAGAATTGTAAGAATTCTAATGGCATGTACAATTAGTTAATTTTCATAATGGTATCAAATTGACTTGAAATAATCTATTAAAAAATGATCCATTTATGGGATGATCCACATCATGGTTGATGATAAACATGATGACATGATAGTGTCCCATGTTAGAGGGTCATGGGAAAGAACTATGATAATCTTCAATATTGAATAGGACTGCTGGATTAATTTTTAATATTATAAGTACTATAATCATGGAGGGGATGATTACATGTAAATTTGGTGTTTAAAATTAAACCAAAAAAATTTAATAGTAATTCCTTGAATGAATCATGATAGGTGATGCTTAATTGTTTCCTAAAGAATTTTCATGGAACAGAAATTATATAGTGGGTAACTGGTAACAACCCATGTTGAAATTAATAATGGCTCTTAATATTTGATTTTCGGTCTAAGAGGAATATTATAATGATCATGACTATAAAAATCCATGAATAGTATCATTGAATATTTATTTTTAAAATGGGTTCTATGGCCGGGTTGGTCTCCTTGGTGTTCAACTGAGTTTTGGGATCATTGAACTCTGAAAAGTCCTTTTGAGTGAAATATATATAGGTGCACATTAAAGACCCGATAATCTTAAAATAGATATTTTATATTTTTAGATCAATAATAAGTTCATTATATAAAAACACAGGTGAGTATAGTAGTGGTCTTATCCCTTTAGAATCTTAGAGACACAAACAACTGTTTCATCATAATTCTACATCATCTCCTATATAGTTACTGTTAATTATCACCCCTTATTTCGAATATCACATTTTATTCATATAATCAAAACATAGTGGAATTAAATATAATAAAAGGTGATCTCATATGATCAGTAAGGGTAAAAAAGTTAAATACCCAATCATAATGTGAGCATAAGGATATGATAACCTGAGCATATCATATAAAAACCATACCCTGCTTATCAAAGATCAGAATCACATGTCATTGAATAAATATTGGAAGTTCATAATACATGAAACATAATTAAATCAAATAGAATGATCCATGATAGTATAAACATGAAATTAAACAATATATTGTTGAAAAGATATAATCATTGAAAATCATTCCCATAACCATCAAGGATCTGGGAAAAACTATAATAGTCTAATGGATTCACTCACCAAATCATCGTATTAGTAAGAGTTCACTCTCAAGTATATTATAGTATATAGAGTACCTTACTGATATAATTTTACTCTCAATCCCAATACAATATCTATCATGAGATATCAATCACTACACAATGGATTAGAGGGAGAAATAGTTCCCACCCATCTTTGGATATAAAATAACCAACATCACATTAAAAATCATAAAAATGTGTTCCACAAGATTATAAAACTACCATAAAATTACAAACCAAAAAAATTAAATTGGGTTCATAAACATTCCATAATATCAAAACATATTGAAAATAAATAGTTCACATAATCATTTAATTATTTAATAGAATAACAAAACATTGAAAAGAATTAGGCTTTAAAAAAATCTTGTCATAATAAATATAAACCAATCTGATAAATAATAATAATGTTATCCTTTGATAATATCCCCACTAAATGAATACTCTCACCCAAGGATTCCATCATAGATGGAAAATTAATTTCATATATTACATGGAACATTTTTTTCAGAAAATAAAATTCCATTGAAAATAACTTTTTCAGAAAAAATATTCAAAAAATATTATGGAAATACTTTTTTTAATTAAAGATGAAAAAAAAATATAAAGGAATATTTAATAATAATTTAAAAAATTTATTGAGGAATTTTTTTTCCAGTATTGAAAACTCTTTTTAAAAAATAAAATATTTAAAAAATCTTTTTATTAGAAAATACCATTGATTACATATAAAATAATATTTAAAAATCATTAAAAACATTTCATCAGAAAAATATAATTTACACATTGATAAAAAGTAAAAATTTAAATTCAATTTCATTTAATATAACTTTTAAAAACTATAAAATAAACATTAAAATAATGTTATAAATTTCATGAGGATAATACACATTCTTCTTTGAAAAAAAACAATTTTAAATATAACACATTTTGGAAATATTTTATCATAAAAAACATATATATAAACCAATTTATAAAAATATAAAAATAAGTTAATATTTTTATTGAAGAAAATATAAATACATATTTGAAAAAAAAAATTAAATCAGAATACTTTTTTGAAAATAATTATCTTCAAAAATAAACTTCAAATCACATAAAGGAAACAATAAAAATCATTTGAAATTTTTATTCATGAAAATATCCTACCTACTTTGGAAGACACATTTTATAACATACAACATTTAGAAATTACTTTTCATTTAAATGAATCGAGAAAATATATAATTAATTTTTCATTGAAAATAATGGTCATGAAGGTGGAAAATTATGATCATGTCGTACATGTGAAAACAATGATTCTATTCACATTTTTTGGTAAAATTAAAATTATAATTTATTAGAAGAAGTCATTATGATTTATTTTAGAAAAGTATATAAAAATATAACATGGTTAAAATTGATTTAATAAATTATTTTTATAATTTTAAAAATGTTTTTTAAAACATTTTTAGAATCAATGGTTTCCAATGAAAAATTGTTTTTAACTATTTAGAGAATTTAAGAAAAAATTTCTAAAAACATATTCGGACTACTGATACATAAATAGAGGAAAATTATGGGAAAATAAGTATTCTAATTACATAAATAATATATTCGAATTCCAAATTTTCATTATAGATATATTATAACATTTTTTAATTTGAATCATAATCATAAACAATACTCGTAAACAATAAGATTGTAACATGAAACTCTTACCACATTTGTATCATTTAATCATAATAAGAATAAAATATATATTCTAAAATTTATAGTTAAATACAGAAAATTTTAAAAAAATCATCATAATGATGTTGATTAGATTAGTAAGGATGAGGATGGTACTTGTACTGGAATTGGAGGCAATTTGGGTGCCCCTACTTCTTCAAGGGAGGTGTTGCAGCATGGTAAAAATATTGTTGGTCAGATTTATTTAAGAAGGGTTGACAATGAGCTTAGAAAATCTAGTGATGTTGAGTAGAAGGGGGAGGAGTTGGCATTGAGTCTAGTTGATGGGCAAGCTCACGATGCACTTCCTGTATGATTAACCCTTAATATGTGGGCTGGTCCTGATGCTGGAATTGGTGGAATGTTTGGAGTGCCTGCTACTTCAGGGGATATATCACAGCATGGGGAATATATTACTGATCAAAATGATGCTGAAGGGGATGATATTTGGATGTTCACAGCTGGTAATGCTGAGTAGAAGGAGAGAGATATGGCTTTGAGTTCAGTTGATGGGTAAGCTCACGATGCACCCCTTGTTTGTCCATCTGTTAAGGATTCAGAGTTGTAGTTAACTTCTAATTATGGATTTCATATCACAGTTGATACTTGCAACCAATTTCAGGAATTGGGTCATGATGAGATGAATGGGTGTCCTCAAATGATGGAATTCCACAACATGCAGTTTGTTAAATAGGATGTTTTGTGGAAGGAGATAGATGTTGGTAATGTTTTTGTGGAGTCTCCACGGTGTTTGGCTATGATTGATATAAATGGTAAATATGAGCAGAACCAGACCCTTACTGATGATTTCCAAAAGGTTTTAATTACTGGAAAATGGGGGGATGTCTCGGATAGTGATAAGTAAAATACATGTGATTTGGTCAGGCCTTCCTTTAGTGATATTGTTAAGGATGGGAAAAAATCTTGAAATGAGGAACCTCCCCTAGTTAAAAGAATATTGAGGAAGGTTTATTCTAACTTTCCAAAGCTAGTGTCACCTGGGTCCTCTGTCATGAAATCCTCTAAGGAGTTGTTATCCTTAGGGAAACTGAATCTCAAACAAAAATATACGAAGGTCCTGAAGCACTATGACAGCTCTTAATGGGAATCAGATACTGCGGAAGTAGCATCCCATATAAATAAGGAATAATACACTCTTCATGTTTATTAATATTTATGAATTAAATATTAATTTTAAATTAAAGGGCATTCTATGTTCGATGGCGTACCCGATATGCAACAACGGGTTTCTTTGAAATCTTATATTGCACACTAATAATGTAATATTATTATTTTAAATTGTATTTAATGCCTATCCGTTGTATTGTCGAGATTGAAAATAACTAACTAAAATATGATTATATATGTTTGTTAAATGTTTTTTCAATTATCCAATAAATGTTTGGTGCTTAAAACATGAATGAATCTATTTTTAAGCATGAATACGCTAATATTCAGTACAAAGGTCGATTTACCACCTTTTGATGGAGAGCACTGTTTAAATCTAGTTTTGGTAATTTTTATATTTTCTATTTGAAAAAATAAAATTATTATTTAGAACTGGGACATCAAAATTCACTTTGGGTAAAATTTTGGTATTTTTCTGATAAAATTCAGTTTTTTGATGAATAGTAAAAATACTGTATTTTAATTCAAAACTACCTTTTAATATAATTTATTTATATGGATAGATTATATTTTTAATTTTTTTTAATGTGTAATTAGATTATATTTTTACCATTTAATCCAATGGTGGTCATTAGAATTAATTTCACTTTGAAATTGGACATAAACAAGTGTCAATCTTTTGATAGTTATTATTTCTTAAAAACACGCTATTTGTTTTGACAACGGGAATTAATTTAAAATTAAATAATGAAAACTTTTGTGTTTTTAATTTTTTAAAATAGACATAATTTTTGAATTCGTAATATCAAATATATCTGGGCTGAATTTTAGGTATTTTTCAAAAAAGTTTCAATTTTTGGTGAATAGTAAAATCACTTAGTAGTAGTTAAAAAAACCGACTACATTCATTTAAATGAAATTTTACCACTTCTGTGAATTGAATTTTGAAAATCCAACATACATGGTTTTTATTAGTAAGTAAACTGTGGTTCAATAAGATGAAAATAATTTTTGGTGAATAGTAACTTTTGACTTTTATTTATCACGGTTAAAGGTAAATAGGGTAATTCAAGGTAAAAAGAATATGATGATAATGTCACATTACCTTAACACTTGTACTAACCTTATTGTATGATTTATTGCTGGCCATAAGCATATTTGGGTCGATTTTGGGACCCCATGGAGCAACTTAAGAGTGATAATGACACTTTAGATTAATTAATTTAATGTAAAGGCACAAACAAATATATTTTAGTAAATTAATTTTTACATGGGGTGATATAAGTTATATTTTAGACTATAAATATTCATTGGAAAGCTAAAATGATTTAATACATCATGGTATTTTTATTATAATTTTTATACATCAAATAAATGAAATTATATATGACATAATAATGATGCAGTATTTACCTCATTAATAAATGATTTAAATAAATAAGATTATAAATATTAAAATAACATTCAAAACCTATGAAATTATTATTTGATGATTTTATTTCGACCATTATTCATCTTATATTCATCTTTAATGAGTTTCGGATCTTTATAAACCGAAGATATGTTTATAATAAAATAATATTTTCAAACATTCCTAAAGAGCCCCTCCTCCCCGTTATAAAAGGACAATACTTCTATGAAATTCCACAAACCTCTCAAGCCTTTTTTCTACTCCAAAATCTGACCAATTAAAGTCCCTACATTCCTATACTCCTCGTAGATAACTTACATTAGGAATAAGGAACTTCAAAAAGTCCTTTTGTTTCATACCAAAGAAAGTTACCCAAATTAAAGGTAACGGTTCCTCTTTACTTGTTTTCTTTTATTTTACTTCTCCAACCCCTAAAATCTTTTTATTCCTTTATTTTTTAACACCACCAGTATACTAAATATACTAGGATGTTTTTATGAGATGTATTATAACTACACTTCCACACACCCCCATCTAATGGGTGAAGAACATACTGTTTCTGTGGATGGAAAACTAACGCCTCACGAAACGATGACTGTTCAATTATCTCTTACCGCCTCTCATGGTGGACATTAATATGGTATTATATTTATATATGATATATATTATGTTTATATTTTCTTTATACTTCTGTATATAACATTTATATCCTACCTTTATCGTATCCATAATGGGTAAACGCGGTAATTTCATTTGAGGAAGAGTAGACTATAGGCCCCCCAAAGTGATATGACTCACTAATGCCATATGTGGGATGTATAAAGGATAGCGTTAATAATAATATATATGATATTATAGTGTAATTATAATATACCAATGTATCATTATTTTTTAATTCCATTAAAATATGAAATATAAATGAAAGTATCGTTCATGCGTACGTATGGCTTACCATCTCCATGAACGGTGCATTTCATTTCTTATCTCCAAAATGTTATGTACTCATATAAATACTTATAAATACTAGATATATTTGATTTATATGATATATAAATCATGAATATCATTCTGGAGACAATGGACTATTGAACACATGAAAAACTTGTAATTATAAGGTGTTCATTTTTTACTCAAGTACCAAATATCGACAAAACGAACATTATTAACTTAAATGATTACATAATTTATATAACATGGTAATAAGTGATATAAAAGGAATGATAAACTTTATAAAGGTTCTTAAGAAAGTATAAATTAACTTTAGTTTATTTTTCAGGAGATTAAAGAGTGATTGAGTCAAGTCGGACCCGAGGTAAGGGATTTTCTTATCTCATTTTAAATTCTGTGAGATTTTCGTTGTTCACCAATTGTTCATTGCATGTGGTGTATTGTGTACTACCATTTGATATATATTATCATTATTCACATTATATTCATGGTATTCTGTGATTAATTTGTTGGTTATTAACTTTTGGTCATACGACTCAGTTGATTACAACGTGGTAAAGGGTTTCATCTCACTTTTTATTCCCTTGAGATTTATGCTATATTTGCCACTACTTCCTTTTGTGTGGTGTATGTACTGACCATGATTGTACTCTTTATGCAATATACTTTCATTTATGAGTTTTTACATCTTCATCTTATGATCTTTCTTTCATGTGGCGTATGTTTTGTAAGTTACCAAACTAGTAAGGGAACCTTTCACCCTCCTCTTTTTAAAAGTCTTCTTTTTGTTTTATCTTTTAATTTACATCTTATTATGTTGGGATATGTTCTTATATATAATTATTGATGTAAAATTTATGTCCAAGTTATGATATACCCTTTTTATCTCATCATCTCATTTTCTGAATTTTAAAGTGACGTTGTTAGGCTATCGAATTTTTACAAGGTAACTTCTTAACCCAATTTCAATTCTTTGGGGTTCAACTTATACTTCTTGAATATGTCATCCTATGAATATGTGTGAATGACTTATAATTTTTTTACACTAAACATACACTTATATTGGGTGTATTTATAGTTTTCACAAATAATTATTTGATTTATTTATCCTTAATTTAAGGATACCATTTTTATAAGGGATTTCATCACAATTTACATTTCCACCGATCCATCATTGTTTTTATGCACCAATTCACTCTTATATGGTGTATATACTATCATTTGAAATATTATATCATGAATCCCTTTATTCTGATGATATTATAAAGTTCTGATTAAATGTTATTCCTTGTTTATTTGTATTCAGGCTTCTCTCTTTTTGTTAAAAAACTCATTAACCAAAATATCATTTTAAATGTTTTAAAGACTTATTCTAATTAATTTCAATGTTTTCAAAATGGGTTTTGGGATTTATTTATATGGGAATTAATGTTTTCAAATGATAATTCATTTTAAATATTCAATGTGGTATGGGACACTTTGATTCAAAAATTTACTTTTTAAATGGTTTTTAAAATGATTTGATAAAACATTGTTTATTTCAATATCTTGATTTGATATATTGGAATGTGGAAATATTATCTTTCCTTTATACATGTGTTATATGTTATGATTATGTTATATTTATTGGTCATTTTTTACGTATATGGGTGGTTATGTGATAAACCTAGGGTGGGTGAGCCCGATATAGCTCTCTAATGCATTGGGTAACATGACGGAGGTAAACATGTTGTTTCTCCTAAGAGATTTAGGGAATATACTGTGATGGGTATTCCAAGTGTAACTCCCTACATAGCTGTGATAGCTACATTGTTAGTTTTATATGGATTCCATAAGTAACCTTTATGATTTATGATTTGTGTGTGTTATTCATAAATCTTATGATTACGTAAGATATGTTATGATTGAAAAATATAGTTTCATTGATTTGTATTTATTGATGGGATAATGTTTTCCTTCCTTATTTTATACCCCTTACTGAGCTTTTTAGGCTCATCCCATGTTTTTTAAATGTTTTCCACATGACAAAAAAATGAATAGGGTCAGGGATGGGATCAAGTAATAGTCATGCTATCTAAAACATGGAAGTAGACATGTTTCTTTTTAAGAGTTTTTATTTTATGAAAAAAAAAATGGATACTAAGTAGTAGTGTCTATATGTAATATTCAAGTTGTAATGTAATTGTTATGCCTAATTATCTTGAACTATAAACTTGAAAATTTTCTAAATGTGAATTATTCATTAAATTCAAGATTATGTAATTTTATAAGGTCGGGTCCTTATAGCGGAGGAAGTTATATATCATTGGTGTGGCGAGGGGTATGAATTTTATGACATGTAACTGGTTTTTCATTCTTGTTGTGCATGTTAAATATACGTTTTATTTTCTTAATAAATGGTCAGAGGCTTTACCTCCAACTGATCTTTTCTGGAAAAAACATTGTGAGTGTGGATTGTGCCACATAGACAATAAAATTGAGACAAAAGTCCATTACCACAAGTCTTTGCATCATTTATAAATTATTTAAGATAATGTATAATAAATAAATGTTTATTATAAATCAATTTCATAACCATAAATTTTTATATCATACCATATTTAATATACGTATAACATTTTGTTACCCATTTTTATCAACTCTATTCTAATGTCTCATTTTTGTGACATAACTGCTTTGTTTTCTATGTATGTTTTGATTTGTTATTTTTGTTCCTATTAAATTTATGTTGGTTAATTAATATATAAATTTTTAACCATTATATATTTATCATATATATTAATTATATAGGTATTTATATTTATCTATACAAGTTAGATATAAAAAAATAAATGCATTGTTCATGGAGACACTATGCCTTACTTAGACATGAACACTCATTCCATTTTCCAAAAGGAATTACATAAATTAAGGTAAATAATAAAAAAAATAAATTATATTTTATATATATTGTATTTTTTATTTAAACCAATACTTATTATATTATTTATATATCTAGAATGAATTACATCGCTTTACGAGGTGTTAGATCTATGTACACAGATACTATGTAATCATATTCCCAGACAATGGAAAGTTAGAAGTTACATATTATATCTTGGTTATATAATCATAATAATATCATAAATATAATCTATAAAAATTATATTCTTCTCTGTGAGGAGGTGATAGAAAACTGATAACATCGATTCGTGAGGAGGTAATCCATTTTACAAAAGAATAATGGTTCGATAATCAATTTGAGGGAAGTGGTGATAATATCATGTTAGAATCTTAACAATAAAAAATTAAATTATATGGGAGACACTATGTTAATTATATAATAATGTTTCAATAATAATTTAGGGTGGTGGAGGAAGATGTAAAATAAAAAATTTTCGTAGAAGAATGATATTTCCTAATTGGGTAACTGCCTACTTATCAACAAAATCCATTATACGGTGTAATAATAAATAGAATAAATATTATATAGTTATATAAGGAACTTAAGGAAGATATTGTATCATTTATTGGCATATAAAAATTTGTAAGGATTTTTTATGAGTGGAGTAGAAGGGTTATCCTTTTATAAGTGATGTGACTGGAACAATAGTAATTATTGAAAAGGAAAAGTTGTGCCCATGTTTGTCGCATTCCATAAGGCTATGAAATGGGAAATTATATATCATAGAATATATAATTTATAAATATAATAAAAAAAAATAATTTGTAGCATTTTATAGGTCATTTTACCCCTTATCTATTTAGATAACACCTCAGTAAACCCATTATCACTTTAATAGTTTTAATTATTTTTCATTGTTTTTACTATTAATTATTGTCAGAAATTAATTTGACCCTACAATATAATATAAATTATGGTTATTAATAAAACAGAATCCATTTTTGCAAATTCAATTCACATATGGGATCAAATATAACATATATTTTTTCCTACATATGCATTGAGATAACAATTTTACAAAGAGAAAATATTTGATAATTTAGAATATTTTTAAATAAAAATTCAATATGAAATTGCATGAAACGAAAAAAAAATTATATTAACTGATTTATAAATGAACTAATGTTTCTTCTAACACAACATTAAAATAATTTGGTTTTTCTAATTATTTAATATAAACAACAATTATTAATAAAAACAAGTATTTTTTAATATTCATTGAAAATTTTAACATTTCAAAAAATTCATAGAAATTCAATCCATCAAAATTTGGAAAAATTAATTTAAAAAATTAATTTTTATTCAAAAAAAAAAATTAAATGTTTAAAAAAGTATTTTCAAATATATTCTGAAAAAGAAATAACAACTTTCATCAAAAATGTAGTTTTTAAGTGTAGAATTAGATTTATTTGTATCACTTTTATAAAAAGAATAGATGTTTAATGTTAAAAGTTTTACAAAATATATAATATATATATATATATATCATCAAAATGATTCCCCAAAATATATGTTTTTAATTTATTATGTTGCAACACACGTATGTGGATAAGTTTTATTTAAAATTAATATTTTAATTGTTTTTAAGTTAATTTTATGGTCATTTCAGACTAATTTGTCTATAAATAATTATTTACAGTTATTTATGTAAAACATATATTTTTAAAATTTATTTAACCATATTCATCACAAAAAATTAAATGTCTTTTTGAAATCTATAGTCATTATATTTTTATTTCATGTTTCATTTACATTCAAGGTTTCATGTCATCTAAGATAAACATAATTTTTTCTATAATGAATTCTAATATCAGTGTTCCATATAATAGAAAAATTGAAAAGATTATATTTTTCGGAAAGGAAGTGAATATGATCTTGGATTTCTACATTCTACCAATCTAAAAATGAATTTCCACATCAAATATTTTTATTTACTACATAAAATATCGGGTAATTCTAGGTCATTAAATCCTAATTTATGAATATAGCTTCATCATGCTGATGGGTTTTGCACAAAACATTGACCTGGTAAGTGGCCTTGTTTTATATCCCTTTCTCTGTATGATCCTGAATATCCACCAGTTTTTCATCATTATAACGGTCATTATCTTTTGTTATGACCTCTATGTTTCTGTACATATGATGCATATTGTTTTTACTTACTTAGGATAGATCCATGGAACACATCATGTACTTGAGAGAGTTTCAGTTGAATAAACTATTTATAATAAACTATCGATATATGATCAAGTGTCTCAGATTGAATGATATACCTAGTTCTTATCTTTAAATTATATCATAATTATAATTTTATCTTTTAGTCATTCTTCTATCAAGTTAAACATCAATTCTTACTTTACCAAATGATGATGAAATTTTAATTTCTGAAGCACTAGTGGATAACAAGATTCATAATATAATGAAGAGACATTTATTCTGTCTCAATTTGAAATCAAAAATAAAATTTTTATCAAATTTTATTCAATAACATTCAATTTTCAGCTTCATTTATTCTATATATAGTTATCCTTGAGACTACACTATGGATGAACAGTATTAAAATCCAAAATTTCATATTGAATGTCACTAAATTTCATATATTAACATCATATTAATCCTCCAAATATCACAATGAAAATATTAAGTACAATATAAGAAATATGTGAATTATATAATCATATATTTTAGTGAAACATAGGAATAATGTGAATTTCAATAAAATATTAATGATTACAAACATATTTACTCATTCCTAGAATTAACATATATATTATTAATTATATAATATAATTAAACTAACAATGTAAACCCGATTAATGATAACATAAACCACATAGTCCACAAATTATTAATTATTTCCAATTTGATGATTAAAATACAAATTAACATATCCATATAAATCATATCTTCGTTGAAACATAATTATATCACCATCTGAGACATATTAACGGTCATCATTCACATAAACATTTATTTCCTACAAAATATCTATATTCAATTAAATTAATTTTTTTTTGACATAATAATTATTCAACAAATTCATGAAAACACTAAATGAAAAATTCAAAAAAAATATTTACATATATATATAGATGTATATAATGATTCAAATTATATAATTCATTAATTCTACTATATAAATACATCAATAATTCTACAACATTCTTAAACCATTAACTACTATTCAACATCTTATTCATTAATACCTCATTCCTTTTATGTGTAATTTATATTCTTTTCATCATTACAAAAACCTTTACTTATACTAGCTTTATAATTATATTCTTGATATTTCTCCATAGGGCATGAATTTTTATATTTCCTATACCTTCCAATGAGAAAACACTCATCCATTAACAATACCACAGGGAGACCAATATTTCCATCCATTTTTCATAAATAATTTCATTCTATATTATGATATTATACATATATAAAATATATTCTCGTCCATTTGTGACAATCCCTTCAGTTATTTTTCCCAACTTTTTTTACTTATATAAAACTGAATCATCTTCCCACCCTAGAATCTTTAACCTGAAATCTCAATGAAATTTATTCAACTCTTCATTGGTGAGACTAATATTTAGATAAGGTGCAAGTCTTGAGTCACAAATCTTAAAGTTATTAAGTATAATCATGTCATCCTTAACTCAAGGAATCCACCCATTTTGGTTTAATATCAACTCATTTTCATTGACATTTAGTGTCAATATGATTCCCCCTAGTTCCCTCCATCGACTAAAATTATAAAACTAGTGTAAGAAACAATAGTCATATTGTGGAACCACATAATCAGGAAAAATTAATTATAGTATGACTACAATAAAATATATTCTTTTTAATATATGAAACCTTTTTTTCATTATAGTTCAAATGTTTTCATCATTCGAATACATAATTTCTATTCATAAATAGTTTTTTAATTAACAAATAATATCCACCTAGGTTTCTTAAACAATGTGTATTGTAAGTCCTGTTTTCAATCACCATGTGATGATTGATTCTAGCTCAATGTTCCCCTTTAAGATTTATTACCCCAAGGTATGTCTGTGATAAAGGTGCAACCACATTTATTATCTAGGTGAAGATTTAATTTCATAGAAACCACTTTCCCAAACTTATCCACAATTCTTTGACATTTTCTTATACATTGACAAATCATTAGACTCTTCCAATGTTTTATCATATGATTTGTCACTATAGTACTCTTCTCAGAGTTTATAATGTTTAAATTAATTTATTCTATCATACCAAGTATAATGAACCATAAATATCATACATTTATGTTAGATCATTTAATATGAATATTAATTACATTACACAAACACATATTTATTCATCTTAAAGGTATAGTGAATTTGGAAACATATAATCATAAATAACAGGTTCATAAGAGTTATACATCATCTCCCACTTATATCCCCATAATAATAATCTTTTATAGACCTATCGCATGTAATACCTATCATCAATACCTATGTGAAAAGATATAATAATCAATGACATTGGTTTATTACTAATGGTAAACAAGTGATATCTGTAAATATAAGGAGTGAAAAATAGTATAATAACATGGGAATAACATATGAAAACCATACCATGCATATCAAAGAATAAAATCATGAGTAAAGGGATAATGATTGGATGTACATTAGAAATGGTTCATAAATAAATAAAGAACATGATACCCGAGAGAATAAAAAACACAACACATTGAATTGTGGTGTATATATAAGCATAAAAAATCATTTCCACTGTATTAAAGGATAATTTCCAAAACAATTATAAGGGATTTTTTTTATTCCATAAACTATTATATTAGTTAAAGTTCACTATTAAGAGAATCATATTGGATATAGTCCCTTACAAACAGGATTTTCTCCCCTTTCCATTTCTAATTATCTCATTATTTATCAATGATTACCTAATTCATTGTAGGTGGACATAGGCCTCATCGATATATGTTTATAACATAACCACCATAAGATAATGAAAATCATACATACATGTTTTATAAGATAATAAAACATTACACATATCAAAACACATTAAATTTAAAAGGTTTTAATAAAAATATCATTATAATATAACCTATATAAAGGAAAACTTATTTCATAATCATTACTTCATTTCATAAATTAAAAAAATGTGTAAAAACAAAATGTTTTCATTATAATTTTACCATTGTATAACCCATAGAAGAGAAAGTGGTTTCCTAAAAATATTTTCATCATAAACAAAAACAATTAATAAAATTTATATGGATGGTATCTATGTATCATATCCCTAGAAAAGAATATGTAAAATAGAAGGATTTCATCTAAGATGTATAATGGTTTTTAAATACGACTAGGAAAAAATTTTGAGGATAATATCACTTCATAGAATTATTTTTTATACAACTAAAAATTCATAAAAACATCCAATACATTATTTAAAATAATCAAGAAAAATTATAAAGTATTCTTTAAAAATTATTTAAAATATTTCTGATGAAAATATACATTCCACATTTAAAATCACTATTAACTACATAAAACATATGAAACAAACATTTAGTTTTAAATAACATTGAGTCCTCCTAATTTAATCTTTAAAATTAAATTAAAACATTTATTTTAAAAATATCATTTACCCATTTAATATATTTTTTTTCAAAAAATTACATTTTGTAATCCATTTCAGTTAAAATAATATTGAAAATATTTAATGGAATCATTAAAAATTATTTAAAACCCTTCTTAGAAATATATAATTTATTTATTGGGAATCACTTATTAAAACATATTAATTTCGAAAATCCTTTTCATTTTTAATAATCTTGAATACATATAATGATAACATTAAAAATTATTTAAAACGTTTCCTCTTGAAATTATCCTCTGATATTCAAAAAAAAATTAAAATAGAATATAATTTGAAAATAATTTTTTTTAATATAACCCTTAAAACATATAATAGAATCTTTTCGAAAACATTTAATCCATTTCCTATGTAAAATAACCTTTCCTCATTGAAAATAAAATTCTCTAAAACATAAGACACTTTGAAAATTATTTTCATTGAGAATTAACCGTGAAATGATATAATATAATCATCAATTAAAATAATGATCATGATAGTGCGAAATTTCATTCAAGTAGTACACGTTTAATCAAAGTTTCCATTAATATTTTTGGTAAAATCAAAATGAATATATTTTGGAAAAAGACATGAAGAATACATTCAAATAATATTGTAATAAGTCTAACATGGTTAAAAATTTCCTCATAATTAATTTGGATAAAATTAAAAAGATATTATAAATCATTTTTAGATAATAAGGTTTTATAATGAAAAGTGGTTTTGACCAAAGAGTGAAAAATCGATTATTTTTATTAAAAACAAAAATTTGAACACATGAGAACATTAAGAGAGTAAAATGAAAATAAAACATGTATTTATATGACATACCAATAATATAATTATTTTTATGAGTTTATTGAGAGTTTTATTAAATTATTTCATCTTTGGAAACATAATCATAATCAATCTCGTTAAATAATGAGATTGTAACATAAAACTCCTAAAAAATTGGTAACATAGACTCATTATCTCTATGAAAGAGTGATCCTTAAATGGATACTTAAATCCATATAATTTTAAATTAAATAATTATAAAAATATTTATTTTTCGTATAAATGCCACATAAAATGAACATATGGTTAATATGGATTTTTCCTTATATTAAATTTATGTGAGACGAAAATCATTTCCAAGAAGTGTTGACTTACTTAGTAAACATTAAAACATCATTTATAACAAATATATTTTTATTATACCTATATTAATGAACCCTAAATTAATATATCATACCAAATATACTATATATACTAATCCTGTCTTTCCATTTACCGTGTGTCAATACCATGTTTGTCCACGTCATTTCATCCACATACATCAGTCCTCCATATCTCCATGTCACGCCAACCCACGGTATCTCATTTTTTCTCTGCCTCCCTCTCCTGCTTCCGCTGAGATTGTCATGGTTCTTGACCCAGAGTACCCTCGAATGCCCACCTCTTTCATCCTTCCTCTCCCAGTCTACCATCTGTTTGTATCTCTCTATCTCCAAAAAGATTCATGTCCGCTTTCCACTGTAGTCACTAGATTTCTCCTTTACCCAGTACCGGTAGGGATTATGCTCTTCACGACCTAAGGTTCCCAAAAACTCCCCACACCGACGTCATCCTCCTCTCGACATTCTTATAGTCCATCGTGCTTGAATATCCCTCAAATCCCTACCTCCGTCAACATCCCTCTTCCAGTCAACTCACCTCTATCATCCTCTCTCTCGACTCCCTCCACCACACCGGCTCTTCGGCCTCCGCCTACTTCTTGTCAGGCTACTCCACCTCCACCTACTTCTTGTCAGGCTAATACACCTCCAGTATTTCCTCCACCGAGTGCTATGACTCTTGATCCTCCGTATATGGCTGCTCTGACAACTCCTACAATTCCTATGACTGCTCAGACTCCACCAAATCCCCTTTAGCATGTCCATTTATGCCTCATTTACCACATCCATCCACATCTCAATCTCCCGATTCCACCAGCCTTCCCATATCTCCCTTATCACAGTCTTCAACATGATTCATTGATTCACACAACGGTTTAACCAAAATCCTCTTCTTAAATATGGAAAGGTAAAATTAGTGTTAAATCCAATCTTGGATGGACATTCAAACACTGATGGATCATCCTCAGCGATTTGGTTTTTTGTTTATTGAGTTACATCCGGTAAAATGAAATTTTTTCTGGAACCGGGTTCTTCGGTTTAGATTTCAATTTTTGGTAATGACTTAAATTTCAGGTGGTGATTCAAACATTGACGACTCCTCTTCAAATTGTACGATCACATCCCATATCCATTTTTGTGCGAAGTTTATTCATTTTTTTTTATTGTGAAATATTATTAATTATTGTTTAATGTAATTTTTATATTGCTTATCCATTTAATGTTATGTCTATATTTCTTATTTGATGAATGTTCTTCTAAATAAAATTTTATTAACAACTGGTACATTGATTCTACAATTCATTATCATTATAATGGTGAAAAATGATTTTACATTTTTTCTTCTATTCAGGTTTCTATTTCAGTGTCTCCAGTTTTTGAATGCAATGGTCACAATTATTTATCATAATTTGTTTCATTGCAATTATTTCATTCCAATTTCATTTTTCATAAAATGATGAGGTGACTTTTATCAAAAATACTATTTATTTTTCTAAATATGACTTCAATAGGGAAAAACATTCCACTATTTTGGTCATACATCAAAAGTTGATAAAGTCATTTGAGCATTGTCATCAATTTTATGTAAGCAGACAACATGTTGTAAATTGATTCTTACAACTGATATCTTTATTTAGTTCATATCCTTCAAGTCAACTATTTATTTCCATCATCTATGTTTTATTTTTATCAGTTTCTTATCACACTATTCCAAAAAGTTCCTTTTCTTTTGATTTTTCATTTGGATATGGATTATTAGATTTTTTATTTAATTATCACCCATTTTCATTATCAAATTCTTCTAACTTTTTGTTAATCTCTATATTAAATTGATTCCATGATTACTTCTACTCACCACCTTCGCTTCTCTTTCATTCAATGTCTGGTTCTCTTCTTAATTTTGAAAGTAAGTATGATAACTTTTTATATTTGATTTTATTTTATATGAAATATTCATTCTGTTTATAAATATGTAGGATCTATTTTTAAATATATGCAGCATGGAATTTTAAATCTATTTTTAAATTTATTGCATCATGTCTCAAAATATATTCCATAGGCATTGTGTTTTCTAGACTTCCATAATCCATTTTCTATCTCAGGCCTTCCTATGATTTGATAATTACTTCCCACTATGTGTCTTATGTCCTTTCTCAATGCAGTTGCATTTCCAGCATCAAGGTGCAAGCTTAATCCCAAGATGACTCTTTGTATGTGTCCTGTTCTTCTGAGCAGCTATCAAATATTATCATTTTTTCATTGAGGAGAAAACTCTCTAATACATTTATCGTGATAGATACTAATGATTGAATTTGAATCCACAAGCTATCCAAAACTGTTTTATAAACTATTTTTTTGGTCCTAATAATTAAAATTGTGTGATATTATTGAAATTTTTTTCTATTTTTATTTTCCAAAAAAAATATTAGAAAATGAAATTGATTAAATATGTAGAAAAACATTTTTAGAAAAATAAAAAGAATATGACCATTTTTAGAATATTTTTCATGTTTTTAAAAAAATGAGAATGCAATAAAACATAAATCACATGAAAATCCTTAAAATTTATATTAATAGTGTTTTTTGGTTTAAATGTTGACAAGTTGTTTTTTGGAACCCCTATGTTCTAAGTCTTAGTTTAGCTTTTTATGTTTTTTAATTGTGATGCGAAGTAGTTTAGTTTGACTATTTTCTAATTTTTTTATCATTAGATGTGAATAAATCCCCATGAATTGGAAATGAATGCAGATATTTTTTCATAAAATCATGTATTTAACCTCCATTTCATCAAGCATTTGAATGTAGGTAATTTTATTCACTATTGAATACACTATGTATTGTTTTTATTCTCTAAAAGCATATGAAACAGACGGGTTATAAATTTCCCATTTTTTCAGTGTGGAAGGTGATGGGGATGTGCATTCATATTTGGATTTAGTAAAATAGGGTGACTTGAAAGGAAATTTTATAAAAGTTATTGTGTTTCATCTTCCATCACCTACAACTGCTCCTGCCACGACTGCTCCATCTACCAGCACCTTATATTAACCGCTAGAAACCTACTCTATTCCAAAATCGGCTCCACTGTCAATCGTTGAAGATGACCCACTAATATCCTCTTCATGAACACCTTTATTTTTCTTCAAATTTAAGTTTACTATAATGAAATACAGGATCTATAGGTGTTAAAAAAGCATGAATATTTTCTATTATATTTTCATGAAGGTTTCTGTAGGGTTTTGAGGCATATTTCTATTGCATCCAGTCTTATTACCTCTAAATGTGTTCAAATTCATTATTGTCATCATGCCTCTTTTCATATAAGTATATTTGACTAGGATGCTAACATATATATTTTCTTTGATAAGAACAATCTAAAGAAAGAACACGACTGGCAAAGGTTTCCAATAGTATTATTTGGAGCACAGGAAAGATAACTTTCCTCTTAAACTGTTAGCATTCATCTCTGAATTCTTTATTTTTTTAATTCAATTATGAATTAATTGGATATTTTTCAATGAAACCCATAATCAAGTACCTGTATTTATTTTAACTTCCAAATATGGAAAAAGGATGCAAGAAATTAAAAACCATTTCAAATAGTTTCTGATTTTGGGTTAAATTAACTCTGGCTTTTTTAACTGATAAATTCTTATTTTATAATTATCTATCCATGTATATCTAGTTTTTTATATAGTGTTATCTAATATTCAATTACAATATAAAATAAAATATACATTCTTCAATATCTTGAATATGGATGAAATTATATAATTTGTATTGTAATCAAACATGTTTCCAGTGAACTAATCATGTTTAAATAGAGTTTATTTTTTCATTGGTGTGGGGGGATGATTATACATTTGGTATCTTGTACATTACTCATATCAACTTTGAGACTTTGGATAAACAGAATTTTATAACTAGGGGTTTTCCCCTACCAATGGGAACTAATACTTTAAAATGATTTATTAAAATTTTCAAGAAGCTTGGTCCATTTTGTGAACAATGAGGGTTGTCTAGGTTTTGTATTGGAGTTGGGATTATGCCTTTAATTTCTTCTTCTTTGTACATTTTTTAATGGGTATTGTATTTCATTATTGTTTATGTTTCCCTATTAAAAATCCAAGCATTTTCTCTTAATCCACTGAACTAATCCTCGATGATCACAGTCCACCCAGAGGTCCTGGACAGATGGCCTAGGATAATGGTGATTGAGTCATTCATGGTGGACGTGCCAGCTGAGAACACTAAGGATGACACAGGCTGCTTCGTGGATGCACTGTTCACGTGGAACCTCAAGTCACTCATGGATGTGTCAAAGAATTTGGATTTATATAACCTCATTGATACCATTTATGGGATCGATTTATGCTACTATAGTGGTTGAAGGGATATTTTTATGGCATCATTGGACAAGGTTGGCTGGTATAATATGCTTTTCAATGATTTTAGGTCATTTTTTCATGTTTTTTTGTAGCTTTGGATGAATATGGTCCATATTCTGGATATAATTTATTGGTAGTGCAGGAAATTAAAATTAGGATGGTATTGTTTGGATTTTAACTTCAAGAACATTTCTTGTAAATTATTATGCATGTCCAATTAATTGAGTCCAGTTTCTGTAGCTATTACAAAATTCAATGATGATGTGATATATATTAATTTAAAAAAGGCATATAAATGGAAACTCATTCATGGATTTATAGATGATATAATTTCTATTGTGCTTATAATTAATAATACTGATCAAAACTAGGTTATGTTTGGTTATAATGTGTCTCAAATCTGAAATCTAGGTGAAAAAATTCACATAAACAACCCAGTATAAAATTGGTTATCCTTTTGTAATTATCTATTATATAATCTAAAATCTATGATTATAATCTATATATAACATGAGTGGTCTCTAAAATATAGAATCCCTACATGTTAACAGTGTGACCATTAATTTAGAATATTTTTATGTAATTTTCATGACAAATATATTAGTTCATAATGATTTAGGTATTTCTTTAAACATATTTATAATAATGTTAACTACATAACAGATTCTATTTATTATTATTTTTAAATTATTGGGTATCGAAAATCATTTATTATTGTCATTTTTATGCCTTATAACTAGATTTTTTATTCATTCCATTTACATTCACTTCAATTTATTGACACTGATTTCATGTGTTTTCCAAAATGTTGGGTGAGTTGGAAAATATTGGAACAATGAAAGAAAATAGTACTACAAGATGAAAATCCACTTGAGAATTTTTCAAATTCAATACAATGTATATTGGAAATGATCAGGGTGGAGGGATTATAATGCTACGAATAAAACATGCAACATACATATGAAAGATGTCAGGATGACTCAAACATTCCTTCTTTTTCACTTGGTATGTTTTACCATTTTTTTGGAGTGATCCATCATGAAATTGTTTCTGCCTTGATATTCCTCTAATGAAATTATTCATCTTCACCATTAAAGGTTTTATATAAGGTTTTCTATAAATCATTTTTAAGCCTCATGGTATCCATATTCATCCCATTGATTTTTTTCATTTCTAGAATTTGAATTATTCATTTGAATAATTTTTTCTTTGATTTATTGAATTTCTCCTTCTAGAATATCCAATATATTCTTTTATTCCTAAATAATTTTATTAAAAATAATTTCATTGATGTATATACTTTCTCATTCTCTGTTGTATTATATTTCTGGTGTTTTCTTTATATGTAGTTATATTTTTATCTACTTTTCTAGCCTACATCAAATCCCAGTTAATCTAAAATTACCTTCATTTGCATTGCAGCCTAAAAAACTACTAGAGCATGTATTTTATTTCTTGTCTTGATGGTTACTATTCTGTTTTACTGATCAGGAACCAATTTCTTCAGTGGGTGGAGAGGATAAACTCGTAGTATGTACCTTTTTCATTATGAGGTGGTTCCCCCATGATGATTAGGTATACAGTTTCCTTCAATCGTCCTCTTTATGAATCCACCGTAATGTTTTGACAATTTTTTGATTAATTATGAATTTTATGAAATGGTATGATTTTTTATTTTTATCCACTTCTTAAAAAACCTATGCTGCATGATGAAAATAATGACTTCATGAACGATGATTTCAATTTGTCTCAAGTGTCAAAAAATTCATAACTATATCATGTTTAATGTACCTGTGAAATTTTTCTATATTGGGAAGGCTCAGATGTAAATCTTATTTGATGATTAGTATATTAATTTTTTTTGGAATTCAAGAACATATTTATATATGTTCATACTAAATTGTTTAGCTATTCATACCTACTGATTTCTACTATATTATATCTGTTCATACCTACTCATTTCTACTATAATGATTATGTATCCTAATTTTAGATCAGTGGATCATTTTTTTTATTAAATTTTTTTTTTATGTGGCTAGATTTGGTTTCTTACAGGACACCATTCTGTTCATAAAGAAAGAATTCCTTCGTACTGCCTCATGGTATGAAATTAAAATCAATTCCACACTATCTATCATAAACAATATTACTAGCATATGAACCTATGATATTTTATTATTTGTTTGAAACTTTCTAAATTATTCATCTTCATTTCATACATTCATGATATTGATATGTAAAGAACATATGGTCATTGGAATGTGTTTTGTTTTTTCTTCAATCTTTATCATGCATTAAGTAAGGCAATGTTTCCACTCATTAAAGAACCATGTTTTACAAGCATTGATGATGGCAATGATATAGTGTGGGAATTTTTGGATTATGGAAAAATTATGCACTACTAAATGTGTTTACATATTCTACATAGAGTTATTATGTATACAACTTTAACTTTTTATAGATTGGTGATATTAATTCTCATGCTACATCAATATTTAATCAATATTCAACTAATTTTTTTATTCAATTTTATGTTGTATGGTCTACTAATGGGGTTAACCGATATTTGTTGAATCTTCTTATCATGGGTGAATGACTCCACTCAGGGAACATAATTCTTATTGCCACTCCATTTATATAGGAAAGGTCTCTATTAAATGGTGTTTTTAAAAACAAAATCCCTAGATTATAGACATTTAGTGAAGAAACAAATAGATTCAATTTTCCTTCATCTATTTTTTTCAATTACATGTTGTCAAGTATTTTGAAGTGGTTGTCGGCTCCCCATCTATATCTACGTGTTTTATTCAATTGCATATTCTGTTTCATATTTTTCTCTAATATCTACGTCCTTCATTCCATATTGTTCAATATATATGATGAGTAGTTTCACTCTATTTTCTTTTTTTCAAACATCCCACTCATTCAATTTATAATTGTTTCATTTATTTTCAAATTTCTAATTTTTATTATTACAACCATTGTATTATCTTTGATTTATCTTTGATTTTTTATTTCAATGCCTGCATTATTGTTATTGTGGTTGAAAGTGAAAAGTAATTGAAAACTTCTTCCCTAAAATTTAGAAATTCATATACTTTCACTCTATCCTTTTTCTTTTTTTACTATTCAAATGGTATTTTCATATTCTGTGCACTCTTAATCTAATATCATACACCATTACATTCTAATTAAAATTTAGTCAACATTAATATTTCTTCTAAAATTTTATAAATATTCATCTATTATTAAAAGAAAACCCATTAATTGAATATGTTGTGAAAAATCATGGGCGAGTACTAGTATTATATTACTATATCCTCATATTATACTTTGATAAACAATTCTATGTTAATGAAAAAATTCCGGAAATAACTTGATTGTTTTTCATGTATGATTTAATTTTTCCATTTTGATCATATTTATATGAAAATGGATTCATATTCTCCATATTTTTTCCATGATAAATTCAGTACACAAGTATATAGGGTGTTCCATATAAGTTAGAGATATAAAATAAAATTAACTATTCATGGTGATGGTGGGTCGTACGTATGTGATGTGGATTTTAATTGAGTGTTTTCAAACATAATACAATTATGATTTTGTTATATTTTATAATCAATTGTGTTGTCATTCTAAAATGATTTAATTATATTAATTTTATGGTTTAATTTATTAATTATTAACTATTATGTTTAGATTTTCAAATAATTAATATTTAATATATTGTTTTACTTCATTTTATTTTTCTAAATAATTTTTATATTATTACTCCTCTTTATTGAGAAGTATTAATTTTTTTAATTTTAATTAATTAGTCATTAATTCATTTTATATTCATTTTAGTAACTTAAACATTATCCTAATTTAAAAAGTATTATTCTTATGTTATAATATTATTGACACTTAATTTACAATTTAAATAAGTAATATTATTTCAATTGTATTTTTACAATAGTTGATTTTAGTTTTTATTTTAACATATAATTCATAAAAAATTAATTAATTTTATTCCATTTTAGTTTTATTATTTTAATTAATTTTTTTAAAAAATTTATATTAACCTAATTTAAAAATATAATTAATTATTCTCAATGTTTATGTTTTTATTAATTCAAAATTATAATTAATTTTTATTTAATTATTTATATTCGCTTTTAAATTTAATATATTTAATATATTATTTTTTTAAAAAAATTATTATTTTTATTTTGATTATTTATTTTAGTTATTATAAATATTATTGGATTTACCCACCCACCATCGACCATAACTACCATTTTCGAAAATCTACCGCAACCATATTTCATCTCTACCACCACAAACAAAAACACCCACACAAATTCTTCTACTCCCCTATTCCGGATTAATCCACCAACAGATATGGAATTACTGGAGCTGAGTCGTTATCCAAGATTCAGAAGAGTTTATTCCAAGCAGGATGAACATGACGATCCTAGGAATTTTCAGAAGGCTGAATCTAAAACCCCAATTGATGATTCAAAACCACATATAACAATCCACTAGGGATGAATCATTTAGGTACCCAACCTTAAACATTACATAATCCGAAATTTGGTCAAGAAATCACATTGAGGATCTTTTTAGGTTTACAATTTTAGAGAATTATTCCATAACTATTACATAACAACATGAATATTACATGTATACACTACCACCCAAATTACATTTTTTCATAAAATAAATACTCTTGAAAAAAAAGACATGTGTAGTTCCATGTTTTAGATACCATGCCTTTTCCTTGATCTCATCTTTAACCCTAATCATCTTTATGTCCTGCGAAAAACATTTCAAAATTTGGGATGTGCATAAAAAGCTTAGTAAGGGTTATAAAATAATGAAGGAAAACATTAGACCATCAATAAATACAAATTAATGAAATCATACTTTTCAATCATAACATACCTCATAAAATCATAAGATTTATGAATAACATGCAAAAATCATAAATCATAAAGGTAACATACTGCATTCGAAAAATACTTACATTATATCTATCAAAACTATATAAGGTTTCCTATTTGAAATACCCATCAAGGTATATTCCGTAAATCTCATAGGAGAAACATTAACATTGACTGTCGTCATTTTACCCAATGCATTATAGAGCTATCTTGGGCTCACCCGCCCAAGGTTTATCACAGAACCACCCATATACATAAACAATGCCCAATACCCATAACATATTCATAACACATAACACAATAATAAAGGAAAGATAACATTTCCACTTTCCAATCATAATATATCAAATCAAGATATTGAAATAAACAATGCTTTATCAAATCATTTTCAAAACCATTTATAACATTTAATAAAGACATTTTTGAATCAAAATGTCCCATACAACTTTGAAAAATTAAAATGAATTAAGGTTATAAAACATTAATGTCCATATAAATAAATACTAATTTTTTTAAAACATGTACATTAACGAGATATATGAAGAATTATAATTCTTTAATGCTTTTAAAATGATGTTTTAGTTAAATAGTCTCGTAATACTTGAGAAACACTTAATTAAACAAAATTGAAGAAAAGAATAAAAAGAAACATATAATATATTGAGAATATTGGTATTCATGATATAATATTCCAAATGGAAATATATACACCATGTAAAAGTGAATTGGCTCATAACATCAATGAAGTCTCAAGGGAATGTAAATTGAGACGAAATCCATTATAAAGATGTTATCCTTAGATTAAGGATAAATCAATTACATAATTATTTGTGACAAATAATAATACACTCAATATAATTGGATATTATGTGTGAAACAATCAGAGGTAATTCACACATATTTATAACACGACAAAATCAACAAGTATATGTTTAACCCAAAGAATTAGAATTGGGTTAAGAAGTTCCCTTACAGAAATTTGACAGCCTAACAACGTCACTTTAAAATTCAGAAAAATAATTTGACGAAGGAGAAAAGGGTATCTCATCACATGGAAATAATATTTAAATCATTAGGGATATATAAGAACATATCCCATCATTATAAGATGTAAATTAAAATACATAACTAAAATATGTCTTTTAAGAAGAGGAGGGTGAAAGGTATAAGGCCCCGGCCTTAAACATTACTTAATATTGAATTAAATGAATAATTCACATTGAAGATATTTTCAGGTTTAGTGTTTTAGAGAATTAGGACATAACTATTACATCTCAAAAGATTACAAAGTAGACACTTCTACTAAGTTTCCATTGAATAAAAAAACTCTTAAAAAGAAACATGTCAAGTTCCATGTTTTATATAGCATGACTTTCCATTGATCCCATCCTTGACCCTATTCCACATTAAGTCCTGTGAAAAAAATTTCAAAAAAAACATGGGGTGAGCATAAAAATCTCAGTAAGGGATATAAAAAGAATGAAAACTGTTAGTTTTTCAAACATCAAGTAAACCATGTATACTTTATCAAAGTAATACCTTCACCTTCATGAAGTAGTAAAAACTCTTCACTGAATAAAATATCATTACTTACCCTTTTGTAACCAAAGTATTACCATAAAACCATATAAAGAACACATAACATATAAAGGTAACTTGGGAAATAAAGATACTTAAGTGGAATAACCATACGGTCAACTTCCACACATATCACTTAATGGAATAGCCATACGGCCAACTTCCATACATACTTAATGGAATAGTCATACGGCCGACTTCCATACCCAATGCATTGGAGGTTATAACGTAACCACCTGTCCTGGTATTCACGGCACCACCCGTCATATGTTTTATCACGTAACCACCCGTCAAATGTCCAAGTACCATTATAAAAATCATAAGACATAAAACAAATAAAATGGAAAGAAAACATTTCCTCACTTTGATCACAATATATCACTTAAATATATTGACATAAAAAATCCATTATAAAAACCATTTTCAATACCAATATACATAAAAGAGTATATGGTATTTATTTCATTTAAAAAACATTAAGGCTTGTTCAGGAAGCCAAAGACCAAATAATACTCGCGGCTGCGGAAAAGGTCGTTGTCACCGCGTAAGTTAAAAGAAACATTCCTTTTTTCCTTTTGTAAAACGCTTCGTAGAAAAATATTCCTTCTGTATAAAAGTAAAATTCAAAGGGGTTTATACACCGTATAAAAGAAAGTTGTGTATAAAACGAAATATGCCTCAATGAAAGGAGATTGAGACGAATTCCCTTACCTCAGGTCCGACTTGACGCGATCATTCTTTAACGTCCTGAATAATAAACTTGAGTTAATTTCTACTTGATTAAGAACCATTTTCAAGCTTATTATTCCTTTTATATCACTTATTTCCATGTTATAAACACTATGTAATCATTAAGTTAATAATGTCTGTTTTGTCGATATTTGGTTCTTAAGTCGAATGTGGACTTCCTACAATTACATGTTGTTCGTGTGGTCAAAGGTTCTTTATATCCAGAATGACATTCCTGATTTGGATATCATATTTATCATATTTATCTATAATATACATGTATTTATAATATCACATAATCATTTAGAGGTAGGAAATTAAATGCATCGTTCATGGAGACGGTAAGTCGTACGTACGCATGAACGCTACTTTCATTTCTATGCCATATTAATGGAATTTAAACTAAATGAGAGGTATGTATATTTTAATTCAAGAATTATATTAATAATTTAGATGTGACATACATCATATATATCCATTATATATATTTACTTATAATAGTACATTACATTTGGGGATAAGAAATGAAATGCACCGTTCATGGAGACGGTAAGCCATACGTACACATGAACGCTACTTTCATTTCTATCACATACTTTAATGGAATGAAATAATAATGATATAGAGGTATATTATAATTCTAGTATAACATCATATATAATAACTTTAAATCTATCCTTTATACATCCCACATATGGCATTAACGAATCAAATCACTTTGAGGGGGCGGTAGTCCGCACTTCCAAAAATGAAATTATCGTGTTTACCCACAATGGAAACCATAAAGGTATACCAAAAATTAAAATAATGAAGCATAAGTAAAACATAAACATAATATATATCATATATAAATAGAGTGACATCTTAATGTCCACCATTAAAGGTGTTTAAAAGAAGATTGAACAATCATCGTTTCATGAGGCAGAAATTCGCCAACCATAGAAACAGTATGTTCTTTAACCATTAGATGTAGATGTGTGTAAGTGTAGCTCGAATGATTCTTATAACAACATCCTAGTATATTGAAGATACTGTAGTTGTTACAAGATAAACTAATAAAAAGTGTTTAGGGGGTTAGATAAGAAAAATAAAACAAAAGAACACAAGTGAAGACATTACCTTAAAATCGGGTAACTCTCTTAGATTTGAGCTCAAAGGCTTCCTTGGGAAGAATTATTCACAAAGTGAGGCTTCAAGGAGTAAGAAAGGGATGTGGAGAGACAAAATGGGCAGAGGTTGGCCGATCCAAAGGCTTTTAAAGTGTGGGTAAGGTGGTAGAGGTGGGGGCCTTTTATAAGAGTAGAGGAGGGGCACTCTTGGAAAGTAAGGAAATGTTACTTTATTTTAGAATGAGTTTCAGATTTTAATGGTCCCACATTGATTTTTTTCGAGGAAAAGGTGATAAAGGTTAGAAATACACCCATAAAATAGGTTTTTGACATGTGTATGTCTTAGATTTTACATTATCATTCCATTTTATTTAAATCGTTAAATAATGAGGTAATCGCTGCATCATCATGGTGTCATAAATAATTTAATTTATTTAATATCTAAAAATTATAAAAAAAAATACTATGATGTAGGAAATATTTTGAGATTTTAAATGAATATTTATAGTCAAAATTATTATTTTTATAACCCCATGTAAAAAAATTTTTAGTAAAACAACTCATGTTTGTGACATTTTTATTTTAACTTTAAATAAAAAGTTATTAATGTCATTTTCCAACCAAAGTGGCTTCATGGGGTCCCCAAGTTGACCCATGGATTTTCCTGGTCGGCCATGACACATCCAATGAGGTTAGGACATGTTTCAAATTCATCTCATATTATTACAACATTATTTTTACCTTAAATTACACTAATTACCTCTAGTCGCGATTAAAAACATAATAAGTTACTATTCACCAAAAAATTATTTTAATCCCATTGAACCACATTTTACTTCTTAATGACAACCATGTATGTCAGATTTTTGAAATTCAAAACACAGAGGTGGTAAAATTCCATTTAAGCAAAAAATCAGTTTTTTTAAGTACCACTTAGTGGTTCACAATTCATCAAAAATTGAAGTTATTCAGAAAAATACCAAAACTTCACCCTAAGCTATGTTTGATATTCCGAATTCAAAAATGAAGTCCATTTTAAAAAATTAAAAACATATAAGTTGCATTAATTAATTTGATAATTAATTCCCACTGTCAAAGCAAATAGCGTGTTTTTATGAAACAATAAGTATCAAAAGATTGACACTAGTTTAAGTCTGATTTCAAAGTGAAATTAATTCCAACGAACACTATTGTATTTAATGGTAAAAATATATTCTAATTTCACTTTAAAACCAATTAAAAATATAATCTAATCATATAAATAAATTAGATTAAAAAGTGTTTTTGAATTAAAATACAACATTTTTCACTATTCATTAAAAAATGAACTTTATCGGAAAAATACCAAAAATTTACACAAAGTAAATTTTGATGTCCTGATTCTAAAGAAGAGTTTTATTTGGTCCAATAGAATGTATAATAGTGAACAAAACTATATTTAATGACGGTTCTCCATCAAAAGGCGATAAGTGAACCTTTAGTGAAAACTAGGGCATATACGCCTAAAATTGAATTCTTTCCGTATTTTAAGCCTTTATCTTTTATTAGATAAAAGTAATAACATTTAAAAAAAATATATAATCATATTTTAGTTATTTCTATCCATTCCCGCCAATACAACGGTTATGTGTTAACTACCATTTAAAATAATATTATTTTATTACTAGTGTGAAACGTAAGATTTCAAAGAAACTCTTTGTTGCGTATTGGGTATGCTATCGAACATAGAAACCCCTTTAAAGTAAAATTAATATTTAATTCGTAAATATTAATAAATATGAAAATGTTTTATTCATTATTTACCTGGGATGTTACATCCTTCCCCCCTTTTGGAAATTGCGTCCTCATAATTTTATTCACTTATCAAAATAAGTGGGGGTATTTATCCCTCATAGAATTTTTAGATTCCCACGTTGCCTCTTCAACCATATGGTTTTTCCACAAAACCTTTACCTGGTGAATTACCTTATTTCGCAACACTTTCTCTCTTCGTTCAAGAATCTGGACTGTTTGTTCTTCATAAGATAGGTTCTTCTCCAGCTGAACTACCTCTGGACTCAAAACATGAGATGGATCTGGCATATACTTCCTCAACATCGAAACATGAAAAACATTGTGTACCTGTGATAAACTCGGAGGTAAATCCACTCAGTAAGAAACTGATCCAACTCTCTCTAGAATTTCATATGGACCAATGAACCTTGGACTCAACTTTCCTTTCTTACCAAATCTCATCACACTTTTACATGGAGAAACTTTGAGAAAAACATGATCACCTACATCAAAAGATAGATCCTTCCTCCGGTTATCCACATAACTCTTCTTCCTGCTCTGAGCTGTTCTCATGTGTTTCTAAATCAACTGAACTTTTTCTGCCATCTGTTCTACCAATTCTGGTCCCATCATCTTCCTTCACCCACTTCATCCCAAAAATCTAGAGTTTGACACCGTTTACCATATAATGCCTCAAACGGTGCCATCTGTATACTAGAATGAAAACCGTTATTATATGAAAACTCAAAAAAATAAAGATGTTGGTCCCAACTTCCCTAATAATCCATCAAACAAGCTCGTATCATATCCTCTGAGGTCTGAATTGTTCGTTCTGACTGCCCATCGGATTGCGGATGAAAAGTTGTACTAAAATTTAATTCAGTACCCAACGAATTATGAAGGCCTTTCCAAAAGTTAGAAGTAAACCTGGGATCACTCTCAGATGCAATGGAGAGAGTAAATCCATGTAACCTGACTATCTCTTTAAGATACAAACGGGAAAGTTGATCTAGGGAAAAATTATCTTGTATGGAAAGGAAATGAGCAGATTTAGTCAATCGATCAACAATAACCCAGATTGCATTATTACCTCGAGATGTCCTCGGTAATCCCACAACAAAGTCCATGGATATATTTTCCCATTTCCACTATGGCACGGGTAAAGGCTGAATCATCCCTTTCGGTAACTGTCGCTCTGCATTAACCTGCTGACAAGTCAAACACTTCACAGTAAAATCATCAATATCTCTTTTCATTCCATCCCACCAGTAATACTCCCGCAGATCCCTGTCTATCTTAGTACTGCCAGGATGAACTGAAAATGGGGAACTATGAGCCTCACATAACAACTCATTCTTCAACTGTGAATCACCAGGGACACATAATCTCTTCCCAAACCTCAAAACAAAATCATTATCAATGTTGAATCCAGGCAACTTACCCTTCTAAACCAACTCTACCTTTTTCTGCAACTCACTGTCTTCCCTCTGTGCTTGCTTAATTCTGTCTGATAGGGATGATCTCACTAATACCTAAAACAAAACATAAGAACTTCCTGCACCAAAAACTTCTATGCCAAATTTCATCAAATAAAAAACCAAAGGATCTCGTTCCAAACGTAGCATGGTTAATGAAGCATTACTTTTTCGACTCAAAGCATCGGCCACTTTATTTTCTTTTCCCGGATGGTAATGAAATGTACAATAATAATCCTTGATTAATTCCAGCCATCTCCTCTGTCTCATGTTCAATTATTTCTGAGTTAATATATAATTTAAAATTTTGTGATCAATATATATTTCATACTTTACTCCATACAAATTATGCCTCCAAATTTTTAAAGCAAAAACAACAGCAGCTAATTCCAAATCAGGTGTAGGTTAATTTACCTCATGAGTTTTCAACTAACGTGAAGCATAAGCAATTACCTGATCATTCTGCATAAGGACACATCCAAGTCCCTTCAACGAAGCATCACTATATATAACAAACTCACCATTCCTGGAAGGAAGTGCCAAAACTGGAGCATTCACCAATCTTCTTTTCAACTCCATAAAACAATCATCACATTCTTTGGTCTAGATAAACTTAACACCCTTCCGAGTTAGCTTAGTCGTTAGACTAGATAATCGTGAAAAAATTTCAACAAACCTTCGGTAGTAACCTTCCAAACCAAGAAAACTACAGATCTTGGTTACATTTGTGGGTCTTTTCCATTCTTCAACACCTTTTGTTTTAGTAGGATCAATAGTTATCCCATCTTCAGAAACAATATATCCAAGGAAAGAAATTTTTTGCAACAAAAACGCACACTTGCTAAAATTTCCCATAAAATTTCTTTTATTTTAAGGTTTTCAAAATAATCCTTAAATATCTTTCATGCTCCTCTTTACTTTTAGAAAACACCAAAATATCATCAATAAAAACAACCAAAATTTTTCACCTGAGTCAACTGATCCATCACTGCAACAAACTGTTTAGTTATGATTCTGACCATCTCTGGATACTGATTTGAAAGGTCATTTCCCTCTGTATGCCTTCCCAGAAAAGATGTTATGTTTCCTCTATGAAAAACCATTCTTAACACAGAAATATCTTAGGTGAAGAAACATGGTAATCTTTAAATTCTATATCATTTCAGTCATACCATAAATAAATTTATAATTTAACAATTTTCTAACTCCTAAAGTTGTCTAAACCGACCATTGATACCAACTATAAGGCCCCAGCCTTAAACATTACTTAATATTGAATCAAATGAATAATTCACACTGAGGATCTTTTTAGTTTTAGAGTTTTAGAGAATTAGGACATAACTGTTACATCCCAAAAGATTACAAAGTATACACTTCTACTAAGTTTCCATAGAATAAAAAACTCTTAAAAAGAAACATGTCTAGTTCCATGTTTTATATAGCATGACTTTCCCTTGATCCCATCCTTGACCCTATTCCACATTAAGTCCTATGAAAAACATTTCAAAAAAAACTTGGGGTGAGCATAAAAAGCTCAGTAAGGGATACACAAATAATGAAAAATGTTAGTTTTTCAAACATCAAGTAAACCATGTATACTTTATCAAAATAATACCTTCACCTTAATGAAGTAGTAAAAACTCTTCACTGAATAAAATATCATTACTTACCCTTTTGTAACCAAAGGATTACCATAAAACCCATATAAAGAACACAAAACATATAGATTTAACTTGGGACATAAACATACTTAATTGTAATAACCATACGGTCGACTTCCACACATATCACTTAATGGAATAGCCATACGGCCAACTTCCATACATAATTAATGGAATAGCCATATGGCCGACTTCCATACCCAATGCATTGGAGGTTATAACGTAACCACCCATCCTGGTACTCATGGCACCACCCGTCATATGTTTTATCACGTAACCACCCACCAAATGACCAAGTACCATTATAAAAATCATAACACATAAAACAAATATAATGGAAAGAAAACATTTCCACACTTTGATCACAATATATCACTTAAATATATTGACATAACAAATCAATTATAAAAACCATTTTCAATACCAAAACACATAAAAGAGTATATGGTATTTATTTCATTTTAAAAAAACATTACGGCTTGTTCAGGAAACCAAAGACCAAATAATACTCGTGGTGGCGGAAAAGGTCATTGTCACCATGTACGTTAAAAGAAACATTCCTTTTTGTCGTTTTGTAAAATGCTTTGTAGAAAAAGATTAATTTTGTATAAAAGTAAAATTCAAAGGGGTTTATACACCATATAAAATAAAGTTGTGTATAAAACGAAATATGCCTCAATGAAAGGAGATTGAGATGAAGTCCCATACCTCGGGTCCGACTTGACTCGATCGTTCTTTAACGTCCTGAATAAGAAACTAGAGTTAATTTCTAATTGATTAAGAATGATTTTCAAGATTATTATTCATTTTATATCACTTATTTCCATGTTATAAACATTATGTAATCATTAAGTTAATAATGTTTGTTTTGTCGATATTTGGTTCTTAAGTCGAAAGTGGACTTCCTACAATTACATATTGTTCATGTGGTCAAAGGTTCTTTAGATCCAGAATGACATTCCTGATTTGGATATCATATATATCATATTTATCTAGAATATACATGTATTTATAATATCACATAATCATTTAGAGGTAATAAATTAAATGCACCGTTCATGGAGACGGTAAGTCGTACATACGCATGAACGCTACTTTCATTTCTATGTCATATTAATGGAATTTAAACTAAATGATAGGTATGTATATTTTAATTCCAGAATTATATAAATCATTTATATGTATCATAGATCATATATATCCATTATATATATGTACTTATAATAGTACATTACATTTGGGGATAAGAAATGAAATGCACCGTTCATGGAGATGGTAAGCCGTACGTACTCATGAACGCTACCTTCATTTTTATCTCACACTTTAATGGAAAGAAATAATAATGATATAGAGGTATATTATAATTCCAGTATAACATCATATATAATAACTTTAAATCCATCCTTTATACGTCCCACATATGGCATTAACTAATCAAATCACTTTGAGGGGGTGGTAGTCCGCACTTCCTAAAATGAAATTATCGTGTTTACCCACAATGGAAACCATAAAGGTATACCACAAATGAAAAATACAGAATCATAAGGAAAACATAAAAATAATATATATCATATATAAATAGAGTGACATCTTAATGGCCATCATTAAAGGTGTTTAAAATAAGATTGAACAATCATCATTTCGTGAGGCAGAAATTCGCCAACTAGAGAAACAGTATGTTCTTTAACCATTAGATGCAGATGTGTGTAAGTGTCGCTCGAATTATTCTTATAACAACAACCTAGTATATTGAAGATACTGGAGCTTTTACAAAATAAATGAATAAAAATAGTTTAGGGGGTTGTAGAAGAAAAATAAAACAAAAGAACCAAGTGAAGACATTACCTTAAAATCGGGTAACTCTCTTAGATTTGAGCTCAAAGGCTTCCTTGGGAAGACTTCTGCCCAAAGTGAGGCTTCAAGGAGTAAGAGAGGGATGTGGAGAGACAAAATGGGCATAGGTTGACTGATCCAAAGGCTTTGTAAGTGTGGGTAAGGTGGTAGAGGTGGGGGCCTTTTATAAGAGGAGAGGAGGGGCACTTTTGGAAAGTAAGGAAATTTTACTTTATTTTAGAATGAGTTTCAGATTTTAATGGTCCCACATTTATGGATTTCTAGGATAAGGTGATAAGGGTTCTAAATCCACCCATCCAATAGGTTTTTGACATGTGTAGGTTTTATATTTTACATTATCTTTCCATTTTATTTAAATCGTTCAATAATGAGGTAATCGCTGCATCATCGTGGTGTCATAAATAATTTAATTTATTTAATGTCTAAAAATTATAAAAAAAAATACTATGATGTATGAAATCGTTTTACCTTTCCAATAAATATTTATAGTCAAAAATATGATTTGTATAACACCATGTAAAAATTGTTTTAGTAAAACAACTCATGTTTGTGACATTTTTATTTTAACTTTAAATAAAAAGTTATTAATGTCATTTTCCAACCAAAGTGGCTTCATGGGGTCCCCAAGTTGACCCATGGATTGTCTTGGTCGTCCATGAAACATCCAATGAGTTTAGGACATGTTTCAAGTTCATTTCATATTATTACAACATTATTTTTACCTTAAATTACACTAATTACCTATAATTGCGATTAAAAACTTAATAAGTTACTATTCACCAAAAAATTATTTTAATCCCATTAAACCACATTTTACTTCTTAATGACAACCATGTATGTCGGATTTTTTAAATTCAAAACACAGAGGTGGTAAAATTTCATTTAAATGAAAAATTAGTTTTTTTAAGTACCACTTAGTGGTTCACTATTCATCAAAAATTGAAGTTTTTCAGAAAAATACCAAAACATCACCCTAAGCTATATTTGATATTCAAAATTCAAAAATGAAGTCCATTTTAAAAAATTCAAAACATATAATTTGCATTAATTAATTTAATAATTAATTCCTGCTGTCAGAGCAAATAGCGTGTTTTTATGAAACAATAAGTATCAAAAGATTGACACTAGTTTAAGTCTGATTTCAAAGTGAAATTAATTCCAACGACCACTATTGGATTTAATGGTAAAAATATATTCTAATTTCACTTTAAAACCAATTCAAAGGATAATCTAAGCATATAAATAAATTATATTAAAACGAGGTTTTGAATTAAAATACAACATTTTTCACTATTCATTAAAAAATGAACTTTATCGGAAAAATACCAAAAATTTACACAAAGTAAATTTTGATGTCCTGATTCTAAAGAAGAGTTTTATTTGGTCCAATAGAATTTATAAGAGTGAGAAAAACTACATTTAATGACTGTTCACCATCAAAAGGCGATAAGTGAAACTTTAGTGAAAACTAGGGCATATACGCCTAAAATTGAATTCTTTCCGTATTTTAAGCCTTTATCTATTATTAGATAAAATTAAAAAGATTTAAAAAACATATATAATCATATTTTAGTTATTTCTATCCATTCCCGCCAATACAACGGCTATGTGTTAACTACCATTTAAAATAATATTATTTTATTACTAGTGTGCAACGTAAGATTTCAAAGAAAATCTTTGTTGCGTATCGGGTATGCTATCGAACATAGAAACCCCTTTAAAGCAAAATTAATATTTAATTCATAAATATTAATAAAAATGAAAATGTTTTATTCATTATTTACCTAGGATGTTACAAAAGGTTCCCTTACAGATTTGGTAACATACGAAACATACACCCCATGAAAGAAGGATAATTCAATTAAGATGTAAATACACATAAATTAAATTATATTACAAAAATAATACAATCATGGTTAGTACATATAATATATAAAAGGAAATAGTGGAAAATATAGCAAGAATCTCACAGGAATAAGAAGTGAGATGAAAACCCATTACCACGTTGTAATCAATTGAGTCATATGACCAAAAGTTAATAACCACCACATGATTCACCAAATAACATGAATATAATGAAAATAATGATAATATAAACCAAATGGCAGTAAATAATATAGCACATGCAATAAATATTTGGCAAATAATGGAAATATCATGGAATTAAAAGTGAGATAAAAAATCCCTTACCACATGTCTGAATTGACTTGTTTATTCCTTGTTCATCATGAATAATAAACAAAATATAATTTATACTATCATAAGACCACTTTTCAAGTTTATTCTTCCTTACTTTATACAATGTATTAAACATTATGTAATCATTTATGTTAATAAAAATTTTTTTGTCGATATTTGGTAGTTGAGTCAAAAATGAACTTCTTATAATTACATGTTTCTCACATTATCAAATGTTCATTATATCCAGAAGGATATTCCTGATTTATATATCATATATATCATATATATCCAGTATATACATGTATTTTTAATAGTACATAACATTTGGAGTTAATAAATTAAATGCATCGTTCATGGAGACGGTAAGTCGTACGTACGCTTGAATGCTACTTTCATTTCTATTTTGTATTTTAATTGAATAAAAACAGAATGATACATAGTTATATTATAATTATAGTATAATATCATATATAATTTCAATAACTATATCCTTTATATTTCCCACATATGGTATGAACGAGTCATATCACTTTGAGTGGGCAGTATTCTGCACATCCTCAAATTAAATTATCGCGTTTACTAATAATGGAAACCATAAAGGTTTTATATTAATTAAAAATAAATAATAATTAATGAAACATAAACATAATATATATCATATATAAATATAGTGTCATCATAATGGACACCATATGTGGTGGTATGAGATAATTGAACAATCATGGTTTCGTGAGATGTTAGTTTTCCAGCTACAGAAACAGTATGTTCAAAACCAATTAGATATAGGGGTTTGTAAGTGTAGTTAGAATCCTTCTCATAACAATATCCTAGTATATTTAGGATAAATGTGTTGTTATAAAATAATGGAATAAAAAGATTTTAGGGGTTGATGAATGAAAATAATATAAAAGAAGTTAACAGAAACGGTTACCTTTAATTGGGGTAACTCCCTTTGATTTAAACAAAAATGTATTCTTGATGTGCCTTCTGAAAAATTTAAGGTTTCTAGGAGGAAGAGGGAGACCATGAGATCTTATTTGGGTAGGTATAGGACGAGACTAGGGGCTTTATAGGTGTAAGTAATGGGTTATAAGTGAGGGATTTTTATAAGAGGGAGGAGGGGTTCTTTTTGAAAGTGGGAAACTATTATTTTATTTAATAATTATTTTTGGTTTCTAACGATACAAAAAACATTAAGGTAAAATATAATATAACTCATGGTTGAAATAAAATCATCCAATAATAATTGTTCAGGTTTGGTGTGTTATTTAAATATTTATAATCTTATTTATTAATATCATTTATTAATGAGGTAAATACTGCATCATTTTTGTGTCATAAATAGATTTATTAATATGATATATAAAAATTATAAAAAAAATATCATGATGTTGGAAATATTTTTCTATTTCCAATTAATATTTTTAGTATAAATTATATCTTATATAACCACATGTAAAAATTAATTTACTAAAAGATACATGTTTCTGTCATTTTTTCCTTTACATTATGTTAATTAGAATAAAGTGCCTTTATCACCTTCAAGTGGCTCCATGGGATCCCAAAATATACCCAAATATGCCTATGATTGTAAATTAATCCATAAATAATGTTAGGACAAGTGTTAAGGTAATTTTGTATTATTATAATATTATTTTTTCCTTGAATTACCCTAATTACCTTTAACCACGTTAAATAAAAGTCAAAATTTACTATTCACCAATGATTATTTTCATCTTATTGAACCAAATTTTAGTTACTAATAACAACCATTTATGTAATATTTTCTAAATTCACTCCACAGAAGTTGTAAATTTTCATTAAAATGAAAATGTCTATTTTTAACTACTACGTAGTGGTTTCACTATTCATAAAAAATTTATGTTTTTCATAAAACTCCCAAAAATTCAACCTATGATATATTTGATATTCCGAATTGAAAAATTATATCTATTTTACCAAATTCAAAACATATAAGTATAATTAATTAGTTTAAACTTAATTCCCTTTATCAAAACAAATAGCAAGTTTTTAAGAAACAATATCCATCAAAAGATTGACACATGTTTATGCCCAATTTCAAAGTGAAATTAATTCCAATGACCAACATTGTATTAAATAGTAAAAAAATAATATAATTACACTTTAAAAAAAATTAGAAAAATAATCTAACCATATAAATAAATTAGATTAAAAGGCACTTTTGAATTAAAATACAGTATTTTTACTATTCATAAAAAATGAATTTTATCAGAAAAAATAACAAAAATTTACCCAAAGTAAATTTTAATTTCACGATTCTAAAAAAGAATTTTATTTTGTAAAATAAAACATATTAAAGTGACCAAAACTAGATTTAAATAGGGTTCGCCATCAAAATACTGTAAATCGACCTTTTAAAAAATCATAGAGTATTTATGCTTAAAATCATATTTTTTTTCTTATTTTAAACCTCTAAATTTTATTGGATAAATGTATAAAAATTAAATAAAAATGTATATTCATATTTTAGTTATTTCAGTCCATTCCCACCAGTACAATAGCTAGTCATTAACTACCACTTAAAATAATATTATATTATTATTTTTTAGTATGACTCAGCATTGTGTACAACATAAGATTTCAAAGAAACCTATTGTTGTGTATCAGTTATTCCATCAAAAATAGAATTCCCTTTAAATTAAAGTTAATAATTAGATTACTAATATAAATAAATATGAAAATTTCATATTCTTTATTTACCTGAGATGTTACATCTTTCCCCCATTTTGGGAACTGCATCCACACAATTTAAAAATTGTGCTCAAAACCCTCATTGAATGTCCCACATCAGAAAAAGAGTTAATAAAACAATAACTTTAAAATAAATAAATATAAGTAGCAAAGTCACCCAAGATAACCCATAATAGGATTCCATGTATGAAAACATGGATATGGAAGTGAAAAAAAAAGGATCAATTTCTGATGGGGAGTGATCGAAAACATTATTAGGAGAATGTTAACCACCAGAAAATCCCAAAATTATGATGTGTTAAGCGGTATTTGATCACCTTGTATGAAACATAAACCAATAATGTTTTTGTTTTGCATTCCTTTTAATAATTTTGAGGAATTCATTTACTACATAGAATAATAACATTAGTAAATATACTTACTATTAAATAGAGTTTCATCCATTATTAAGTTTCAACAAAAAAAACTAATCTTTTCTGAAAACCATGAGCATTCAAAAAGACATGGTCACGTCAAAAATACAAGAATCATCTTCTTGATAATCACATAATCCACAAAATAAGAACTATATATTTCCTTGTTCTTTAGACATCAACTAAAACAAACATGATTAGTATGAGATCATATAATCCCCAAAAAAGATAATCCTTTATAAAAATAAATACTACTACTAATCTCCAAAATTCAACAAAATGTATTCAAAGTTCATGAAAGACCATTAATACACAATTTTCCTTAAAATTATTCAAAATAATCTAAACTAATATTGAAACCCAAAACTCAAAAAGATTTAATAACATAGTCTTCCATAGTAAATCTTACAATTTAACTCCAAAAACATAGACTACTCTTAAAGTCTCATACTGGAAAATAATTAACAAAATCACATATTTTATATGAAAGGGTAATCATTCCCATAAATAACCCAAATTGTTATATGTCCATAATAAAACCAGATATTCTTCTAAAATAAAATTTCAACCATTACTCCACAATTGTAATCCCATAGTATTCTATTTTTCATAAGCATAAAGAGTTCCCAAAAGAGATAACATCTTCCAAAATCACATTAATCACATAATTACCAAATCATTTTCATATACTAAGGATATCCATTTGATAAAACATATGATCCCAAATCAACTTATTCTTGATCAATAAAATCATTTAACTAAAAAGAATAAGTCATACTAACCAGGGACTTCACGTTGTCTAGTGGTATGTGATAAATCCCAATAGCACTTTTGTTGTGGGTTCAATTCCTACAACTTTTCCTGATGCGATGGGTTGTCACACGGTCTATGTGTTGTCTTTTTTATAAAACTCAAAAATAACCCTAACATATTTTAACCCTAATGTTTTCCTTATTCCTCTCATTTCCGTCCCAATTATTTATGATATCAACATAATAATTATTGAATTCTTATATATATTGTCATTTTTTTATTTCATCACCATATGATAAAATAAAACAACCCCCAAAATAAAGAACATCATACCTTGATCATGGTGTCCACTTGTTTTCATTTTCATCTTGTTTACGTAGGTTTAAGGTTCATGCAATGCAATAATGATTTAGAGATATTTCAAAATCAATTGCTTCCTCCATCCAAATACACCTTGTACAACATGGGTCATATGGGTGTTCGCAGAAAAATAGTTTTTGAAAATAATCAAGTGTGACATATAATTTCAAAACATCTGATAAAACATGATTTCTATAAAATAGTCAGACTAAATTTGTGTTGAATCTTTCAATTAATGGTCCTTTTAAAATACCATATGTATGTTATTAGAGACTATATTGTAAAGTAAAATATAAATAGGTTGTGCAAGGGTCTCTTTCTTCATCACCTTTTTCAAAATCATAATAGGATTCAAAATCTTGTGATAAGGTATAATATTTGAAAATGCCTTTATAATATTTAACTTTATTGAAAATATGAGAATATTGTGGAAATAGGATTTGTCTAAAAACTACCCATGATCCATGGTGATAACAAGGTATAGTGGAGGTGTTTTATTTCTCAGATAACTGCTTGCAAGCGAGTTGTATGACTTAAAAAGTTTCACAATCATCTTAACATTACTTTTCAATAATTATTGTAATCAAGTCATCAAGAAAATATAGGAATATCATTTGAGAACCACCTTCATCCATTTTTAACTAACTTTCCTTGATCTGAAATAGTTGTAAAACAAGGATTGAACTGATATAATAGACAATGGGAATAACCCTTGTGTCAGAAGAAAACTCTTAATCCCTAATGTTGTCTAAACCGACCTCTGATACCAACTATAAGGACTCAGCCTTAAACATTACATAATCTTGAATTATGTCAAGAATTAACATTGAGGATCTTTTCAAGTTTAGAGATTTAGAGGATTAGGACATAAATATTACATAAAAATTTAAATATTACATGTAAACACTACTACCCAGTATCTATTTTTTCATAAAATAGAAACACTTAAAAAATGACATGTCTACTTCCATGTTTTAGAGAACATGACTATTCCATGATCTCATCCTTGACCCTATTCATATTTATGTCCTATGAAAAAACATCTCAAAACTTGGGATTAGCAAAAAAAGATCAGTATGGGTTATCAAATAAGGACGGAAAACATTATCCCATTAATAAATAAAAATCAATTAATTCATACTTTTGAATCATAACATACCTCATGAAATCATAAGAATTATGAATAACATGCAGAAATCCTAAATCATAAAGGTAACTTATGAAATTCATAAAATAAATACATTGTAGCTATCGTAGCTACATAGGGAGTCACATTTGGAATACACATCACAGTATATTTCATAAATCTCTAGAGAGAAACATTAACATTTACCTCCATCACGTTACCCAATGCATTCGAGAGCTATCTCGGGCTCACCCGCCCTAAGTTTATCATGGAACCACCTGTATATGTAAACAATTCCCAATAACCATAATATATTCATAAAACATAACATAACAATAAAGGAAAGATAGAATTTCCACATTCCAAACATAATATATCAATTCAAGATATTGAAATAAACAATTCTTTATCAAACCAGTTTCAAAACCATTTAAAATTTTTAATAAAGAGATTTTTTAATCAAAGTGTCTCATACCACATTGATGATTTTAAAGGAATAAAGGTTTTTGAACATTAATTTCAATGTAAATAAATACTAAAAAACATTTTGAAAACATGGACATTAAAGATAAATATTTAGAAGAATAATTCTTTAATTCATTTAAAATGATTTTTTAGTTAAAGAGTCTTGTAACACTTGAGATACACTTGACTAAACATAATTGAAGAATAAAATTAAAAAAACATGTAATATCATGAGAATGAGCATATACATGATATAATATTACAATTGGTAGTAAATACAACATGTAAAAGTGAATTGGTGAATAACAACAATGAAGCCTCAAGGGAATGTAAATTGAGATGAAATCCTTTATAAAGATTGTATCCTTATATTAAGGATAAATAAATTAAAAAATTTTGTGTGACAAATAATAATACACTCAATATATGTGGATATAATTTTTGAAACAATCATAGGTCATTCACTCATATTTGTAACATGACATAATCAAGAAGTATAAGTTTAACCCAAAGAATTGAAATGGGGTTAAGAAGATCCATTACAAAAATTCTACACACAAACACCGTCACATTAAAAATTAGAAAAATAATTTGATGAGAGAGGAAATGGAATATCATCACTTGGACATAAAATTTAAATCATTATGGATATATAAGATCATATACCAACATTTGATAATGTAAATTAAAAGACATAACAAAAAGAAGTCTTTAAAAAAGAGAAGAGTGAAAGGTTCCCTTACCGATTTGGTAACATACGAAACATACACCCCATGAAAGAAGGATAATTCAATGAAGATGTAAATACCCATAAATTAAATTATATTACACAAATAATTCAATCATGGGAAATACATACACTACTCAAAAGGAAATAGTGGAAAATATAGCATGAATCTCACGGGAATAAGAAGTGAGAAGAAAACCCTTTACCACGTTGTAATCAATTGAGTCGTATGACCAAAAATTAATAACCACCAAATTATTAACAAAATAACATGAAATATAAATAGAATAATGATAATATATAACAAAATTCAGTACACAAGACACCACATGCAATAATGTTTTGGCGAATAATGGAAATCTCACGGAATTAATAGTGAGATATGAAATCACTTACCACGTGCCCGACTTGACTTGTTTGTTCCTTGTTCTTCCTGAATAATAAATTAATGTTAATTTATAATTGATTAAGAACATTTTAATATTTATTATTCTTTACTTATTACCATGTTATAAACATTATGTAATCATTTATGTTAATAACGTTCGTTTTGTTGATATTTGGTACTTGAGTCAAAAATTGACTACTTATAATTACATATTGTTCACATAGTCAAAATTTCATTATATCCAGAAAGATATTAAATATTTAGATATCATATATATCATATATAAGCAGTATATACATGTATTAATAATAGTACATAACATTTTGAGGTAAGAAATGAAATGCACCGTTCATGGAGACAGTAAGTCGTACGTACGCATGAACGCTACATTCATGTCTATTCCATATTTTAATAGCATAAAAAATTAATTATATATAGTTATATTATAATTATAGTATAATATTATATATAATTTCAAGATATCCATCCTTTATATGTCCCACATATGGTATGAACGAGTCATATCACTTTGAGGGGGTGGTAGTCCGTACTTCCTCAACTGAAATTATCGCATTTACTCATAATGAAAACCATAAAGGTATGCAATAAATTAAAAAAAAACATAAAAAAACATAGAAATAATATATATAATATATAAATATACTTTCATAATAATGTAAATTATATGAGGTGGTATGAGATAATTGAACAATCATTGTTTCATGAGGCGTTAGATTTCCATCTACAGAAACATTATGTTCTTTTTCCATTAGATGGAGGTGTGTGTAAGTGTTGTTCGAATAATTCTCATAAAAACATCCTAGTATATTTAGGATACTTGTGTTGTTATAAAATATAGTATTAAAAAGATTTTACAGGTTGTATAAGTAAAATAAAAAAAAGATGTTAAGAGAAAATGTTACCTTTAATTTGGGTAACTCTCTTTGGTTTAAACCAAAAGGACTTCTTGTAGTGACTTCTCTATAAGGTAATGCTTCTAGGAGGAATAAAGAGATCTTGAGAGCATATTTGGGTAGGGGTTGGAAGAGCCAAGGGGCTTGAGAGGTGTGAGGAATGGGTTAGAAGTTAGGGCTTTTATAAGAGGGGGGAGGGGATCTTTAAGAAAGTGTGAAAATATTTTTTTATTATTTAATGACTTTCGGTTTTTCAAAGGTCCAAAATTCATTACAGTAAAATAGAAGATAAATCATGGTCGAAATAAATTCATCCAATAAGAATTGGAAAGGTTTTTTATGTTATTTTAATAATTATAATCTCATTTATATAAAGCATTTATTTATGAGGTAAATAATGCATCATTTTTGTGTCATAAATAATTTCATCTATTTGAAATATATAAATAAAAAAAAATACCATGATGTTGGAAATAATTTTATGTTTCCAATTAATACATATATTAGAAAATATATTTTATATAACCCCATGTAAAAATTAATTTACTAAAATATATTTGTTTGACATTTTTTCCTTTTCATTATGTTAATTAAAATAATGTGCCATTATCACTCCCAAGTGGCTCCATGGGGTCCGAAAATAGATCCAATGATGCACATGGTCATAAATTACTGAACCAATAAGGTCAGGACAAGTGTTCTAGTAATTTTTTATTATTATAATATTCTTTTTACCTTGAATTACCCTATTTACCTTTAACCGCATAAAATAAAAGTCAAAAGTTACTATTCACCTAAAATTATATTCATCTTATTGAACCAGATTTTGCATAGTAATAAAAACCATATATGTCGGATTTTCAAAATTCAATCCACGGAAGTGGTAAATTTTCATTTAAATGAAAATGCATGTTTTCAACTACTACTTAATGGTTTCACTATTCATCAAAAGTTGATGTTTTTTTTAAAACTGAAAAATATCCAGCCTAATATATATTTGATATTCAAAATTCCCAAATTATATATATTTTACCAAATTCCAAACATATAATTTTCATTAATTAATTTATAATTAATTCTCGTTATCCAAACAAATAGCGTGTTTTTAAGAAACAATGTATATCAAAATATTGACACTTGTTTATGCCCAATTTCAAATTGAAATTAATTCCAATGACCAATATTGGACTAAATAGTAAGAACATAATAAAATTAAACTTTAAAACAAAGTAAAAAATATAATCTAACCATATAAATAAATTATATTAAATGGAACTTTTGAATTAAAATACAATATTCTTCACTATTCATAAAAATGAATTTTATCAGAAAAATACCAAAAATTTATCCAAAGTACTTTTTTATATCCCAATTCTGAAAAATAGTTTTATTTTGTCAAATAGAACATATAAGTGTGACCAAAAATATATTTAAATGGGGTTCTCCATTAAAAGACGGCAAATCAGTTTTTTTAAGAATAATAGAGTATTTATGCTTAAAATCGGATTCATTCTTATTTTAAGCCTCTAAAATTTATTTGATAAATGTAAAAACATTAAACAAACATTTATATTCATATTGTAGTTAGTTTGGTCCACTGGCACCAATACAACTTCTAGGCATTAACTACCTCTTAAAATAATAATATATTATTATTTTTCAGTATGACTCAGCATTGTGTGCAACATAAGATTTCAATGAAACATGTTGTTGTGTATCAGGTACGCCATCGAACATAGAATACCCTTTAAAGTAAAATTAATATTTAATTTACAAATATTAATAAATATGGAAATGTCATGTTCATTATTTACCTGGGATGTTACAATACGAGCCAAGGACACCCCAGAAGAGGACAGGCCACGCCTCTACTGCTGATTTAATCCCTCATTGATGCCAAACGGAGTCACTATAGAAGGTTGTCGCTATCCACCTTCTAAAAGCTAAATCCAATAAGCCTACCCTGATCCATTCAAGACATCTACCACAACCACCAAACTTCCTTGCATTTTAGTCATTCTGATGAAGAAGACAAATGAAGACTGCTACCAATGTCAGATCTAAAGCCATCATTGATCAGAACCGAGATGCCTCTCTGAGCTGAAACAAGTTTGTTGTCCACTGGTGGAGTATCCCCCCATTCTAGTTGGATGTCACATGAACTAGGAACTATTGGTTTCTTCTATTGAATTAGTCACTGATGATCCACGACCAGGCTTCCGTATGAAGCTGCTACTGTGCTTGCTCAGTGAAATTGAACAGATGGTCAGGCCCCCATGAATAAGAATAACAATAAGAGTAAAATAAGAATAATCATAAAATAATAATTAAAATTAACAAAAATAATAAATAAAATATTAATACTATATTTTATTATTATAATTATAATAATAAATAAAATAAAAAATTTAAATAAATAAAAAATATAATATAATTTATAATTTAATCTTAGAGTAATAATAAAATTGATAATTCATTTATCATTATAAATATTAAATTATATTTTATATAATATGAATAATATATTAAATTATTACGTATAAATAAATAATCATATTTATTTAATATTTTACCCTAATAAGAATAGAAAATTAATTGACAATATTTTTTTTTATAAATATAAAATCGTATAATTAGAAAAAATAAAAAAAATCATTTTATTTAATATTTATAAATATTTTGGTAATAATAATTATTTTTAATATTTATAAATTTTATTATTATATTAACTACTAAAATAATAATAATATATTTTTTATAAATATATTTAATATCTATTATAAAAATATTATAGTCGTATTTAAGATTGTTATATTTTTATAAATGACGAAATAAAAAAATATTAATTATAATTTATTTTTAATATGAAGATTTAATCCTGAATTGCATCCAGGCTCATGCCTTCCAATTGCTGATCATTTTAATAGAGGGGTCCTGCAATGCTAATGAGAAAGAGACAATTTTTTTTGATAAAAACCACATTTTGAGACAAGTTTGTGGAAGTTGTCGGTGACAAACTATAAATCAACATAGGTTATGTTCAAGAGATTGGAACATTAGATAGTGATTCGATCATTCACATTTTTTATTTGGGAGGTAGACCCAGAGACTGGAAAAAATATATATGATAGTGGCTAAGGGGTGACATTCATCTCAACCACTACTTTAGGGATATTTCATCTTCTTTTTATTCTCCTTCATTTGTATGAAATAAAGACTCTTTATATATTGTTTCATGATATGTCTTCGTGTAAAAAAAATTATTCCTTGAGGATTTTACAATTATTGGGTTCATTATTTTCTTCCACACATTCTTTCTTTTACAAATTAAAGAATTGAACGGCGTGATCAATTCTGAAATCATAGAAAACTTTATTTTTTCTAATTTCAATCATAATTCAATCTTCAAAAATGATTGGTGAGATTATTTTTAATTACATTTTCATCCAAACTCAATGTTTTTTTCATGGTTCATGATGTATGTAACATAATGTATTGTACTTTTTATTTTTTAATCTTATTGAGAGGGAGATTAATCAAAACAATTTTAATGATTTTAAATTGAATAATTTTTTTTGAGTGAGGAAACTCATTCAACCCAGCTGATTTAAATTCCCTATGAATCATTAATGAACATTTTACCAAAAACTATTTTTGTTTTTTTACCACATGTAATGAACTAATGTTTAATTGTAACATTTATTTCTTGAATAAATATGGGGTTTTTATATTATACACATAAAAAATATAAAGATACCTATAAATTCTTTGTTTCATTACTAAATATTGTTAAACTAATCCGCAATGGAATTGATGAAAATTGAAAAACATTATTTCAAGGTTAGAAATATAAAATGGAAAAGCTAAAATAGATAAATATGGATCTCTCCAATCTACTAGATTAGTCACCCCCAATGAAAACAATATAGATAAGAATACAAATATTATCAAAGAAAATATTATTATAGAAAATGGAAACATAGAACCATGACAGCGATTGAGGTGAATATCAAGATAAAGAATAGTGTGGTATATATAGAAGGTAATGTGACCATATGAATAATAATGTGATCATCAGAATAGTTACCTGATATGGGTGGATTGTAACAAGAATGTTGGAATATTCAATTTAATTCAAAATAATAAATTTTAATAAAAATACTATTTATAATTATTTATGTATGTAAATATAAATCATATAATGCACAAAAATAAACATCAGGATTATTAAATTCAATCAAGATATTAGCACATTTTTAATAAATTGTATTTTAATTTATTTTTAAATAATCATTACTTTTATATTAAAATTAAAAATCAAATCTATTAGAAATATATTTTGATCAAATGAATATCTTTTTTGAAATCATCACGTCAAAATTATAGTTTTTCACAAAACTTATGTAACTAAAATTACATTATCCATGATGTATTAATGAAATGATACTTTTTAGAACATTAGGTTTGGACATTATATATTTTATTTCATAAATATTTCATTAAAATACCATAATTTTAACTTCCAAAATTAAAAATAACATACCAAAAAAATATTTTAAACTAATTTTTTAAATAACAATTTTTTTATCATTCAACTTTCCTTTTTAATAAACTACTAAATTCAAATTATAAAGGGTATTTAAAGTCATAAACATGTTATATTTTAATATAAGATATAAAATTTCAAAAACTCACAATTACAGGGTTTACCATTGATATCTTATTTTATCCAATATTTTATTCTGAAAATACCCCTCTCTTAATGTATAAATAAACCCTCTCCTTCCTCTTGGAAAACCAATCCTCCAACCTATTACAAATATAATAATCATCTATATTATTCACTATTAATCCTCTTATAATCCATAAGGATGTTCTAGATTAATCCAACACTCAAAATCAAAGAAGTTATAGTGTTTTAAAAGAGAAGCTCTATTGACTTGTTTTATTTTTTATCCTATCTCATTCATCAAATTTTATCAAAATAATATATTTTAAGATTATTTAGGAATAATTCTTAAATTATGTTAATGATTTTGACATGTGGTAAAAATTATATTTTCAATGTATTTATGTTTTATACATCATTTTCTTCATATATGGACAATGTTCTTGATAATGGTCAGTTAACATCCAACAAAGATATTTCCAATTCATTTCAATTCACCAACTAAACGAATAGTGAAAATAAATTATTTATCATAAAAAAATTTATAAATATAATTACTTTATTAATATGGAATTTATTATTATTATTTAATTATTAAGTTTATCAAAATTATGATGTTAAAGAAAAAATGATAAAATTTGAAGAAGACAAGATTATAAAATACTTCAATTTCATCAATAAAAATTATGAAATAAAATAAAAAGATTATAATTGATAAATAGTGGTATAAATGATTATAATTCAACTCTAGATGAATTTTCAGGACCCCCTCCCCACAAAGTGTACCCCTCTTGGGCCGACAATGTGAGAAGGGAGATAATGACCCCCCGAGTCTTGCCTCCAGCAGGCCTCGTGTTGGCGACTAGAACTGAGGGTAAAGTAAACACACAAATGGGAGGCATTACCCTCTAAGAGAACACATGAGGAAGAGGGAGATAAGATAGACACTAATCAACTCCAACTCAGAACGGAAATATAAAATAAACCCAAGTGCATATATCAAATTTCATGAAATAGTACTACAACTAAAAGGGAAAAACTACAAGTACCAAAAAGAAAGTAGAAACAATAGCAACCACAAGCCCAGACAACTCATGAAACCCCAATCTTGTAGAAACCATCTTGATCTCCAACCTGGTCCAAGTGACCTGAAAATAGTTTATATATATGTAGGGTGAGTATAAAAGTATACTCAGTAGGATCCTCCTCGAAACCTCTCGTGCAAAAGTAAAGAAAGTGTGCTAAAGAACAGTGAACAACAAGTGATACTAACATGTCACCTAAACAGGTATACTAAGATCCCAACCTCACCATGGATACTCTCACTAAGTAACGCATATAAGAATATATCTTATAATAAATAATATCAAGGGTACCCCGCTAGTACTTCCCCACTGGTTTTCTGATTTTTCCCAACAACATACATCATGTGCATCTCTCTCCAAAGGCTTACCCACTGACACCTAGGCTAAGCTCCACAATCTGCACCACGTGCACCACAAAGGCTTGCCCACAAACACCTGGGTGAACCACCACACCATCCTCACAACCAAAAGTAACCAGTGAGTTTTTGAGAGCCACCACATCTCGCATAACGTGTATCATACATCCGGTATTATACCTCAAGCCATTACAGCCCATACACCGAGTAAGGATCCTCAAACCATCACAGCCTATACACGTTACACCTAGAGTAGTCCATAGGATACTATATCCTGAATATATGTGTGTGAATAACCACAAGGAATTACATCCCTCTACACACACATATGGGGAAAACTAACCGTTGTGTCTAATGGCACTAGTATCTACCAAGAGAAGAGAGTGGGGTCAAACGGGGTAGTCAGCCATTCATCATCCCACTGGAATGTTGGGGAAAACACCCCCCCCCCAGGGCTCAGAATCCCCAGGGTTCCAGTTTCCCTTACTAATAGGGTGGAGTATCATATAGAAACACAAAAAGTATAGAATATACTATAACTCACAACCACATTATGGGCATAACCTAGTCCTAGACACAAATTCAACTAACGTCTCTCGGAATTCGGGATGCCACTTCTAAAACCAGGTATCCTATAAGAACACAACCATTTAAGGGCTTTATTAGATTACTTCATTCCCTTTTTATCAATTCCACTGTACATTAATTAATTCTTCAAAAATTAATTAACCATGAACAAGTCCACATTAAATTCCATTTACACCACATCCAAAAATTCCACTGTCCCTTCAAAATTTATCAACCTCATCATCAAGTTTCAACAAACTCAAACCCCATGGGTTAACATCATTTATTCAAACATTCATTACAGAATTACTTTCCCATATTCCTAGGGATTCTATAAAATCATCCTATGCTACTAAACACAAGGGGGATCAATATGGTGAGTAGATGTACTACCCGTCGACTATTTGCCTCCGATAGCAAGAGCGTAGACCCATTCTCCCTTGAGAGGCTAAACACGAAAGGCACGTGGAATACCCAGCGTGTCTTCGCCTCTTTCAAAAGAAGGGTAAGCAAGACCAGCTGCCTTGAGCAGTGTGGAAAAGTAAAGAATATAAACAACCAAAGAATCAATAAGCATCCAACAATGACATCCATCACATTACATCATCCCAGGTGTCCTCCCCGACACCCACATTCAAAAATGGATGCATATCACCACTCTTGGCATCATCCACTGCCACAACCAGAAGGCCTCTATGCCTCCACATATCACAACACACCTCCATGGTCACATCATATCATAAGAAGCAGGAAACCAAACATCACATCAATTGGTCTAAGGCCCTTTATCCATTGAGATGGTAACTCAGAACCCTTAAAGTAATTATCAAACAATCAAATTCTTTGAACCATCTTGATTGAACAGATTCACAATCTGTTGGTTCCAAAATCAGGAACCCAACCAGTAAGCTATCACAAATGATTATACATGATTACTATGCTAATTTGATTGACATCAAATTTCAACAAGAACTAGATTCTTTCACATGCCTCTTTATCTTTATCCAAACAAATATCAATTAGTCTCAGTTTACGTTCTTTACCAATTTCCACCATGAACAACCGCTAAGCAAGGCAAGCATAGATATCACATTATCTAGCAAAACATGAGTCAATAACATACAATCAATACAATTTCTTTATCCGGTTCAAAGTATTTTATTAGTTCAATTCCATGGTCATCCAATGAAATTCAATATTCTAAAAATACGGTTGCACATAAAAGAAAGGAAAGCAGTGAATCCCCTACATCAAAGGTTTTCGACGAAAACCACAACGGTCAAAGAACACACAATAAAACTGGGACGATTCACAAAGGATCCTCCTTATATATATTCTCCTAACACAACCAAGACCAAAACTAGTCATAATTTACATCCACACACTTATATCTTCCCATAACGGGCATAGATCTAAGAAATCGAGAGAAGAGGAGGAGTATATCTAAGTATATCTAAGAAATCAAACAAGAACGATCACATACCTCAAGAAACCGGCTTCGATTCGCTAAGAGAAGCCATCATATCACCTCCAAAATGCTTGGGAGAGGTACTCCTACCTCCAAAGAAGGGTAATCCCAAGTTATGGCCACTTAGAAGCTTAAACGAACCATTCAGAGGCAAAATGAGTAAGATACACAATTTTCGGATATAAGATTAAGTGCCCGCATGGTTAGTCTGCACTTTTTAACAAATCGTGCGCTAACCGTGTGTTATCTTCTGCCTCGTCAAACACTCCTCGCATGTTTAGGCCACATGTTTAGCCAACCCATGTGCTAACCGTGCATTAGCCACTGTCTCCAGGACCAGCCTTGCACGGTTTGGCCACACGGTTTAGGCAAACCGTGTGCTAACCATGAAAAATCTATTTCCCTTTAATATTCCTTAAAAGTCCACCAAAATTCCCCCTAAGTCATCTTGACCTTCTAGAACACCTCTAACACCCCATTTTCACAAAGGAATTTACCGTAGAGGTCTGGGCCATTACATCAGATACCTCTCAAAACATTCTCATCCTCAAGAATCCAAAATCCACTTAAAGAGAAAAAGAAACATGGTCTGAACAACCACCCATTGAGATACCTCTCAAAAGAGAGAAAGCCACCAAAGTGACAAAGGGTGCCATCTCATAAACAAGAAAGTTTCATAACCACACAAGTTACAATGATACATGAAAATAGTTAAACATCAAACAACTCTGGGTACTGAGCATGCATTTGTGACTCACTTTCCAAAGTACTCTCCTCTATTCCATCGTGTCACCACAATACACAAACTAAGGGAATAGAATGCTTGTGCAACACCTTCTCCCTGCGGTATTGGATCTCCATAGGTCACTTCTCAAAGGTTTCATCATCATCAACATCGATCTCTCCCCAATCGATGATGTGGGAGTCGTCATGAAGATAATGACAGAGCTATGATACATGGAAAACATCATGTATCTGACTCATCTGAGGGGGAAGTGCTACTCGATACGCCACAGCTCCAACATGAGATAACACCTCAAAAGGCCTAACAAAGTAGGGAGAAAGCATGCTCGTATGACCAAACATTCAGTGCCCACGATGGGGAGTCACCTTCAAAAACACATGATCCCCAACATTGAACTCTAAGGGTCTCCTTCTTTGATCGGCATAAGATTTATGATGATCTTTCACTGTATTCATCCTCTCATGAATCACCTGAACCATCTCTGTTGTATTCTGAACTAGTTCTGGACCGAGAATTGTTGTCTCTCCAACCCCAATCCAACACAACGGAGAACGGAAAGGCTGGACATAAAAGGCTTCAAACGGCGCCATACCGATGGTGGAGTGAAAACTATTATTGTAAGAAAAATCCTCCAAGGCTAAGTGCCTCATCCATGAGCCTCCAAAATCGAGAACACAAGAGCATGACATATCTTCAAGAGTCTGTATGGTTCGCTCTGTCTGAACATCTGTTTGATTATTAAAAGTAGTGCTAAGGCATAGTTGAGAAAAAGTAGCTTGTTGGAGACCTCTCCACATCCTAGAGGTAAAACAAGGATCTCGATCAGAAATGATTGTCCTTGGGACTCCATGAAGCCCCACCACCTCCTATAGATACTGCCTCAACAAAACCTCAACTGAGCTTGACTCCTTGATTTCTATAAAGTGGGACGATATTGTTAAATGATCCACTACCACCCAAATAACATCATGTCTTCCCGGAGCTTGAGGTAAACCAGTAATGAAGTCCATCGAAATGACCTCCCACTTCCACTAAGGAATCTCTAATGGCTGACGAAGATCACCTGGAACATGGTGTTCGGCCTTCACCTTCTGACAGACTAAACATCAAGACACAAACTCCGCAATCGCACGCTTTAGCCCAGACCACTAAAACTGACTCCTCAAGGATTGGTACATCTTTGTCACGCGATGATGTACTACTAATGGTGATGTATGGAACTCTCAGAGGACCGTCCCACGCATCTTTAAGGGAACAAAAATCCTTCCATGATACAACACTCAGTGTTGTTCATCCTACGACCAACCATCAAGGGATTCACCACAAATAACTAGGTCTCTCCAGAACTCCACCTCAAGATCACCCAATTGGGACTCTTCCACCTTCTGCATCAGGGATGACTACACCGTCATCTAGAAAATATAACCACTACCTCTCAGTTCTTCCATATCAAGATGAAAAGCTGAAATTTCTTTCATTACTCTCCAGTAATCACCAAATTCACACAAAGCATCACTATGTGACTTTCGGCTCAGCGCATCATCTACCACATTCCATTTTCTAGGTGTATACGATATTTCAAAGTCGTATTCCTATAAGAACTCCATCCACTGATGCTATCGTAAGTTCAAGTCACAATGGGAGATAACATACCTCAAACTCTTATGATCGGTGAAAACCACAAAGCACTCACCAATGAGGTAATGTCTCCACAACATCAGAGGAAACACCATGGCTGAAAACTCAAGATCATGGGTGGAATAGTTGCGTTCATGGGGACGAAACTGCAGAGACCCATAAGAACCAACTGACCTCTGCTGCATTAGGACAAAGCCTAACCTCAGATGTGAATCAATGCAGAAAACATCAAACTAGACTCCCTCAGCTGGAAGACAAAGGACTAGAGCACTTACTAACATCCCCATTAGATACTCAAAAGCCACCCGACACTGATTAATCCATATGAATGCCTGATCCTTCCTGGTCAAAGCTGTCATAGGAGTTTCAACTCATGAGAAATTGGCTACGAACCTCTTATAGTAGCATGTGAGACCAAAGAAACTTCGCACCTCTGACGCTGTCTTGGGGGATGCCCAAGATAAAACTTCTTTTATCTTCAATAGATCCATAGCTAATCCGTGTTGGGACACAACATTCCAAAAGAAACGGACTTCTCGAGCCCAAAACTCACACTTTGACAACTTCCCAAACAGTTGATGTTGACGAAGGACTTCCAAAACGGCTCGTAGATGCTGAGCATGTTCCTCTTCAGACGTGGAGTACACAAGGATGTATTTGATGAAAACCGCCACAAATGTGTCCAGGAACCCCTGGAACACAAAATTCATCAATCCCATGAACATAGCTAGAGAATTCTTCATGCCGAACGACATTACAATGAACTCATAATTCCCATTACGACAACAGAAAGAAGTCTTCGGAATATCATCATCCTTCACACGCATCTGATGATATCCTGACCACAAGTCAATCTTTGAGAACCAACTTTCACCCTTTATTTGATCAAATAAATCATCAATCCATGGAATATGATAGTGATTCTTTATTGTCACTTTGTTTAAGCGACGCTAATGGACACACAACTACAAACTGTCGTCGGCCTTCTTCACGAACAAAATTGGTGCACCCCATGGTGACACACTTGGCCGAAAAAAACCTCAATGTAACAGACCATCAAGCTGTATACATAGCTCTCGTAACTCAGAAGGGGCTAGCCTATATTTATACATGGAGATATGAGACGCTCCTGGTTGTATCTCGATCTCAAACTCGATCTCTCGTCAAGGGGGTAATGCTACAACCACTTCTAGAAAGACATCAGGTTACTCCTCTACGACCCTAGGAAACATGAACTGTTGAACCTCTAAAAAACTCAGCATCATCTCATCCGCCATGGATGATAAGGATGAAACATGCCTATAACCCATCTGAGGGTCTCGCTCACCAACAAACACCACTTGTTCTCCATCTTCTCCAAAAAAACAACCTTCTTCCTTAAGAAATCCACGATAGCCTGCACCGAATACAACCAATCCATGAAGAGGATGACATCATATGGTTGTACTCATAAACACAAGAAAATCTCCCCAAGATAGGTGTTTCCCCAACACTATCTCACAGTCTCTACATATTTAAAAAAAGTCATCTTGACCTCCAACTGGCATTGTCAATGCCAAGGGCACAGGAAGCCTCTCTACCTCAAGTCCCAAAGAATGGACAATGTTATGTGATATGAAGGAGTGTGTCTCTGTTGAATCAAACAAGGCATACACCGAGCTAGAAAACAAGCAAAGGGTACCTCGAATGACATCTGGCTCATCTGGTGTTGGCAATTCTAGAGCATGAAGCTGGCCATGACCTCCTCCATGGCCTCTTTGACCCTAATGATGACCACCACAATGGCCGCACTCTGCTCTCTAAGGACGGGGAGCATCATGGGTTGTCCTCTGCCTTCTCTATCTACCCTCTGGTGATCTCAAGTTAGTGCAACTGGCTGCTGCTACCTCGGCTAGAACTACCTCAATGGAGGAACCAGAAGCGTAGCGACCGGTGCACGATGACTGCTCTGAAAGGTCGGGCACTACCGCTGCTGATGACCACAACCACCATAAGAAAAATAAGCACCTGATCCCTTGGCATAGGCATGAGAGTTGCTGCCTCCAGAGAAACGAGTGGTGAAGGGATGGGGCCTACCCCTGGTTGAACAAAAACCCTTATTCCCTGAAAACCGGGAACCCCGGACCACAACCTTGCTTCATGAGGAATCATCCGGATTCCCCTCTTATGGTGATCTGGTCCTGGCCAAAGTCCTCTTGAAAACCTCTACCCTCTCCAGCACATCGAGATATATCTTTAGAATAAATAGGGTGACCTAACGCTGGATCTCTGGATGCAAAGTCTCCTCAAAATGCCTCGCCCTGGACTCCTCATCTAGTAACAGGTTCGAAGCATATCGTAAAAGGTTCCGGAAACAGATTCCAAAATCTCGAACACTGGAGCTCCCCTGTCGAAGGGTAAGAAGCTCCTGGCGACTGGAGGCCTTTGTAGTCGAGGAAAGAAACTCGACTCTAAACTTGTCTTAGAACACCTCCCATGAGATCGTTGACTCCTCACGATCCCCAAGGAACAAGAACCACCATTTCCTCTCTTCTCCACGCAGCATCGTCACAGCTAAGGACACCCAGTTCTCCATCTGAGCACGGATCAAACTCAAGCCTATCTTGACCTACTCCAACTACTCTTACGTGAATGCATCTAAGACAGAGCCCTCATACTTTTGCAGACTATGACGCTAAAACTCTCGGAGTGTCTTTATCCATGTGTCGCCGTCGTCAACCTCTACCCTACGGTGATCTGCTGGAACAGCCTGCTGGACATTTTTTGCAAAAACCTGATGAGGACGTCGACCTGGAGCCATACCTATAAAATAACAAACCCCTAGAGCTCCTAATCATGGAATATGGAAGACACAAAATTAATTAATTAATTGTCTTCTTTTATTCTTTTTAGGTTAACCAATCCCAAGGTCGACCCATTCAACCACAGGCACAAAGAAGAATGGTGCATGATCCTTTCCTAGGTCTCTACCCTGTAACTAGTATCACCTTGTCTAGTAGCCTTTGTAAACATAAATTCTCGTGCATCAGATCATAGGGGGGAATAAATTCCTATGTCTCAGCCGGCCTCCAGTGTTTACCTCACTTGCTAAAAATGAATGACATCATTTCCCTACCAACCCATGCAACCTCACATGTGCCAAACTCCAAACTCCATCCTATCTCTTAACCAGACCTCTGATACCACTCTGTCATGACCCCCTCTCCACAAAGTGTACCCCTCCTGGGCTGGCAATGTGAGAAGGGAGATAATGACCCCAAGTCCCACCTCTAGTAGGCCCCAGGTTGGCTACTAGAACCGAGGGTATAGTAAACACACAAATAGGAGGCATTACCCTCTAAGAGAACACATGCGGAAGAGAGAGATAAGATAGACACCAATCAACTTCAACTCAAAACTGGAATATAAAAGAAACCCAAGTGCATATATGAAATTCCATGCAAAATTACTACAATAGAAATGGAAAAACTTCAAGTACCCAAAAGAAAGTAGAAACAGTAGCAACCACAAGCCCAAACAGCTCCTGCAACCCTAAGCTAGTAGAAACCAGCTTGATCTCTAACCTGCTCCAAGTGACCTGAAAAATATTTTATATATATGTAGGGTGAATATAACAGTATACTCATTAGGATCCTCCCCAAATCCTCTCATGTAAAAGTAAAGAAAGTATTCTAAAACACAGTGAACAACAAGTGAAACATACATGTCACCAAAACATGTATACTATGTTCCCAACCTCACCATGGCTACTCTCACCAAGTAACGCATATAATAATATAGAATATAATAAAGAATATCATGGGTACCCCGCTACTACTTCCCCACTAGTTTTCCACTTTTCTCCAATGACATACGTCTTGTGCATCTCTCTCCAAAGGCTTTCCCGTAGACACCTGGGCTAAGCTCCACAATCTACACCATGTGCACCCCAAAGGCTTACCCGCAGACACCTGGGCGAATCACCACACCATCCTCACAACAAAAAGTAATCAGGTATTTTCAGGAGCCACCACAGCTCGCATAACATGTATCATACATCGGGTATTATACCTCAATCCATTACAGTCCATACACTGAGTAAAGATCCTCAAGCCATCACAGCTTATACATGTTACACCTATAGTAGTCCATAAGATACTATATCCATAATATAAGTGTGTGAATAACCAGAATCCATTACAGCCCTCTACACACATATATTGGGTAAACTAACCTTTTCCTAATGGCACTAGTATCTACCAAGAGAAGAGATCAGTGTCAAAGGGGGTACTCAGCCATTCATCCTCCCACCAGAATATTGGGGAAAACACTCCCCTAGGGCTCAGAATCCCCAGGGTTCTAGTTTCCCTTACTGACAGGGTGGAGTAGCGTATAGAAACACAAAAAGTATTGAATATACTATAACTCACAACCACACTATGGGAATAACCTAGTCTTAGACACAACTACAGCTAACATCTCTCGGACTTCAGGCTGCCACTTCTAAGACTAGGTATCGTATAAATACACAACCATTTAAGGGATTTCTTAGATTACTTCATTCCCTTTTTATCAATTCCACTGTATGTTAATTAATTCTTCAAAAATTAATTAACTATTAACAAGTCCATATTAAATTCCATGAACACCACATCCAAAAATTCCACTATCCCTTCAAAAGTTCTCAACCTCATCATAAAGTTTCAAAAAACTCCAACCCCATGGGTTAAAATCATTTATTCAAATATTCATTATAGAATTACGTTCCCATATTCCCAAGAATTCTAGAAAAGCATCCTATTCTACTAAACACAATGGAGCTCAACACGGTGAGTAGATGTACTACCTGTCGAGTCTTTGCCGCCTATATCAAGAGCGTATACCCATTATCCCTTAAGAGGCTAATCACGAAAAGCACTTGGCATACCCCGCATGTATTCACCTCTTTCAGGAGAAGGGTAATCAAGAACAGCTGCCTTGAGCAGTGGAGAAAGGTAAAGCAGATAAACAACAAAAGAATCAACAAGAATCCAACAATCACATACATCCCATTCCATCATACTTGGTGGCCTCCCCGACACCCACATGCATAAACTGATGCATCTCGCCACTCTAGGTGTCATCGGCTGCCAAAACCAAAATGCCTTTATGCCTCCACATATCACAACACCCCTCCAGGGTCACATCACAGTACAAGCAGCAGGAAATCAACCATCACATCAATTGGGCTAAGGCCCTTTAACCAACGAGAGGGTAACTCATAACCTTTCAAGGAATTATAAAACAATAAAATTCTTTAAACCATCTTGATTTAATTGATTCACAATCCATTGGTTCCAATATTGGGAACCCAAACTATAATCTATCACAGATGATTATACATTCTTTCTATGCTAATTTGATTAACATAAAATTTCAACAAGAACCTGACTCATTCACATGCCTCATTATCATTATCCAAAAAAATATCAATTAGTCCTGGTTTACATTCTTTTCCAATTTGCACCAAGAACAAACTCTAAGAAAGGCAGACATAGATATCATACTATCTAAAAAAACATGAGGCAATAACATACAATTGATATGATTTCTTTATCCAGTTCAAAGTATTTTATTAGGTCATTTCCATTGTCATCAAATGGGATTCAACATGATAAAAATATGGTTTCATGTAAAATAAAGAGAAGCAACGAATACCCTACCTCAAATGTTTTTGATGAAAACCACAATGGTCGAAGAGCGCCCAAGAAAATCGGGCTGATTCACCAAGGATCCTCCTTAGATCTATTCTCCTAACACAAACAAGACCAAAACTCGTTATAATTGATATCCACACACTTAGATATACCCATAAAGGTCGTATATCTAAGAAACCAAGAGAGGAGGAGGAGTAGATCTAAGTAGATCTATGAAATCAAACATGAACGATCACATACCTCAAGAAACCGGCTTTGATTCACCAAGATAAGCCTTCGGATCGCCTCCAAAATGCTTGGGAGAGTTTCTAATACAAGTTTAATCCCGATTTATGGCCACTTAGGAGCTTAAACAAACCATTTAGAGGAAAAAAATGTTAGATCTGCAATTTTAGGATCTAAGATTTAGTGCCCGCATGGTTATTCTGCACGGTTTAACAAACTGTGCGCTAACCATGTGTTAGCTTCTGCCTCGTCAAACACTCCTCGCATGGTTAGGTCACACGGTTAACCAAACAATGTGCTAATAATTCATTAGCCACTTCCTCCAAGTCTAGCCTTGCATGGTTTGGCCAGACGGTTTAGGCAAACCATGCGCTAACCGTGCGAAAGATATTGCCTTTTAATCATCCATAAATGTCCACCCAAACGCACCCCTAAGTCATATTGACCTTCTAGAATAGCCCTAACACCTCATCTTCACAAAGGAATGGACCAGAGAGGTCCGGTCTATTACATGAATTATTTAATAAATATAATTTTATTATTCAGGAAGAGGAAAAGTGACAAAATAAGGCGGTATTTAAGGTAATGGGATTCTCGATCCCAACTACCTTTGTTTAGGTTATTTATCTTCCATTACATATATTAGTGTGGATATTATTTTTATATCCCCCATATAAAATTCAATTTTTCTCCCCTTTTAATTTCGGTGATATTCTTATTTTCAATAAGATTTTATGACAAATACAAATATTTTTAGAAAAGAAACCTTCTTTCCAAAACTCATCCTGACTCCTCTTGATATTGTGTCTTCTTTAATCATGATTTATGATTCTTATATGATGAATTTTTTATTTATATTTCATTACATATATCAATGTGGACATTATTTTAATATCCCCCAAATATAATTTGATTTCTCTCCCCTTTTATTTTCGGTGATATACTTGTTTTCAATCATATTTTATGAAAAATACAAATATTTTTCCAAAAGAACCCTTCTTTAAAAAATAAATCGTGACTCCTATTGATACTTTGACTTCTTCAATCAAGATTTATGATTATTATATGATTTATTTTTTTCATTTATCTTTTGGTAACCCAAATGTATATTCATGAATATATTATTTATGAAATTCTTATTAATTAAATTCCCTTCCATGGGTTATTTTATGACTATTATTATTATACGTTCAATGTGGAATGTATGATTATGAAATGTTATGATGTGATAGGTGGACCTAGAATTATTTAAGCCTCCAATGCATTGAGTGATGTCTTGAATCTTATGATATATTGTGAAATATGTCTAAAAATGATTCCATTTTTTTCACAGTGATGATGTTATGAATATGCACATGTGTTATGTGTGAACATGATTCCATCTTTTTTCAAAACTATGTGTGGTATTTGAACACTAATACAAGATGTTTCCATTTTTTTCATTACCCCAATCCATGCCTTTATCCATTATTTCCTTCTCGATATTGATGATTATACTATGCTTATATTATAAAAATGATGATGTTTATGCTCACTCATTCTATATGGATTCACACCCTTATTGATCCTCTTATTATGATTTTAGCTCACCTCAATCATTGATGTATCTCCTTAGGTGAATACTCGTACTAAGGAGAACTTGAGGGCCAGTAATAAGAAATTGAATATGGGAATGGATAATATTTATGTATTATATTGAAAATGTTTGGTATTTGTCTAATATACCCAATACACTAAACCTTAGGATCCAGTATTTTTAATGATATTATGTTTTTTTATCATTAAAATAATGTAATCGTCATGTAATAAAAATTAAGTTTTCTATAGTTGGAATCAGGGAACTGAATAGTTAATTTTGGAATATCTATAAGAAAACATGATTTAAAACAATAAGTATTCATCCATATAGTGTAGAAACATATCAGAAGAATATTTTTAGAAAATAATAAACATGGACTTCCCATAAGATATTATTATATAGTTAATTAAGAAATAGGTTTAATTATTTATTCATGATTTTTTAACATATGTTTTCTTAAAACCATTTATATTTTAGAAAATATTGGGAATCAGGATAAACCAAGAAAATAATAATTGTAATGGACAATGCAACGATTTCCAAAAAAATCATACCAAATTTACATGGGATGTGAAGTTCAAAACATTATGGAAATTCATACCCAATTTTCTTAGTCTATGAATAATATCCTACATCATGGGTTACATATTGCAACACCCAATGTACTATGGAAATTCTTATCTACTTTTCTTGTAACAGTGGTTTAAATCAATGGTGAAGATATTTTCTATAATCCATTTTTTTTATCAGGATATGGTGACTCCAAAAGGTTCACTTTTAGATGGAGAAATCATCCAATAGTGTTCATTGACTAAGAACACCGATCCAGTGGATGAAATGGATGATATGGAGTGGGAAGCCTATAATAATACTTATCTAGATATGTATTTCACTTGAAATCTTCAAAAAAAGATAGAGAGAGAATGTATAGGGATGAAGTTAAAGGAAGGTGAATCTATAGGATCTTATGAGGAAAACATTACATGGAATTCTAGATATTCCGTGGGATATTTTTTCAACAATGATATAAAATTATATACATTATTTAGTGTTTTAAAATCACACCCCCAAAAGGCTCAAGAAATACATGATTTTTGGAGTTATTAATAAGAAGTTTGATATGATGTCAAATTAATGATGGAGTTCAAAGAATGGTTCCATGGTTATAGTGATAAAAAGAGAAGAATGGAGTTTCATGATATTGGGTCAAATGAAAAGGGAGGAAAGGGGATCCAACTTCACAAATATAAAAAATTGTGGAATGATTCAACATGGGAATTTTCTCAAAGGGATCGTGGAATTCTTGAAGTGAAAAATAGATGGCCGCAATGATCATGAATCCCATAGATTTATAATGGTGTCAGCCGAAAAGAAGTAGTAAAGGAGGGAAACTCATAATACACAACCTATGGTTCAATGCTTCAACTATATGGAGTAAATGTAGTATAAAAGATAATGCACTGAATATCTAGTCACTGAGGGAAATAAATATCATTAGCCACCAAATATAATGTAACAAGAAATTATTTTGTTATCACTACTGTTGATGCTTAATAAGAAAATTATGTTGTACAAGGTACACTTCCTATTCACTGAATAATGGAAAAAGTTTTCCTAGATTTTGGTTCTTTGAATTCCTTAATATTTTACATGTTTTCTAGAACCCTTGAATCAAATCCCAGATACCATGAGGTTGATATATCAATGAAAACACCTTGCAAGGAAATAATAAAAACCCAAGTGTTGTACACATATCCTATTAGAATATGTGGAAATATTCTTCAGGGGAATTTTTTTAATTCATACCTTGGTGGAATATGACACTATACCTGATATGGATTGGCTCTCACTATATTGAGAAGACATCAATAGTTTGGAAAAGGAAAACTTTTTTATTGTCCAAACTATCCCCTAATACTATAAAAATTCACATAAGATCATTAATCATTTTTCAATATTCCCAAAAAAGTGTGGGTGTTGATACCCTTTGAAGAAGAATACCTGGACCAAATAGTTTTGTCAAAGGAAAGAATCAAACATTAAAATATTTTCCATTGTGAGGGAATAAACTAATTTTTATCCTAAAGAGTTATTCAAACATCCCACATATCATGTGTAGAGTTCTCAATAGATCTCATAACCAGAGATACTCTTATCTCAATATGCCCCTAATAAATGGCCCCAATCAAACTCGAAGACTAAAAGAAGAAGATGCAGGAGAATTTGGTCAAAGGGTTCATACACCCTATTCTATTAACTTGGGGTGATCCAATGGTCCTTTTAGATAATAATGATGGATCAATGTTATTGTGTATCAATTACAAGGATGCTAAAAAGATCACCATAATGAAAAAGTATCATCTATCAAGGATTGATGATCTTTTCAATCAACTTTACGGAGCATAGTACTTATCAAAGTTGTAACATTATTCTAGATATCATCAACTAAAGGTAATTGAGGAGTATATACATAAGACTACTTTTCATTAAAGGTATGGTAACTTTGAGTTTATAATGATTCCCTTTATGCTTATTAACTCCCCCAAAATCATCATGGATTTTATGAATAGAGACTTTAGTGACTACCTTGAAAAAAAATTTGTACTATTTATTGAAGATATTCTCATTTATTCCAAGATAAAAGAGGAACATTTAGAGAATATAAGGATTGTGTTAGAGTCATTATAGAAGGATAGAATTTATGATGTGTTTATAAATTTTGACTTTTCATGCTACAACTATTATTCTTGGGGCATTGGATCAGAAGTGAGTGATTTTCTTGTGGAACCTTTAAAAAAATGAAATTATTGAATGAAATATACATACTAGTGTAATAGAAATCTATTGTTTTATTATATTAGTAATGTACTATTGATGTTTTGTGAGGAATTTATTGCATATTTATTTCCCACAAACAATGTTGTCATGGAAAGTGGTAATGTATCTCTATATAGAAGAATGTGATGAAGGATTTAATGATCTCAATAAGAGGATAATCATAACACATCTACTCATGCTACTAATAAGTGGAGAATATTTTGTGATATATAGTGATTAATAAAAAAAATAATGTTGGTTTTACTCATGCATAATGATTATGTTAAATCTGACGCCTCACAAAAAGTGATTCTCCATGAGAAAAACTACCTAATCCACAATCTGTAGATTTCATCATTGAAATTTTTCCAAAATATTGGGAAAAATTATTACTCTTTGATAAAAGATTCAATGTTATATCCAACAAGATAACTCACCTTGAAGAAACGTTGTGGATGAACCATAAGGCAGAAGAGGTGACTTTGAAAGTGTTGAAAATAATGAAATATAAGTACCCTGACCTATTCTCAAATGGGAATATTTGTTGAAATCTTGGATATGCAATTTCAAAAGGGGGGATGAATGTAACGATCCAATATGTAGTAGTAATATTTTTTTCTGGAATAAATGTGTTTTGTTATTTATTATACACATAAAAGAATATAGAAACCAAAAATAGGATTTTTTTTTCATTACTAAATAATGTTAAATTAATCTGAAATGAACCCAATCAAAATTCCCAACATTACAACTGGATAAATAATATAACATATAAAATACTAAATTTGAAAATATAGATCATCCTAATATTCTAGAATCATCACACTCATCGAAAACACTATAGAGAAGAATAAATAATATTAGTAAACCAAGAAATATCTAATATGGAAATATAGAACCATTATAGGAATTGATTTGAATATTGAGCTAATGATTGGAGTGTTATATATATGATATATTTTGTTCATTCAAATAGTAATGTGGCTGTTGGAATAATTAACTGACTATTGTAAATGGTTACCTCACCATTGGAATTTTAATTTAGACTCAAAATTGTAAATTTTACATAAAATAATATTTTTAAGGATTTACTTAAGTAAATATAATTTTTTAATTCCAAATAAATAAATATCATTATTAAAATACTCAATAAAAATTTAAAAGCATTTTTAATTTTTAGTATTTTAATGTATTTCATAAAAATAATTATTTTTTATTAAAAAAATAAAATACATATTTCATATACCTATTTGATAAAATGAAGATTATTTTTGAAATCATCATGTTGAAATTATCCAAGGGTGGTTTTTGGTAATTTTTGTAAATATTTCAATTTCAGGTGAATAATAAAAATATAGTTTTTCACATAACGGGGGTTTCTCAAATTACATCATTCAAGATGTATTAATGTTATAATCCCTTCTATGACATGAGTTTTCGACCTTATCTATTTTATTTTATAAATCATTCATTAAAATGCAATAAACATAAGTTACATGTATAAAAAGATCTTTCCAAAACATATTGTCAAAAGTGATTCCTTGAAATAATGTTTTTCTTTCTTTCCACATTCATGTTTAATAATCTAAATAATCAGGATTAAAAAGGGGGCTCAATATCTTAGAAACATTAATTTATATTATATATTATTTATAATTTCAAAAATTCAATATTCAATGTTTTTAAGTTGATATATTATTTTTTCAAAATTTTATTCTAAAAGTATCCCACTCCTCAAGTACAAATTACCCCTCTCCCTCTATAGGGAAAACAACTTATCCGAGTCATTCCAAAGAAAAATATATATCCAAATATTACATAATAATATTATTAGAATACATAGTGATGATATTGAATAATCCAACCCCAAAAATCATTAGAGATATAGTTTCGAACAAGAGAAGAAACATAGAGTAATAAATATGTTTTTCAACTCTTCACTCATTTTATTTTTTCTCTCTATTTTTTTCCAAATCCTATCAAAATAAAATATTATATGATTTAATTAGTAAGAATTTAACATTAAATTAATGATTTTTTCATTATATAAGGATTTTATTTTTAATTTAATCATATTTTTACATATTTTTCTTCATTTTTGGAAAACCATCTCGATAAAGTTTGGATAAAAAGCAGTGGGGATGTTTCCAATTACATTCATATCTAAAACCAAATTAATGGGTAAAATAAAATATTTATTATATATTAATCTATAAAAAATTTTATTTTAATCTTTTTTAATTTATTATTCTTATTATTAATTATCTTGAACAAAATTGCAAAATCAAATTAATAGAAGATAAATTTTAAGGAAAAAAATATATCAAAACTCTTCAATTTGATCAATAGAAAATAATAAATACAACAAAATGATAACAATTGATACATATTTTTATAAATAAATATAATTTATATCTATATTAATTTTTCAATAATTATAATTTCATTATTTAGAAGGAATAATAGTGATGGAATATGGTGGAAATTAATGTAAGGAGATTCTCAAACCCAATTACCATTCATTGCCTTATTCCTATTTCATGCCAAATATAATTGTGGATATTAATTAAATATTAATAAAATATATTTTTATTATTATTACCTTTTTTATTGAGTATATACATGTTTTCAATCTGATTTTATGAAAAATTAAATTATTTTTCCAAATTAACTCTTATTTCCATAACACATATTTACTCCTCTTGAGATTGTTTATTCTTCACTCAATGTTTATGGTTCATTTACCAAGAATGTTTTTCCATTTTTTATCAAAAAATATTATTTATTAATTTATAATTAATAAAATTCTTATTAAACCCATTATTTTTTATGGGTTATTTTATGACAATGATTGTTATCTGTTCTATGTAGCATCCATTATTATGTAAGGTCATAATGTGATGGGTGGGACCAAAATTATATATCCCTATAATGCATTGGGTAAGGTGATTTATCTGATGAGATAATGTTTAATATGTGTGATCATTAAGTAAGATTGTTTCCCTATGATTATGTTGTGACTAGGCACATATGTTATTTTCAAACACGATGGAAGTATTTTTATAAAATATGTATGGTATTTGAACACAAAGACATGTTGTTTCATTTTTATGCATTTACACATTTTGTGGCTTTATTCATTTTTTTCTCCATAATGATGATGAAACTTTTATTATTATGTTATGATAGAGATGATGTTCATTAACAGTCATTCTATATTGATTAATGACCCTTATTCAATATATTACTGGTATTTTAGCTCACTTATTTCATTGATGTATATCCTCAGGTGATTACTTTAACTAATGATAGAACCCAAAAGTGATAGAAGATAGAGAATAATTAATTGAATAATGTTTATGTTTTATTTTTTAAAAGTTATGTATGATTCTAATTTTTCCAAGACATTAAACCTATAGATCCTTGATTAATAATGATTTTATATTTTTTATCATTAAAATAATAAAAATGTCACATTAGAATAACAATGTCTCCATTTCACAATATTTATTCTTTCCTCTTGATTTTAATACTCATCCTTCAACATATATCATAAAAATAAAACTTTCTTCATAATTTTCTCATCGTTTTTTCATCCATTAAAATGTTTAAAATATGGAAATGTATTTTGAAAAATGTTTACAGAATAATATTTTTAAAAAAAATCCATACACAATAACAATAAAAACCAGTCCTTTGGTCTGATACAATACAACAACTATATTAGTTCTAGCTAATGTTTATAAATAATGAAACAAGTAATGTCTTAATGATAAACATGTCATATTTTGGGAACTATTGTTGGAGAAGGATTCATGAAAAAACTATTCCAAAAAACAATTTACAAAAAAGAATATTAATATTGGTATTTTAAAAAATGTTTCTTTTAATATTTAGTTACTAATTTATTATATAATCTATTTGTTCTGTTGTTTTTACTACTTGTTTCAATTAGAAGTTTTCTACTAAACTGTGTGTTTTACTACTTATTTCATGTGAAATTTATCTTCAACTAGAAGGTTATTTTATTATAATATAGATATATAAATGTATTATTGTACTCTTAAAAAGAAAAAAAGATTGAAAGGTAAAACATATGATAAATATCTTCAGTTAACATTTAAAAAAAACTTTCAACTAAAACTAAATTTAGATTTTAATGTGAAGCCTAGGATGATGGAGATTAAACAACCTAAAGTTCAAGGAAAACCATCATCTATAATATTATACCCTAGAGTTTAATCTATGAACTAAAATAAACCAATCATTCACTAATTCCTTATTTCAATGGTCCCTCTAATAAAGACTTATTGTCTTTCCTTAAAGAATACAACAACATTTTTCAAAAATTCACACTATTAGGTATCACATTGAATTAGTTATGGATGATCGTGTTTCCCTTTACCCTTAAAGAGAATTATATAAATTTTTTTCCATATCAAGTTGAGAAAATATATGAACATTGGTAGAATGTGAATAATTAATTTGTGGTTAAATTTTACGCCCAAATACGTATAGTAGTGTTGATAACAAAAACACATGTTTATATCAATAGTATGTGGAATCCAATCTTAATTTTGGGGTTTGATTTGGGTACCTTTTATCATTGTTATGTCATAATCAGCTATCATCCATTGTTCTCATGGACACCATATATGAAGGGTTGTCCTCTATTGGTCAGAATTTTATCGACCATTCTATTTGGGTTAATTATAATTATAATACTAATGATGATTTGAGACGTATTTATAAAATACATTCTTTAAATTCTTTTCAAGAAGTCCCAATAATGAAGATAGATAATATTGATGGAAATAATAAGGGGTTAGGGGTAGAAGCTAATATCTATATAGATGAAATTAATGATCAATTTCAATCCATAATAGACCATAATTCTTAATGACCTATAAACAATGAGGAATATCAAAATCAAAACCCATATTTTGGTGACAAGTATGATTAGTGTCGGTTGTTTGGGTACACTAAAAGTTTCATTCCAAATTCTATCATGCATAATAAAAACAAAATGTAATTTTTTTCTTATGTAGGAACTAGTATTACTGTAACACATAAATATTTCATAGTACGTTGTCTCATTAATGTAATTCAATTGCTTGTGCTACACGCAACACCGAGTTCGAGCGCACCCCAACTAACCAAACTAGTCGTTAAAAAAGCTGTTATGAATATTATTAACTACGTTTTGAATCTTATATACTCTATATAATCTTAACATCTATATTATGTGTTTATTATACATAATATAAGAACAAATTCATTTTTTTAGATAAAATAAGTATTTTTCAAAAAAATGAAAATTTGCTGCCTTTTAATAGAGAACCCCTTTTAAAACTAATGTATTACCCTTTCATATATTCAATTTAATGAAATTAAATTCTTCTTTAGAAGTGGGACATAAAAATTTATTTTGGATAAAAAAATTTTACTTTTCTGATATCATTCATATTTTGACGAATAGTGAAAAATACAGAGTTTTAATTGAAAACAGCTTATTTAATAGAAATAATTAATATTGTTAAATTATGAATTATAATGGTTTTTAAGTATAATTAGATTATATTTTTATCATTTAATGAAATTTATTTCATTAAATGTAATTTTATATTTAAATTTGACATAAACACAAGTCAATCTTTTGATAGTTTTTATTTTATAAAAACTCGTTTTTTGGTTTTGACAGGGGAATTAATTTTAAATTAATAAATACAATATATAAGTTTTGAATTTGGTAATATAGACTTCATTTTTGAATTCGGAATATCAAAATTGTCTTCAGGTGATTTTTTTTATTTTTCTGAAAACATTCAATTTTTGATGAATAATGAAAAGCACTGCATTATTATTTAAAACTGCCTTTTTATTTAAATAAATATATATTTTATTTTAATTTACTTTAACTAAAAATAGATATATAATACCTATATAAGTTCAATGTAATTCATTGGAGTCATTTTATTATAAAATTAGATGTATAAAATTTTATTGAACTTTTTAACCTCTTTTATCCATCTTCTCGAAGCATTTGCAAATTTGCATAAAACTTAATATTACCACTTCTATGAGTTTAATTTTAAAAATATTAGAGACATGATTGACATCAGTATGTAAAATTTGGTTCAATAAGATGAAAATAATTTTTGGTGAATAGTAACTTTTCACTTTCATTTACCACGGTTAAAAGTAAATAGGGTCATTATGGGTAAAAATGGTATCATAATTACCCTAAAACATGTTCCAATTCTATTAAATAAGTATAATTAGACCATAAATAAGCTTAAGAATAAAATACGATTCTCTTTGGTCTACATGGAATAGATTAGGGCATTTATTATTATTTTATTTAAATTAGAGATAAAAGAGTTAAAATCAAAGTTTAATAACTAAAACATTTTTAATATATGGTTACACAAAATATAAATTTGACTATAAATATTTATTATAATGCTAGAAATATTTCCTATATAATGGTATTTTATTTATAATTTTTAGACATTAAATAATTTAATATATTTATGACACAAAGATGATGCAGTAATTACTTTTTTTTTCACGACCCGTCTTCCGGGGCCCGTGTTGTGACTACCCCAAACCCTCCATCCATAGGCCAGGGGTTAGCAACTAGCACCAAAGGCATAATTCTCTAAAATTGGGAAGTAATTGCCTTTATAACCTATAAATGCACACAATAGAGCACACAACTGTATACAAAGCACTATGTAAACTGTATAGCAAAAGAGTGTTGAAAAGTAAAAGGGGAAAGAAATACCAGCCCAACTGTAAAGTACAAGGAATTGGAAGTACAAGTACAACTGAGGAAAGGAAAAAAAGTTGTTGGGTTGTCCTTCAAGATTCCTTCCTAAAGGGTAGGTCCAGATAGCCTCCTCAGCACTCCACGTCCGTCAGTCTCCTCCGAGTACCAACTTGTCATAAGGTCCACCTCTGAGTACCATCCAATCCTGGTACTCTAAGCCTCAGTCAGCACTGTCTGTCATCTACATCCAACATAAAAAGGTGTGGGCATATCCCGGGTAGGGGTGAGTACAACGATACTCAGTAGGGACCCCAAGACCCTCAAGGTCTCACAAAGCCACAAAGGATAAAATAGAATGTATGGAAATCAACAGATATCCTTACATAGGTATATGCCCATACATATACGTAAGTTATTATGTAATCCATCTCAGTCCTGAGGAAAACACAAAAGTACTAACTAATCTCAACCAGGATTATATTAACATTATCGAAACCTTGACTATTGGAGAACTTCTGCTCAATCGAGTACAGTGGGCATGTCGTGTCACACAGAGTCGCTTTACACTATTCTTTAATTGCTTATTTACTCCTCTTGTCGAGTATCATGGGTCTACTGCGTCACACAGAGGTGCTCCCCACCGTGGGACTGCCACCACACTCAGGCACTGCCCCTCATATCCTACAGAGGTGCTTCTCCTTTCGAGTACCATGGGTCTGCCACATCACCAAGCATGCCCTTCCACTGTGGGTCTTCCGCCACAACCAGGTGATCCCCACTTATCCAGTCGAGTCACTTTGAGTCAAACAGTAAGCAGTCTTCAAGTCTCATCTAGGTACTATGTTCCCACACAAAATCTCACTCTTCACTAGGAGGATCCACTCCACGAGCTATCGGTTGACACTCAAACTATAAAAAATTCCAACAAAGAAATATCTCAAAGGTCTGCCACATCATAGGGGTCTCAACGCAACAGACGGTGTGTCAATTGGACGCTCGGTCTGTGAGTAATTAACATTTTAGTCTCGGAGGATGAAATGGATTCATGCCCGATCCAACATGACTGTATCTCAACTATACCCAAAACTCTAGTCGGGTATACTCAAAGGGACCTTCATGCTCCAAAATTACTAGCGACGCTGACAGTTCCTCAAACGGACGTCCGATGAAAAAGATATGGCCAAAATAATGTAAAGGGACGTAGTGGGATCGGGTCCGGTCTGACCCAGTTCGACTATCCCGGCGTTCCCAGTATCGGCCAACCCATTTTGGGTTGACCCAGCCTGAAACGTTGGGTCTGGCTCTGCCCATTGGACATGACTACCCGTTATGTTCTACTCAGCCCACTGGGCCCAGCCCAGCAGGCCATGAGGGGTTGCGGAGGGCCACGAGGGCGCGGACCAGCCATGGGTCAGTGATTGGGCGGTTTGGCCTGGAGGGCACTGCGTGTGTGTCTCAGCCTGAAGGGATCCACGAGGGCGCGAGCTGGTTCGTCAGGGGAATCACATGGGGCGTGGGAGGTTGGTTCGGTCGGGGCGCTGCGAGGGGCATGGGAGGCCGGCTCGGCCTGGGCACCGCAAGGGTCACGAGAGACTGGCTCGGTAGGGGCCGGTGGGCTGGCGCGACAGGGTCGGATCGGTAGGGCGCCACGAGGCCAGTTCGGCCAGGAGGCACGGGCGGCTGGGAGCTAGGGCATGCTAGGGCCGGGGTTCGGCATGGCTTAGAAGCCGGCGGGCGGCACGGTTCGGCCCGGAGCGACAAAGATAGTTTTTCTGGAGTGCCGAAGCATCAGGGGGTGGAACGGGTTACGGAGGTCGTGCATAGCGTGGTCTTTTCCTTCGTCGCCTTCAACACCATTGTCACCTTCCTTTGTTTTGAAGAACACTAAAAATCAACACAACGGTTACTGAAAGGGCGGGTCATGTTTTTTTTTCTCGCACTCTCCACATTAGAGCAGTAGCATGAGGTTTACAAAGAACATAGACAAGAATGTGAATGAAAGATATTTTCAATTTCAATAATCTCTCATTAATTTCTTTTCCCAACCCCAAAAAGGAAAAAGAGGGGAGAACATGGGATGTGTTAATCAAATAATGAATAAACCCCTAACTTGTTCATTGTTCATCGACGTTAGACCGAGAAGGTGGACGTCGATTCGTTATAGATGAACACATCCTACATCGAAGGAAGTTCCGAGAAAGGAAGTTGAAGTCGTTCTTTGTAGTTGAAGGTGTTCCTCGTAAGCGTTCTTCATCAGTGTGGAATTGTTCATTGGGAGTTTTCTCCCAATATTTTATCCAAGATCCTCACCTCCCCAATCCTCCTTTTCCAACAAAAATAAATGGTAGCCAAAGATAATAGATAAAATATGTTATTAAGTCGTTGGCACCAATTTCAAATTAGCCTAAATAAACACCTAGGTTGGAAAGATTAATTAGGGTGTATTGGTAGAATTAAATGAAGGGAGTGGGTGGAAACATTAATGGTAGAGGAGGTCAACTGGCTCTCCTTTATTAATTAGGGGAGTTGAGAGGTTTTCTACTCCCACCATTTTTACGGGGGTCGCTTGGTCCCCACTCCCAAATACAAATTGGGATGTTTTGAAAACTCAGGTGGTATCCACCACAATTAATCATTAAGTGGAGGTTTGGGCCTCGGGTAGTCCCAACCACCTTAACCTCACAGGGGAGGTTAAGGTGTGGTGGTCCCCACCTACAACTTCTACATGTGTGGTTATAAAAGATAAAATAAAATAAAATATGTGTTTATTTTATTTTATTTTTTCCACAAAAATCCCAAAAACTAACTTTCACCCTCGACCAACTGCCATTGAGATGAGAGTCTCCTTAACAGAATGTTGGTGCTGCAAGTTCAACGAAATCACATGCCTTCAATTTTCGCGGACTCGTAAAAATCCCATTTAATTAAAAAAAAATACATGGAAATTCCATGTCTTTACATTGTCCCCACCTCAGGGCTCTACGTCCATGTATGCCACAACTCATAATAAAGAAACAAGTGGGGGTACTGAGCACCCATATGAGGCTCCCTCACCCATGTGCTATCCTATAGGTTCTCGTGCTACCAGCGAATGCGTACCAAAGGTATCTAACGTCAACAATGGACCCACTCATGTCGATCCTCAATCTCAAATGGAACCTTCGTAAAATTCACCCCCTCGTCGACATCCATCTCTCCATGGTCGATGATGTGAGAAGGGTTTCGCATGTATCTCTTCAACTAGGATACGTGGAAGACATCATGAACCGAGTGCAACTAAGGCGGAAGAGTTAAGCGGTATGCCACCTCACCAACTATGTTGAGTACCTGAAAAGTTCTGATGAATTTCGAAGATAACTTTTCACCATGGACAAATCCCCATAGACTATGTTGAGGTGAGACTCGTAGAATAACGTGGTCTCCATCCTCGAACTCTAGATGTATCTGTATCCTATCATCATACAACTTCTGTATGCTCTGTGCATTCTTCATCTCCTCCTTGATGATTTGAACATTCTTGGTGGTAGCCTAAACCATCTCTGGTCCCACAAGTGCTGACTCCCCGGGGTCAGTCCAGCATAATGGTGACCTGAAATGTCGCCAGTATAATGCCTCAAAATGTGCCATCACTATGGTGGATTGATTGATATTGTTGTATACAAACTCCAAAAAAGGAAAGTGATCCTCCCCGCTATGACTGATGGCATCGACACATGCACGGAGCATGCCCTCGAGGGTCTGAATGGTCCACTCAGTCTGACCATCCGTCTGAGGATGGAAGGCAGTTCTCAAACAAAGCTAAATCCTGAAAACTTTTTTCAACCCCTACCATTGTTGGGAAGTAAAATGTGTGTCACAATACGAGACAATAGTCGAAGGTACTCCATGTATTTGTACAATCTCTTGCACATATTGGCGTCCAAAGCTCTCTACTAAAACCTACTCCCTGGTCGGTAAGAAGTGGGCCAACATGGTGAGTTGGTCAAAAATCACCCAAATCTAGTCATGTCCATTGGATGTATGTGGAAGTCCTATCATGAATTCCATTGATATCCTTTATCACTTCCACTCTAGGACCTCTAATAGCTAAACCAATCTTGTTGGTACCTAATGCTCTGACATCACTTGTTGACAAGTGAATCACCGAGAGACAAACTCTACAACTTCTTTCTTTATTCCCGGCCACTAGTGATGTCATTGGAGATCCCGGTACATCTTCGCCACTCCTGGATGTACTGGTAGATGGGATGCATGGAACTCCCTCAAAACTTCCTCTTTTTGTGACATTGGTACCGTAGTACGTCCTCAGAAGAGGATGATGTGCTCCCTACCTTCAGAAAATCTATTAGGTTCATGCCCTATAGATATCTGAGCACGTCATGTCTTGTAGTCAGTGTCCCCATGTTGTGCATCCCTAACTCACTAAAGAAGTGGGGGAGTGACTGTAAGAGATGTAATGAAGGATGCTCTATCTCTATCCCCCAAAGGATATCTATAAAGCATCCAACTACTCCGTCGACTCACCTAGAAACTGTATACCATGCCTCTTGTTGAGTGCATCTCCAACAATTTTCCCCTTCCCAGGAGTATAGACTATCTCGAATTCATAGTCCTGGAAGAACTCAAGCCAATATCATTGTCTCAGGATCATGTCCTTCTGAGAGAAGATATACCTAAGACTCTTATGATCATAGTACACAAAAAAACACTCACCCATCAGATAGTGTCACCACATCTTCAAGGCGAACACCACTGTTGTTAACTCTAGGTCATGGGTAGCATTTTTATGCTCGTGTTGTCTCAACTTCTGAGAACCATATACGATCACTGCTCGCTCCTGTATTAGGACACATCCGATTCTGGTCCCTGATGCTTCACAGTAAACTATGTACCCTACACCTTCAACTAGAATCCTTATGATGGGGGCACTAGTCAGCCTATGCCTCAATTCCTAAAAGATCTGCTGGCATTTCTTCGACCACACAAAGGGCTACCCCTTCCTCATCAAGGCTGATAGTTGTGCAACAACTCTGGAGGAATTTGGTACAAACCTTTAGTAATAGCCATCCAAACCATGGAAACTCCATACCTCTGTCACAATCCAGGGTGGCTCATGTACCGCTTCAATCATTGCTGGCTCTACTTCAAATCCAGCCTCCAATATGACATGTCCATGAATGTGAACCTATCAAATCTAGAACGGGAACTTTGATATCTTACTATAAATATGGTGCTCTCAGAGTGTTTCCAATACTACCTAGAAATGATATGCATGCTCCTCTTCAGTATTCGATTAGATCAGAATGTTTTCAATGAAAACTACGACCAAGCGATCGAGGTATGGCTGAAAGATCTTGTTCATGAGTCCCAAGAACACTGCTGGAGCATTGGTTACACCGAATATCATAACCAAGAACTCTTAGTGGTCGTATCGACATCTGAAGGGCATCTTCTAAACATCCTCATCTCGAACTCTGAGCTAGTGATATCCTGATCTGAGGACTATCTTCAAGAACCAACGAGGTCCATTCAACTGATCAAAGAGGTCTTCAATCTCGGGAGTGAGTACTTGTTCTTCACGGAAACTTGGTTTGGGTGATGATAGTCAAAAAAAGCCTCAATCACCCATCCACCTTCTTGGCAAATAGAATCGGGGCTGCCCCAGGTGAAACACTATGCCAAATGAATCCATTTCCCTACAAGTCCTCTAGCTGTACCCACAGCTCACAACGCTCTGTGGGAGCCATCTGATAGGCTGGTGTAGATATCAGTTTCGTCCCAGGGTACATGTCCATGTAAAATTCCACCTATCTTGGTGGAGGTAGACCTGGGACATCATATGGGAAGACATCCGCGTACTGGTCCACCACTACAGGATTCCTCGGACACTCTGCATCAACTACTCTGAGGTTAAGGCTAGCCAACTGATTAGTGATCGGCTGTTCTCTCCTCCAAGTAAGTCTATCATGTACTGCAAAGGCTCCCTTTTCGCTGGTGAAGGTAAACCTGATCCCATATGTGCAGACACACCACACATTGTGCCTCATACAGTCAATCTAAGAATGGACTATAGATAACTAGTCCATACCCATGATGATATCGTAAGGCCTCGACGCTGCTACTAGTAGATCCCAACCGAAGATCTCACCTCCTAGAGTAAGTTCACACTAGCAGAATCAATGCATAATCATTGAATCCACTCTCGTAGGAGTCTCTAGCCATAAGTATTTAGCCAACAACTCTATCATAATCTTCAAGCTTTGTACGAGGGCAGTGGAAATGAAAGTGTGACTGGAACCTATGTCTATAAGTATTGTAGCTATGGTGGAGTAGACATAGGTCATACCTCGAATCATATCTGGAGTGCGATGATCGTATACCTCAGCTTCTTGGATCTGAGCTCTCCCATGTCCAACAGCTCCCTGTGGTAGGGGTGTACCTCCTGACGGTGGTCGCAGTAACACCTCGAATCGTCATCCACCACTAGCTGCATGGCCAGATCATCTGCCACTTCTGCCTGCTCCCTACGGATTGTCTCGATCGAACCACTGTCTCTACCTGGGCGGTCATTTGACCGTCTGCTGATCATCTGAATGGTGGGTTAGACAGTCCCAATCCTTGTGACCATGCCCGCCCCATGAATAAAACTTCCCACTCCTGGCATGTCTAGATCTCTCTCCAGTGCTTTAGACAACTGATCCTAATTCATGTGGTCATCCACCTGTAGTTCTGGTCATCTTGGACCTCTACGATATCTGTCTTCTGCCAGTTGTAGAAGACTCCACTATGTGTTGACTTGTGGTGGACCTCTCTACTAGAGACTACCCATCATGGAAACTCTCTACTAGGAGGGATCTCTCTAACACCCCTACCTGCGTTAAGATGCTGAGTGAGATCATCGAATCCTTGATCTCCCACCTGAGTCCATGCTCGAAGTTCCAGCCCTGAAGATTGGGTCCTGCACTATATCGGTGGAGTAGTATGAGAGGTCTATGAACCATGCTGAGTATTTCAATACCATCATGCTGCCTTTCTAGAGATGAAGTAGCTCCAAAATGCGCATTGTGCCAAGAGTCGCTGGGAAAATCTCTACCCCAAACAGTCTCTCGAAGTCTTCCTAGAGAAGTGTCACATCAGCATAGACCTAGACCCTCGAGCTCCACCATCTTCCCTCTGCTTCTTATAGAAGTCTGGAAAAAAGTATCACCATGTGGTCTGCTAGTGCCCCAACCAGTCTGAAGACTCTCACCACATCCTCTATCCAATCCTCAGATGCATGTGGGTCCATCTCTCCCCTGAACCTGGGAGGCCTCTGGCACTAGAACTCGTGCAATGCGCTCAAGTAGACTTCAACATCTGTTGATGGGGCTGGTGGCATCGATGGGCCAATGGGTAACGGTACTATTGGTGCCTCCGCTAGTGCCTCTATGGGAAGAGGGACATTCATTGAGGCCCCATATCTCGGTGGGATATCAGTGTGTACAACTCTCATAACTCATGTCGGTTGTCTCTGTGTTTGGCATTATGAAAAGAAACAAGTGCGCTATGGTTAAATGTTTTACCTAGTGAGATGACCTGGTTGAGATGACCTAAAGAAAACTTTTAAAAACACACATGTAATCATTGTTTCCGTGCACTGAGTTGGAAATTAGAAGTCAAGATCTTGGTGTATGGATATGTTGGCCACCACACCAACACTGGACACCCTGAACTGAAAACTCCACTCGCTATAATTAACACTATTGCTTCATATAAAAGAAAGATCAGAGTCCTATTTTCTATGGTAGAAATGACTCCTCTAATACCATTTTGTCAAGACCCATCCCCCGTGGACCATTTCATGACTACCCCAAGTCGGCCTTCCATAGGCTCGGGGCTGGCGAATAGCACCAAAGACGTAATTTCCTAAAACTAGGAAGGCATTGCCTTTATATCCTGTAAACGCACACAACAGAGCACACAGCTGGATATAAAACAATAAGTAAACTATATAACAAAAGAGTGATGAAAAGTAAAAGGAGTCGAAAATACAAGCCCAACTGTAAAGTACAAGGAATTGGAAGTACAATTGCAACTGATGAAAATAAAAACAGCTGCTGGGTCGTCCTCCAGGATTCTTACCTGATGGGTTGGTATAGATAGCCTCCTCAGAACTCCACATTCGTCAGTCTCCTCTGAGTACCAACTCATCTTAAGGTCCACCTCTGGGTATCATCATGTCATTGTACTCTCAGCCTTAATCAGTGTTGTCTTTCGTCTGCATCCAACACAACAAGGTGAGGGAATAGCATGTGAAGGGGTGAGTATAACGATACTCAATAGGGACCCCGAGACCCTCAAGGTCTCCCAAAACAACCAAGGATAAACTAGATAGTAAATAAATAAATAGATAACCCAACATAGTTATATTCCCATACATATACGTATGTTATTAAGTAATCCATCTCAATCATGAGGAAAACACAAAAGTACTGACTCCACTCAACCAGGATTTAATTCACATTATAGAAACCTAGGATGTAGGAGAACTCTTTCTCAATAGAGTATAGTGGTCCTGCCAGATCACAAAGAGGCGCTTCCCACAAACATTGAACTGCTGATTTATACCTCCTGTCGAGTATTGTTGGTCTGTTGCATCACATAATGGCGCTTCTCACTATGGGTCTTCCACCACACCGAGACACTCCCCCTCATAGCTTGAAGAGGTACCCCTCCTATCGAGTACCGTGTTTCTACCACTTCACCAAGTGTGATCCTCCACCGTGGGTCTTTCGCCACAATCAGGGGCTCCCCACTAGGCCAGTTGAGTCACTCCGAGTCAAGCAGTCAGCAGTCATCAAGTCTCAGCCACCTACTAGGTTCCCGCACAACAGCTCGCTCATCACTGGAAGGATCTGCTCCATGAGCTACGGGTCGATACTCTAACTATCGTGAAGTCCCAGGAAAATGTATCCCGAAGGTCCAGAACATCATAGGGGTCTCAACTCAGTAGATGACACATCAATCGGATGCCCAGTCTATGAGTTATTAGCCTTTTAGTCCCCGACGCCCTGTTGGATTCGTGCATGATCCAACCTGACCATATCTCAATTATACCCCAACCTTCAGTGGGGTGTACTAAAAGGACTGTCATGCTCCCTGATTACTAGCACCACTGACAGTTCTATAAAGGAACATTTTGTGCCAATGATATAGCCAAAAGAAAGTAAAGGGTCGTAGCAGGCCTGGATCTGGTCTGGCCCGTTCGGACCTTCCCAGCCTGACCCCATCTGGGCCGCCCCATTTCGGGTCAACCCGTCCGACCTGTTAGGTCTAGCCCAGCCCATTGGGAGGGCCAGCCTATTAGGTTCAACCAGACCCGCTGGGCCCAACCCAGTAGGCTGCGAGGGGGTGCCAAAGGCCCCGAGGGCGCAGACCGACCGTGCGGGCACGGACAAACTGCGGGTTGGTGTGAGGGTGGTTCGTCCTAGAGGGCTTTGCTTGGGCGACTTGGCCAGGAGGGCACTACAAGGGTGTGGGCGGGTTTGGTCGGGGTGTCAGGAGGGGCGCAGGAGGCAGGCTTGGCTGGGGCACCGCGAGGGGTGCGGGAGGCTGGCCCGGCCATGGCCGGTGGGCTGTTGCGGCCAGGGTGGCTTGGGGGGGGGCACTGCATGGTCGGTTAGTCCGGGAGGCATGACCAGCCGGGATCCAGGGCGTGGCGCAGCTCGGGCCTGTTCGGCCAGCCAACGGGCGGGGCGGTCGGCGTGGCGCAGAAGCTGGCAGGCGGTGCGGTGCGTCCCGGGGCGACGGAGCCGGTTCGGCCGGAGCGTCACGGTGGCAGCACGGGTTGCGGAGACTGAGGGTAGCTTGGTCGTTTCCTTCATCTCCTTCATCACCTTCAATGCGATTTTCTCCTTCCTCCATTTTGAAGAACACCGCAAATCAACACAAGGGTTACGGAGAGGATTTTCCATGTTATTTTGCCCGTACTCTCCGCATTAGAGTGGTGGAACAAGGTTTACCAAGAACATAAACAAGAACGAGAATGAAAGATATTTTCAATTCCCATAATATATTGTTAATTTCAATTCCCAACCCCACAAAGGAAAAATAGGGGAGAACATGGGATGTGTTAATCAAATAATGAATAAACCCCTACCTTGTTTATTGTTCTTCGATGTTGGCATGAGATAGGGGACTTCGATTTGTTATAGATGAACACATCCTACGTCGAAGGAAGTTCCTATAAAGGACGTCAAAGTCAATCTTCATATTTGATGATGTTCCCCGTCGGTGTTCTTCGTCGGTGGAGCGTTCTTCCTTGGGAGCCTTATCCCAATATTTCTCCCAAGTTTCTCCTCTCTCCAATCCTCATTTTCCTAATAAATGAAATGGTATCCAAATATGATAGATAAAATATCTTATTAAGTCATTGGCACAAATTTCAATGTATCCTAATTTAACACCTAGGTTGGAAAGATTAATTTGGGTGGATTGCCAGAATAAAATTAAGGGAGGTGGGGGCACCATTAATGGTAGAGGTGGTCAAGAGGCTCTCCCTCATTAATGTGGGGAGTTGATAGGTTTTCCTCTCCTTCCATTAATATGGGGTTGGGTGGTCCATGGTCCCAAATTCATATTTGGAGGTTTTGAAAACTCGGCTGGTCCCTACCACAATTAATCCTGAAGAGGATGTTTAGGCCTCAGGTGGTCCCCATCACCATTACCTCTAATGAGAGGTTAAGGTGTGGTGGTACTCACCTACAACTTCGACATTGGTTGTAATATTAGAGAAAATAAAAATAAAACATGTGTTTATTTTATTTTATTATTTCCAAAAAAACCCAAAAAAACTGTCTTTCACCCTTGACCAACTGCCATCATGGTGTGAGTCTCCCTAAGTGAATACTGGCGTTACGAGTGCAACAATGTCCTCAGATTTCAATTCTGAGCACCAGTTCAAAAGTTATAAAAACCCGATCAAACATTCACTTAACGTATCCTAAAAAAACATCAGAAATTGATTCCAGGAATACCAGGACTTGAACCACGCACTGTCAATCTTCACAGACTCATAAAATTCCCATCTAATTAAAAACAATTACATGGAAATCCAGCGTCTTTACATTTTTAATGAAATATTGATATTATAAATATCCAAATAAATATAAATTTAGAATTATGATGAATTAAACTAGTTTTCTAGGTTAATATGACATGTTAGGGTAGGTTAAATGAATTTTATTCAAAGTGATAAAGTGTTTATGAAATTCAAAAACAATCAAATACTAAATAGTCCAAAATTGACATAATTGAGTTTCTCAAACAAATATTATATTATTAATTGATATAATATTGCAAAAAATCTAAGGTTCAGACAAAAGACTTAGATAAGGTTATATATATTAATACTGAACCACATAGGTTTATCTTGGATTTTTTATAGTAAGTTTATTAACCATATAATATAAAAATATAAAGGGACATGGTAAATGTCAAACTTTTTAACTAAGTGTTAAATCTGAAAGATAAGGTGTATATGATGGCCTAAACCTATATATAACCTATTAGTTGAGATGTTTTCAACCTATCCCCTCCTTATCCTTTAAATAATTCATTTTAGATCCATTTGAAACCGATAATGATTTTATTATAAAATAATATATCAATATTTTCCTAAAGTGACCCTCACCTATCATCTAAAAGGTCACTTCCCCTTCTCTTAATTTCACACCTCCAAAGCCTTGGGGATAGGCCAAACGCTGCCAAAATATCCTCATGACATTCCTCCCTTCATCCAATAGGCCTTTCATTGGACAAAAATCCAACCTAAGGAGCCCTTTTTATAAAATCAAAAGGAAGAACCCGAAGAAGAGGTAAATATTTCATCACATATTTCATGTTCCTTTCTTCTTCCACTTCCTCTTTCTTTGTTGTTTCCATTATAATATAATAGCGCCAGTATATTATATTTACTGTGATGTTATTATAACAGTGGTAAACCATGAGAATTATTGTATACATTATATGAATTAGAAATTCCCAATACGTACATACATACGACTAATTGTCTCCACGTCGTGTTGTAGTTTGTTATACAAACACATCATTATTTGGATGGGTATAATGATGAATATAACTGATTAATATAATAAATATAACATTATAAGGATTATTTATAAATTATATACAATCCAATTATATATGATTTCACCATCAATATAATGATATTGTCGCACGTGCATACGTATGGATTACAGTCTACACATCGAGATGAGATATTCATTCCCACGTTCACTATTCAACGATGATAACAAAAATAAATATATTATTAAAAAGTATTTAATATGTTACATAATAATTCTACTGGATATATGTGTATTCATGTACTTATATAAATCTTATTCACTAATATATGTTCAATACGATATGAAAACAGAAACAACGTTTATGCGTATGTACGACTTACCATCTCCATAAACGATGCCTTCCATTTCATATATCTATATATTATAAATATTTATATAATATCTATACATGATATATAAATAAATTATTATATTCTGTAAGTATTTATGTCATGATCTAAATGATATGATCAAGAATAACAAGTTAAAACACGTACGATAAAGAAAGTGATTATTACCTAAAATGTTTATTTAACATGGAAATCATTATTAAATGGGTAGTATAAAGTCATAAATGAATCATGTATGATATAATAAATATTAATATGGGTCTGGTATAATTTAATAACATACTATGGTCATCATATAGGAGGTTAAATGTACCCTTGACCAAAGGAAAGTGTAAGGTAAGGGTTAATTTCACAATCTCTTTATTATCTGAGGTTGTTTTTACTTAATTATCTATTGGGAAATATTTATTATCCATGTACATGTTTCCTAAAATATTTTTCAAAGGGATTCTTTTTAAGGTACTTTTTTACAAAAACATCATTTTTAATGTTTTAAATATTTATTTTTCTAAATCATTCTCATTAATGTCCATGTATTCAAAATGGGTTTTAAGGATTTATTTATATGGATATTAATTTTTTTAAAATGTTAATTCCATTAAAAAGATTCAAAGTGGTATGGGAAACTTTTATTCAAAAATATCTTTAAATTTATTCCTTTCTAAATTCTTTGACTTTTAAATGTTGTTATTAAAAACAGACATTTCTCACAAAGAGTTTTACAAATAATTTTCATCTATATCAACATCATTTGATGGATTTTAAACTAGTTAATGTTGATTTATTATGATACAAATTTTCTAGGATGTATTGAAGTTTTTCTGATATGTTTCACTGTGGATGTGTTATTTGTATACCATTCAAGGATTATAGATAATGTATTGAAATTTCGTATGCTAGTTTTAATACGAATGTTTATGTTATGTTTAAACCTTTTCATATGAGGAATGAATTTGACTTCATAAGTGACGGGTGGAGCCCACTATAGCTCCTCAATGAATTGGTAGGTCTAATGAGACAAAATAGTGTCTTGGCACAAGGCCTTGATAAAATCATTTTGGTATTCTTGGCATAAGGCCTTGACTATGTGGTTATGATGTCTGGCATTATGCATTCCATCATTATGAAAGCTTCTATTGATATTGGATGTTATTATTCGACATGTAGAATATATATGGGAATAAGTAAATGACGTTATTTGATATTATCATTTCCATATTTGGTTGAAGTTCATGTTTAAAAGGCTTTTGTTTTAGACTAACATTACCTTAAATTTTTATGCTTATTTATGAATGTTTCTGCTATATTGTTATCCTTATTGAGCATCTGAGCTCACCCCTTTCTATGTTTTATTTTTCCTAGGATGAAAAGAAGTATATAATGACTAACTTACATGGATAATATAAGGGATATGAGTGTGTATTATGGAGACTATGTTATTGTAGTTTTTCATTTTATAATGTAAAGTAAAACTTATAAATGTATCTAGTATTTCCAAGTCTACTAAGCTAATCAATATTTTGATACTTTATCTTTTGTGATCATTCAAATGTTATGTAATCATGCACCGACTCTAGGTAACTAGGTTCAGGTCATTACAATTCCTACCCAAGATGTCGCATTTCCAAAAAAAATAACCAATGCTATATTATCCATCCAAATTTATCCTAGATGGAATAAGGCATGATAATACTATATTCTGACCATACCAAGAAAACCCATCATAGGAAACAATACCAAAACCAATATAGGAGTGAGTCAACTAATTCTAAAGGGAATTTAGATGGACATATGATTAAAATTTTAGTAATATTGATTAAAATATTTCATTTTTAAGAAGATAAATTTTGTTACCCAAATTCATAGAAAGAGTCATACAAATATTACACTAAATCTATAATAAAAAATATGGAAGTAAAAATGGGCTAATTAGCAAGAGATATTATATCTAGGGATATGTGTAAGCTACCTAAAACATCTAGAAATAACCCTAGGGAATATTTCCTCAATTTTGTCAAAATAAATGGAATTAGAACTCAAATAGAATCAGAACGAGACCTTAAAGGTGACCTAAATAATAAATGTGAATATAGAAGTAAACATATGTACTACAATGAATCACCAAATGAGGTGAAAATTCATAAAAATAATGAAAATCATAATTTTAAAAATCAATAAAATCTATAAACTATTCTGAAACAAAATTTAATAAAGGGTTGAATAAATTTTTTGAAAAAATATAGAAGATTCCATTGGTTCTTAGGAACTATTCTCCACCCATCCATTTCACTTAATAGATAAAACATGAGTGTGAAAACAATGTTGAACTACTTTTATTCCATGGTATCATGACCAACCACCATGTGAATACTTCATTTATACAATACATGATTCAAATTCATTCTTATTGAAAATCTCTCAAAAAAATAAAACAAAAGAAACTCTAAAATATTATACTAAAAACATCCTTATAGAATGGTGTTGTTCTTTTTTTCGAATTGAAATCCCTCCCTAGCTCAAATACCCTGGCAGCTTTATCTTTATAAGACCTTTAGTGAATAGAGGTCAACTGAACTGTTTTTATGATTTATTTTCCGGTTTTATTATTTTTTTCACAATCTTTAAATCGATGAGATTTGAAGACATTCAACCCACTACTATCATTCTATAGATTTCTTACCACTCATTCACACATCCTATAATAGGGGTATATGATCTTTTTGTTGGACTTAGGATGTTTTTTTGGATGAATAATTAATTCTATAAATGAAGTGTGACTAGAAGGTGACCTATATTATTTATAGGCCCTTTTTTCCATCGGTGGAGTATTTATAGATGTTTCTAAGATAAAATGGTATTTAAATTTTTTGAACAACATGAATAAATTAATGTTTTTAAAAATGAAAAATAACTAACATTTCCTAAAATTGTTTTCTAGTGTGGAGTCTTTATAAGCGTAAAATATACTTAATAGTTTAGAAAATACTGAAAAACAATATTTCTATGGTAAAATTAAATTTGAAGTTGAAAATTATCATTCACACATTGCCAAATATATTCAATCGGAAAAAATAGAAAATATTCAGGAATTGGTCAACCACACTGTTTCTGATGCTGTTAGTAATCGATCCTATATTTATGAAGATAAAGAATTATTCAGAGAACACAAGGTTGATTATAATACCACATAAAATTTTTGATAAATTGATTTTTTTAGATGAATTAAAAAAATTATGAATTTTTTTGATAAATATTTTGAATTGTGATCTAGAGAATTTGGGGAGTAAGCTATCCACCTTTGATACCAGTGATTAATATCATAAAAATTTGGTGTGATATATAAAATCCATCCACATATGAAACTACATACATGAATATTTTTTAAGATCTTATTCCTCCTAGTCAAAAGATCCTTCAATCTTATAATAAAGAACCCACTTTGGAGTTAAAACCTCTCCCTTTCTAGATGAAACACTCAATTTAGGTCAAAATTCAAAAGTATGGAAAATTTTATACGGAATATTAAGATAATCTAGATTAATTTTTTATGTGTTCTTAATAACATTTAAACCTTAATATTATGTTAAATAGCTGATATAAATTGAATCATCACTTAATTATTATCATACAGAATAGCTAGGGAACCAAACCACATACCAAGAGTATAGTTTACAAGAATACTATACCCTAATATGATAGAGGTTTCTAGAGAAGTGGTTATAAATATTCTAGACACTAGTATTATATATCCATTATCTGATTGTTATTGGTTTATTATTGGCCATGTGGTCCCACAAAATATATGATTCATTCTTGTAACCAATTATAAAATTAGAAACTGTAGGTTAGAAAAAATACCAATTTATAAAGTTTGTAATGATTATATAAATATAACTTTAGAAAATATGATGGATGATTTCACAATACCCTTCATAGTTAAAATGATTTAAATTATTATTATAAATCAGTTCTTCAGCTTTCGAGGTATCTATTTTGGTTGCAATTAGATTCGTGTAGCTCTAGAGGATTAAGATAATTTTGTATTCACATTCCCCTTTAGAATATTTCCCTACTAAAAGATGCTCTTTGGATTGTGTAGTTCCAAATATACCCGCCAAATATGTATGATGTCTATAGATATATATATTATATATATAATCATTGATGTATTCACGGATGATGAATACATTTTTGTTAGATAATTTAAGAGTTGTCTAAAGAATATTGAATTAGTTTTAAAATGATTCATAAAGACCAACATAGTTATAAACTGAGAGAACTAAAATTTTATAGATATTGAAGACTGATTTTCAGTATACAAGTTGTCCATGAGGTGTTTAGATGTATATACTATAATTATTTATGTTATTCAAAAATTTCCCCATCCTGAAAATGATAACAATGTTTTATGCTTCTAATGAAATCTAGTTTTACCAGAGTTATATAAAAGATTTTTCAAATATTAAAAATACCTTATTTTTTATTCTATTAAAAGATGCACCATTCATATATGATGAAAATTTTCTGAAATTATTTAATTCTATTAAATAATAACTCAGATAATCACCTATCATAACTGCACCTGATTAAATATTTTCCTTTGAAATAATGTGTGATACAAGTGTCATGGCGGTCAGAGTGGTCTTATAATAGAGGAGAGAAAAAAAGGTTTCATGTGGTTTATTTTTCTAGTAGCCTTCTAGATGAAGCACAATGTAATAATACCATAATAGAGAAGTTATTTTTATTTATAATTTTATCTCTAAATATTTTGTAAGTACAACTATGGTACCTATTTTATAATCTTTACAAGACCTCATTCCCTAATGTATCTGCTATCAAATTAGGAGGACAAATATAGAATTTTTATGTGGAATATATTTTTACATGAAGTTTATATTGAAATTAGATTCAATCATGGAGAAAAAAATGTAGTTGTATATCATGATTCAAGGCATTAATGTGCACAATGTCAACATCCAAGAAACATTAATTTTTCTTTTAATTGGGAGAAGAATATCACTATCATTGTATAGAAGTATGATTGGTTTGTAAACTATTCTAACATTAGGGAAGATTGTTTAGTGCTTAATTATTTTTCAAATAACTAGTGAAGGAAATTAATTTTGATGCCTAATTACAATCTTTTGGATCAACTCCTTCTATTTAAAAGAGATTTTAAGGGACATTTTGAAAGTGTTTTCTATAATCGTAAATGTATCCAATAAAAGATAGTTGTAACTCCTAACCTCATAGAGCAAATAATGTTGGATAATGGACACATAAAAAATTACTTCATGTTGTATTTTTATGGCCTAAGTTATTTAAGAATTTTATGTGTTTTTTAGTGGGATGTTATAAATGTCAACAACTAGAGAATTCTAGGAGAAAGGAGGAGAAAATCTTAAAGGCATTCTAAATGTTAAGATATTTCATAATTGGTGTTTAGGTTTTATGGTACCATTCATATAATTGCATGAGAATGAGTATATTTTAGTTGATGTTGACTATATAAAAATGTGGGTTGAAGTAGAGAAATTTCCCAACAATCAAGCCAGTAGTGTAATAAAATTTATCAAAAAATATCCACTTGTTAATATTTGGGGTTCCATGATATTTCATTACATATAATTGAACCCATTTAAAGATCAAAAAATTTAAATCATTTAATTAAACAATTAATTTATTCCTATTTTACTTGAAGTTCCTACTATCTATAATCTAGTGGATAGGTTGAAATTTCAGATAGGGTGCAAAAAATTTATTTTATAGACAAATGTATCAATATCTAGGAAGGGTCTCCATTTAAAATTATATGATTATTTATGTCCCAAAAGAAATATTTTAAAAATAATAATTCTTATGTCTCCATACTATATATTATTTGGTAAATGATTTCATTTTCCTCTGGAGTTTTAGCACATGTATTATATTGATTTAAAGACATTAAAATTGATTTTAAAACTGCTAAGGATAAAATGATACTATAAATGAGTGTGTTATATAAGATTAGGATAGAGGGTTATGAATATTATCGGGTTTAGTAAGAGAGGTCTAAGGTATTTCATGATTATTTCATTTAAAATATATAATTAAATTCTAGAAAAAGTTCATTCTATTTTACTCTAGACATAATCTCTTCATTAATAAACTGATATCTAAGTGGTCTAGAAACATCATTATTTTATTAGTTTTTAATAAGGGAGATGATGAAATTGTATGAGATGAAAAAAAATAATGATAGTGAATGGTCAATGAAAACGAATATTATTTTTATGTGAAGACAAAGCGATTTGATTCCATATTTGTTATTTAAAGATTATTTTCATTAATGTAATACAAAATATTTAAAATTATGTTCTTCATGATATTCAACCCATGGTCTTTAGATGTCATTTTTTTTTATTTTTTATGAATAAATTGTTCGTTTACTCTATCTTTTACACATTATGTTACTATATTTATGATCTTAGTCTTCAATGAAATGTTTTTATAGGAATATGATCTTTATGATTTTACATAACAAAAGAGTTACCTTTTATTCTTAATTCACAATAATTATCTTGCATGGACTTTAATGGGAAAAAATTTTGTATAAATGAAATTTGTTTCGTCATTATAATTTAACATGATCTATCAATATTTTTTAATATTTTTCATTTTGTAGAAACTGAGGTAGAAAAAACCTGTGGTTTTCACTTAGACATATGATGGGGGAATTAATATTCTATTGAATCTTAAGATAAAACATCATTAAGCCCAAGATTTTAAATTTATGAATCTCTAATATTATATTAACTTTATACCAATATTGTGTTTTATGTTCTTTATTTTCTATAAATTTTTCTACAATGATTTTAAAATCACTCATTATTTTATGTTTAGTCTAAGGGAGTGATACCCCTTGTTGTCTACATTTAAGTTCATTTTCTTTTCTATGTTGGCCATTATATTTCATAGTTATATTATACTAAAAATATAATTGAATATAATTTTTAATCTTGTTACACCATATTCTTTGCCACTCAAAATTTATCATACAATTTTTTCACTTTATAGATAAATTTTTGACTATGTGTCAAAAGAAAAATAATGTACCTTTATTATTCTATTTTAAAACATTTTTGGGATAGTATTTTTTTAGAAAATCATTGATACAATTTAACAATTAATTAAATAGTAGAAATTGAAAATCAATTTTGAACATTAAAAGTAAAATTTGTTTTATTCCACCTTTGAATCCAACTTTGGGTATAGAGTTTGATTTTATGTTTTGGGGAGAGGGGATTGTTAATTTGGCCAAAACCATTATATCATTTGAATCCATTAGTCCCATTTTAATATTTTTAAAATCAATTTTTTCATTTTATAACTTTCATGTAATGTTTTTCAAATTATTTATTAATATTTATAACTATGAGTCCCCTTTCAAGTGGAAATAAATTAATTATCCCATGAATTTAATTGAGAAAATCAATTTATTGTCCTCTTGAAATGATATGTTATAGTCTGATTTTTGGGAAAATTGTCTAAAAATATAATTTTTTTGAAGAATTTTTACTGAATGAAAATTATAATACATTGATTTTCCAGACCTATGTCATGAAAATCTTAATCCGGGTTAAGCTTCATTCATTTATTATTTCATTATTTTATACTTGATAGAAAAAATGTGGGTTGAATTATTTATTAATCTATGTATTTATTGAACCCACTGATCCATTAAATATTATTGTCATTATTTGAGTGATAATTATGTGTCTCTACTCACCATGAGTAAATGAGATGTCTCGAAGTCTCAGTTAACTACAAGATGATGTTTTATTAATTCAATTCAAAAAAAAATCTAATGCAATAGTTTGAGTATAAAAATAACTATTTTAACAGAAAAATTATTTTTCATTTGATAAAGAATACACACATTCTTCTTAAAAGGGAACATGGGTGAAAATATTTTGACATTAATCAATTCATTGATCCCATATTGTTTTTCATATATTAGATTTTTTTCCAATTTAAACTGATTATTAATTCCACACAGTCAATGTTTATGTATGGGGGAATTTGATAGTGCTATTAATTGAGTTCTTTCTGACACAACATTAAATATGATTTTATTGAATTTATTATTTATTTAGGTATTACTTTCCAAATAATTTTTCCTTTTTATTTTTATAGTTTTATTTACTAATTAATAATTTTTATGTTTAATTTTTTATTTTTATCTTTTACAATCACTATGTTTTTATATAGTGTTTTATTTATTTTAATTTTCCAATTACTATTTAATTTTTTATTCCTTAAAATATAGAAATATTAACTTAATATTAATTTATTTTTATTAATTAATCATTTATTCATTATATATTTATTTAATTATCTAAAACATTAATTTATTTCCATAACATATATTTGTGTGTTTTAATCTATCTGAATCTTAATTTACAAGTTAAATATTTTATTGACTTTAATAAATAATTTTAACATTTTGATTGTAATTTTTTATTTTAAATTATAATTCCAGATAAAAATTAAGCAATTTCATTGCATATTAGTTTTATAATTTTAATTAAATATTAGCTTTCAAATTATTATTATCCTTTTATCTAATTTAATTAATTATTTTTTTAGTTTTAGAATTTTACTAATTCAAAATTTTATATTAAGTTTCATTAAATTCATTAAATTAGTTTTTATATTTAATATAAATATCATATTATTGTTTTAATATTTTTATTACTATTAATTTTTTCACTCCTATATATGATCCACCACCTATTCAACCTCCGTATAAAAACCACCTTAATGCAATCCAAAGCTATCCAACACATGGAAGTATAAAAATAGTGCATTTGCTACTATAACAATTAACCCTCAGCCACTATCTCTCTCACTCATAGAACCCTTTTCTAATCCATCACCTCTCCAACAGTATAGTAGTGCCTCTGCCAAGATTGATCCTTGGATCCCCTTGTCTGACCCTATGATCCCCTTTCTTGACCCTCAAACTAGATTCACTGTTGAGGGTTGTAGTGAACTACCTTTGTGGACATGATGTCATTGAGCCTGCCTCGATCCATCTGAGGATGCGACCTCAACCACCGAACCTCCATGATTCCAAAGAGTGTTGTTGAAAAAGCTAACTACATCCCATTACCATTATCAGATCTGATGTTGTTGTGGAATAGAACCATTTCACCACTCCAATCTAGAATAAGTATGTTGTCCAGTACTAGAGTAATGCTTAGTTCTTGTTGAATGTTTCTCAACCCCCAACCACCAGTCACCACTATTAAAGGATTGACCAATGAGCCACGCCATTTCTTCTAGATGATGTTGTTTCTAAGCTCCATTAGAGAAACTGAACCCACAAATAGGTCACTGAGAATAAGAAAAAAAATTAAAATAACAATAATAATACAATTATGATAAGAATTTATAAAAAAATAATAACAATATTTCAATTAATATTAAATAAAATAAATAATCTAAATAAATAAAAAATATAATATAATGTATAAATTTAACTAAATTTAATAATAATAAAGAAATATAATTCAATTATACTTTTAAATATTTAGTTATATTAAATATATTAATAAAAAATTTAAAATTATAAACATAATAAATTAAATGTAATTATTTAATATTTAAGTATAATAAAAATAGGAAATGAAATGATAATTATTATTATTTATAATTTTTAATGTCATAATTATATTATTAATTATAATAAAAATAATAATATTGTTTATGAAAATATTTAATATCTGTAATAATCATATTATACTTATATTTATAGAAGGTAAATTATTTATAAGCATCAAAAAAACAAATTATTAATTATATTATGTTTTTATTATGCAGAATGATGCCATAATTGCATCCAAGCTCACACTTATCAACCATTGACTAATCTACTAGAAGGTTTGTGAAAAGATTATTGTTAGGTGACGTGTTTTGGTGATAACTTCCACATACTGAGCCAATTCGGTGTTAGATGGGGGTGACATACCGGAAATAAATGTAGGATATGTTCAGGGGATTGGAACATTAGATAGGGATTAAATCATCTACATCATTTATTAGGGAGTGTCACATTCATGACATATTTTAACTGTATTTTTCATTTACTTTATATTATCGCTTTGTTTCGGGGGTTTCCCATGCATTGTTAGAGAAAATGGTGGGTTTTCATGATTTGGGCCCAACCGTGAGCAAATTTCCAAATTTAAAAACTGATTTTGTTTCTTTTATAACACCTTCATTTTTTAAAAATTTCCATCCTATCCACTTCAAAAATTATCCATCCCACACCTTATAAAATAACCATGTCTATTTGGACCCATTAAGAACACATTATCATTTTGGATTTGGGTGATTTATTTTGGAAATAAGCCAACCAGTAAGCACATTTCCTATTTTATTTTTGAATTCTTTAATATCATATTTATTTTTTAATATATTTAGGTTATTCTACCTCCTACATGATTACATAATCCCTATGTGCTCCCCCAAGTTCGTTTCACCCTCTTTGGTTCTCATTTCCATCACAGATTAGGTCAAAACTTTTCATGGTTTTTTAAATCATCCCGATTTGAGAATGTAATTTGATTTATCCATAAATCATTCAATTTTTACTCTATTACCCCATTTTAGTCCCCAATTGGCATATTCAACCTCTTTTGTTCCTATTTTTCTATTTTTGTTGCTTGTAGATTCATCCTTTTGTTGGATTTGGGGAGATTGTTTCAAGATATCTCATTCAAGTGTGTTTCCTTCCTTCCTTATACTATTTTCTACGGGTATCTTCCATTTATTTAGGGTCTCTTCCAATATTCATGATTTTACTACGATCCAACATATATGTATTGATACCTAGGATATGAATTTTATTTCCTTGGTGAAATCTTTTGGTTTTAGGTTTATTTTCACTCCCTTGTGGCATGATAGTGGTGCGGTTGAAGTTTCACACAAGGATTTGAGGGTTTTGAAATATATGGAAGGCGATTCCATGCGTAGGAATTTTATAATTCGTTATATTTGTGGATTTATATTTCTTTTATGTTCATCTATCATAATTTGTTTGTGAAAAATGTTGTTGGAAACATTTGTTAAGCGGTTGATTTTTAAGTGCCAATTCTGTGTAAAAATCAAAAATTTTACTTGAGAATTCCATGTTGTACCAATTTGTGTTGTTTTATAATTCATGGAATGGATTTATAAATATTATTTAGTGCTAAAAATTCAGGTTTTATGTAATATTGGTATGTAATTTGTGTTAAAATTTTTATTTTAAATGGATTTTATGTGCAAAGTTTTGTTATAACTTGTATAATTCTTTATTGGAAATTTTTATAGTTTTTTCGGTTATACAAATTATAAACATCATGTTTAGACACTATTTTATGTTTGTATGACCATAAAATTTATTTTTATGTGTAAATGGAATTTGGTAGCACGTGTAACTTATTTGAACACAAAGAGGGAATCCCAAGTATCTAGGTGGGAAGACATGTACAAGCATACCAGTGATCTAGAATGGTTTTATCAAAGTTACACTTATCATGTTTCAAATTGAAAAGAATAACAAAACTATGTTGATGATGATTTTGGGGACAACTTGGTTATGGTTGATTCCCCTACTAGTGGCTCATGAACTATAATAGATATTATTATGGTTAATTTCACACCAAGATGCGAGGTACATGGGGTTCACAATAAACTATTTCTTACGGGTGTTCTCATGTTGAGTGCTCATTGAATATTTGGAATTTATCCTTAGATTATGGTTTGTTTGAATAGAAAATTCAGTAGCATAAATTTTTTATTTAAATGTACCTATTCTTTTAATATACCCTCTTTAAAAACAATTTTCATTTAAAAGATCCACTTATAGAAATTATTTCTATCATTATTTGTTTATAAAACTTTATATATTTTTATCAAATAATGCTTGTCACATGTAATCTTTAGGTGGTATCTTATTGGGAACAGGTTCACACCCTACTTACACAATTGGTAGATTGTACACATGGTTATGTTTTAAATATGTAAGGGAATGGCTATTGCTTGATAGTTTCTTTTATTTTGTGGTGTTGTGGAAACATCTAGTGGGTGATGGCCCCATATCGTATGGTGGATATTGGATTGTCTTTACTACAAATTTTGTATTTTGTGACCCCTTGTGACATGTTAAAAACCTTTTATTCAGTTCTGAGTTTTTATTAGGGCCTATTTGTCACGGATTTTTATATTTGTTTTATTGATTGTTTTCAGTTTTCTTATGTATTTTAATTTAGGTAAATAATTCCCAAACCATTATTTATGATACTCGGGATCTTTTTACATCTTATGGGGATAGGAAATGTCCTTCGATAATTTCCACAGACCGGGTTGGGTGTCGGTTTTAATGGAGACCAGATTAGGTTCTTGGAAAAATGGTATCAGAGCCTGGATAAGGTTTTTAGTTATATTATTATTTTGGGATTAGTAGATATATACAAGAGCTGGACTGACATGGCCTGGAGTATTTGTCCTTTGTAGGGTGCCTATCCCACACCTCTCATGGAAGTCCTATATTCACCATGGGACATTGGAATTGTTAGTTTGAATTCACTTCAAGATGAGACATGTGGCCTAAGGACTATGCATGGGCATCATGTTGGGGTAGATTCGTTGTTTATTTTATTATTGTAATGTGTTTGGATTAATTATATTTTCTTTTATTGATGAAATTTTTATATTTTTTGTACAGATTATTCTCCTTGATATTTTTGTCTTTTTTAGCAACATGCCTCCCTGGAATGCTCCCTTGCACCCATAGGAGGAATAAAGAGAGAGTTCTCCCTCAAAACATGATAAAAGGCTAGTAGAGACTGTGGTTCGGGATGTACAAGCTCTAGGACAGGGACCAAATCCTCTTCCAAATCCTATTAGGTAATATGATATTGGTCCAAGGAAGTATAAATCCCAAGAGTTTCTGAAAAATAAGGCACCAACGTTCTGAGGTAGAAACAAATACTAGGAAGTTAAGGAGTGGGTCGAAAAGAACGAGTGCATGATTTAGTTCAAATAAAAACCTGGTATGGTTAGGGTGAAGTGTCCCTCTTTATTGTTAGAGGTTACTAGCAGCAGGTGGTGGGAATTAGTTCATCATGCTAGGAAGCACGAGAAAATGAGCTGGAAGGACTTCAAGGTTATCATCAACAACCACTACTGCCCTGATGTTTTGGCGTATGCTCGATCTGGAGAGTTTATAAAGATGGTTAGGGGGAATCATTCTATGATGGGGTAATCTAATCGTTTTGCTGAGTTTTCCATGTATTCTTTGGAAATGTTCTCCAATGAGAGATAAAGGCTTGAAAGTTAGAGAGGGGTTTGCAGCTATAGATATATTCACAGGTCATCCTATTCAAGATGAAATCTTATGCTAAAGTGGTTGATTGAGCATTAATGGTGGAGATATAACATAAGGGGGGGATAATTTCTCTGGTAATGTGTTAGTAATGGGTAGTGGAAGCACTTCTGAGAAGAGAAGGATGCAGAAGAAACATTGAAAGAAGGGAGGTGGAAGCTTAGTCCAACCTTCCAGGTAGTTTTCTTCAATGGATTCTGATGTGAGGTCTGTTGTGTGCCACTAGTGTGGGAGGCCTCGGATCATCCATCCAACATGTAGTTTTCTTCTAAATCCTTGTTATTAGTGTGGTGTTATAGGACACTTACATAACATTTTTAGGATGGAAAGTGCACTACAAAGTGGGGTAGGATCAGTGGCATATAGGGGAGTTCCAGCTCAGTTAGAGCCATCGAGGATTGGGGTATCTCTTTTTGGTGTCCATGGAGGTAGTCTAGATCATCTTCCAGGAAGATCCAGTTGAAGGAACAACCATAGAATAGCATACTTTCTCATGTTGAGACCGAGCATCTTCATGCGGTGGATTTCTCCCAAGCATGATTAAAGGAGGGACCATCCGACTGTTCGATGTACCATTTTGATTGCATATTCTATAGATTTTTTCTCATTTTTATATTTTTTACTATGATTCATTCAACTCTTCCTATTATGTTAACATGTTGAATTTTCCAACTGAGCTATTGTCTTTTGAGATGGAGTTGGTGACGTTGCTGGGAAACAGGAAGGAGAAGGTTCTCAAGTGCCCATCGTGTGAGGTTTCCGTGTTAGGGGTTGAGATAGAGTGGGACCTACATGTATTAGATATAGATCTATTTGACATGATAATTGGAATAAATTGTTGGTTACACTTTCAGGTGAACATCTATTACTATAGGCGGCGAGTGTGTTTCACGGCACATGATGGATGTCTGTAGTTTTTCATGGGGAATGTGATCCTCGGTTGGGTCAGGCTGGACATCCACTCCCAGAGTTAGGAAATATTATATTATAGTTATCATTTCTCACTCTATAGGATGATAATCATGCTCCCAAGTTTGGGTTACCTCAAGTAGTGGATGAGTTCCCAGAGGTATTCCCAGATGATTTTTCAACTTTACCCCTAGAGCAAGATGTACAGTTCTCGATCAATTTGGTACTGGGAGCACAGCTGATATTTTTCCCACATATCATTTATCCACCACAAAAATGTGGGAATTAAATATTCAACTGGATGATTTAGAATCCAACAGATTCATTCGCCCGAGTATCTCTCCTTGGTCTGCTCTTATTCTCTTTGAAAAGAAGGCTGATGGGTCCCTCCGGCTATGTGTCGATTACTAGAATCTGAACATGGTTATGACCATGAAATAATGTAATTTTCCCCAAATAGATGAATTGATTGATTAGTTTAAGGGGGGAAATGGTTTTCTAAAATAGATTTGAGTTTTGGTTACCATCAACATAGGTTGAAAGAGTTAGATATCCTGAAGATAGCCTTCTGAAGTACATACAACCACTTTGAGAACTTTATGATTCCCTTTAGATTGACCAATGATTCAGTGCTCTTTATTTAACTCCTTAATAGGTTGTTCCACTAATATCTCCACTACTTAATTGTGGTAATCGTGGATGAAATCCTGGTTTACACTGTATCTGAAGAAGGTAATGAGCATCATTTGTGGATTGGGTTGTGAACTTTGCGGGATCACCGCCTTTTTCAATGTAGTCCAAGTGCATCTATTAGATCAGGGAGGTGATGTTTTTAGGGAATATGATCTCATAGCAGGGTGTTTTAGTAGACCTCAAAGATATTGGTGTTGTTATGTCATGGGATCAGCTGATGAATTTGTTCAAGATTAAGTGTTTCCTCGGCCTATTTGGTTACTACAGGTGGTTTGGTCATTATTTCACACGAATTGCATATCCCATGACCATGATTACCTTGAAAGGGGTGAAGTTTATTTGTGGCCAAAAATTTCAAGCATCCTTCAAGGAGATAAAGCATTGGTTGTCTAAGGCCCATGTGTTTATCTTTCTAGAATCTAGAAAGGGCGATGTGTTGTATTTTGACGCTTCAGGTATGGTTCTCGGGTGAGTTCTTATGAAGGAAGATCATGTGGTGGCGTATGCCCCCCACCGACTCCAACCACATGAAAATAATTTCCCAACCCATATCTTGTAGATAGAATCTATGATGCTTTATTTGTAAATGTTTCATCACTTCCTCACTAGGGAGAATTTCATGGTCTATTCTGATCTCAAAATGTCCACCTACATCTTCTCTCAAAAGTATCTTAGTCTATGTCAGCGTCGTTATATAGAGTACTTGTAGGGGATAGATTTTATGATTTTCTATACCCCATGCAAGGCTAATGTGGTGGTGGATTCTTTGTGTAGGAAAGTACCAGGGAAAGCCTTGAGGAAGTCAAATGATGAGTGAACTTTGATAGGGATCTTTTCTCAGATGCATATGGAGACCAAGGAGCATAGTGGAGGTTAATTTTTAGAGAAAATTTAGTTAACTCTTTATCTCTTGGAGTTTATTTAGTGATAATATACCATTTAAGATCTTTTTCAGTAGTCAATTTTGCTTCTTCATGGGGAGGATATTTCTTCTAATGGTTCATCATCTCCCACAGACTTGTTGTGCTTCATGGGCCATTCAGTAGTTATGTTGTCTATGTGGAATAATGTGATGTAGGATATCCACCAGTCTCATTGGGATAACTATCTAAGTTCCAACAAGATTTATTATCATGTTAGATGATAGTTCTTATGGCCAGGTACGAGACGAGACATAGCTGACTACATGTCGAGATGCTACATATGTCAGCAGGTGAAAGCAGAGCACCAAAGGCCCTCTGGTTTTCTAAATCCATTAACCATTCCAACCTGAATGTGGGACATGGTTTCTATATACACGACTTTTTTCTTACCTCGTACACCCCAGGGTAATAATTCCATATGGGTAGTAATTGATCATCTGACCAAATCATCCCACTTCATTCTGTTCAATGATACATTTAAAGAGGATGAGTTAGGCCGATTGTATATTGATGAGGTGTTAAGTTTTCATGGTGTATCATTTGTAGTTGTCTTAGATAGAGACCCCCATTTCACTTCTCAGTTTTCAGAGGGCCTTCATAAGGAATTGTGGTCTCAGATTAAAATGGGCATGACATACCATCCTCAAACAGATGGTCAGACATAGGGGGCCAATCAAATTTTGGAAGACATACTCTTTGCATGTGTTTTTTATTTTTTGGTTCCTGGGATAGACATTTGGGATTGGTTGAGTTATTTTATAATAACAGTTACTAATCCAAAATCTTAATAACTCACTTTGAGGTGCTCTATGGATGACCTTGTCTCTACCCTCGATGTTGGGATGAGGTATGTGAGACCTCAATGTTGGGGATGAGTCTTATGAATAATACTTCTCATAAGATCACGTTGATCAGGAAGCATTTATTGACATCTCAGTGTTGTAAGAAAACATATTCTGGTTAGAGGAGTCGAGACCTAGAATTTTTAGTGGGTGATCGGGTGTTTTTGAAAGTGGCTCCTCGTCTAGGGAATCACCATTCGGGAAAGCAGGGAAAGCTAACACCGAGGTATGATGGAATTTTTGAAATTAGTGAGAGGATTTGAAATGCAGAATACATTTTATCTTTTCCTTATTAATTTAAATCTATCCATGACTTCTTCCATGTCTCACAACTGAAGAAGTACAACCAAAATTTGTCTCATAAGCTGAATTGGGAGGAGTTGGATATAAAGCCCGATATTTCTATGGTTGAGTGACCAGTGTGTATTTTGGACTCCTGATAAAAACTTATCCTAGGGAAGTCTATTCTTCTACTTCAAGTCCTCTAGAAACTTGGTACTGATGAGAACGAGACATGGGAGCAGAAGCCTTGGGTCGAAGATCAGTTTTCATTTCTCTTATCTGATCATGAATCAAGAAGAATTTTCGATAGAGGTAATTTTTTATTGTGGGTAGAATTTTAATATACATAAATTATGTTAATGGTATTTTTCATGTAATTTATATTATTCTTTTTTTTTGGGGTTTCCAATGCATTTTTTTATGAAATGGTGGGTTTTCATGATTTGGGCCAAACCGTGAGCCCATTTCCTGATTTTAAAACAAATTAGGTTTATTGTAACTCTATCATTTTTAAAAAAATTCATCCATTAAACATTATACTTTTCCTAACCTGACATATTGAATCCATCATGCCTATTTAGACCAATTAATAACTCATTATAATTTTGTATTTGGGTGATTTATTTAAGAATAGGGAAAACCCGTAAGCCTGTTTCTTATTTTGGTTTTTTAATTAATTAATATATTAATCATTTTTAACACTTTATTTGATGATTGATCCACCTAATCGATGACAAAAACCCTTGGAGTGCCCCATGTTCTGTTATTCCTCTTTGGAGCTCATTTTCATCGCAGCTTAAGGAGAAAGTTCATAGGGTTTCTCAAGTCATCTAGATTTAAGAAGGTATATTGTTTCATCCATAAATCATTCAATATTCACTCTTTTACCCCATTTATGTCCCCAATTGACCCCGTCAGCCAAATGTTATCCTCCCTATAATTTTTTGTTTCATGGAGATTCATCCTTTAGTGGATTTTGGGCAATTTCAGGAAGATCTATCAAGTAAGTGGCATTCCATCCTTCCTCCTCCCATTTTCTTAGGGTTTCATCCATTTTCATAGTCTTTCTTCTATTATTTTTGATGTTACTATTTTACTTCATGTGTGTATTCAATCATATGGTTTTATTTTTAGTTTTAAAGTTTAATATTGTGGTTTTAGTATCAATTTCACTCCCTTTTGGTGCGATAGTTGTGGGGTGATGATCTACACAAGGATTTGAGTGTTCGGAAATATATTATAGGTGATTCCATGTGTAAAAATTATAGAATGAGTTACATTTCATGATTTATATTTCATTTCACTTCCATTATCAATCTTTAGTGTGAAATTTTTTTTGGAAATTTTTTTTAAGTGGTTTATTTTTAAGTGCCAATTTTCTGTGGAAATGGGTGTTTTTACTTTTTCATTCCATGTTGTACCAATTGGTGTTTTTTTATAATTCATGAAAAGGATTTAAAAAATGTTTTAGTGGTGAAAATTCTTGCTTGATGTAATATTGGTATGAATTATGTGTCAAAGTGGTGTTTTTAAATGGATTTTATTTGCAAAGTTTTGATATAACATGTATAATTAGATTATGGAAATTATAAGCATTTGTTTGAGTTATAATAATGGGGAAAAGGGGTTTTATCTAATATTTTGCGTTTGAATGACTTGAACTGATATTTTTATATGTAAATTTAATTTGGTATCATGTGGAATTTTTTTTATAACAAATAGGGAAACCAGAGTATCTATGTGGGAAGACATGTACTAGCATGTTAGTGTTCTGGAGTGGTTTTGTCCCTATTTCTCTTAGAAATTTTGATGTTCAAAACACTAAAAAACTAAGATGATGATAATTTTGGGGACCAATAGGTTATGGGTGATTCCCCTACTACTGTCTCGTGAATGAGAAATGATATTGTTATTTTTATATTCACACTGAGATGTGTGATACCTGGGGCTCACAACTAACTGGTGACTAGGTGTGTTCCCATGTTGAGTGGTCATTGACTAGTTGGAATTTTTCATTGAATTGTGGTGTGTTTGGATGGAAAATTAAGTAGCATACATGTTTTATTTAAATATACCCATTCTTTAAAACTAACCAATTTGAAAACTATTTTCATTTAAAAGATGCACCTCTAGAAAATATCACTACCATTACTCGTTTATAACATTTGAAAGAGTTTTTTCTTATAACTCTTGTCACATGGATTAATTTTGTGGTATCCTATTTTACATAGGATCACACCCTAATTACACCTTTGGGTATATGTAGACTTGGTTACATTTGAAACGGGTAAGGGCAAGGATTATCGAGATGATGTTTCGGGTTACCTGTTGCTTCTATTGTGTGGTGTTGTGGAGACAGCTCATGGGTGAAAACCCCTTATCGTATGGTAGATTTTTTGTTTTATTTTCTGCTAATTTTTTAGTTTGGGACCAATTATGTAATTCTAAACACATTTTATTTTGTTCTGAATTTTTAATTATGTCTTATTTGGTATCATTTTTAATATTTTTTTATCGATTATTTGGTGTTGTCTTATGAATCCTAATTTTTCTAAATCATTCACAATCCATTATTTTTTATACCTGGGCACTTTTTCCTTCCCATGGGGATACAAAATTCACTTCTAGAAATTCCACGAAATGGGTCTGGTGCTGGTTTTAATGGAGACCAGATCCAGTTCGTGATAGGGCAGCAGAACTGGAGACTGGAAGAGATTCAGAAACTACAATCGAGGAGCGACATTATTCTCAACCACTACCTTAGTGGGATTTCTTCATAGTTTTATTCTCATTCATTTTGATTTATAATGTTTTTATTACCATTTTATAGATATTAATTATGGTAAAACATTTGTGCTCATGGATTTTGCAATTTTGTGTTGAATATTTACTTCCCCTTTTTTATCCTCTGTAAATTATACAATTGATCAATTACATCAATTCTATAATCTTAATATAATTGTTTTTATACAATTAAATCTTAATTAAATCATTGAAAATGAATTATTAGGTCATTTGTGATCCTTTTTATTCAAAAATAAATTATTCTTTGAGTGTTTCTATAAGTAGGGAACTTAATAAATGATTCTTCTGTAAGTATAGTCAAATTAAAAAGTAGATTAATCAACCCAATCATTAAGATTGTGAATTCAATAAATTTTTAGTGAGTGAACCATCCCATTTAACCTTGTTGGATTAAGTCCCGTGTGAATCATTCTTGAACATTTTTCTCAATCTATATTTCTCCTTTTCACAATATCTATTCTTGATAATTGAATTTAATATTCAATATTTATTTAATTTTATAAAAAAATATATGTATCATCATAAGTCTTTAATCATAATTTCCTTCCAAAAAAATAATTAAAGATTGAAAATGATTTAGACGAATAGTTATAGTTTTCTTTATAATGCCCCAACCCCAGTTACCTAGATGTCAGTGTATTATTTTAATACATTGGAATGATTACAAGGAATCAAGTCCTGAATGACCGATCAGTTTAGCAGACCTGTAAAATAGATTACATACATTAACGTTACATTACATTATCAAATGAAATAAACAACAACAAAATTGTCTTCATTGACCACATTAATATCCCTTAGACTATCCTGGTAAGTCAGTCATAATATACTTCTTCTCATCCTATGAAAAATATAATATAGAAAGGGGTGATCTTAGATGCTCAGTAAGGGTAACAATATAGTGGAAACTTTCATAAATAAGCATAAACATTTAAGATAGTGTATAAGACTAAAACATTAACCTTTTAAAAATAAACTTCATCTTAATATGGCAATGATAAATAAAATAATTCCATTTACTTATTCACATCGATATTCTATTAGTCGAATAATCACATGTAATATCAACATAAAATTTCATAATGATGGAATGCATAATGTCAGACTTCGTAACCACATAGTCAAGGCCTCATACCAAGACTACAAATAAGATTTTGTCAAGGCCATGTGCCAAGACATTAGTTTGTCTCATTAGACATACCGATGTATCTAGGAGTAATAGTGGGTTCCACCCGTCACATACTAAGTCCAATTCATTCCTCATATGAAAAGATTTAAACATAACATAATCATTCATATTAACACAAGAATACGAAATGTCAATAATTTATCCATAAACCCTGAATGGAATAAAAATAAAACATCCACATTAAAACATATCACAAATCCATCAATAAAATATGGAAGAATTATATCATAATAAACCAACTTAAAACTAGTTTAAAATCCACCAATAGATGTTGACAAAAATGAAAATGATTTGAAAAACTCTTTTGAGTGAAATATTCCTTATTCATGTAAACATTTAAAACTCTCACAATTTACAAAGGAATACATTTAAGGATATTTTTTAATCAAAGTCTCCTATACCACTTTGAATCTTTTGAATTTAATTAACAATTTAAAAACATTCATATCCATATAAATAAATCCATAAAAACCATTTTGAAATCATGGACATTAATGATAACGATTTAGAAGAATAAATATTTAAAACATTTGAAATGATTTTTTAGTTAAAGAGTACCTTAAAAGAATCATTTTGAAAATTATTTCATGAAACATAGACATGGATAATAAATATTTCCTAGAAAATTATTATACATAAACAATCTCGAATAATAATGAGATTGAGGAATTAAGGCTTACCATGCACTTTCCTTTGGTCGAGGGTACATTTAACCTCATGTATAATTACCATATTATGTTATTAAATTATAACATATCTATATTAATATTTATAATATCATACATGACTCATTTAGGACTTTATACTACCCATTTAATAATGATTTCATGTTAAATTAACATTTTGGGTAATAATCGCTTTTTATATCGTCTGTGTTTTAACATTTCATTCTAGATCGTATCATTTAGATAAAAATTTAAATACATCCAGAATATAATACTTTATTTATATATCATATATATTTAGAATATATATATTTATAATTGATTGACATATGAAATGGAAAGCACTGATTATGGATATGGTAGGTCGTTCATACGCATAAACGTTGTTTTCTTTTTCATATCGTATTGAACGGAAGTATGTTAATAAGATATATGTATATACATTCATATATAAATATAAATATATATATCCAGTAGAATTATTATTTCATATATTACATACTTATTAAAAATATAAATATATTTATAATCATCGTTGAATGGTGTATGTGGGAATGAATCTCATCGCGTCGTGCAGACGGTAATCCGTACGTACGCACGAGCGACAATATCACTCTATTGATTGATAAATCATACAAAATTGGATGGTATATCATATATAAATAATAATTAACATGTTATATTTATTATTTACAATAGTTATACTCATTATTATACCCATCCAAATAATGAAGTATTTGACTAACTAACTACACCATGACGTGGAGACGGTAAGTCGTACGTACACACGTATGTTGACATAGTCGTTTATAAGATGGATACAATAACGAATATGATTGTACCATATTTATAATAAAAAAAATATGTAGGATGTACTAGATTAATTATTTTGGTATGTAAACAACAAAGAAAGAGGAAGTGGATGAAGAAAAGAACTTGGAAGAGGGTGGTGAAATTATTATCTCTTCTTCGAGTGTTTCCTTTTTAGTTGATCAAAAGGGATCCATAGGTTGGCTTTCTGATCATATTAAAGACTCTAGGATTATCTGATGGAAATTTAAATTATATTTGGTCAGGGGTTGGATAATTTAAATGGCTTTTGATGTGTTATTTTGAGAGAAGGAGAAGTGCCCTTTTATAAGGGAGGTGATGGTCACTTTAGGAAAAGATTAAAAAAATTATTTATTATACAATAATATTCTGTTTATAATTGATCCAAATGAATTTATTTCTCAATTTAGGTGCTTATGGGTTGAACTCCTTTCAACCAATATGTTTTAGACAAGTTTAGGTTACCATTTTAACAATATTTTTTAGATCAAACTCTTAGTTAAATAGGTTAACTTTTACTGTGTCTTCTTGTATTCTTACACAATATTGTTAATAAACAAACTATAAACTTCCCAAAGATCCTCAAGTAGTCCATTAATGACATATATAATATTATTTAATCCATTTTCCCAAACAATATATTTTTATGAATATTATACCGAACAATAATATAGTATTTGTTTTAAATAATAATTTATTACAATTTGGACACAATTTTGTATTTTGTTTTAGTGAAAGCAATAAAAACCTTATAACTTAGAAAAAAATTTATCTAATAAAACCTAAAATTTAATATTAACCTAAAAAATTAGTATAATTCATCAAAAGTCTCAATTTACATTTATTTTTATATTTATGATTTTAGTTATTTTTAAATTTCATTAATATGGTAATTACTGCATCATTATAGTTTCATAAATAAATTAAATTATATAATATATTAAAATTATAAATAAAATACCATTATGTAGGAAATATTATTATATTCCTAATGAATATTTATATTCTAATTTATCTTATTTGTAACCCTATATTAAAAATGGTTTAGTTATTAAACATTGAATTTAACACTTTTAACTCTTCTTTAAATAAAATAATAATAAACATCCTAATCTAATCCATGTGAACCAAAGAGGATAATATTTTATATCTAAGGTTGTTTTGGATATAATTACACATATATAATAGAATTAGGACATGTGTTAGGTTAATTATAATGTCATTTTTCCTCTAAATTACCCTATTTACTTTTAACCATGGTGAAACAAATTAAAAAGTTATTATTCACCAAAAAAAACATCTTATTGAATGAAATATTACTTATCTATGTCAACTGTGTCTCTCATATTTTTAAAATTAAACTCATATAAGCGGTAAAATGTATCTTTATGAAAATTTGTAAATGCTCCTAGAAGGTGGGTAAAAGAGAGTAAAAACCGAATAAAATTTTATATATCTAAACTTATTATAAAATGAGTCCAATGAATTAAATTGAACATATATAAGTATTATACATATTTTTTTTTAAATTAAATTCATATAAAATAAATTATTATTTAAATAAAATTTTCATTTAAAAGAATAACACATTGTTTTTCTCTATTCATAAAAAATTGAATGTTTTTAGAAAAATACCAAAAATTTACCCTAAGGTAATTTTGATATTCTGAATTCAAAAATGAAGTATATTTTAAAAAATTGAAAACATATAAATTTCATTTATTAATTTAAAATTTATCTAGTTGTCAAAACCAAAAAGCGGGTTTTTAAAAATTAAAAACTATTAAAAGATAGACATTTGATTATATCAAATTTAAAAATAAAATTACTTATAATGAACTAAATTATATTAAATGATAAAAATATAATCTAATTATAATTACAAACCATTAAAATTTATAATTAAACTTTATAAAATATTTTTAATAACAAAAAATTCAATTAAAATTTAGTATTTTCAATATTCACCCAAATATAAATGATATTAGAAAAACACTAAATTTTTATCAAAACTAAATTTTTATGCCCCTATTCTAAAGAAGAAGTTTATTTTGTCAAATTGAATACAGAAAAGTGTCAAATATTAGATTTAAAAAAAGTTATCCATTAAAGTAGGTAAGATTAGATTTTCTGAAAAATACTTCCTTTATCAGAAAAAATTGAATTTGTTCTTATATTATGTATAAGAAACACATAATATTGATGTTAAATTTTATATGGAAAATATAAAATTTAAAATGTAGATAATACTATTCATAAGTGATTTTTAATAGCTAGTTTGGTAAGTCGTGGTGCGCTCGAACTCTGTGTTGTGTGTAGTGCAAGTTATTGAATTTAATGAAGAAATAACGTACTATAAAATATTAGGTCATTACAGTCTTATTTTATAAAATTTTCATACATAATCATAAAAAAACATTCCATTTGGTTCAATACCAAACATCCGAAATAATAGTTCTACTAGGATTTCATAAATAATTAAATTTGGGATGTTTTATTGATGAACCTCTCAGTACACATGAATGTTGTGTACATTTTCCTAATAGAATAAGTTTAATAATTTTAAATAATAAATAACTACTTTATAATAAATTTTAGGTCATATATATCATATATGACAATTAAATCTATCCTTATTACCCAACATTTAAATTGTGAACGAATCACATCTCTTCGTGAGGTGGTAGTCATCCGTGTACACTAATGACATAGACGTATTCCCAATCAATGTAAATTAAAATGGGACATTAGATATAATTATTAGATAAGTATAATCATAACATAAATATTATATATAAACACTAAATGTAACATTATATCTATTCGTGAGAGGTGTTGATGGAAAAATAATAATATTTATTTGCGAGGCGATAGTTCTCCTTACGCAGAAATTATGATTTCAAAACCCATTTGATGGTAGTGAAGATTGTTGTACATGATGAACTTAACATAATTTAACATCGGTATATGTAATATTTTTTTTTATTATATCTGCATGGTTTAATCAGAATTTAAGGTGGGTGAGGAAGCAAAATAAAAATAGAAATAAGCATTGAATAATGTTACCATTTCTTTGGGTAACCTCCTTAGGATTTAAAAACAATAGACCTTATACAAAAATTTGAATCGAAGTAAGAACTATAGTGAAAGTTAAGGGAATCAAAAAATATATATGGCTGGGTATTGGCTAAAAAATGGGTTATGAAATGTTAATTTTATAGGATAAGTGGTAAACTTCTATAAGTCAAGTGAGTGGCACACTTGTAATTTTTTAAAAGAAAAATGTGTACCCAGATTTTTCAATTAATGAATGCTCTATAATGGTCTATTATAGAATCTATAATATATAAAGATGATATATTCTTAGATTTTTTTGATCAATATTCATGGTATTTTTACCCCTTATAGATTTAGATTAACCACCAATAAACCCAATTTCCACTTAACAACGATATTTATTTTTTCATAGTTTTTACTATTAATTATTTTAATAAATTAAGTTTAAAATATTATATAATAAAAAATATGTTAATTATAAATAGATAATCAATTTTTTGAACTGAATTTTTTAGAAACAAAAAAATATAATTTAAAATAAATATCGTAAATGTGACGCGAAAGTTGTTTTCCAAAGAGAAAAAGTTAAAAGGTTAAAGTATTTTTTATTGTAAAATTCAATATAAAATTTATTACAATGAACTAATTTTATAATTGAATATAAATTAAATAATTTAATATTTAAAATAATCTTAAATTGTTTTTTTAAAATAACTATAAAGGTAATTGAAATTTAAAATAAAAACCATTTTTTTCATTATATATAAAAAATCAATCTTTCTAGAAAATTATAAAACATTCAACCCAAAATAATTTTTCCCTTAGGATTTTAAAAGTGAAGTTTATTTTTTCATATAAATTTTAAAAATTTTGATAACAGAATTTAAAATAAGTGTGAAAAAGGAAACCTAACTTTCTTTTAGAAAAATATATTTTTTAAGCATAAAATTATATTAATTCATATCTATTCACCAGAAAACACATATGATGAATGATTAAAATTTTATTGAAAATATATTATATATAATTCATTAAAATTATTCCGTGATAGTTATTTGAATAACATATTGTGGTAAAACTCATATATTCAAATGAAAATATTTTTTCTTGAAAAATATTTAAAAGTTTTCAAATGGTTTTTGCTATTTATTATAATTAATTGGTCACCAAAAAATTCATTATCAAGACATGTGTAAACCATATATTTTTATAATTTGTATATCATAATCATAATTGTGATTACAATGGTTATAAGGTTTGTATCCTAATAATTTTTATATAGTGTGTCATGTTTTGATTAAACTTATTGTAGTATATAATGCAAGTTAAGCTCAATGTTACATGTTTCAAAAGAAAAACACAATGTTGCGTGTAATGAAAAATATTGAGAATATCAAAAAAACACAACATCCTATAGTTTTACATGCACAGTTGGTACACAATTACCACTATATATATGACCAAAACTATATTTTCTTTTTTACTATAGGGAATGTTTTTGCAGAATCATATAAACCTCTTTGAGAAATAATGGGGTCGAGTGTAGTAAACTAGAGGGTATCTAATAGTTTTTCAAACTATTCAACTGAGATCACACATCCAATAGAGGGTTCTGTAGAAATTTATAGAGGTGGAACCTTGTTTAGAGTATTGTTTTTCTAACTGTTAGCTACCCATGTGTGTTTGGTGCCATAATAGACAGTATAATCACACTTCTGGCACATGGTTATAAAACCTTTTCATCCAAACTATGTGGTTCATTAAAATGGATAAAATAAAACTTGGTCCCTTACAACTATATATATTTCTCCCCATTTTCCATGCACATTTCACTAATAAAACCTCTTCTTATTCCCTCCTCTCCCTCATCTTCCATCGGTGGGTTCATATTCATTCTTGGTCCAAACCAAGTGTTGCTATTTGAATTGGAAGCCTTTGGTACGTCTAAGACTCCACTTTATTATTTTTTCAGTTGATATTACCATATTAAATGAAATTTCAATTTTATATAATTTGGCATATTTTTTGGGTGTTTTTCAAATCGTCTTCTTTCACTCATTTGGGATAAAAAGAAATACTAATAATGGATGGGTAAAGATTCTGAAGATGAGGTTAATGGTCTATGTAATATACCTTAATCTCACATTATTTTATTAAATATTTTGATGTTTCCCTTTCCAGATATAATAGTCATCGCAACTAGAATGCAAAATAAATAAAAATTAATTGTTTATACCATGAAAAATACTACTAGTAAGACCCATTAATGTGGTTGGAGGGTTATGAAAACTATATAGACCACCCCATTGGGTGTGTCCGATTAATTTCCATTATTTTCAATACTTGTAATTATACCAATAATGTGGAATAATTAATTAATTTAAAATTAATTATTTACATTAAAAATTGTTGTGATTTTTGCACTTGATTATATATAAAGTACACCTTCATTAAAAATAATAAATCAAATGGTGATATTTGAAATGATTAATGAAAAGACCATTCTAGGGCCTTTCTATTTTATTATAAATAGAGGTAAATATATTTTTCACTTGAGTTGTGATATTTATGATTGTGAGTATGTTATTATTAACTATTCATTACTGTATTATTATGTGGCATGTTTATATAGAGAAACATATTTATTAATTATTCTTGATTTGAATTTATTGATCATGATATGTAATATTTTGGTAATGGAAATATCTAAGGGACTATTATAAATTAATTCACATGCATATTTTATATTATTATCCATGATACTTAGTAATGGAATCCATTATAATGATATTAGGACTGGGAGTACAATATTTAGATATGATACGTTGTGAATACTTCCTATTCTTAAATGTAATATTAGGTCATGTAATTTTTTATAACCTATTATTAAAATATATGAAAGTTACATCATTTTAGATGAATATTCAAAACATTACATTCATCCATTCCCAAGGACGTGAGAGTTCAGTTTCTTTGGAAACATTGAACAAAATCTTCTAATTTTTTGAAATATCTTCTATGTTTTCCTTAAATTTATTCCCATTTAGTTATTCTATATAAAACCTTTCTTTATAATGTAAATAAATGTATTATAATATAGGGTGACCTCATTTTCTCAGTAATGGTAAATAAATAATATATATAATCATGACATGATGAGAAGGTTATGATATCATTAGAATAATATTTTATGATCATTCCCTTCATATCAATGATAATAAATATTATTCATGGGATATATATTTTAATTTCTTAAGACATGAATCATAAAAGTGATAAATAATCATAAATAAATCATGAACCATAATCTCATGTCATATAATTGTGGAACTATCATAAATATAGAAAACCAATTCAAGTGTCATTGTTAACTACCAATACCATCAACATAGTGGATTAAGAAATGATAATTTCCCATAGTGGATTAGGATGAATTTGTTTACAATTTTGTATCAATATTCACATATTTCACATTGTGGATCATGATTCTTTTATATACCTATGGGGATTTGGACCAACGTTTTTACAATTATTGATCAAGATAAACCCGTTTACCATTCTAGATCCGGACCCACCTGTTTCGTAGTGTGGATCAATCCCATTAATTTTTCCCATCATTATATCATGAGATATAAATAATTACCCATTGAATTAGATGTATATATAGGTTAAACCCATCATATAATAAAATTATACATACATGTTCCACAAGATAACAAAACATTCATGATATTGTAACCCATAAAAATAGAAGGATTTTATAAAAAATATATTAAAATACCTGAAATGAAATGGGTATCATAAACATTTCATCATATCATGACCTATGAAAAAGGGATAATATTCATAATTATTTCATAATTGAATAAACCTTTAATGGAATTGGATTTCGTAGGTTTTTTTCTTATAATTACCCCTATAAGACAAACAGGTTTCATAAAAAACATGTCTTCTTAAATATAACATGTTCAATGAAATAATTAGAATGGTATACTTATATCAAATTCCTAGTAAATAATAAAATATTTAAATGGATTTTATTTTATATGGATAAGGGTTTTTAAGAATAAATTTATCATTTTTTATAAAAAATACCATGTCCTTGAAAAACCCATTTGGAAAATGATTTAAATTTTTTTTATTCAATTTCATTTTATACTTTTATTGTGAAAAATATCTTTCCATCAACTAAAAAAACTTTTTAAATGGTAATGAATTATGAAAATCCATTATGCTGAAAATATCCTTAAAAAGCTGTGAATAATTATAGAAAACATTTTTTCAATAAACATTTTCTTTGAAAATAACATCAAAATCATATAAAGGATTTTTGAAAATCATTTAAAATAATATTTAAATAGAATTTTTCTGGAAACACATTTTAACGAAAAAAAAATTAAAACCAAAAATTTAAAAAATATTGTGAAAATAATTTTTTATAAATATATCAATGTAAAAATTCAATGGAATATTAATGTAAATTATGGTTATGATTATAGGTAAATCCATATATACCAAACATTTCATTTTTAGCGTGAAATGTTTAGAAGCATTACATGATCAGAAAATGAAAAAAAGATTATTTTTAAAATAATTTTTTACTGAAATTTTATAAAATTTTAAAATAATTATTTTACATATCATAAAAATAAAAAATTTAAAACATTTTTATAAAACATGTATTTGTAAATAAAAAACATTTCTGACCAAAGAGAAAAATAAATTTGGATTTTGTTAAAAAAACATTCTTAATTATATTGAGTACCAAAGTGTGGGAAAATTGTACTATTACATGGATATATCATTGATAACCATTGGATAAGAAAATTCCTGATATTTCACGAGATATGGATCATAAAATTTCACTAATGGAATCATAATCATAACAATCTTAATAAAGAATGAGATTGTAACAATTAATCATTACCATATAGGTAACATTGAATCATAACAATGTGAAATGAATAACATTAAATTAAAAATTAAATATAATAAAAATAAGGGTATTGAATATATAACATGTCATGTAGTATTATATACACCTCATAGAAAAATATATGTACATAACAAGGCATTTATATCAAAGAAGTAAAATTAAGTCAAAATTACCTTACTAATTTGGTAGCTTTTGAACTATAAACCCCATGAGAGAAACATCATAAATGTTATATTTATATAAACATAAATTTATGTATCATATATATATGCTATATTCATTTTTATTTTATACACCACACAAATGAAATGAGTGGTGCATAAGGCATAAATCTCACGGAAATAAAACATAAATGAGAAAACCCTTACCTTAATCATGAATTCTTTTCTTACACATTTGAATCTATTGTATAAAAAATATAAGTTAATTATAAATAAGATAAAAATAATAATATTATAATATATAATACTTTATATGATTTTATTATGAAATTATATTATCCATTTATTAACAATTCCATGTTAATGTTACCATTCAGTTAATATCTTCTTTATTTTTTATATATGATTTGACTAGTCATTCATGATCCTCATACATAGATAATGATTTAAATATTTAATGAATCTAAATTGTGATATAAAAATTGTATATATTCATTATATAACTGATATAATAATCTAATAAATATAGAAATATGAAATAGAATACATTGTTCATGGAGACGATAGGTCGTACTTACACATTAACAATGTTTCCATTTTCTTGTTGTATTAAGGGAAGGTAATGAAACGAAAAACACACAATCACACAAAAACACACACGAAAATATATATATATATATAATATAATCTTAATTATTATTTCATAAATATCATATACATTTATTAAACCCATCCTTAATACATTTCACCAAAAGTGTAAAGTAATCACATCACTTTTTTGGAGGCGGTTGTCCACGCATCCAGAAACGATGTTATCATATTTACAAAATATTGAAATAATGGAGGTTTTTTATATATTATTTAAATAAGAATAAATAATATATATATATATATATATATATCATATAAAAAAGAGTTTCCATTATTATTTATAACTTTGAAGGATGGATGTGGAAGGATGTGTGACATCATTCCGTGAGCTGGTAGTCTGTCATACACACAAACTATGATTGTGCATCCCATTTGATGGATTTTTGTGTGAGTGTAATTCCAAAAAAATAACATAAAATTATATATGTTTATTTAAGATAATATTTTTATTATATAATTATATAATTTTATTGATTTTGCAGGTAGAGAATCAAACTAAAACGAAAGTGGTTTTGGAATAATGTTACCTCTTATTTGAGTAGATCCTTTTGGTTTGTATAAAATGGATTTCTTGGTTGGATTTATGATCAAATTAATTATTATAGGTTTATATGATGGACTTTGGGAATTTATATTCTTAGGTTTTGGATGAGCCAATGTGGATTTAGAGGTGTAAGGATGTATGGAGGTTGAGTTCCGTTTTATAGAAGAGTAGGAGTGTCATTATTATAAATATAAAAATACAATCACTATAGAGAGGTATCACTTTCATTGCAAGACTCCAATAATTGTAAATTTTAGATAAAAAGTGGCCATTGGTATAAATATTTCATGAAAAAAGTATTTTGGTCAAAAATACTATAAAAAATAAATGAAATTATAAATTTGTTTGATTCTAAATATGGAATAACTTTTTCCAAATTTTAATCACATAATTTGAAGAAATTAATTTAAAATTAATCCTTCAAATGGGATGAGATGACATGTTTGTATAATGAAAAAGTATTAATGTCTGAAATTTTTTATATCCAATTTTAATGTCAAATTTTATAAAATGACATAAATTATATTTATTGATGTACATTTGATATAATTATACTCTAAAACTAAATAAAACCATCACTTACCAATATAAGTAAATTAAATTAAAAATTAATTTTAAATTAAAATTATTCATTTTTATGTATTCATAATAATATTATAATTCTTGGAAAAATAATGAAAATATCTCCAATATAAATTTTGATATCCAATATCCAAAAAAATATGTTTATTTTTTAAAAAAATGGACAAAAATTTATTTCAAATGGGTTCTCCATTTAGAGGCATTAAAATTACATTTTTGAAAAAATATATTATTTTATTTATAAAATTTTATTTAATCTAATCTAAATCATTAATATATATTTTATTGGTTTAAAAACAATATTTAATATATGACATATCAATTTTATTAAAAACATTCATAAAAAAGTGGTTTTATTAATTTCTTGTGCTAAAATTTTTTTATGCATAGAAAAAGTGTTTTCTTAGAAAATTAATTTCTTCATTTTCAAATAATTATTACTTTCATTTCCATGTATTTGATATCTAACTTATTCATTTTATATACATTTGTTGATCATATAATCACAATTTATTTAATCATATTTTTATAATCTATTCTAATGTATTGTTGGTAACTATAATAATATTTTAACAACATCATTTATAGTATATTTTAGTTGCATAAAACTCACCTTTATGTGTAACAAAAACTATCAAAGGAAATCCAAATTACATGTAATATAAACCAAATCTAGTTTTTCATATACCATAATCTAATCTATGTATTGCGTGTAGTTAAATATTAACATGGTCTCTCATGATCCATAAGCCAGACATAGTATTCATTGTTGTGTGAAATAAAAAATTTCAAAAATATTATACTACATTAAACATATGTCACGAAATCTTCATGTGTTACATTTGATACCCTTTCAAATGAATTTCTCCCTAAAGATTCGTTTGGGTTGGAAATGTTTTAATACTTTGATGTTTCTTTCATCGAAACCCACATCATAAAAATGAATACCAAAAATTCATTTGAAAATGGAATGTTGTAAACATAATAGTTACCAAAGTAACTCATAACTAGGTTTCCACTTAGTATAAAATTAGTTGTAAGAGAAAATTTGGACATGGGAGAGAAATAAAACTATAATGTTCTATTGTATAATGATAGAGAAGAAGTTCAGTATAAATTTAAGTGTCATAAAGCCATAAATGTGTAAAGATCTAAGGGGCCATTTGATTCATCAAGAATGAAGGTACTATGATAATATTTATGGTTTAAATATCATTTTAAAAAATTTAAATACCATTCAAAAAAATATATATTTATATGATTTCAGCAAAATATAACACATTTTTTGTTCTTTGACCAATTTCAACTTCATGTCTTACTCAAAAATTGAAGTTTAATTTGTTATGCATGAAGCACTTAATAAATTATAAGATAAAAAAAATAATGATAAGTTATTTCATATATATTTAGTTAGAATCATAGAAAATGGTTATCATAAGTAATCTAGTATTAATAAATCATAATATGGAGAGATAATACATTAATCTAAGAAAATTATTCTTATGTTTAACTTAATAATTCTTAAAATGGTTATCCTTATTACTATTTTGGAAGCTGAAAAAATAGAAATAATATCACAAAATTTCTAAACATCATATTATCTTTGATCCCCTGTATATCATAAATTAACCCCTGGTTGTCCCATAGAAACATGTTAATACCTTCATCATGTATTGCCTTAAGACATGGTAATGACCATAACTACCATAAATCCTTATTGAAAACATGCATGTTTATCTATTATTTACAAAAAAAAATTATTAGATTTATTCCATAAATCTAGAGAAATATTTTATAAACATCATCCATGAAAACATAGACTACCTTTTTTGTAAATTAATAATTAGTTCCACGGTAATCATTTCTATCCAATTAAATTTATCCATAATAATAATTTCTTTAACCATATAATCATAATTCTCTCAACATTAGGAACTCATTAATAGTTACCTTAACTTAATAAAAATATCATCTTCCCATTAAGTCATATTTCTATTTCTTCAAAACCATACATAAAATCCTTTTCGATCCATAATGAGAAACTTATAGTGAAAAAAATTATATATTTCATGATTCGTATAATGTAATATTTGATTTACAAAACATATACACTTAAATCAACCAACATTATTGTTAATACAATACATAAACTTTACCATTTTATTCCTTAATAACCCTTTCCTAGAATACGAAATATGAATCTTTATTTAGGAACCCTTAACCTCAATCGAATCATTATTTATATGTTTAATGTGAAAAATAATGTTATAATATCCCATACCATTCTTATTTTGTTTACAGTAATATTATCTTTAGGGGTTTAAAAAAATTTTACCACCTTCCAAATTACCTTCATGATATTTACACTTAGGACATGTATTTGTATAATTCCCATTCTTTGTGCATATGAAACATTCAATGTTAACGACGATCCTTCTGGATACAAAAATCAGGACACCTACAATTATATCTATGAAACCTTTGGCTTATCCATAGAGACATCCTGATACATATCCTTGGAAATATACCTTTAGATATTAATATATTCTTCATATCCAAGTCACTAAAGGTTGAATAAAAACTTCCTTTGATACGAACAATAGCATCCAAGGCTTAACATGTATGGATATTACATCATTTTAGATCATTATTTAAAACATTACAATTATACTAGTATAAGGAACGTAATAGATTAGTTTCTTTATATACTCGAACAAAAATATTTTAACATGGTGAATGATATTAATTATTCCCCAGAAATATATTCCCTATTAGTATATCTACATAAAACATTTCTTCATAACCTAGTAAAATGAAACATAATAATGAGTGATATTTTATTCTCAACAAGGGTAAATAACTGAGATACATTACAATATCACGAGTATAAGGGTATCAAAACATGAGAATAAAATTTTAAGATCATACCCTACAAATCAAATATAATATACATGAGTCATGGAAAAATGATTGGAATTAAATAATACATGAATCCTAAGGATGAAAAATTATCACAAATAATTCAAGAACAATAATATAATCTTATATAAGTGTGAAACCATCATAAATATAGCTATACATTTCATGTGTCAATGATAACTATGAAGAACATAATTATAGAGGATTAGGACACACCTATTTTCCATAGTAGATATTGATTCCCCAATTTCCCATTTTGAATAAGGATCCACCTATTTCATAATGTGTATCAAGTTGCACCTGTTTCTCATTTTTTCCCAAGAAACAACCTATTTTGTATTTTTTATTAGAATACACCTGTTTACCATTTTTGGATTAGGGCACACCAATTTTCCATTGTGCATCAAGCCCGTAAAATTGTTCAACATCATTATCTCATTAGATATAAATCTTTTTCAAATGAATTGGATGGATATATAGGTCCCACCTACCACATAATTAAATCCTACATAAATGTTTCATAAGATAATAAATCATTCATCATATTATGATCTATAAAAAATATATATGTTTCCTAAATATCATGTCATAACTAATTAAATTAAATGGGTATCATAAAAATTTCATAATATCATAACATATGGAAAATATAAACATTTCATAATAATTTCATCGTAGAATATCACATGAAATTAAGTGGTTTTCATAAGTGTTTTATCCTAGAATAACCCATGGTTTAGAAAAAGGTTTCATAAACAACTTATCATCATAAATGTAAATCATTCAAAAAAATGATTAAGAATGGTCCCCTTAGATCATATACCTAGAAATGAATAATATATTTCAATGGATTTTATCTTATATGGAGAAATATTTTTAATAACACTAGGAAAATTGATTATGGAAAGATATACTTTCTTTGAAATTTCAATTCATAAAACCATTTCCAAAATCATTTTCTTGTACATAATTATTTGAAATTTAATTTTAAACATTGATTGAGGAAAATATATTGCCTTATATGAAAAATTATTTTTAAATAATAAATATTTTGGGGAAAACATTTCATTTAAAATAAAATTTAAAACATTTAAAGGAATATTGAATAAATTTTTAAAAACCGTTCATTATATGGATTTGATAACATATAAAGTAAGCTTGAAAATCATTTAAAAAACTTCTTAGAGACAATATTTTTTGAAATAATTTTTCTTTAAAAACCATATTAAATCAATGAATTTAAAAAATAATTGGAAAACATTTTTCTTTATATATATCCTTGTAAACTCTCAATGGAATCCTCAAGGAAGTGATAATAATGAAATTGGTTAAATCTGTATATAAATAACATTATTTTTTCATAGTGAAATGTTTAAAAAAAAGTCCATTTGTTGGAAAAATAAAAGGATATTCCTATTAAAACCATTTTTATTAAAAATATAAACCTTTAGTAAAATATATTTTTACACATCACAATAAAACATTTTAGAAAACATTTTTCAAAAACATGGTTTTTTTAATAAAACAAATTTCATACTAAAGAGAAAAATAATGTCAGGTTTTCTTAAAAACATATTCTTAATTATATAAAGCCAATAGTGTATAAAAATTGTACCAATACATTGAGATATCATATATAACCATATAATAATAAATTTATTGAGAGATCATGAGATATGGATTGTAATATTTATTTAAAATAAGCATAACCACAAACAATCTCGATAAACCTAGAGATTGTAAGAATAAACTGTAACCACTTTTTTAACATTGAATCAAAATACTATGGAACTAATATAATTAAATTATTTTTCAAATATAATTAAAAATCATTATTCATAATATAACATTTCTAATTTCATTATATACCCCTCATTTAAAAAATAGTTGTATAGCATGGTATGTGTTTCAAAGATTGAGAATTGTGACCAAATTACATTATTGATTTTGTAACTTGTGATACATAAAACCCATTAAATAAATATCATAAAATTGATATGTAAATACCCATAAATTTAATTATAATAATCAAAAAATAAATTTATGGGAACTATATAAACCACACAAAATAAATCACTGTTTAATAAGGAATAAGTCTTCTAGAAATAAAAATTAGATAAGAAAACCCAAACCTTAAGTCTTGAATTTATCCATACTTTATAAAACCTATTGTATAAAAAATATAATATTATGATAATTCTAAAAAAATGTAATATAATATTTAATTACCTGTATTATTTTATTATAACATTATATTACTCACTTATTAAAGAATCCATGTTGATCTTATATTTTGGGTAATATCCTCTCTGATTTTTGTATATGTTTTGACTTGTTAATATTTATCATATTACATTGATCATGATTTAAAAATTTAAATTAAATAAAAAAAGATTTAAATAACATATATATTCAATAAATAAATATTTATAATAATATATAAATTATTTAATTATGAAATGGAATACATTGTTCATCGAGATAGTTGGTCGTACGTATGCATAAACAATGTTTCTATTTTTATATTGTTTTTAAATAACGTAAATGACACATATATATATATATTACCATTATAAATGAATTATTATTATTTCATAATCATTTACTAAAACCATCCTTGATTCATTCCATTGCAATGTGTGAATGAATCATATCACTTTAAAGAGGTGGTAGTCCACACATCCGCAAACAATTTTAGTTTATTTATAGTGAATGGAAATCCTAATGGTAAGTAATACATAATAATTATTGAAACATAAATAAATAATAAATATTTTACATATAATATAAATATTTAAATTCCATCAATATTTCCAACTGTTAAAGGTGGAAATTGAAGAATGAGTGATACCGGCTTAAGAGGCGGTAGTCCACCATACACACGAACGATGATTGTGTGTCCCATTAGATGGAATTATGTGTGAGTGTAAGTAGGAACCTTAATATAAAACACATTTTTATATTAATTATACTTATAATATTAAATCATCATTTAGTAATATGAATTTAGGGGGTGAAATATTGAAAATAAAAAAAATTATCTTATGGAAGGAAGTTAGATCTTATTTGGGTAACTCTTTTTGTTTCTCACCAATTGGATTTGATGGTTGGATTTATGAACAAAATGAGGATTATATTTTGAGAGGAGGGATTTGGGGTATTATTTTTTTAGGGGTTAGAAGAGATAATGTGTCTTGAGAGGTATGACGAAGTGAGGTGGGTGACTGCCATTTTATAGTGGAGGTGTAGTTTTATTCCTGTATATTTAGAATCTAAAAACTATTGAGAGGTATACCTTATATCATGTACCTCCAATAATTTTAATTATTTATCCATCAATGGAATTTTTCAATATGTTTCTATAAAATTGATTTTCAAATGTTTATAATTAATTTATTCTTTTATGATTAAAGTTTAACCATTATGTAAACACATTTTTACCTTAATAACTTTAATGAATTTTAATTACATTCCCTAATATTTTTCATCAAACAAAATTTTTACATTAAATAAAATTATAAATTAATATTATTAAAGATATTGAATCAATTTTTTAAATCATAATTACAAAATTTTAATAAATTAATTTAAAATTAATAGTGTTGATGGGATGAGGTGGTAGATTTTTAAAATTTGAAGGTCAAAAAGTGTTCTATGTTTTTATATCCAATTTCCTATAGAAACTTGTTCCAATAACCTTAATTTTATTAATTTATTTTTAATTTTTCTAATTATACATTTTAAAAAAATCAAAATATAGTGTAACTATATAAATACCATAGATCAAAAAGTATTTATGAATTGAAATTCAGTATTTTCATTATTTATAAAAATATTAAATTTCACTAAAAAATAACAGAAATTGACTTTAAGTAAATTTTGATAACCTAATTTAAAAAATAATCTTTATTTTTTAAAATATTTATTATAAATGTTTTAAAAATTAGATTCATAATGGTTTCTCCATTAAAAGGTGGTAAAATCACTGTTGAGAAAAATATATCATTTTATTCATAAAATTTGGTGTATTCTAATATTATGCATATCAAATATGTTCTATGATTGTAAAAAATTAAAATAAAAAAAATATAATATAAATTTTACTAAAAACATTATCTAAAAGTGGTTTGTTTAATTTATTGATAAAAATGGTGTTTCTACATATTTAAATTATTTTCATAGAATTGGAATTTTTTTATTCTCAAATAGTTCATAATTTCATTTATAATTAAATTTAACCAAAGGATTAATTTTTTATACATGTTTATATCATATTTTAATATTTTATTTAATATAATTTGTATCTTCCATTATAATGTTTGGGTGGTAACATTAATTCTATTTTAATAAAAATATTAATATAATATTTTAGTTCAGTAAAACTCGACATTGTGTTTATCATAATCCATATATATGGTTGCCTATACTATAAGATAATATATGTGTTTCATGTTTTCCATGATTAAATTGGGGTTTTGTGAGCCAGAATCCTATCTCAGTGATTTCATATGAAAAAATGTATATCTTGTATAGTGTGTAATGAAAAATAACAAAAATATTAAATTAATTTGAAAAAAAAAACATTTCACAAATTCCCAGTGTGTTACAAAATCACACATTGAAATGTTATTCCAAGGAACACAAACCATCAGTTATATGTTATAATCAGTCTTGGTGTCCCTGATTTAAATATGATACTTTTTTATGGTGTCATATGTCACTTATGATACCCGGGAATGGCATCCATTTTGATTTATGATACTCATGTGAGGAATCCATCATGATTTATGGTACTCAGGCATAGTGTCCCTCTATAATAACGAAAATAGGGAATGGAATACCATTTTTTCATATAATATTATTATGACTATCTTGGATGATAAAGTTTCACATCAATTCTTGGCCAGCCCTACATACTTATATATATTAAAGTATTTGTTACTATAAACATATTAAATATATATATATATATATATAATTTTATTAGCATATATAGTTACACATCATCCAGAATATCTCCTATTACAATGAAGAAGGTATAATATATTTACTGTTCACTACATTAGTATTACACCTACACAGTCCTGAATATTTTATTGAGACTGGATGGCATTATACACTGGTTATGGTGGCCTATTGAGTTTTTATCAAACCCTATTATGGTATCCATTTTATACCATGTCAAACTACTTGTTTTGGATATTTTTTAGACTCGTTATGATCTTGGTTATTCATTTCATTTTTTTTCATTTATATGGGAGCATAGTGTATAAGACTGATCTTGAGATAAAATGATCATGGATATAGCCGTTGGAGGTTTTTTATTGTAATATATTAGCTATTGTATGTTTATTTATTCGAACATTATTTCATGTTCATGGATGGTTATTTGTTAATTTATTATAGGATGTAAATTATTATTCTTATCATCAACTAATCAGTTAATTATATTGTGTCATTTGTTGATTATTTGTTATATAGTTGTTATACTATATTAATGAGGGTATTATCTCAAAATATTCTCTACCATTAGACCCAAAAAGATAGTTTAAAGCCTCTTGGGTAAGGGGAGGAACTATTGAGGACATGTGGTAAACAATCTACCTACTTCTAATAGAATTATATAGGTCGGGACATTAAAATTTTAATTTTCACTGAGAAAAAAAATCCCAAACATTTTATGTTTATTTTTTGGCACCTTACCTTAATGTTTCAAAATAATAGTGAAAATTGTGATAAAGATATTTAATTTACCTTAATTAAATCATTATTCAATGTGAAAAATTGGGGAGGTACTAAACCCAGATTATTCAATAATAATATCCTTCTGTCATAGGATATAAGTGTTTAGAACGATATTTATAATATGATAATGTATATTTAAAATGACATAATTAAAATTCTATATATACTATTATATCTAGTTTTGATACTATTAATGAGATAGAGAATTAAAACATAAATGTTGAAGGGGGAGTTGATCATCCATTATAATTAATGGTTATACATGGGTAAATTGATGTTTGGTGAGATAAAACATAGTAGACTAATAAATTGTTCATGATGAAAGACCATATATATGTAAGAAAGAATTATATAATTCCTTATAAAAGTAATATATTGATAATATTAAATATGAAATTCATGAAATCTATGATAATATTATTGATTACATATTCATTATCAATGAAAAAAATTGGAGTAATGATAGACTGGATAACATAATGAAATATTATGTCAAAATGATTGTAAACTATAAGGGGAAATCATCAGCCTTAAAAATATAAGATTAATAGAGACACCAGTTTCCTAGAATTTATTATGGGAGTTAGATCGAATGAATTATAAATTATGTGTTAGTGGATCAATGGGGTCTACCATAATTGTATTAGGATTCTCAAGTGAATCATAAGAGGCATAATAAAAAAATATGATAATTAAGAATATATAGTTAGTTTTTAGTTTTCAATATAAATAAAAATATAAAACTCCAAACATGATTATTGACATGGGTATAGAACAAAATCAATGAAATTGAGAAAACCTCAAAGAAAATTTGTTTAGAAGAATGGTCACATATGATTATATTGAATATTAGTTGTTACAATTATGTAAGATGAGACAATCACAAAATGTGGGTTCACTAACCAAGTGGTTATAGAGGGATAAATATAAATAATAGTATATATATGGAGGTAAACATTATATGGATGGATTTTATGGTAATATTTGTTAATGTGAGGTATTTTCACATATGGAAATGAATTTCTCATCAATGAAGAAATGAATAGACATTGAAGACCTAAGATAAAGCACCCAAAAAATTAAATTATAATATTGTTGTAAAAATTTATAAATATACTTTTATAAAATGGTGGATGATTATCCATGGATAATTAAATATATTAATCTTAATTAATAGTGAAATCAATGAAACATATCAATGATAACTTAATTGATAAGATATCAATTATAGGTCTTTCCATTAATGAATCATATTGTGTTTGTTAATGAGTCCTAAATAGGTAATATTCATCATATGTGATAGATAATAAAGATGTTTTAATATGAATAAACTAATATATGTATGAAATTTATAAATTTTGTACTAATTAAGTCTTAAATATCATTGTATCTAGGAATTATAAATTTTAGATTAATGATATGAGATGAGAAAATATATTTTATGTTGAAGGTCTCAGTCATAACATGATAGGTTTAAGTAAATATTGTGACTCATGGAATTAAATACGCATAACTAAGAAGAAATGTATCACCATGAGAATATAATGTGCTATTATAGAGAAAGGAATCTACTTTAAGGGTAATATCATGCATGTTAGATTATAATATTATATTTTAATTCTGTCCAAGGATGAAAAAAGTTTATTTTCTTATAAATTAAATTATAATTTTAGAAAAAAATCACATAAAACTAATAAAAAAATTCATCTAGGTAGCTATAAAAACTATATTGTGATCATGAACCCAAGTGTGACTTGTATACAAGGGACTTTTTTAATATGAAAAAAATTCCAGCATGGTGGCTTGAATTAGTACATGTATATGTATGTGAAATGATATGATAATGGGTTATTGATGATAAGAGGAAAATGTGTTTTATATTGAGTATTATAAATACATAACATGTTAAATGATCATTAAACACAATTATGAAATGTTATATTTACATTAGTAAATATTGAAGGAAGAATAAAAATATTATGTGGAAGAGAATATAAAATTATGAATGAACAATTTTATATAATTTAATAGTAACAAGGTGGAGGGTTATCTCAAAAAATATTAGATAAGTCAGTAAGTCTCAATAGTGAGAACTTATCAACAAAATAGTATAGTTGTAAGATGAAATGAGATCATATATAACATATTTAGAATATAAAATTTGAGTTATAATATACTTTTATGAATAAATAAGTTATGAAATATGTATATATATTGTATTTATCATTTTTTTTTACAAGAGAATAAATTAATCCCTATATGATGTTGTGTAAAATGAATCTAGAGTATGTGTAATTTTGAAGACTCATATATATATATATATATATATTATTCTTTATAAATACAAATACTATATATTTAGGTCATTTGATGTTAAAGGGGGTTCTTATGGATCCAAGGAAATATAATAACATATACATTCTTTAATAAGTGTTAAATAATCTTTTCTAAATAAAATGATGTCACTATATTATATTAAAAAATAATATTTAACAAAAGAAAAGATAGATCTAGGAGTATAATGTTATAGAGTTTAGAAGCTCAATGGAAACCCAATTAGATAATTTTAGTATAGAAAAAGTAAATGAGAAAAAGAATAATGAATTTAGATAAAGATATATATAGAATCTAAAATTACATGTTGATATTAATGAGAATAATATTACTTGTGATCATATATTACTCATGCAGATAAGGAATTTAGGGAGTCAAACGTCTCATACATATGTTTTAAATACATTTAGATGATAATTCAATGTCTTTCACAAAAACACAACCATGGATCATATATGTTTATTGTCAATAGAGACAACACACAAAATATTATAATTTTTTGAATGATATTCAACATGTCCCTTAACGACCATCCCATATAGTAAACTTTTAGACACAACCAACCTAAAACAAGTCTCCATAACCTCATGATAAGAAACATGAGAAAGGGTGGGCCCATATGCTTAGTATGTGTAAATAAGGGAGTTATCAATATAACATGTGAAAGTAGTTATGAACATAATAATAAAATTTGAAAACCATACCCCATATATCATAGATAATAAAAAGAGTCATCTCATAAATATTGGTGTTTTATAAGACATGAATCATGATGGAATAATCAAACATGAAATAGAATAACATAAAATTGGCACAAGACATAGATTTTTGGAATACACATAAGAAAATAAAATCATTTCCGTAAAAGTCAATGATTATTGACAAACTGTCATTCTGGAATGGGTCTACTCCCCAAACCATCTTATTAGTCAATGTTCACTCTGAATAATATCATTAGGGATAGAGTACCTTAATGAACTATGTTCCATCCCCATTATATACACATTTATCATATGTGATTTTAATCATTATCAAATTTAATGGAAGAAGATAAATGTCCCACCCGTTATAAAATGACAATTATATATATATATATATATATATATATATATTCCACAGGGGTGAAGACCAAAAATTTTATCAATGGAAATCCACTTTTTATAATTATTACATATTATATGAACTACATAAAATCACTTTTAGAACACAATACAATAATTATTAAATAATAATTAATAAAATAAGAGGTATTTATAGAAGTTAAGGAACCTTTATCAATGGAATATTAATTTTGAACTTTAGAATAGTAATGTGACATTATGAATAATATTTGGATGATAGAATAGAAACCTCATCTAAGAAAGTATAATTTTTTAAATTATCTTCTAAATGATAATATGATATAATTAATTAATATTATAAGTAAAATAATATTTTAGAAAATTATAATTAAGTGTTCTAATTTTAATAAAACATAAATCATTATTTATAAAATTATAATGAATAAAATTATTTAAAATAAAATTTGTTTTCATAAAATAGACTAATAAATTAATATATTATTGTCGTAAAATTAAAAGATAATTTTATTAGACCTTAATTTAATTTTTCAATGAGTTATAAAATCAGTTATAATTTTAAAATATGGTATTTTTGAGTAAATGATGAATTTAATTAAAAAATATTTTTCTCCCATTTAAAAAATTATTTTCACAAAATGGATTTCATTTTTTAATTATACTTTTTAGAAAAGAGTTAGGGTGAATTTCTGGGATTTCTCTAAAATAATTTATTTATTTCTGAATAGAGAAATACTTTAATTTACGGAATATATATATATTATAAGTTTAATACACTATTCCTTGAGACATCAATGATGTAAGAACCATAATCATGAAATCCCATTTATTAATTTAATGTATTTATTTGTAATTCAAAATCTATGCTTACTCATTGTCTGAAATAATAAACTTAGGAATAAAATAATAAGAAAACACCCTTCTCTTCTCCTATAAATTCCACCCATCGCCACCTTTTCTTCTTACACCATCAACAATTTGATCATGTCAAAATTCTACTCAATCCTCTTCCTATGACCCTCCCCCACATTTAGGATCCATTGGTCTCATTAAATTATAAAAGATTTTTCTTTATATAGGTTCTCAAGTAGGATAAATTCATGTGGTAAAATCCTCTTTCTATTTATCTTAATTACTTTTCATTCTCATTTCATTTTTATATTCTCATCAACTATAATTATACTAGTGGGATGATTAATATAATATATTTTATACAGAAATTTTATTATTATAATGTAATAATTCATCTTCTAATCTCATCTCTTTTCCATTTATTCTAAAAATGAAAATATCTTCTGTCTTGGGTGGATTTATCGCCACCATAGTAGATACTTTTTTATTTTTAAATACCACCATCATGGATGGTCATAAAACCAATAATATGGTTAAATTATATTTTATTATAAATATTAATAGTTATATATTTTTCTACATGAAATATATAAACATGTTGTTAAATAAAATGATCTAAGATCATAATGGTCATAAAACTGCCAAAATTAATTAAATCATTTTCACAAATATTGAATCAATTAAATCATCTCCATACCATATAACCAAATGAAATATAAGATCATTTAATATTATTAAAATTATGTAAAAAAAGAAATTTCAATTATACCGAACTATTCCAAATTTACATGAACATCTATAATCATATAAAAATGATCGGATCATAAAAACTATGAAACCAAGCACTCCCAAACAATGAATGAACATGATAAAATTTTTGTTCAAAATTATGTGTGGTATTTGACCACTAAGACATGCCGATTCATATTTATGCAATGAAACATTCCATGAATTTATATAATGATTATACTCATTATTATTTTGATGATGCTCACCCATGTTTCATGTCTTTTATTTATATTATTAAATGGAGTTTATATCACTTCTTCTTTTGATGTATATCCTTTGTTGAATATTTATACTAAGGAGAATACGATGGACAATATGAATCTAGGAAATAAATAATTAAAAAATGTTTATTCTTTATTATACAAAAAATATGTTTGTTTTTAATTATCCCAATATACTAAACCTTTAGATATTATATGTGTAGCACTATTATGTTATTTATTATTAAAATAATAGAATACATATGTACGAAAAATTACAGACATTATAATATGATTATATATAATTCATCATATTACAAACCATGAAAACAAATGGGATGCACAAATATTTCATCATATAATAACCCGTGAAAAGAAATGGGTTTCATGAAAAATCCATCAGGACAGTTCCCATCAAAATAAATGGATTTTTTAAGAATTTTATCATAGATAACATATGAAAAATAAATAGGTTTCATAAGAATTAATCATTTAATAAAAATATAATCAATGGTAAAAAAAGTATGTTTCATAAATATTTTATCATGTTAAAATTGGTAGACGAGAAACATGTTTTATAAAAATAATTCCATTATAAACATAAATGATTCAAAGAAATAATAAGAATGGTTTCCTTAGATCACATCCCTAGTAAAGAACATGTTATATGAAAGAATGTCATCTTATATGGAAAATGATTTCTAATTATTCATTGGAACATTTCTTCAGAAAAATATCCATTCAACCTAGAAAATTATTTTTAAAACCTAATACATTTTCGAAATAATTTTGAATGAAAATAACTTTTGAAACCTAGAAATGATTATTTAAAGATCATTTGAAACTATTTTCAGTAAAATAACCTTTTTATATTGAATATCAATTTTAAAAAGATTAATCAATTTAAAAATAATTTTATTTGAAAACATCCATTGAAAATTATAAATAAATATTTAAAAATTAAATGTTATGACAATTGAAAATATAGTTCAGGTCATTCACCTTAAAATAAAGTCATCATTAACAATTTTTGTAATATAAAAATGATTTTTGCGTGGAAAGTGACATTAAGATAACATTAAATTTTTTATTAAAAAATTCAATCATTGGTAAAAAATTCCTTAATAAATCATATGGATAATTTTATAAGAATTATTTGAAAATAAAATTTATAAAACATGGTTTTGGATGAAAAATGGGTTTTCAAACGAAGATCTTAATAAAGTTTATTTTTATTGAAAACATTATTTTTGGCCCATAAGTATATAAATAGTGGAAATAAAGGGAAAATATATATTTTCACGATATTTCTTGAGAAGAATAAAGGTCATGATTTTCTTTAGATATTGATCATGATATTTCATCATTTGATTCATAATCTTAAACAATACTGATAAATAATGAAGTTTTAATGGAAAACTATTACAACTTTGTTAACATTGAATCATAACCCCAACGAAATAATGACACTAAATTAAAAATATTACATAAAAAACTATATTAATTATATCAATTTTAGAGAGTAAGTGTATCAAACTAAAAGAAGATAATTCCAAAATAACATAACTTATGTTTAAAAGATTGATATTTGAGACAAAAAATATCATTCCTCTTTAGTAACTATTTACCCATAAACCCCATGAAAGATAGATCCCAAAATGGTTATGTTATTCTAAAAAACATTAAGCATTATAATAATAAAACAAAATCATTGTAATTATATAAACAACTTAAAAGAAATACAAGGGAATATAGAATGTTCCTCACAAAAAAAATATAGTGAGACAAAAATCCCTTACCATAAGTCTAAACTAACATCATAAATTTTGAAACCTTATATATAACAAAAATATGTTTATTATATATCAAATAAAAAACCATAAATAATTTTTTAATACTACATAAGATTTATTTATGACCATTTATTACCAGTTTATTTACAATCCCATGTTAAAGTAAGGTTTTAGAAAATATTTGCAATGATTTTAATATATGTTTTGAATTTTAATTTTTTTCTCTTAAATTGATCATGGATCCACAATAGTTTTTTATAATATATATATATATATATATCATATATATTAATTATACATTTAATTATAGTGATCCATAAATGTTGGTGATCAAAAATTGATATCACAATTCATGGAGATGATAAGTCATTCGTATGTATAAACGATGTTTCCATTTTCCCGATGGAAAGTATAAAATAAATTTAGATAATATATTAAAATTATAGAATAAATTTTATGTCACATTTATAACATATTTTTATTAAAACCGTCATTATTATATTCCATGTAAAACATGAATTAATAACATCACTTCGTGAGACAATAGCCCATTATAAACATTAACAACATTATCGTATTCCCACAGAATTTCAAGTAAGAAGTAACACATGATATAATTATTCATTAAAAATAATAATATAAATGTAATAATATACAAAAAATATATCCATCTTATATAAATTTGTGAGAAGTGGTGAAGGAAAATTAATAACATCGGTTCGTATGGTGGTAGTCGGTCGTACACAAGAAATAAGATTTCGTAACCCATTTGATGGATGAGTAGATGCATTTAGGTTATAAAATTTACATAATAACATTTTAGTATATGTATGATACTATAGTTATTATATCATCATGGTTTATTGATTAATGAAGGTGGAGGAGGAATAAATAAAATACAATTTTCACCCAAGAACGTAACATATTCTTCGAAAAAACTAATTTGTTTTTCACCAAATGGAATCTCATGATGGATTTATGAAAAAAATAAGGATTATTAGATGGGATATTTTAATTAAAGAATTTATTATTTAAAATATTTTCTAAACCAAGGTGTATTGAATGTGTGAAGTGGAGAGGATAGGGGGTGTCATTTTTAAGTGAGGTGAGTGGTACATTTGTAATGTTATTATTGAAGAAGGTTTACATTCATTTTTCACCTGAAAATGGCACCCAAATTGGACATTACCGAAATTTATTGGTCATAAGATTTAAATATATCGATAAAATGGGTTTTGAATTTGATTTAAGGTCATTTTACCCCATATCATTTTAGGTTAACAATCGGTATACACATTTTCACATTAAAAGAAGTAATATATGTCACACCCCGACCACCGGTACTTTTATTTTCACTTCTTTCTTGGTCCCGATTTAAAATTTTCGAGGTTTAATTGTGTTAGCGGTTTCGCGCCGGTGCGCGGTCATCGCATCGCTAGCGGTGACCGTGCGTTCGGCCCGGGTGGCTATGTGTTCACCAGGTATTTTGAATATTAATGTTTTTATGTTGACATTTTATTATTATTACTATTTGAGTTGCGTTATTATTATTGTAGTTGTTTTCTGTGTAAAGTATATATATATATGTCTATATATGTGTATGTATATACATATGTATATACTTTAATACGTTATGTTTATATATGTATATATATATATATGTATATATATTGTATCTATGTGTATATGTTTATATATAGGTATATATGTATATATATGTTTATATGTGTATACATATATATATATATGTTTGTATATGTTTAAATATATGTATATATGTCTATATATAGATATATGCGTGTGTGCGCGCGCGCTCGCGCGCGCACATTTATTTTCAAATGGTTTTGATATTTTGAATTTTTGATTAAAGGTGATTATTATTATAAATTTTTCTAATTATTAACATTATTATTATTATAAGGTTTTATTATTATTATAAATTTTTATTATTTCTATAGGGCGTTATTATTTTTAGGATTTGTTTTATTTAATTACTTATGTTCAATATTATTATTAGTTTATTATTATGATTATAATATGTTATTATTATTATTACATATTATTATTAATATTATTCTTATATTATTATTTATATTTTTTTTGTATTATTGTTATTGTTGTTATTATTATTATTATTATTATTATTATTTATGTATATATATATAGTTTTTTTTAACACCCTAACCCTAGTTTACCCCGGCGCCCCCCCCCCCCTTTCTCTCCCCCCTTCTCCCCTTTCTGTTTCGTGAGCTGCCCCAGCACCCGCCTTCCCCGCATCCTGTATCTCGGCCTCCCTCGTTTCCTCCTTCAACACTGCCGGCCTCTCCGGCCCCGCCTTCGCCGCGCTCAGCGACGGCCGCCCGCCGGCCTTCCCGTCCCGCGCCGCTCGCCGGGCCCCGCCTTCGCCGCGCCCGGCGGCCACCGCCGCCACTCTGTTTCCCTTCGCCCCACCGCCGACCCCTTCCCCTTCGTCGCCGCACCCGTCGGTGCCCCAGCCTCGTCCCGACCTCGTCCCTGCTCCCCCGGCCTCCCTGGTTTCCCTGGCCTCCCCGTCCCACAACCCTGTCCCGTAACCCCGTCATGTTCCCCTTTGTGACGCCGCCGACCACCCCCGTTCCCCATCCTGTATCGGCCTGCACCGTCGCCGCCGACCGCTGTCTTGATGTCTTGTCGCCCCTGCCGGCCCTCCCGGCTCCTGTCTCCCCTTTGCTGCACTCGCGGCCAACCCCGACACCCTTCTCGCCCTCCCGGCTCCCTCCGCCGCTCCCCGGCCCTCCATCACGCCTCTGTACTCCTACCCTCCGACTACGCCCCCTGTTTTGGTATAATTCATTATTTAGGATTTTGTTTATTTATTTTTTTATTTTTTATTTCATTTTTGGTGTTTTCTTTTGTTCTATCTGAATTAAAATACGTCGATTTGTGTTTTTCGCGTTCTGCTCGTTGTTTAGAGCATGCAAATGGTCTGCTGGATGTTGTTCGTCTTTCCGCAGACACGTCGTTGTATTCGTGCTCGACCTTGAGGTAGGAAAATTCACCTGTTTCCTTTTCGAAGCACTCTGCTGGTACTTGAATTATTTTAAATTGATTTTATTCCATGATTCGCATGTTTATTATAGCCTTGCGTGACTTATTTTGGTGGTTTAAGATCCATAGTTTTTGTTCAAAAAATTAAGTTTGAAGCAATTATATTTTTATGTTGTTATAGTTGTACAATAGATGGTATCTTGCACCTGTTTAGGCGTTTTCAGTTAAGGTGGAACTAAATTTCTATGTTTCTGATGTTATCATTGGTGGTCTAGTGCGGTGTTTTCTTTTTAAAGAAAAAAAAAGAAAAAAGAAAAATCATTCTTGGGTTATATTATCCTGTGTTGGTTGGTTTTTATGAAATTTAGTGTGATTTGGAAATGTTTTCGTGCCTCTTTGCAGGTCTGATGCACCATTGGATGTTGACGCATCCATGCGTGCACCAGGTGCACACATGGATGCGCCCTCAAATGAAGATGGTGTTTTGAGTTGTTAGCATTTATTTTTATTTCTATTTATTTTTATTTTCTCAAAATCTTGACTTTTCTAAATGTTTCTTAGTTTCAAAATGTTTTGACCTCTTAATGAGACACATTAAATTAGTCTGAAAAGAAATCCACGAAGATATGCCTGTTTGGCCCTTTATTTAATACAAAAACAGTGTTTAGAGTTATTTAAAATGATATTGTGAAATATTCGTGTAACGCCGTTTGTTTTTGTAAAACCAACGTGTTCCAGGTTTAATACGTTGATTTGGGTTTTCTTAAATAAAGTTCTAAGTGTGTCTCTAGTTTTCAATGAAATGGCGTGGGTCATATCTCTTTAGAAATGCTTTAGTATTAAATGGTCAAAATGTAAATGCTATGACGGCCCGGTTTGCACTTTATTAAATGTGAAGTGATTATATATATATATATATATACGTACTTGTGAGGGCATCTCTACAGGGGGACTTCCCTTCGAGGGTTTTCGTGTAGCGATGTCCGTGTAAGGGGTTGGCAAGTGTGGTGATATGAGTCACGCGTGCGTGGGCCTCCCACTTACACAGTGTTACTAAAACCACCATGGGTTCCAGGGCGTCTTGTAGATTATCGAGTGACGGTTGCTTGCTAACCCTGATTAGACGGGTTAGTACCCCCTGGAGTTGTGGACAGGCCAGGAGGGATGTGCCACTGGTTGGCTATTAGGGCGGCCAGTTGGTTATTGACTATGGAGTACCACGCCGGCAGGTAGTCTGAACCCGAGTACGTCCAGGGGTTTTCTAGGGATGTTTAGGATCACCCATGGTTACTTGTTCTCCTTGATTGTTTACTTTCAGTTATTATTTACAGCTTATAGTGTTACTTGTGTCCTTTTGCACTACTTTCATCTTGCATTACTTGGTTACTTTCTGTTTCACTGGTCTGTTTTCAGCCTGTATTGTTTACCTGTTCCTTTCTAGCACAATCATGGTATTATTTGTATTTGGTTTTGTTTATAAAAGCAGGAAATGGTTTTGAAAGTGATTTATAGTGTGTGTTGGGTTTTCAAATGGGGAAAACATGTTGTTTATTTTTAAATGTGAAAAATCTATTTTTATAATTGTATTTTTTTTAAACCTGTGTCAATGGATTGCTTGGGAAAGGAAACATTTGGATTCAGTGGTTTACTTTGGCTTACCTACTGGACATTTTTAATGCTCACGCCTATATTATCATTTCAGTTGCAGGACTTCCCTTTCTCAGGTCTTTCTGGCTTGAGTCGCTCAGTGTTGGAGCGAGGTTGCTCTCTAGTTGGATGGTGATCTGAGAGGTCACATGGAGGTATGTGGTCATGTGGCTTTTGCTTATTTTCCACTGTTAGTGTTTATTTGTTCTGTCCTATTTACTTTTTTTGGGCTGAAATCGTTCCCAATGATCAAACTTTAATGCCCGGCACTTGTTGCCATCCCGGGGGGATCGGGAACGCCCCTCGGGACTTGCCACGGACCGGATCGAGTGACCGGTTCAGGGTCGACCCGGGCTAGTTCATGACAAAATGGTATCAGAGGTGGTTCTTGTTATTTGGGTTGTCCGGTAGATGGAGATTAGGACTATCGGAACTCGAGGGGCAGGTACGGGAAGAGCGTCGCGAACTCTTGCTCGCACTGATCATCGAGTTACCCGGGGTAGTTTGGGAATTGTGTCCTTGTCTTTTCTGGTTTGTCTTGGATTGAGAGATGAAATGGAGGCAAGCCGACGTTACATCGTGATTTCACATGGAGTAGTGACCCATGTGGAGTCTGAGTACATGGTTTATATTTCCTCCTAGTGGTCGACGCTGACTTGCGACATGGCCCACTACCATGTCGCCAGGTTGAGCGTGACTACTAGTCCCTCATTTCAGTGATTGATGCAAATTTGGATGCTTCTTTTGTTTTGGTCGGTGTAAGTACGTTGTTGGAAATGAAAAAGTGTTTTGGAAAAAAAATGGACTAGTTTCTTTTAAAAGACTTTAAATGTACGAAATGGGTTTTAAAACTGGAATCTCTTGATTTGGAAATCTTTTGTTTTCTTGTAATTGGTTAAGAATGATTTGGGTTGAAACCTCGGTTCCTCTTTATGAACGTTTTCACATGTGTGAGAATCCATGGAAAATGTGTGTTGATGCACATATGAATGGAATGTGGATAAAGACATGTGCAACGGGTCATGGGAGTACCTGGATGTGTTTGAAATTTAATGCTTGAATTTGTTTTCTAAATTGGTTTTAAAGGGGAAATAGTTTTGGAAAGTTTTTGGTTTGAAAGTGGATTGGTTTTGGAAAGTAGTCTTGAAAAAAAAGGGTGGTTTTATACTCTAAAATAAAAAGGAGATTTTAAAAAGGAGATATTATTTTGGGTTGTGTTTGTGTTGGTTTGGTTTTTGTGTTGACTGTTTTTGATGAAAGCACTTTTATTGAAGTTGCTTCGGTTTGATATTGGTTTTGGCTTCGTGTTTTAATTGTCGCTCAGGAAATGCCGCCCAGAAAGGTCTCTAAGGATTCAGATAATTCATGCCCAGTTTTTGATCCTCCTCAGACTTTGCCTATTCTCCATGGTAATCAGGGTCCGTTAGAAGCAGTGAAATGGCTCGAGGAAGTGGTGCGTGTCTTTAGAATGTTGGGAACTCCCGATAATGTTAAGGTTCGTGAAATTATGGAGTTGTTTGAGGGTCCAGCTCTGGACCAGTGGAAGATGGTTACCCCACCGTCAATGCAAGGTGAAATGACGTGGGATGCCTTTAAAACAATTTTCATCCAATGGTTTGTACCTGAGGAAGTGAAGCTGGAGAAAATGAGAGAGCTTGTGCATATTCAACAAGGCCAACAGACGGTGGGGGAGTATGTTGACCATTTCAAGGAACTGATATCCTTTTCTCCAGAGGTAGCGTCTCATGAACTCATGAAGGTCTCTCTGTTCACCGGGGGTCTTCGTCCAGAGATCAAGGAGCGAGTCCTCCCTTCTAAAGACCTTTGTTTCGAGAAGCTCGTAGAGGAAGCATTCTTGGCTGAGTTGGTTTCCGGTGTGTAGGTGGTTAATCCTTCAGCTTCCTCTTTTGTTCGTAAGAGTTCCCCCTCTGGTGAGGAAGAGGTGCCAGAGACACCTGTTCTTAAGGAGTTATCCCCTTTGGTCCCAGCTTCCAGTTCATCAGGTCATTCGATGGTATGCTATCAGTGTGGTCGTTTTGGGCATTCAAAGCCATCTTGTCACAACCCTCTGAAGACATGTCATCAATGTGGCTGTCTGGGTCATCTGGAGAAGTTTTTCAGGAAGCGTCGCTTGAAGAGGACGCTGTGATTGGAGAGTGTCAGTACCTGACTGTGAGGCAGGAGATGCTTCAGCCATCAGAGCCCCAGCCACAGGTCTTGGGGTGAAGCTCGCGCACAGTTAGGAGTTCCCAGGGTTGTGAAGCCTTGGTCCAGATTTTGTTTTTCTGTATTGACGGTGGAGCAATTAAAAACCTTTTCATGTTTGTTTTCCAACTATTAAAGTTTCAGCAGCATTTTAAATGCGTTGTTTTTTTTCATAAAGTTATGATGGACTTGTTCTATGAAAATCCAAGCAGGCTTGTTGTGTGGACGTGGTATTCTGAATCGGGTGTCCTTCCTAAAAGTGTGTTTGACCCTCGTGTGGGTTGACCTCGTTTTAGTTATGTTGTCGATGTGGATATGTTTTGTGGACTTCGGTGGATCATGTATCCAATTTGATATTGGTTAAATGTTGTTCTATGGGTTTTCCCTGGTGTTGAAGGTTGTTGACTCTAGTCGAGGATTCAATGTCTCGACGGAGGTGTTGTTTTAATCGTGCTATAAGAGTTGGTTTGAATTGGTTGGGAGTTCCCGCGTCGACCCCCCCTTTTCTTAGGGTTGTCTATTTAGATGGTAAATTTATCTGCACAAGTTGAGATCTTGTGGTGGGAAGAACCCCTTCGTGTTCTCCCCTCAACCTCGGACTCCAGTTTTCTCTTGGATGGGTCGGGTGTGACCTGTGTGGGGTAAGGATATCCTGAGAATCTCAGTTCCCTTCAGCTCCTTTAGTTCTGTTTGGGCATAGACTTGAATTTTGGCTGACTTGTGGCTTAGTAACTTTCTGGGGGCAGAAAGTGTCTGTGGTGGGGAGAATTGTCACACCTCGACCACCGGTACTTTTATTTTCACTTCTTTCTTGGTCCCAATTTAAAATTTTCGAGGTTTAATTGTGTTGGTGGTTTCGCTCCGGTGCGCGGTCATCGCATCGCTAGCGGTGACCGTGCGTTCGGCCCAGGTGGCTATGTGTTCACCAGGCATTTTGAATATTAATTTTTTTATGTTGACATTTTATTATTATTACTATTTGAGTTGCGTTATTATTATTGTATTTGTTTTCTGTGTATAAGTATATATATATATCTATATATGTGTATGTATATACATATGTATATACTTTAATACGTTATGTTTATATATGTATATAAATATATGTATATATATTGTATCTATGTGTATATGTTTATATACAGGTATATATGTATATATATGTTTATATGTTTATACATATATATATATATATATATGTTTGTATATGTTTAAATATATGTATATATGTCTATATATATATATATATGCGTGTGTGCGCGCGCGCACGCGCGCGCCCATTTATTTTCAAATGGTTTTGATATTTTGAATTTTTGATTAAAGGTGATTATTATTATAAATTTTTCTAATTATTAACATTATTATTATTATAAGGTTTTATTATTATTATAATATTTATTATTTCTATAAGGCTTTATTATTTTTAGGATTTGTTTTATTTAATTACTTGTGTTCAATATTATTATTAGTATATTATTATGATTATAATATTTTATTATTATTATTACATATTATTATTAATATTATTCTTATATTATTATTTATATTTTTGTTGTATTATTATTATTGTTATTATTATTATTATTATTATTATTTATGTATATATATATATATAGTTTTTTTTAACACCCTAACCCTAGTTTACACCGCCCCCCCCCCCCTTTTCTCTCCCCCCTTCTCCCCTTTCTGTTTCATGAGCTGCCCCAGCACCCGCCTTCCCCGCATCCTGTATCCCGGCCTCCCTCGTTTCCTCCTACACAACTTCCAGCCTCTCCGGCCCCGCCTTCGCCGCGCTCAGTGGCGGCCGCCCGCCGGCCTTCCCGTCCCGCGCCGCTCGCCGGCCCCCTCCTTTGCCACGCCCAGCGGCCACCGCCACTGCCCTATTTCCCTTCACCCCACCGCCGACCCCTTCCCCTTCGTCACCACACCCGCCGGTGCCCCAGCCTCGTCCCGGCCTCTTCCCTGCTCCCCTGGCCTCCCCGGTTTCCCCGGCCTCCCCGTCCCACAACCCTGTCCCGCAACCCCGTCTTGTTCCCCTTCGTCACGCCGCCGACCACCCCCATTCCCCATCATGTATCGGCATGCACCATCGCCACCGACCGCTGTCTTGATGGCTTGTCGCGCCCGCCGGCCCTCCCAGCTTCTGTCTCCCCTTTTCTGCGCTCGCGGCCAACCCTGACACCATGCTCGCCCTCCCGGCTCCCTCCGCCGCTCCCCGACCCTCTGTCACGCCTCCGTACTCCTACCCTCCGGCTACGCCCCCTGTTTTGGTATAATTCATTATTTAGGATTTTGTTTATTTATTTTTTTATTTTTTATTTCAGTTTTGGTGTTTTCTTTTGTTCTAGCTAAATTAAAATACGTCGATTTGTGTTTTTCGTGTTCAGATCGTTGTTTAGAGCATGCAAATGGTCTGCTGGATGTTGTTCATCTTTCCGCGGACGCGTCGTTGTATTCGTGCTCGACCTTGAGGTAGGCGAATTCACCTGTTTCCTTTTCGAAGCACTCTACTGGTACTTGAATTATTTTAAATTGATTTTATTCCATGATTCGCATGTTTATTATAGCCTTGCGTGACTTATTTTGGTGGTTTAAGATCCATAGTTTTTGTTCGAAAAATTAAGTTTGAAGAAATTATATTTTTATGTTGTTATAGTTGTACACTAGATGGTATCTTGCACCTGTTTAGGCGTTGTCAGTTAAGGTGGAACTAAATGTCTGTGTTTCTGATGTTATCGTTGGTGATCTGGTGCGGTGTTTTCTTTTTAAAGAAAAAAAAAGAAAAAAGAAAAATCATTCTTGGGTCATATTATCCTGTGTTGGTTGGTTTTTATGAAATTTAGTGTGATTTGGAAATGTTGTCGTTCCTTTTTGCAGGTCTGATGCACCATTGGATGTTGACGTATCCATGTGTGCACCAGGTGCACACATGGATGCGCCCTCAAATGAAGATGGTGTTTTGAGTTGTTAGAATTTATTTTTATTTCTATTTATTTTTATTTTCTCGAAATCTTGACTTTTCTAAATGGTTCTTAGTTTCAAAATGTTTTGACCTCTTAATGAGACACATTAAATTAGTCTGAAAAGAAATCCACGAAGATATGCCCGTTTGGCCCTATATTTAATACAAAAATAGTGTTTAGAGTTATTTAAAATGATATTGTGAAATATTCGTGTAAAGCCGTTTGTTTTTGTAAAACCAACGTGTTCCAGGTTTAATACGTTGATTTGGGTTTTCTTAAATAAAGTTCTAAGTGTGTTTCTGGTTTTCAATGAAATGGCGTGGGTCATATCTCTTTAGAAATGCTTTAGTATTAAATGGTCAAAATGTAAATGGTATGACGGCCCGGTTGGCACTTTATTAAATGTGAAGTGATTATACATATATATATATACGTACTTGTGAGGGAATCTCTACAGGGGGACTTCCCTTCGAGGGTTGCCATGTAGCGATGTCCGTGTAAGGGTTTGGCAAGTGCGGTGAGATGAGTCACGCGTGCGTGGGCCTCCCACTTACACAGTGTTACTAAAACCACCATGGGTTCCTAGGCGTCTTGTAGATTATCGAGTGACGGTTGCTTGCTAACCCTGATTAGACGGGTTAGTACCCCCCTGGAGTTGTGGACAGGCCAGGAGGGATGTGCCACTGGTTGGCTATTAGGGTGGCCAGTTGGTTATTGACTATGGAGTACCACACTGGCAGGTAGTCTGAACCCGAGTACGTCCAGGGGTTTTCTAGGGATGTTTAAGATCACCCATGGTTACTTGTTCTCCTTGATTGTTTACTTTCAGTTATTCTTTACAGCGTATAGTGTTACTTGTGTCCTTTTTCACTACTTTCATCTTGCATTACTTGGTTACTTTCTGTTTCACTGGTCTGTTTTCAGCCTTTATTGTTTACCTGTTCCTTTCTAGCACAATCGTGGTATTATTTGTACTTGGTTTTGTTTATAAAAGCAGGAAATGGTTCTGAAAGTGATTTATAGTGTGCATTGGGTTTTCAAATGGGGAAAACATGTTGTTTATTTTTAAATGTGAAAAATCTATTTTTATAATTGTATTTTTTTTAAACCTATGTCAACGGATTGCTTGGGAAAGGAAACATTTGGATTCAGTGGTTTAATTTGGCTTACCTACTGGGCATTTTTAATGCTCACGCCTATATTATCATTTCAGTTGCAGGTCTTCCCTTGCTCAGGTCTTTCTGGCTTGAGTCGCTCAATGTTGGAGCGAGGTTTCTCTCTAGTTGGATGGTGACCTGAGAGGTCACATGGAGGTACGCGGTCATGTGGCTTTTGCTTCTTTTCCGCTGTTAGTGTTTAGTTATTCTGTCCTATTTACTTTTTTTGGGCTGAAATCGTTCCCAATGATCAAACTTTAATGCCCGGCACTTGTTGCCATCCCGGGGTGATCGGGAACGCCCCTCGGGACTTGTCGCGGACCGGCTCGGGTGACCGGTTCAGGGTCGACCCGGGCTGGTTCGTGACAATATATATTTACAAATTTGTATATTCATAATGGTCCAAAATTAAATGAAAAAAATAGAAAATATAAATTATTTTGGTTAAAATATTGAATCCATTTTTTCCGTTCTCCTAATGTAAAATATAACTTAAAATAAACCCCACATACGTGATAAAAAAGAAAATTTACAATGAGAAAAGTGTCACAATTATAAAAGATTTTTATATCTATATTCAATATTAAATTGATTAAAATTACCTAATAGATATATAATTTTACTAATTTTACTTTTTAAATAATAATAAATTTTTTAATTTTTCTAAATTTTTTAATAGAAATGATTTTTTTAAGAAAAACATGTATTTTCACCATTCATCCAAAAAAATTAACTTCATAGAAAATTATCAAATGTTAAAACTAATAAAATTTGTAACTAGTAATTTAAAAAATAGATATCATTTAAAGGAATTTTTTTATAGAAATTGAATAACTATATTCAAATATAACTGCCCAGTATAATATGAAACAACTTTTTACAAAAAAAAATATTTATGTAAAAAATAGGATTTATTATTATATCTTCATTACATAACATAGAAGATGATATATTAATAATAATTGGCCAAATATAATATATATAAATTTCATTAAAATCATTCTTTAAAAGTGATTTTATAAATTAATAAACATAAAAACTTTTTCTATTCATAGAAATAGATTTAAAAAAACATTCCTTTGTTCTCAAATAGTTTTTACATTCAGTTATAATAAATTCATTACCAAATAATTCATCATAGAATTTTATTATTTATTTAATACTATTCATACCCACCATTCCAATGGCTAGGTGATGTCTATTATAATAAATTATTATATTTTGATATTATGCCATGTTTTTTTAATCATGATGTGTTGTATAACGTATGATAAAATCAATATTGTGTGTAAAATATGTTAAAGTAACCCTTTAAAATGAATTTCTACTAATAAACTATTTAATTTGGTACCAAAAAGGATACTTATACCTTATTACATCCTCAAAGTCCCACATGGATTATTCAAGATGGTGGTTTCACCCCTAAACATTGTACATTTTAGTGGTCTTATTGTGTAGATTTCTCTATATATGGTTTATAATATTCACAGGTTATTCCAAATAAGAATATCATATTGTTGTAGTGTGAAATATTATATCAATACATATAAAAGATCAGGTATGTACTTCCTTAGTAGATACACATTAAGAACAACATTAAATTGAGAGAGGTTTGGTAGAATCACCAAACAATAGGATTCCATCTTGATACAATCACCAGTTTCAAAGGAACTGATATAACTAGTTATTACCATTCCTAAATTTGGTAATAAAAATTTGATCCATTTTCTGTTCTTTGATCAATATCCACTTCATCTTTACTCCATGAAAGGAGGATGGTTTTTTTATTATTTAAGAACTAGTGTATCATAAGATAAAAAAATTGTAAGTAAATATTTTTCTCTCCAGTCATTATTAAAAATATAATTTATAACACAGGTTATCCAATAATTTCCATAATTCAACTTAATCCATTTCATGAGTATTTCACCTTTAGGCTCCTCTATGTTTCAAAAAAATGAAATCCCAAAATTTATAAGGGAGTTAACTAAATATAAAAACTAGACTAATTATTAATCCCTTAAAGAACATGTTTTATCTACTGATGTCACATACAAAATATTTGAATACAGTGTTTTTATATTCTCATGAAACATGTAAATTTTTTCAATTTCCATAAATCCTTAATGAAAACATACCTTATTTCATAAATTAAATCTTCCCTCATTACTTTAGTAAAATTATAGAGAATAATATATGTATGTAGAACATAAAGGGTTAACATGAGAGCTTATCAACCTCTCTGTGGAAGAAATGTTAGAGGTGGACCTTCCAATTAATGCAACAATGGAGGTTACTAAACAAATTTATGAGATATAAATACTAGTGGTCACCAATAAAAAGAAATTTTACATAATCAAAAGGGAGAATTTTTTATAAGAAGATTCAATTAAAAGATGATTAATGTGGAGGATCTCATTCAAACACAGGACAAGATAGTCTATTGCTTCAAATATCTAATCAAGGACGACTTAGAAACAAAGGTTATTGGTCATAAACGCAATCTATATAATGGATGAATTTATAATGGTGTTAAAATAGATTTTATTAGTTCATATTTTTCTTTTTATACAAGATGTTTGTGCTCTAACTTCTTATGTTCTCTCATGTTTTCCCTAAAAGTTTTTGAAAATAATAAAAATATAATTTTCAGGTTATATAAAATCATATATTATTTAATATATCCCATAAATAAAAAATGATGTAAATTCAATCGATGATATCATAAAAAACGTTTTCATCAAATCATTAATCAGTTCAAAAGTATTATTACGATCAAATTTACTTTATCAACAATAATCATATCTTTTTCCAAACCAAACACCGTTCTCTCAACATAACGTTTTTTAATTGTTTTCATCCCTTAATTAATATATTTCATTTCATTTAAATCATATTTTTAGGCCATCACTATCATTTATCCTATTTTTACAATTCTATAACGGAAAACTACTGTTGAATAATCCAATTATGTTACATTATTCTAAGAACCAAAAAACCTATAAAATATATATAATTCAGTTAATCCATACATGTAAACACATCAATTAATCCACATTATTCATACAAAATTAACTAAGATTCATCATCTTATTTCTTAACCCATTTTTTATTTTATATGTCATTTGTATTCTCTTATTTATGTGAAATAAAACCATTACTCGTATATAATTTTTGATAATATTCATCGGGATTCACTTTAGTAAAGTGATTTTCATATTTCTCATAATTTATATATTTTAAAATTTTAACCATTGATGAAATATTAGGTAGATCATTATTCTCATCCATTTAATTAGTAAAATCATTAATTTTCCACTATAATTAAATTCTTTTTCCCTTTTTTCCATATACATAACTTACATCCATTACTCTAAGACATTCAATTGGGTTATTCATCCCATATTATGAACACTTAGAATAATATTATTATTTACTTCATTGTCTCCGCCACTAAAAAATGAAAACATTATCCTTCTATTCTTTTGTTAATCCAAGAGTTAATGAAAAATGTATTAGTAATATATCTTGATAATTTATTAGGAATAATCATAATATCTTTTACTCTAGTAATCATACAATTTGGTAGTTCATAAACATATATTATATCAAAATAAACATTAATCAAATTATTTTTTCTTCCCACCATGGAATAAAATAAAAAAACATTGTGTGTGTAATAATATTTATATTGGGAAACAAAATGACCATTAAAAATCATGAATAAGATGATAAAATCCTAACACAATATTTTCAATCGATGATTCCTTAGTCATAACTATGGTCATTCATGGACATTATTTAAAACATCATAATGGTTTATAATGACCTATTATCATGCACTATGTTAAATATTATTTTGTTTCTATGCTTTCTTACCAATGTTATTACCCATCAGTATATCTGTTCCAGAGCCATATCAACTTCTATTATCCAGAATCAGATGTAATTGAATGAATCAAGTTTCTATATCTTTCACAAAAATTCTATTAAATTTTCTTATACAATGACTTATCCTTAAAATTATCTATATAAACATACAATGAAATATCCTTAAAAATATCCCAAGGAATTTTACCAAATTCTAATCATCATAGATTCACATTTTTATTTGAATAATTCTCTAATACCATTTATAGATTCTCGAGAAACTCATAAATAAATATTAAAAAAAATTAGATGAATATTCAAAACATTTCATAAATAAATCCCCATTGAGAGTATTGGTTGAGAGTATTTGTAATTTATACAAAAATTCTTCATATTCTTTTAATGAAATCCATCATGTACCATAAAATTATTCCCATATATTACTCTTTATAGATCAACCCTTGCTAAAACCATTTATCATTAACCATGGTATATAATTATAATAAAAGGTGAGTTCATATGTTCTGTATGGGTAAAAAAGGGAGATATCAATATAACATAATAAAATTATAAAGAGAACATTATAAGAACATTTTGGAACCAAAGACTGTATATTTTAGATCATAAACAATAGTCATGTAATAAATCATCATATTTCAAGAGACATGTAACATAATGTAATCAGATAACATAAACCATGATAACATAAAATTGGCATAAGACATAGTTGTTGGCATTATATGATAATTGAAAATAATGTCATTAGTATTCAGGGTTTATTTACATGCTATTATAGTGGGATATACTTAATAACACAACATAATCTTAATAGTTATGTTTCACTATGAGGACTATCATAGTGGATAATGTTCCTTATTGAACTTGGTTCACTGCCAAATCTAATACTAATTTTCTATTGTTATAAAAATATTTACCCAATTCATTAGAAGGATATATAGGTATCACTCCTCACATTATTAAAATTATTCATATATGTGCCATAATATCATAATGAATTCATCATATATAAACCCATTAAATTAAATGGGCTTTATAAACATTTAATCATAACATAATCCATTAAAATAATTTTGGTTCATTATCAATTCATTATAAATTATCCAATAAAATGTAATGGGTTTCATAAACATTTTATCCTAAAATAACCTATTGAAAATAATCATTTATAAATATAATTTGACCATTACATCACAACATAACCTGTAGAAAATGAAGTGGGATTCATAAACATTTTATTCCGGTATCACCCATGGACGAGAAACATGTTTATAATCATATATTCATCATAATCTTAAAAAATTAGATAATGAATAGTAAAATTGTTCACGGGAGTTAATTCACCCTATTTTTAGTGTGCTCATCATTTTCATTTCTTCTCTCTAAAATTGGACTAAATCAAGCCTCGATATTAGATGTGTGGGTCATCCTAAGCATGAGGTATGTGGTCTATAGGGAATTTATTGATGTAATTCTATACTTAATTGAACTCTCTAAATAAAACTCATAGAATTAATACTTTTTGAGCTGTTCTTGGACCTATGACGGTAGTGCTGGAACCTTCTCTGGTGGTGATCCACTCCTAGCCTCCTCCTCCCCCTATAGATGTGATTAATAGGATAGAGTTTTTGATTCATTCTCTGGTAGAAAGTCCCTCTCACCCTCCTCCTACCATCGTGGGTGTGATCTCTATGATGGAGGTTCCAGAACCTTCTCTAGTAGAGGGACCCTCTTGGCCTCCTCCACCACCACTAATGTGATTTATGGCCTATTTCAGGGAGATACTCCATTATAGAGTGCTCAGATCAATTTTCGCTCAATGATCAGTGACATATTATATCAACCCCACCCTACAGGATGGTTTTTCCATTCCCATAAGTACTCCTCCAATCGTCTCTCCCCAGATTGGTGGATAGTTCACTACTTTTGGTTTTTCGACCTTCTGCATTTGAGGAAGCAGTGGTGATGCTTATGTGGACCCTGGTGGCCATATTTGGCATGCATAAACCCAATATATCCCTTCTCAATGTGTTTTTCAGTTCATGTGGGTTATAATGGGTGATCATGGTCTTGATTCTCAATCAGCATTCTTTATGCATAGATCCATCCTACAAAGAATATTTCATATTATCTTAGCCCAGTAGTGGTTGGCCTTTCGGCCAATGGTGTATTGATCTTCTCCATTGGTCTATGTTCATGAACCTCAATCTTGATTCTCCCCAAGAGAGAGTCTAGATCTCCCTACCAGGATTTCCACTTCTTTTCCAAAACTTTTCCTTCCATATAATTAGCGTAGAATGCATTGGAGAGTTTTTATATGCAAATGATCATTCCCTTCACAGGAATTATTTCTTTGTTTCCCAGATCTCATTTTTTATGGACCTATCATACCCCCCTCTACCATGGTTTCTCTATTGAGTTGAGGGACTGGTATAATGGAGGAAAAATTATCTCTAATCAGTCCCCCCATTTTTGTGTGTCCTTCCAGCTTCAATTTCATTTCATGTCTATCTGTAGAAAGAAAACCACTCATCATTTTTATCCTCACAAACCATTTCACCCAAAAATTGGACCCTCCCTATAAATGACACCCACCCATATTCATACCCTATAACCCCTTATTCACTGGTGTTTTTAGGGGGGTGTAGTTTTTTTTCACTCCATTGGCCATCCCAGTCCTCCCCCCAGAGGCTGCTTCCTTCAACTAGCCTCCCCTCAGTTGGATCGTGTTTGGAGATTGTCCCTTACCAACTGAAGGTGCTAAATGAATCCCATGATCACTAGAACTAAGTAAATACTAAGAGTGATAGATGATTTACGGTCCACATGAATGATATTTCATCCCCATTCACACCGTTATCTACAAATTGATTAAAAAAATCATTATTTCTTGTTCATGAAGACAAGGGTTCTCTTTCTATAACCGCTCTAGGATCTTTTCTTTCCTCGTATTCTTTTATAGATCTCGGAGAATCAAAACGTGGTTTCCACTAGGTCATGATCCAAATGTCCATTCAGTTCATTTTATCAGGGTAAATGCTCAACATCACAGGGATCCAGAAACGGGTGACCAACTCTAAGATTATATCATGCATCATATAGAAAGCCTGAGGCAAAGTTGACTGGGTAAAAATAGACTTTCTATCCAATGACATCTAGGGAAAGTGTGTTACACTGGTGGCATTGTTAGAACTTATGAAAAGTGTCTCTATAATATATATATTTTAGGATTGTACTAGTTTTCAGAAATTCATGCATGGATATCCCATTAATCAACATATCTGGTTGATCTGTAATAACTCAATCACTATGGAAGGTTTAAATTCCTCAGACCAACTTCTTACCTCGCAGATCTGTGAATTTTTTATTTAATTATTCAGAAACATTTTCTATGAAAAGTGTGATGACTGCACAATAGATCATCTTTGGTCGAATCTGGTGGCATGTGATGTAGGTGAATTGGTCTGGCCTGTGGGTGGGATGTTTAACACAATTATTAATTCATTATAGAATAAGGGTGGTGAACAATATCCATGGAGAGAGAGGAAAACATTCATTGATTTTTTGGATAGAATGTGATCAAATTTCTTGTTTTCTGAGGTGACATATACCAAAGGTGAAATAACCAAAGTCAAGAAAATAGAACTTGGTGCTATTTATATAGATTCTTTGATAGTATTCCAGTTGTTTCCATCTTCTTGGATACTAGGGTAACTCACATGTTACATTCCATCTCAGATCATTATCCTCTATTCATAAACAATGCATCTATCGATATGGGAATTAGCCGCTTCTACTTTCCAACCAATGGATCTCTAAAACTGAGTATAATTTGGTGACTAATTCATCCTAGACTAAAAAAAAGTAAGGTATTTCTTTCATTGTGTTTCAGAACATGCTCAGATGTATTAGGGGTATTTTCGATCTTGGGTTCCTAGAATACATCCACATCTCAGTGACCTGGATGGCCTTAAGAATGAAAATGAAATCATTTAATATTCTATAAGGAATGGGTTGGATAAGAATTTATTTAACTATATCAATCATAAAAAGGAACAATTATATTGTCTTTTGCAGATTAATAAAAAGATAAATGTGATATATCTAGATTTAATATGTATAAAGTGGGATACAGAAACACTACGTTATTCTATGCGTGTATCAAAGAGTGGTGGTTAGATGTATCGCCAAATTGATCATGGATAGTCATACTTCCTCTAACGACCTAGATATGGTGGTAGGTAAGGAAAAGGAGTATTTTGAATCCATTATTGATAATTCTAACCCATCAATTTATGGATGGTACCAAAAGGGAATCTCTCATAGGTTTTAGCACATTCTAAGGGTGGTTTCTCCTTCGATCAATGAATTATTCAAGATTATCACAAATTAGTAAAAAATTTCTAATGTTATGGCTTCCTATAACCATAATAGAGACCCAGGGCCGAACGTATTCCAAACCTACTTTTATACTAACTCATTCGATCTCATTAAAGATAATCTAATATAAGGATTTAAATATTACATATGTTGAGGTGATCTTCATATAGTGGGATGGTAACCACTATCATTCTTATTCCTAAGGTAAAAATTCTAAATTCCCTCCACTTGTTTATGCTAATCAGCATGTGCTTTGTATATTATAAGATTTTGGAATGTATACTCAAAAAGATTTTGGAATATTATCTTTCCGAATGGGTATCTAATGAGCAACATGGCATCATCAAAGATTGGTCCCCTCAACAAATTGTAATTCTTTACCCGAAAATGTTAGAGTCTCTCAATGAAAAACCCATGGATACAATGTGGTTATTAAGATTGGCATGGACTAGACACTTAACAAAATTGAATGGGGTTTCATCCCCCCCCCCCCCGGTTTATGAGTTATATGGTAATATCCAAAAGGGAAGGGGTATATTTTCTTTGTTCTTTAGCTCTATGTGGCTCTCAGTATCCATTATGGGTAGAAGATGTGACTTTTAAAATTTTTCAGGGCTCTTAGTCAGGGAAACCCTATTTCCCCCAATTATTTCATCATGGATTAGAACTCTCTCCGTAGGCTCATTGAAACTCATTTACAAAATGGTATGATTCAACCCTACAACTCAATAAAACACTATATTGGTATCTATCATATTATGTACGTATATGATGTGATATTTTACATTAATGGAGGAGATAGATCCATCAAAAACATAATTAATTTGTTGAAAAAATACTGCTAGTAGAGTTGCAATAAAATCAATAGAGGTAAAATATGTATTTATACTTTGAGGTATTATTCTGAATTAAAGGGGTATATTAGGAATTAATAACTACATTTTAGAAGAAAATATTTCCCTATGAAGTATCAAGGAGACTCATTCTCTTCAGGAATGGTTCACGTCTACCACTTTGAGGGGGTGTTATGTAAAACACTTACCACATTAACAATTGGAAAAACTATTTTTTTTCTTCCGAGGAAGTGTCACCGCAGTCAGCTTTATCCTCACCTTTATACTAATGCATATACTAATGGTCCTATAGGTTACAAACACCATTGTGAGGAAAATTTAGGGGATTATTTATGGATTTATATGGGACTCACATTGTGAGGGGAGGTTTATATGGGATTCATGGATGATAATGGCCAGATAAGTGGATGATGTATGTTTTAATCTTCTAAGTGTAGAAGATACAGTGCACTACCTCTGGTCCAGGATTGTGTGGGGGGTCTAGGAAGGTCAGTCCCTTTGGGGTATTTTAATTCAATTGAAATATGGTCTTGACCTTGAGGCTCTAATGGGGAAAGTTTTGGGATGATGGTAGTAGCTACATGGTAATTTCTCAATTCATAGGAAGAAATATCAGTGGATTGTTGTTCATAGGAAGATCAATTTATGGTCTTACAATTGGAATAGAACACCACCTATCATCCAAGGTTGTCCTATTATAAATATTTCGTTTGATTATGTAAGGAAATAAAACTCCTTCACTAAATCCATTATCATAAATAAAAAAATTTATATCTCTAACACCATTCAAACCTCTTTTGATATGGATTAGTTCATTATTAATGAACTCCTAGCTGGGGGAGTTCGCTTCCAACTCATAAAAAATTGTCATATGGCCTAAAAATGGAATCTATAATAGAGGAATCTACACTTTGTGTGATGATATTACCATCAAGTTTATCCAATTATCTGGTTTATTAAAACCATAACATTTCTAGAAAAAAGTCATCAGGAAAAAGAGAGAAAGCCTCGTGTTGAAATTATTGTGTTGTTGTGAGGACAAAACAAAAATAGTGAATAATCTATTCTATGAAATTGATTTGGAAAACTCATTTGGGATGAGCTTCAGAGAACACTTCAGCATCAATTACTATATAGAAAATTATGTGGATTTCCTTTCGAATGGGATTCATAACACTAATATAATGATATAATAATGAAAGGAATGAAGTATAATGATGACTATTAGATTCTAGTACAACTGGAATGCCAGAGAAAAAGAACATTTTAATAGAAAAGGTAGGTCTTCATTATCCATGCAAGTCTGCTTGAGGATTCTTGAGACCGAACATAGTCTATTAGTGAAGCAGTGTGTTTATGGATTTTCTTTGAGAATAATCATTACGGGTAGAAAAATACTTCTCCCATATAGTGTTCACAATCAAGGTATATGGATTTGTTAGAATCCACCAATGTTCATCCTCAAGATAATTGTCGATTTTTCATGTAATCAGGGCCTGATTTTTTGAGGGGGTGTAGTCTGAGGCTATTCATTATCAGTCCACTTGGATTTCAATATATTATATCGTATTGGGTAATCAACCATATCCAAGGCCAATTCTCTTCTAATCACGTTATAGACCTACGTTGATCACAACATCCCTATTACCAACATTGAAATAGGCGCAATAGTTTTCCATAACTCCATTGAAGGGTTGAATAAAACCCCATGGGATATCACTTACCTCACATGATTTTTCCTATGAAATGTCTCTAATAGCATGATCTTACCGTACACTTGGACTGAAGGAGACATAGTTGCAGTTTTTCTTACTTCCCACTATGACCAGGATAAGCCCAATATGATGTTCACATTCATTAAGCCTCTTCTACTTATCTACGTTATCTTGATTCGAGTTGCCAAACTTTTTTATATTACTTTTGAACCCCTTAAATCCATGTCCCATTTTGTCTTTCCTGTTATCTCTGGTTTTCTCCATTTTTTGTAAGTTTTTCTTCTTCAATATATTTTAATAAAATAATAAAAATAACTTTCAGTCAATAATGTTGTCCTTAGAACATATCCCAAGTAAAGCATTAGTTACGTCAATAGATTTCATATAATATGGAATATTATTTTTATTGATTACTCTAAATTTTTATTGAGTAAAATATCCATTAAATTTTGAAAAAATTATTATAAATCATAAAAAAAATTACAAGCATTTTCTTTGAAAAGAACTTTTTAATCATAAAAATAAATCATTACAGATCATTTAAAAACATAAATGAATATATACTTTCCAATTTGTAAAGAAATTTCAAAAAGATGAAAAAATTTCAAAATTATATTCTTTGAAAATAAGTCATGAGACTAATAAATCAATATTTAAAAAATTCATTGGTCATGATGGTTTAAAATAACATTTATTCTATACATTTTATAAAAAATATTCCATTTATATATTTTTTAAAATATAAATGATAATGTTTTAGAACACTATGTGATGACTCATTTCAAAAAAAATGAAAATATTAAATGTTGTGTAAAAATGTAATTTATTTGTTAATTTGGTGAATTTTATAAAAAAAATTGAAAACATGTGTTATAATAAATGGACTTTGGAGAACTTGTTTTTCGAGAGAAGATATAAATAAAGTAGTTTTATCTTAAAAAAAATATTTTGAACTCTATAATACATAATGAGATGAAAATGAATAATACAATATAATATCTCAAAATAACCATAGGATATGAGGAATAAAATTTTTCTTGAGAGGTAAATCATAATATTTTACCACTTGTCACATAATAAAAAACAATCCCGATAAACAATTAGATTCTATGAAATTACTCTAACCACATTGGTAACGTTTAATTATCAAAACTATAAAAGAATAAGATTGTATAAAACATTAAACATAACGTAAAAAAATGTATTAATTATATAAACTATAAAAATATAATCATATAAACATTATATAATAAAATTGGTGCAATAAAAGTCATTAGTCCCAAATAAGGCCGGATATGTAAATAAAAAACTTTGGTATAGGAATAATAAAATACATTCAAGGGAATTATGAAAAAATCCTAAAATAAACATGTCAGGAATATATTAAGTACCTCCCAACAAAATAAATGTGATACAGAAATCTATTAACATAAGTTTCTACATACATCAGATATGATCAAAACTATTATATAATAAAAATATGTTTTTAATACATCTATTATAGAGAAATTAATATATATATATATATATTTAATTTTATATCTTACTATATATAATTTTCATATGACTTGTGTAAACATTTATTAATAGTAACATGTTAATGTCTGGTTTTAGGAAATAACAACATTGCTTTTCATGTATGTTTTGGTTTTTTTATTTTTTTTCCCACTACATTGACATTTTATCCATCATTTTCAGACTCTAAAACAAGATATAAAAATTATATATATTTATTATACAAGTATTTATAGTTACCCATAGAATATAGAGATGGAAAATGAAATTCAATATTAGTAGAGAGAGTTTGTCATTGGTACGAATGAATATTTTTTACATTTTTCTAGTGGAAGGAATGAAATAAATGAAAAATAATATATATTCCTTCCAAAAAACATTTACATATCATATATATAACATATGTTCATTAAACCCATCCTTATTACATACCATGAAAATCGTAAATAAATATCATCGCTTCACGAGGCTATAGTTGAACATAAACACAAATGATGATATAATAAAACATTTGATGAAAGAGGAAAAGTATTAGTATTATTAATTTAAGATAATAACATATCATTATTTGTAAGATACTGATGTTATTATGCTATAATGTTATAATAAAAAATAAAATATGAGGAGGAAGTTCTATAATAAAACACTTTATTTGGGAAATTACATAATCTTCAAAAAACATCTTATGGTTTACACAGAAAGGTTTTTTTACATTGGAATGATGAAAAAATATTTTTTTTAGAGGAGAGGGGTGGCCATTTATAAGTGAGTTGAGTGGCACACATGTCTGATTTGAAAAGAATAAAGTGTATCCATGTCATTCAAATGGAAAAAGGATCTAAAATTGTTCATTCTATAACCTTATAGGTTTTATGGTGAAATTATTGAAATAAAAAGGGTGTTGGAAAGTTTTCTATGTCAATTTACCTCTTATCCTTTTAGTTTGACCCTAGGTAAACCCATTTTCACATTAAAAATGGAAATTATTTTTTATTACATTTACTATTTATAATGTTAATAAATTAAGCAAACCATATTAGAAAATAAAAATTATACTAATTTAAAATATGTATTTTTTTATTTAATTCACAAAATAAAATCAATTTATTTTGAAATTAATCTCAGATATTGGATGGAAAACCATTTTCAAAAGTAAAAATTTTCAATAGTCTAAAAATTATATATATCAATATTTAATTTTTAATTTTTTCTAAATGAGAAAAAGTTTATTTATAGATATAATATTCCAATATTTATTCTTTTAAAACAATATTAATAAATTTTTTATGTTATTAAAATCATCAATATAAATTTTAATTATAAATAAAACTGAGTATTTTAAACTATTCATAGAAAAATTTATCCCATAAAAAGATTTTAAAAAATTATCCATAATATAATATTGAAATTATAATTTTAATAATGAATTTGAAATTGTAAAATAAATTTCATAAATATGTAAAAATTAATTATAAAATAAGTGCACAAAATACAAAAAAAATATTTTTAAAAAAATATAGTTTTTATGCATTAATTATAATTTATTCTAATATATTTTTTGAAAAACACATTATATGAATTTCAATACATATTACTGAAAATATAGGATATAAATTCCATTAAAATAAATCAAAAAATGTCATTACTTTATCTTATTGTCATAAAATGTGTTTGTGTGGATAAAAATTGTTTTTTCTGAAAAATATTTCATTTTTTCGAATGGTCTTCATTTTAATTTCTAATTAATTTTTAACTAAAATAATTCATTTGATATTGTGGTAATTAAGTTAATCATATTCGCACTCACCATTACAAAACCTTGGTGATAAATATCATATTAAATAATAATATATAGATACCATGTAACATTTTTTATATATAGGGTTGCATATAATGAAGATAAACTCATTTTTTCTTTAACCCTTGCTATAATTAGTATTTATTGAAACGAAAAATATCATGAAGTTTAAATTATTATTAAAAAAATTCAACAACTATCTGGGTGTCACATGGAGAATATTGTCTTTACAACAAACACATCTCTTATATCTAGTAAATAATAATGGTTTCTAAACATGGTAAAGATGAAAATATGTTTTTGGGGTTGAATAAAGAGAATTTCCCAGTTGAAATCCATATTATAGTATATCAATGCAATCATTGATTATGGTTTTCATTAAAAATAAACTATAATATAACAGTTTTTTGGATATATATACACTAACTAATCCAGATTATAACATAAATTAATTTCCACATCATGTAGTGAATTTTATTTTGATTGGTTGTGTATTTCAACCATCAGAAAGAATCAATAATTAGTTTCATGGAAGAAAAAAGGTGGATATTTTGGAAACACTAAAAAGTATAGGAAAATATTTTTTATAAATTGAAATTATGAATATATGGTAGTTAATGTGATTTCTATGATCGTAAAAATATTATAACCATTATGGTATTAAAAATATTAATTTATTTACCATAACTCAAGGATAGATAACCACTAAATTAGTTAAGGCTTTTTCAATGATATGGTCAGGTATGGAGTTTTGAAATTACATTATGTAACTATAAAACACTTAGTTGAATATTTTATGAAAATTTACGTATACATGAAACCAACCGAGCGGTATCTATTATCTCTCAATGTGTCGTTAACCCCACAATATAAAAAAACGTACATGAGAAGATTCACCCCTATATGTATTGTATATATTATTTTTCCAATTTTATAATAGAATTGGATGACCATTGGTGTGTAGATTTCATATTTCACATTATATTTTCCATAAAAAATAATATATTAAATAACATTTAAAGACCTTGTAAAACCACCAGGTCTAGGATTAGTGATGTCGTCCTTGGTGGAAGTTGAGGATGTCTTGAGATTGAGTCTGCATGAATTTATGTATCTGTGTTCTTTATGTTTTCTCTATAGTAATGGAATTCCTCATATTTAACAATTTTTATTTTTAAGGAACCATTTATAAATTATTATATAATATTCTATTTTATAGAGGAACTAACTATCATTCATTTCAAGGTATATTTTAGGATTATAGTTTTAGAGAATAAGGAATGTAATAATATATAAAAACCAAATTTTATCATGTGGAAACTTATGGTCATTGTTAAATTTTCACTAGATAACAAATATTCTAAAAGAAACATATTTTATATTCATGAAAAATATTTATGACTTTATAACATACTTATTCTTTTTTATAATCAACATTAAACCCTATGTAAAACATTTTAAAACATTGGATGAGCATAAAATTCATATTGAGGGACATAAATTGATGATATTTTTTAGCCCTGTGAAAATCATGAAACCCTAAAAAATTTCAACCTTATAGAATTATTCTCTGAGAATGTGAAATAAGTCATTTAAACAAAGAAATACATGAACATTGTTATAATATATAAATTTCTAAATCTATATATGAATATTAGAAACCCTTTTTATGAAAATTATACCATTATATTCACAACAAATTGTAATCTCATGTCATACATAACAAGATACAAGTTAAATAAATAGGACAACCCAAATGGTGTAACTCCCCTATCATTTCCATTAAAGATAAGTAAAATTACCTAATACATTGTAGAGATATAATTGGTCCCACCCATGATATTTTCTTTGTCATGTTACCCAACATCATTAGATATAATGTGGATAAAAATATAAGATTTATTAGGATTACATATTTCACATATATAAGGCTAATGTACCATATCAAGAATAAATCATTTCACACATTAATTGTTCATCATCAAACCATTGAAATAATCTTTTAAACTCATATGAAAATACTTTCGAATATCGAAACAATCTTTAATTTTTGAAACCCATTTCCAATATTGATATAACTATAATATTGGAAGTATGGTATTTCATATTTGATTATATGAATTATTTTTATGTGTTATAAATATAAAATAATGAATATAGTGAAGGGGAAAATAGTTGAGGCCATATATGTATAATAAAGCATTTCCTTTTTCTTATTCTAAAAAAACATTTAAAAGATTTCCCTTTGATAACTATTTAATGTAATTTAATAATTTATTAAAAAATATTATAATTATTTTTCCCTTAAAAAATATATCTATAATAATTTTATGAATATATTAATGAGATTTAAATATCTTTCAATTAAATAATTAAAACATTTATATCAATAAATAATTTTAATGTTCCCATTACCATGAATCAAAATCATCATCTATATTATTTATCATCCTAAATAATTAATTTATGACAAATATTAATACTTTGTAGAATCTTTTTAATGTTTCTTATTCCATTCACTGTGTTATATTCATTTATATTCACATCTGATGTTTTCATGATATTCGGATCATATACCCAAAATGATGTCGTTTGGTTGACACTGGTCAAAGCGATATTTATTCCATTATCTATATAATAATAATAATTAAATAGAAAGAATTTATAAACCTCAATTATAATTTTAATACTAATCAAGATATATGGATTTTTTAAATGAACTACATTACAATCATTTAGATTGTAGGCCATATATATCCTTGAGTAACATTTCCATTATCCAATGATCATTATAGAAATACGGTATATATTATTTTATATTTTTAAAATAATAATAATATAATTAAAACATTATTATTTAATTATATATATATAATCCATATAATGTTTTGATGAATAATGAACTACATTAATTCAGGGATGTCTTAGCCCATACATATACTCGAACGAAATTAAAAATTTTAATGAATCAAAACATAAGGAATTATTTCATTAATTAAAATTTAGTAATTATAAACATTTAATTAATATCATATGTATACATTAAATCTATGATTACAACCTTCCATATGTGTATGTGATGGAATAAAAATTACATTGGTTCAATATGCGGTAGTCTTTCGTACATATGAACGATAGTTTCATTTCCCATTTGATGGAAGATTATATGGATATAGGTAATTAAATCAACATAATAACATCATATTACATTTAATATAATTGTTTTTTAATTAATCATGTTTTATGATGATCATTAGAGGTTCTAAAAGAAAAAAACAGAGAAATATTGGTTGTGAATTGTACCCATTCATAGAAAAATCAATTGAGTTTATCTTGAAACAAATTTCTAGGTTGGTTATTTTATAAAAATAGGGAAAAATGGACATAGGGAGGTTTGTGTGTAAGGGATTTGGATAGGTATTTTATGATACAATTTTTTTTATAAGTGAAAAATATGGGATAAGAGGAGACCGTATATAATTTAGGGGTAGTTAACACTAGATATTTCCTAAAATGATATATTAATATTAATTAATTTTCTTAAAAAAATGGATCAAAATTGATAAAATTAGATTATAATATAAATATGAAACTAAAAAAATATCATTCCATATGCGTCTGATGTGAAAATGAATCTATGATTTTTGCGATGTGAAGAGTGGTGACGTGTTTTAATGGTATAATAGGAGTTTTTTATATCAAAAATCAAATGAAAGGTTAAAAAATACAAACATGGTTCCTAGTTGATTGAATAAGAGCTATAATGTTCTTATGGGTAGTTCCCTAGGATCTTAATCTAAAAATACATACATGTGTATAGTGTATCATGAAAACATGCCTCTCACATAGGTGGCTGAAATATAACTTTAAAACACAGATCCTACACAAAACACTACAAGAGTATGAGGGTGAGAAACACATATCACATTTAATACTAATAGCGGTATGGAAGTATAAAAAATATTAATATCCTACAAAGACATTTTATTAAGATAATAAATTGTGTTACTCACACAAAGGTGTGGTGTATGATTAAACAAACTAGAAACCTATTGTCTTTTGATATTCAACCGATGTGTAAAAATCAATAATTTGAATGTATGCTCTATGTCCTGCGAAACCTGATACCCAAAACCACTTAACTAGAAATAAAATTCCATTGAAATGTTTCATTTATCCATTCATTCACTATAAAAATTATAACACCCAAATCTTCTACAGTATGCTTCTCTTTAAATAATACAATATCATGTGTTGTACGCAACTTCAAGTTCTAACACTCCACAACCAATCAAACTAGCCATTATGAATATTCATACCCACATTTTGAAATTTTATAAATTTTATCTTTCAAAATGGACTTCATTTTTGGATTTAGAATATTGAAATTAGATTAGGGTGAATTTTTTGTATTTTTTTGAAAACATTCAATTTTTGATGAATAGTGAAAAATACGGAGTTATAGTTTAAAACATAATTTTTTATTTAAATAAATATTTATTTTATTTAAATTTGTTTTATGTCAAAATAGATATATAAAACCTATATAAGTTCAATGTAATTCATTGGAGTCAGTTTATTATAATTATATATATATATATAATTTATTGAACTTTTTACCATCGTTTACCCACCTCCTATGAGAATTTGCAAATTAACATAAAACTTAATTTTAACACTATGAGTTAAATTTCAAAAATATAAGACACATGGTTGATATCAGTAAGAAAAATGTAGTTCAATAAGATAAAAACAATTTTTGCTGAATAGTAACTTTTTTACTTTTATTTACCACGGTTAAAAGTAAATATGGTAATTAAGGGTAAAAATGATATTATTATTACCCTAACACATGTCATAATTATATTGGATGAGTATAATTTGACCAAATAAACCTTAGGAATAAAATATGAACCTATTTAGTCCATATGGATTATATTAGGACATTTATTATTATTTAATTCAAAGAATAGTTAAATGTGTTAAATTCAATGTTTAATAAATAAACCATTTTTAATATAGGGTTACACATATGATAAATTAGAATATAAATATTCCTTATAAAACTAAAAATATTTCCTACATAATAATATTTTATTTATATTTTTTAGACATTAAATAATTAAATTTAATTATGATACAATGATGATACAATTATTAGCATATTAATGAATGATTAAAATAATTGATATTATAAATATCCAAAGAAATATAATTTCAGACTTTTTATGAATTACACTAATTTTATAGGTTACTATGACATATTATGGTTGGTTAGATGAATTTTTTTTAAGTAATAATGTTGTTATAAATTTAGAAAAAAAAATACCAAATAGTTAAAAAAATTGAAATAAAAGTGTTTTTAAAACTACTATTATATTATTAATTGATATTCTATTCCTAAATATCTAAGTATTGTCCAAAATAATTAATTATTGACATTTATATCATTAATTAACCACTTAGGGTTCTTTTAGAAGTATATAGTAATTTTATTAACCATATAATATAAAAGTACAGTGAGACATGGTAAATGTCAAACTATTTAACTAAGAGTTAAATCTAAAAGATAAGGTTATAAAGTGACCCAAACCTGTCTAAAACTTATCTGTTGAGTGGTATGTGACCCATCCCCACCTCATCCTTTAAATAACCAATTTTGAGCCATTATAATCCGAAAATGATTTTATTATAAAATAATATTTCTAGCTTTTCCTAAGGTGCCCCTCACACCTCTTATAAAAGGGCACTCCCCATTCTCTCTAATTCTCACCTTCAAAGCCATTTGGCTCAGCAAAACTCTTCCCAAATTCCCTCTCAAATATCCTCCCTTCATCCTAGAGGCCTTCCTTTAGTAAAAAATCCAACCTATGGATCCCTTTTGATCAAACCAAAAGGAAGAACCCGAATAAGAAGTAAATATTTCATCACCTCTTTCATGTTCCTTTCTTCTTCCACTACCACTTTCATTATTGTTTTCATTATAAAAAAATATCTCGTGTATATTATATATAATTTGATGTTATTATAAATATGGTATAATAATATTCATTATTCTATCCATCCTTTGAATGAAATATCACCATAGGTGCGTACGTACGGCTTACCGTCTCCACATTGTGGGGTAATTGTTATTACATACATTATTCTTTGGATGGATATAATAATGATGTGTAATTGATGTAAATAATAAATATAACACAATAATGATTCTGTATATATGATATACCATCCAATTATATATTATTTTAAAATCAAAATAATGATATTGTTGCTCATGCATAAGTATGGATTACCATCTCCACGAACGCGATGAAATTCATTCCCCATCGTATCCATTCAAAACTAATTTCCATTTCATGATTAAAAATAATGATAAAAGACTTAATATAATTATGTTTATGAATAAGATACATCCCATATATAACAAATATGACTCACATAATAAAGAATATAAAGGAAAACGAATTCGTTAACACCCGAAACAACGATAATACTAAGATATTATGAATAAGGTAATGTTAAAAGATCATATATGATATCATATTAATGTATATGATTCTTGTATAATTTAATAAAAATTATTTCACCATTATACAGGATTTTAACCTACCCTCGACCAAGGAAAAGTACAAGGTAAGGGTTATTTTCACAATCTCTTCATTATCCAAGGTTTTTTATCTGTAATTATCTACTAGGACCTCTTTATCATCCACATCCATGCTTCTTAAAAATGTATTTCAAAACATTTTTAATATTTAATAGACAATGGGTTAATTTCATTTATACCCTTATTTTACCTTATATTTTTTTGAATTAATCTTTCCGTTGTTTTCCAAACAAGGTACATTTTGACCTTTTCGGCAAATTTAAGGTAAGAATGTCTTTTTTTAACTTATATGGCGGGTGCGGCTATTTTCCGCCATTATAACATCGTCGAAGCTTCTATTACAGTATTCTAATAATATGTCCAAAAAAATGTTTTCTTTTCTAATTTTATTAATTTTAAATGGTTTTAAAATATAAAGAGATATTTCTCTAAAAAAAAGTTTTGATTTCATCTATGTCTACATCCTTTTATGGATTTTAAGCTTATTTGAAGTTGATTTATTATGTTAAAAAACTTACATATTGTATTGAAGTTATTGTGATATGTTTGAATATGGATGTGTTATTTTTATACCACTCATGGTTTATGGATAACATATTGACATTTCGTATGCTATTTTTAATACGAATGTTTATGTTATGTTTAATCCTTCTCATATGAGTAATGTATTGGACTTAGTATATGATGGGTGTAGCCCAATATAGCTCCTTGATGCATCGGTAGGTCTCATGAGACAAACTAATGTCTTGGAACAAGGCCTTGATAAAATATTATTTGTAGTCTTAGCACAAGGCTTTGACTATGTGGTTACGAAAGTCTGGCATTATGCATTCCATCATTATGAAAGTGGCTATTGATATTGCATGTGATTATTCTACAAGTAGAATGTCCATGTGAGTATGTAAATGGAATTATTTTGACTTATATTTTTCATATTATGATGATGTTTATTTTTGAAAAATCTTTTGTTTTAGTTTAATACATTACCTTAAATGTTTATTCTTATTTATGAAATGTTAAGCTATATTGTTATCCTTACTGAGCATCTGAGCTCACCCCTTTCTATGTTTTATTTTTTCCAGGATGCGAAGAAGTATATTATGAATGATTTGTAGGGATATTCTATGGGATCTTGGTGATGTATATAGAAAAAAAAATTTTGTAGTTTTCCATTTTAGGATGTAATGTAAACCTTATTAATGCATCTAGTACTCCAAGTCTACTAACCTAATCGATATTTAGAGACATGATCTTTTGTGATAATGCCAATGATACATAATAATACACCGACTCTGGTCTTATGGGGTCGGGGTGTTATAGTTGGTATCAGAGGATGTTTAGTAAAAAACTTGGATACTAGATTTAGATAAACTCTAATTAGAGCACATAGCCCTGAGATAGACATTGATGATTTGTTTAGAATAACTTCTTACAATTTTGGTATTGGAGATATTTTGAGATTTTTCCAAGCAATACATCCCTTTCCGGATATGAGCAGGTAGAGGCGGCTCTGGAACATATGTACCTAGGGGTAAAACTCAAAAACACCCCTTTGTGCTCGACTCAAACGGGAACTGGTGCACAACAATGGGCCTTGCTGCACTCTTGGTTATGACACTCCATGGGTATATGCTTCAGATAATTCTCATTTTCTTTACAAACCATTATGAAGGGTTTATGAGTATATACTTCCTCAATGAAAACATTTTTATGATTATGGAATATATCCATAACCTGTTCAATTTATGTTAAGTGTTTTATAAGTTTGTAATTTTGTATTTTGATTCATAAACTAATCTAGTTTATGCTATTGTTTAGAAATGGCACCTAGTTAAAAGAATGTAAACGGTATCAATGCACGCACTCCATGCATAAATTTCACTCCTGATCAAGATAATTATAGTGGAGCTATTGATTCAACTGGTGTTAATCAGCTAATCACCGTACTGGGACAACTCACTCAAGTTATGAATAATAACCTTACCTTTATGGATCACTCTGATCCATAGCATGGAGGATCAATGTTAGATCGGTTCATGAGGAAACAACCACCAACATTCAATGGGAGTACAAATCCACTAGTATCTGACAATGGATAAATTCCTTAGAGAAAATATTCCATGCCTTGAGGAGTTTTGAATGGGAAATATTTGTCATGGCATTTTACTGCCTCACTGGAGATGCTGATCAATGGTGGTCATTGATTCAAAACAAAAAGGAAGATGATGATGTTTTAAATATAGAATGGAGGGAGTTAAAATAGATTTTCTTAGAAAAATACTTTCCTCGTGACTATCATGCAGATATGGAAAGATAATTTCTGAGTCTGAGGAAAATGGAGGATGATAATGTCGAAAAGTATGAGGATAACATTACAAGGTTAGCGAGGCATGCTGCAGTTTATATACATAACCAATGAAGTAAGATTGATCGTTAATTTGACGGTTTAAAACGGTTTCTCCATTGATAATTAGTCTCATAATCCTTCTCTTTGTATGAAGATATTGTATCATGTGCTATCAAGAAAGAAAAATAATTCTCTAAGTCTTACGACTTTAAAGGAAAAAGAGAGAAGAACAGATCTGCTGAACACTTTGAAAATGAAAATAAGGGGAAGAAGGGGAATTTTTAATATCTATCCTACAGTAAATGTTGGAAAAAATACCCTGGTACTTGCTTGAAGGGAATGGGAGTCTGTTACAATTTTGGTGAAAAAGGCCACTATGCTCCTGATTATAAGTGGAAGAAAGAGGCTTTCGATGTTGAATGCTAAAATTGTAGATAAAGGGGGAATTATGAAAATAAATTTCCTAAGAATCAGGGGAACATACCTCATAAAATTAAAAGGTATTAAGGACAAGCTTATGTTATCATTACTGTTAAGGTTGATGCTCCGAATAACGTGGTGGCAAGTAATTTAATGGTTTCTTCAAGTTTAGAAAATGCTTTATTTTATTCTGGATCATCACATTGTTTCATGTCTTCCTAGTTGGATAACAAAATTATATATTTCTAATTTGATTTAACAAGGTAGTTGTCAGTCAAAAATCGTAATGTAAGTATCATTGTAATAATGTTTTGTGAATTAGTTCCCATTAGGGAATATAAATACTCTTTATCTACTGATCTCATCATCATACACATGATGGAATTTGATATAATCCTTGGTATGGATTATCTTTCAGGCCATGATGCAAAAGTTTATTGTAAGAAGATGGAGGTTATTATTTTTGAAGATGATGATAAAGAACACCTTATCTTTAGAGAAGAATCGTCAACACCTAATTCTTATCTTGATCCACCCTCAGTAGATCAACTAAATTCAATTATTGGGGAGGAATAGAATGAAATAAATGTGGGTGAGGAAAGAAATGTTCAAATATAGGATGTACCTGTTGTGAAATAATATGTTGATTTGTTTCCCAAATATTTACCTGGACATCCTCCAGAATGAGAAATTGTGTTTTCCATTGATTTAATTCAGGGTTCAAGGCCCATATCGAAGACCACTTATATAATGGCCACTATGAAATTAGTGGATCTAAAGAAACAACTAGTTGGATTGAGTAATAAGGGATTTATTCACCCTATTGTTTCTCCCTTTGGATCCCCTATCATTTTTTTTAAGAAGAAAGATAGATCTATGAGGTTGTGCATTGACTGCAGGGAGATCAATGCTATAACAATAAAGAAAAAGTATCCCCTACCTCACATTGATGATTTATTCGACCAACATCATGCAGATCAATACTTTTCAAATATTTACCTTCGATCTGGATATCATCAGTTGTGTGTTAAGAAGGAAGACATTCCAAAAACAACATTTCGAACCAGGTACGGGTATTACGATTTTACAGTAATGCCTTTTGGATTGAAAAATTCCCCCTCTGTTTTCATTGATCTAATGAACGGAGTTTTCAAGTAATATCATGATGACATTATAGTGATATTTATTGATGATATCTTGTTATACTCTAAAATCTCTGAAGATCATGAATATCATATGTTCACTATCCTGAAGAATCTTGGAAGACGTGAATTATATGGGAAGTTTAGTAAGTGTGAATTCTGGCTTTAGGAGATTTCTTTTCATGGCCATATCATCTCTAAGGATGAAATCTCTATAGATCATTCTAAGACCATGGCATTCCACGATTGTCCAGCACCGATGAGTATAACTGAGGTACATAGTTTTATTGGTTTAGCGGGTTATTATTGACATTTATTCCAGAATTTTTCCCAATTGGCTAACCCATTAACCAAGATCAAATGTATAGGGGTTAAATTTGTTTGTACAAAAGAGTGTGAAGAATGTTTTGAAGAACTGATGAGAATATTAGTCAATGCTCCTATCTTGACTCTACCATCGGGGAATTATGGGTTTATTATTTATAGTGATGCTTGAATGAAAGGACATGGTGGTGTCCTTATACATAATGATAGAGTTATTGAATATGCATCATGATAGCTAAAAATTCATGAGAAAAACTATCCTACTCGTGATCTTGAGTTAGAAGTTGTAATATTTCCATTAAATATTTGGTGACACTATCTCTATGGTAAAAATGTGAGATTTATACTAGTCACATGTGTTTGAAGTATATTTTCTCTCAGAAATAACTCAACATGAGGCAAATTTGATGGCTTGAACTACTCTAGGATTATGATTTAACTATACACTACCACCCAGGAAAGGAAAATAAGGTGGTAGATTCTTTGAATAGAAATGATCATGGAGTTTTGAACAAGATGAGAGTTGAAAAGTACCCTATATACATGGATCTAGTAAAGATGGATATGGGAATCACCATGTAAGGTGAAACATCAATAGTTTTTGAATTGTTTTCCAAACCATCATTTCTATAATGGATAAAGATTTCTCAGACCGGTGATGAAGAGTTTAAAAACTAGAATAAAGCTTTGAATGATGGAAGATTGAGTGAATTTGTGTATGAAGACGAAATTTTGAAATTTTTTAAAAGACTTTGTGTTCCCAATATACCTGATCTAAAAAGGCAATTGTCAGATGATGCTCATAGTTCCAAATTCTCAATACACCCTGGTAGGAGTAAGACGTATAAATATTTGAAGGAATTTTTTTAGTAACAAAACATGAAGAGTGAGATTGCTGATATTGTGTCAATATATATGGTTCATCAATAAGTGAAATCTCGAAGGCAATAGCCTATAGGACTCGTGAAACCTCATCACATACTGGAGTGGAAATGGGATAATATTATGATGGACTTTGTCATGGGACTACCAAAGACTCCTAGATGGAACGATGCAATATGGGTCATTGTTGATTGTCTTACCAGGTTAGCAAATTTCCATGCTATAAGAGAAGATTTACCACTTGAACGTTTAGAAACACTGTATATTAATTAAGTTTTAAGACTTCATGAAGTACCACTATCGATTGTTTCTGATCGTGATCCCCATTTTACATCATGATTCTGGAAATGTCTTCAGAAATCCTTGGATACTGAACTTCATTTGAGCACTTCCTACCACCCCCAAACTGATGGACAATCAGAATGGAATAATACAACCATAGAATACATGTTGAGATTATGCTCACATGACTTTCAAGGTATGTGGGATCAATATTTACCTCTGATATAATTTTCTTATAATAATAGCTTCTATTCAAGTATTCAGATGGCACCATATGAATCATTATATGCAAAGAGATGTCACACACCAACCTGTTGGGATGATGTTGGTGAAAGAAAACTCATAGGCCCAGAACTGGTGGAAGAAACGATGGAAAAAGAAAAGGTAATCCAAAACCACATCAAAATAGCTCAAAGTAGGCATAAGAGCTATGCTGATAACCAAAGGAAGGATTTGGATTTTCAGGGAGTAGATCATGTTTTCATGAAGGTATCTCCATGGAAGGGTGTTATACGTTTCAGTAAGAAGTGTAAATTGAGTCCTAGGTACATCGGACCTTTCAAAAATCTTGAATGAATTGGGGCTATAGCTTCTCATTTGGCAATGCCACCAAGTCTCTCCAATGTTCATGATGTGTTCCACGTATCACTGTTGAGAAAATACATTCCTAAACCAACACATGTACTTACCTATGAGGAATTAGAACTAGAACCCGATATGTCTTATTATGAAGAGCCTGTCAAGGTTCATGATACAAGAGAACAAGTGCTGAGAAACCAAACAACTTGTCTAGTAAAAGTTCTATGGAGAAACCATAAGATAAAAGAGGCAACATGGGAACCTAAAAACATATGATAAAGAACCACCTGAGTCTTCTTATGCATTAATATTCTATAAATTTTGAGTATGAAATTATTTGAAGGAGAGTAGAATGTAACACCCCAAACTTTCACAGTACGCTTCTCTTTGAATAATACAATAGCATGTGTTATAAGCAACTTTGAGTTCTAACACACCACAACCAATAAAACTAGCCGTTATGAGTAGTAATACCCACTTTTTGAAATTTAAAAAATTTAATATTTTAAAATGGATTTCAATTTTGGATTCAGAATATCAAAATTAGCTTAGGGTGATTTTTTGGTATATTTCTGAAAACTTTCAATTTTTGATGAATAGTGAAAAACACTAAGTTATAGTTTAAAATAGAATATTTTATTTAAATAATTATTTATTTTATTTAAATTTTTTTTATGTCAAAATAGATACATAATACCTCTATAAGTTTAATTTAGTTCATTGGAGTCGGTTTATAATAATTTTAGAGATATAAAAAATTTATGGAAATTTTTACCGTCTTTTACCCACCTCCTAAGAGAATTTGCAAATTTAAATAAAACATAATTTTACCACTTCTATGAGTTGAATTTCAAAAATCCAAGAGACACGGTTGATATCAGTAAGAAAAATTTATTTCAATAAAATAAAATAATTTTTGGTGAATAGTAACTTTTTCCTTTTATTTACCATGGTTAAAAGTAAATAGGGTAATTAAGGGTAATAATTATATTATTATTACCCTAATACATGTCCTAATTCCATTGGATAAGTATAATTCGACCAAAAAAACCATAGGAATAAAATATTATCCTCTTTGGTCCACATGGATTAGATTAGGACATTTATTATTATTTAATTAAATGAAGAGTTAAAATTGTTAAATTCAATGTTTAATAACAAAAAAAATCATATTGGGTTACCCATAAGATAAATTCGACTGTAAATATTCATTATAAATATAAAAATATTTCCTACATAATATTATTTTATTTATATTTTTTACACATTAAATAATTAAATTTATTTATGACACAATGATGATGCAGTTATTACCGTACTAATCAATGATTAAAATAATTGATATTTTAAATATACAAATAAATGTAATTTGAGACTTTTTATGAATTACATTAATTTTATATGTTACTATGACATTTTAGGGTCAGTTAGATAAATTTTTTTCAATGTAATAATGATGTAATAAATTTATAAAAAACAAAATATCAAATAGTATCAAAATTGACATAAAAGAGTTTTTAAAAAAAATATTATATTATTAATTGAAATTATATTTATAAAAAACTAAGGATCGGCCAAAATACATATGTAATGATATATTTATCATTAATGAACCACTTGGAGTTCACCTGGAAGTATATCGTATGTTTATTAACCATATAATATAAAAATACAAAGAGACAAGGTAAATGTCAAACTATTTAACTAAGCATTATATCTAAATGGTAAGGTTAATATAGTGACTCAAACCTATCTAAAACCTATTGGATGAGTGGTTTTATACCCATACCCACAATATATTTTATATAATCTATTTTGGATCCACTATATACTGAAAATGATTTTATTATAAAATAATATTTCTAGATTTTCCTAAGGTGCCCCTCACCCCTCTTATAAAAGGGAACTCACCCTTCTCTCTAATTTACACCTTAAAAGCCATTTGTCTTAGTCAAAATCTACCCAAATTTCCTCTAAACTATCCTCCCTTAATCCTATAGGCCTTAAATTAGTTATAAATCCAACCTAAAGAGCCCTTTTGATCAAATCAAAAGGAAGAACCCGAAGAAGAGGTAAATATTTCATCATCTCGTTCAAGTTACTTTCTTCTTCCACTTCCACTTTCTTTATTGTTTCCATTATAAGATAATAACTCCAGTGTCATCTGTATACTCTAATGTTATTATAAATATGGTATATCCATATTAATTATTCTATTTTTCCTTTCAATAACATGTCACTATACATGCGTACGTACAGCTTACTGTCTCCACGTCATGGGGTAATTGTTATTCAATACATTATTATTTGGATGGGTATAATAATGATGTTTAATTGATGTAAATAATAAATATACCATGATAATGATTTTATATATATGATATACCATCCAATTAAATATTATTTTAATATCAAAAGAATGATATTTTTGCTCGTGCGTACGTACGGATTACCATCTCCACTAACACGATGAGATTCATTCCCCATCGTATCCATTAAAGACTAATTTGTATTAGATAATTAAAAATAATGTTTAAATACTTGATATCATTCTGGATATGAATAAGATACATCCCATCCATAACAAATATGACTCACATAAAAAATAATATAAAGTAAAACGAATTCGTTAACACCCAAAATGATGATAATACAAAGATATTATTAACAAATCAATGTTAAATGATCATATATGATAATATATTAATGTATATGATTATTTCATAATTTAATAAAAATTATTTCACCACTATAAAGGAGGTTAATTGTCCCTCGACCAAGGAAAAGTACAAGGTAAGGGTTAATTTCACAACCTCTTCATTATCTGAGGTTTTTTATACATAATTATCTACTGGGACCACTTTATCATCCACATCCATGCTTCTTAAAAATGTATTTCAAAACATTTTTACTATTTACTAGACAATGGGTTAATTTCATTTACACTTCTATTGGACCTTATATGTTTTGAAAGGAATCATTCTATCATTTTTCAAACAAGGTGCTTTTTTACCTTTTTGAAAAAATTGAGGTAAGAATGTCTTCTTTTAACATATATGGCGGGTGTGGCTATTTTTCGCCATTATAACATCATCAAAGCTTCCATTACAATATTATAAGAATATTTACAAAATAAATGTTTTATTTTAAAATTATTTTAATTTTAAATGATTTTAAAATAGAAAGAGATATTTATCTAAAAAAAGGTTTTGATTTCATCTAAGTCAACATCCTTTGATGGATTTAAAGCTTATTTGAAGTTGATTTATTATGATACAAAAAATCCATATTTTATTGAAGGTTTTTTGATATTTTTGACTGTGGATATGTTATTTTTACACCATTCATGGTTTATGGATAATGTATTTACATTTCGTATGTTAGTTTTAATATGAATGTTTATGTTACGTTTAAACCTTTTCATATGAGGGATGAATTGGACTTAGTACGTGATAGGTGGATCCCGCTATAGCTACTCGATGAATCGATAGGTATCATGAGACAAACTAGTGTCCTGAAACAAGGTCTTGTCAAAATATTATTTGTAGTCTTGGTACAAGGCCATGACTATGTAGGTATGAAAGTCTAGCATTATGCATTCCATCATTATGAAAGTGGCTATTGATATTACATGTTATTATTCGACCAGTAGAATATACATGTGAGTAAGTAAATAGAATTATTTTGATTTATATTTTCCATATTATGATAAAGTTTATGTTGAAGAGGCTTTTTTTAGTTTTATACATTTCCTTAAATGTTTATGCTTATTTATGAAAGATTATCCTATATTGTTATCCTCACTGAGCATCTAAGATCACCCCTTTCTATATTTTATTTTTCCCAGGATGAGAAGAAGTATATTATAACTGATCTACAGGGATAGTCTATGGGATCTCAATGTTTTCTTTGGAAATAATGTTGTTTTAGTTTTCCATTTTATGATGTAATGTAAACCTTATGAATATATCTAGTACTTCCAAGGATACTAAACTAATCGATCTTTCGAGACTTGATCTTTTGTGATCATGCCAATGATACATAATAATGCATTGTCTCTGGTCTTATGGGGTCTGAGCGTAACAAAAATAATAAACTAATCAGGCCACATATATGATTTATTAAAGAAAACCATGATATTAAAAAACACTCCTCCAAAAACCCATGAAAGAAATAAAATGATGTGAAAACTATCAATACACTATAAAATAAGACCAAATTCATCAAAACTAAAACAAATTAATTTTAATATTAATTCATTATACAATAAATATAAAATTTAATCGGTAAAAATACCAGTATTAAAAAAATCCAAGAAACAAACCTTAAAAACATAATAGTAATAAAGAGATGTAATTCTAAACTACTTTATAATATCATATAAACTAGTAAATATAGATATAAATAAATGAATAACACTACATATTATCATAATGATCCTCATAATATTATATCTTTAGTATGCACCATATAGAACCATGTATACTCATACAAGATCAGCTATATCTATCAATAACTAAATATTCATGGATAAACTAGAATATATGAAATTATATTTAAAAGTGCTTACCAACCTGTATACCAAAGTCTCCAGGAGAAATAATATAATATGTATTTTCAATAAAATCATGAACACTTAAAACTCAACCCAAAACTAACATCATAAATATCCTCAATAGTAAAATACATTATCATTAAATATAGAAAAAAGATAAAAAAATGTGTTAATTAAGGATGTTGAAAATATAAAATAACCAATGACATCTAGTCAATTTGAGGCTGGTCTCCACCAATATATTAATATTCACAAAAAATAAGGCCTATTTAAAAACATGATTCTTTTTCGGCCCCCATACATGTAACATTCACATTATATCCTTGGAACACAAAACAAAATCTATAGTAACACCTAACACCACAATAAAGATCTTAGAAAAATGAACATGACATTATCCCAATTGAAACTGCGACATGACACATATTCAACGAATTCATAGTTGTGAAAAATAAGTAATGATAATAAAAAATCTCTTTCATGACTTATTGATATTCATTTATCTATATTATAGATTTTCATTCATTTCATAAATAACAATTTATTTTTCCATTTTATAAATATAGGGTTTAATTTTAACTATACTATTCCTTGTAATCATATGTATTTTTCAAATTCAAATTTTTTTTATAATATTATTTAATATCATCATGTTAGATTTATATTCTGGTGTTTTAAAAAAATCATCATAGATTGGTTTTTTATTGATTTTTTGAAAATACTATTTTTTTAAAATTATCTATTTTTTAAATTATTTAATGAGTTCCATTTTATTTTCGAAATTTTTAAGAATAAATAATCTCAATTTATTATTACTAATTTTATTAATTCCATAGAAATTAAAATTATATTTTATTTTTGTATGGTTTTACATTTTAGAATAAAATCGAATTTATTTTAGGAAAACAAATTTCATTGTGTTTTAAATGATTATATTCATTTAATAAATTTAAATAAAATAATAATAAAAAATATATTTTACTAATAAAATAATATTTAGTAATAAGGTTTATTTTGTTTTTGGTCATAGTTAATAGTAACCATGGTATATTGTTAGAAACCATGTAATTCGTAAATTATGTTAATTAGGGTTAATTTGTTTTCAAATTGTAACAAATTATTTCTTAAATGGGGTTTGGATGAGATTATATAATAAAAAATAATATTATTTTTAATGTGGGTTGATTTGGTAAAAAATTACATTGAGTAAGATATTTATAATATTTAAATGTTGAAAATAATTACAAGAGTATCGCTCTGTCACTTATAAATGAGGTCATTCTCTCCCGACTTAATCAAAAACAATGGGCACAATATCACTATAAATAAATACAAATATACATTTTTATTTTACCTTCATCCATCATAATGGTTATATTATAAAACAAACATCGTACTAGAAGCCTTAAGATGTATGCTAAAGCAGGTTTTTCAAACAAGATGTATAACTATTAACCAAGTTATTTTTTTATTTTTTTTCTAATTCTGGAAATATTTTTAGATAAAAGAAATTATAATATTATAATTATCTAAAATATAATTAAATGTTATTATTTTTTTACCCATTTTCATCTTCATTTATATTCTGTGGGAAATGAAAACATTGTTCATGCATATGTGTTGGCTATAACCTCTACAAAGGGTAAGGATTCATTTTACAAAACAACTTAATATGGATTATATTTAAGATATATGTAATGATTGTATAACTATTTTTTCATATTTATTATTATTTATATATATGATATAAAACTCATTATTTCCCTTATATTAGTTCGAAAATGATAACATCTCTTATGTGTAGACTACCACCTCATCAATGTGTTGTGATTATTTCTTCGTTTCCACTATAAATGGATGTCCATAAAGATATGACAACTAAATAATCATTTACATGATAATAAATTTAGGATTTTTAAAATATAATATATTATTTATTTTATTTATTTTTAACTAAATAAATAAATTAAAATTACATTTATGTGAATGTATGGACTACCATGACTATAAAATAATGATATTCATTTTTCATGCTCAAATATCATGAATGGATATAAATATATACTAAATGTTTAATAATAAAAATTATAAGATTTTAATGATATTATAAATAAGAAATCTTGACACCTTTGACTATGGTGAACCCACTAAAATGATTTTCTAGTTATAAAACAAATGATCCAAATACATTCAACATGAAAATTAAAAATTTATAGACTATATATTACATGGTAAATAATTTAATAAAATGGATTATATTCATATGCCAATCATGAATTAATTTTTTATGAAGACTAAAAATTATATTTTTTTTATTATACATGAGTCAAAATACACACATTCAGAGTTGAACATGAGGTATGGGAATATCTTTTAAAAATATCATTTCCATGTTCTTCTTCAAAAAAAATTCTTCCAGGTCAAGATTCAATAGATTTTTTATTAATATTTTTATTTATAGATTATAGCTTATTAATTTAAGTTTTAAACAAATTTTGACTTATTTATAAATTATTTTAAGGGAATAGTCATTATGTTTCTATTGGGATCATTTTTAAATTTCTACAAAAATATGAAAATTGAATATTTTAATTAATGTATACTTCTTGGAATCCTTTTGTGATGTCATAACCATTAATAATTACCATGATTCCTCTTTATTTATATTTTTATTATCATATTATAAATTATTTCCTGTACTGAAGAGAATATTTTCATAGTGTTCATAAAAAAATTATTTATATATTGATATTTTTTCATGATGGTCATATTAAATTATACTGATTTCAATAACATAATATTTTATAACTTGTTATGTTGTAAATTATTGATTTTACATGATTAATTTACTTTATGGTCCTTGAATGTAGATCATAATGCTTGTTGAACTCAATGTAATTGTTCAATACATTGGATAATATATTTATTCTCTTATAAATATATTATGGAATTAAACAACTGAGTTATTCCATTTGTAAGAGTAATTTTAATAATGATTGTAAGAGTGGTAAGATGATAGAGTCCCAAGGTACCTTTATGAATTTTCTATTCATTAAAATTAATTTTCAAGGAATTATTTTAATTTCACATGGTAGTCGAATGAGTTTATATTTAATTTATAATTAATTAACTTTTTTTGTGTTGAAATGTATGTTTTCCAAGAAAATGTTTTAATTATTTCACATGTTATTCAATAAATCATAATTATCATGATGATACATTTAATATTTTTTTGATGTGCTTAATGAACATTTTTAGGATGTGAAACTGTTTTTGGAGTATGAACATATTTATTTTATGTTCAAGGATAATTATATGAAAGGTAAAAATTCTATGGTATTTAATTATTTTCAAAATGGAGTAACTCGTTTCATTATTTGTATCCCAATTACTGATATTTCATTTCACATACAAATTTTTCAAATGATTTTCACTTATCGTAGGGATGAGTGGAAACTATATAATGTATAAAATTATACTATAGTGATTGATCATAAAAGAAGAAAACATGCTTTGAATGATATTTATGTCTTAATTAAAGAATCTTCTTTTTTCAATATGGTGACATTAAGTGAAACTGTCAACTTTTTTTGGAATGATATTATATGTTATGTTTTTTCATAATTCATTAAAAAATCTAAAATAAAATATAATCGGAATGTATGAAAATAAAAATATTCTTTGTTTCTCATAATTATGGACTCATTATGGTATAATCTATTATGATTGATATTAAATCTTTGTTATTGTAAATTTATATCATAATGAATCATTAAGAAAATAAAATCATGGATGATAATATATGGAATATATTATCCATATCAAATCATTTAGGTTTTACATGTTTTATTTATTTAATCAATTTTCAATTTCATGATAGTTTTCCATAGAAGGGATATGGTTAATTAAGTCAAATGAAATTAATAGGATATATTTTTTACAATTTAAAAAATTATTCTATTAGAATAAGAATAGAGAAATTCAATGGTATTATAACTCATATGAAAAACTCTATTATTGGTGTTATTAATAGTTGAGAGTGATCTATATCTCCATATAGAAATATATTAATAATGAAGCATTTAATGAAACAAAAACCAATTAAATTTTGTGTAACCAAGAATATGTGGTCGTGAAACTATTTTTCAATGTTATTAAAAATATAAATGATTTATTCGGTTGTTATAATCATTGATTGAAACACTTTCTATTTTTTAATGGTACTGTTGATTGTTGCTGGTTTCACCTTATGAAATCCTTGGAAAAACTAAATATTTAGGCTATATAGTAGATGATATTTAAGTATTTTACAATATGAATACATTAATAAATTTATTTCACAAATTATCGATTAGTAGATCATGGTGTTAATGAAATATTATGAAGATTTATTTCTGGTCTTCGATTAAAATTATACTAGATTGTACCAGTATGCACATCAATTTATATAGGAACATTATAAATGAATATAAATGTTTTACTACATATTTAAACCATTTTAATATAGATCTTTCTAAAAGTTTTAATTTAAAATAAATAATATATTTTTATAGGTTTCTAAAAATGATGGGATAATGCTTTTTTAATTTTGAGAAAGGAAATACAAGAAGTTTTCTAGCTATATTGCAATGGGAATGAATCCTTTAATGAGATCCCAAGTAATGATGTCTAAATATCCCCCCTATGAAAAGTGTTTTTAAGAATCATCATGTAGTGTGACATAATAAATTTAAATTATTTATTTATTTTTTATTCTAAGACATTTGGCTAGTGATTTAAAAGAAAAGAATTTGGGTAACAGAAAGGTTAATTTTGATAAATGATTATTGAGTTGTTTTAAATTATATAACATTTACATTAATTTTATGTGTGTCTAAAGAAAATAATTAATGATAGAAATAAATTAATTCATAATAAAAAATTAATCAAATTCTATCGTGACAACTTCAAAAAATATTTGACTATATAATAAAGTTTTCATGGGTATATAATTTTAAAATAATATTATGTAAATGTAATTTTTAGGAAGACATGTTCTTTTATATATCAGAAATTGGAAATTAAAATATAAATAATAATACCTCATGAAATAGAAAAAGAAATTCTAAAAAACTTATTTTAGATGTATTATAGAAAAAAAGTTTTATAATAATATTAAAAAAATTATTTATGGAATTTTTTTGATTTATGTATTTTTTTCATTTTCATATTATACTATGATGTTATTTTGGGTGTGGACTAGATTTCAGTTTATCATTCTTGGATACATTAAAAGTATTAGAACATTATATTCAGTTTTTACAGAGTGTTTAAATTTGTATATGTGAATGTGTACAAACCTATGATAATATATCAAGAAGCCTGGTACTTAATTAAATATGGGTTTTAATGTCTTATTCCACAAATGATTCAAAATATGGATGTTGACTAAATTAATGATATTCCAATAGAAAATTAATTTATAGTTTCAATTCTTGATTTTTTCCATATTTCGTTAATAATAAATACATTTAATTCCCTATTGAATAAGTTCAAAATGGTAACCCTCATTCACAAATTCATTATAAAATAGATCTATTTCAAATATATTAATTAATAAATATGTTATAAGTGATGTTTTATAATGTTTTTATTCTTTTTATCACTCCACATTAAGGTGATCAAGTATTTTTTTTAAATAATGTACATTTCTATTGTAGATCACATTTTTTTAGAGAACAATTTAATATTTTTTTTTAAAGAAAAGTTACTTTACTCATCAAATAGATATATTGTTTAATCATTTCCTAGAATATTGGTTTTATCTCTAATGGATATCTCAGTTATAGGAAACATCCACAGAAGGAAAAAGTGGAGTACATTCAGTGAATGGCATTTTTCTTAGGTATGGCCATTGCATGTCTGTGGTTGACATTTAGGTGAACTAATAAACCTGTAATTTTCATGGATATTATATATATAGTTTCCCATGAATTATGGGATATTTTTTGGTGGTTTTCATTAAAGAAACTCTTGTTTATTATGAAATCTAAAGGGTTATTGATAGTCATATATGGATTCTTCTATGAAATTGAATGAAATTATGATATATGAAGAATATATCAAACATGAATTTTGGTAACAATATATTACATATTTTGTAATATTTGTTATCTATATAACATTATTATTGATCATGTTAAAAAATTGTGATGGTAGAGTTCATAAGACCTAAAAATTTCACTATTATTTTATTTTTTATTTTATTAATGAGATTCTACTTGTGGTTTGTTGAATGAAAACATGGTTATCCATCTCTTTATACGTGTAAATTAAAAATGGATTTAATATCTTCATGATGGATAAATGAGAAGGACTATTATATTAATTAAGAATATGATTGGTTAATGATCTATAATTTTCAATTCTTGTTGAAAATGGAGAATTTTAATATAATGATGCATTAATTAATGTTTTTTTTAGTTTTAGTGAATAATAAATTTGTGATTATATATATATCAAATTAATTGAATCTCTACGAGGATAATTATGAAACATATTATATTTATCTTATAGTGGATATTTTTCACTAAAAACCCATAGGATTCATTTATATGGAGTTAAATGTCATATATATAGTGACTATAATTGGTCAAAGTATATATTAATTCAAAGAATAATCAAACATGCGGTAAAATGGATGGTAACTGATAATGTATTATGATTTCATGATCCTCTAATATCCTAATAATGAATAAAAGGTAGCCAATTTTATGAGTTGAAATAAAAATTCATCAATAACAATGATACCTTTTGAATATAATCCATTATTTAATTATTAAATGAATTTTATCCATGAAATTTATCAATAAAAAATACCATATCTTTTAATTATGGTCTATGTGTAGTCAACATTTTCAAATTTAGTGTAAAAAAATCTGATGAAAGACCATGATTTGTATGAAAATTTGTATTTTTTCAATAAAGGTATGTTACATGTGTTTTAAATTGACCATGAATTTGATATAATATTTGATAAGATATATTTTTCCTCAAGTTAATCCCATTTATAAAAGTAAATATTGAGTGAGTCTCAAAACAAATTACTAGTTTTCAACCCATCACCACTAAGATATGAAGATAAATCTTGGAATACTATTTGTGGTATTGAATGAATAATTATATCACTAAATTTACCATGGAATATTTGACAATATAAATTTTTACCGATGAATGAAAAATATTGATTATTATGTGTAAAAATTTTCCAGATCCTGATTGGGAGGGGGACTATAGATCCATGTATTTAGTGGTGGTTATTCCATATATATAATTATGTAATAATGTTATTTCTATCTTTTTTCATTGATTATCTATATATAATCAATTTAATCCACAGCTATATACTATGTGTTTTTTTGTAAAAACACTTATGACTTTATAATATTGATATAGTCTGGTTACATTGACTTCCACTTAATTAATAATACATTAATATCGAATATAAAAAAACTTTTTGGAATGAATTTCCGAAGTCAATCAATTCTAATTAATGTTTAAAATATCATATTGTCATAAATATTATAGAACACTTGTGTGTTAAATTTAAAAACTAATGGTTATTATATATTCTTTCTTAGAATATTTCTAGGGAATTTTTTAAAAATAATTTATTTAGTTGAATTAATTTATACCCACTTTCAATTATAATATATAAATGGATCTATTGATGGAATTATATTAAAATTTGTTTCGAACACCAACATATTTGGATGAATATGGGGGAAATGTTTTTTGGACCATAATTGGTGTACGAAATATTTGGAAAGAAAAATATTATTCACAAACACATGATGAAAAATCATAACAAAAAGAAGTTTTTTGTAGACAACTGGAGGAATTACCCATAATTTTAGGTGGTGATCATGTATATCTTATGATATCCCAATGGAATGTTATCATTTGTTTTTGTTACATTGAAAAATTATGTCCATGATATATTGGATAATATTAAATTCAAAAAAAATTATGATCAGCAACATACATAATTATCTTACCTCAAACGGTAAATGATGTACATATTGAATTTCATTATTCATTGCTAAGGAAATATTTACTTGATTCATCTCAAGATTATGAACTAATTAAGTATAGTTGGAATAGAATCATACATATAATTAAATTATAAAAATGAATATATACCATAGAGGGATGTTTTTTCTGAATCTGATAACTCATATGAATATTATTTAATGGCTAAACTATATGATAGATGAAGTAACATGGGAACATAAAACTTCTACAATCAAATAATATACCAACCAATTTCAATGATGGATAATATTATGAGGACATTATTACTTTAAAGAAGACTAATTTTGCATCCAATGTTATGTTACAAATAAATCAGGTTCATGTCATGTATATATTCATGATTATATTTGTTGTATTAACATTCATTATTATATTTTTATATGTTCTTCCAAATAGAATATGAATAAAATTTATTTTTAAATATATTTTCTTAGAATTAAATTTTTTTTTAGATAAATTCCATAATTTTAGTAATTTAATTTTATAAAATGGAAATCAATTTTTATATTGGAATTTCAAATTCATCCTACTAGGATGATTTAGGATTTTAATGATAAGATTTATTTTTGGAAGAACAGTGAAAAATAATATTTTTTTATAAAAAACATTTATTATTCATTTATTTATGGAGTCGTACTAAATTATGTATTTTATTTAAAATAAACATTGTATATATAATTCTAATAATAATATAATTAATTCTATATAAATCTTAATTACTGTTATTTTTTTTTCAAATCCATTTGTAGTCTTAAAAATGTATCTTTATAAAAACAATTTATTGTTCACTCCAGTATTTAATCTATATTATTATTTATGGATAGAAAAAAATCAATAATAAAAATAATTATATAGTATTGTGAATTATGATGTTAATATTTCATAACTATGTTAATTTTACTTCAGGCCATTATGAATAATAAGAATGTTAAATTTTTATCAGCTCACAAATGGGAAAAATATGTTAATTATAGTAAATAATTATTGATAGGGCCACACAATCTCATATTAAATATTATTATATAATAGAATATCTAACATTATAACATTATATTTTAATTTGTGTATATTTTGTGTGACATGACCATGAATAAAACATATATAATTTTTATAATTTAAGAATAATTTCATGTGTTCCACTCCACTCCCTTGTAAAAGGTATCCTAATCTCATAACTTATTCAAAGTATTTTGGTTCTCTCTAATAGATTAATGCTACCTAAATAAATTTAAAACTATCCACATCATATCCTATAGGTTCACATCTAAAATAAAATAAAAAACCTAGAAGGTTTATGTTGTAATCTAAATGAAAATTAGGGGTATTATACTTGATAGAGTTATTTGATGTATATTTAAAATTCTAAATTATTGAATGCTATAATATACTAAAATATGTATTATAATAAGTATCTAAAATATTTTTAAATTAAATTATGTTTATTTAATAAAAAGATTATCTCATTTTCTATATTAAGAAAAATTAAAACATCATTCATGTTTTAGTTTTTAATACCACCTCCAAAAATCAATGACATTCATTTCTCATCACATCTTGATAAGGTTACTTTTTATAAATCATTCAATAAATATATATTATATTTATGAAATAATTATTTTTCATGAATTTTATGATATTATGTATCTTCATACCCTTTGATCCATTGGAAAATGATAACATGAATAGGTGTATTAGTTGTTGATAAACTCCTCCATGAATCTAAGTGATTTTTTTTCAATTAAAAGTTAATAGATATTCATAATTATTTTCATAATTAATAAATTTGAAAAATATAAATTATTTATTATGATATAAATTTTATAATGAATTTGTTTTATTTATTCTCTATCAATGTGAAAAATTAAAACATTTCTCTCACATACATGTGGACTACCATATCCATGAAATGATGTGCTTCAATCTTCGTGACTTATTTATATGAATGTTTAAAAATTATATTTTATGAATAAAAATGATAATTATAAATTTTATAATATTTGGAAAAAAATGTTACCACTCTATATTTAACCATGGTTAAAACACCTATGTTATTATGAAGACATATTCCGAATAACCGCAAAAATATCCAATGTGAATATATATATTTTTTACTTTATAATAAAAAATAATAAATGAAGTAGTATGGTTTATGATAATTGAATAAAATATACAATAGTTCATAATATATAATTAATTGAATAAATCCATGTAATACTAGTAATAATTTATTTATGTGGCGAGTTGTCCTTGAGGATAGACACTTTTATGAAAATTAATGTAAACTATTTTCATTGAAAATATTTTTCCCAAATTAAATGATTCATCAATGTTTTTCAATAATTATCCTTTTTCTACTTCAAAGGATTTTTAATGAAATTTTAAAATAGATTGGCCTTTCTTCACTACTTTTTTTATTTAATATTCCTTATTTACTCTGTAGGATTCATTCTGACATTCATTAAAAAAGTAAAAAACAATTGGTTTTACCATTTATAGTTTGAACTCCACTTACCACCATAATATCTATTATTCATTATAAAAATTCATATATATGTTTTGAATAATTTTTAATAGATTCACAACTACCTTTGTGTATTTTAATTTTTATATTAATGACATTTTCGATGGAAAAATATTATTACCCTCATTATTTGATAGTCAAATGTGAATCTTCTTTTTTGATTTTTTTTCTAAATGTTCATTATATAAATGAAATATAAATTTTTTGGATTTATTATGTAGTCCTTGTAAATTGTTTGGGATCAGATGTGAGCTGTATATATATCTCCACATACCTTGGTAAGTATTTTTTTCTCTATATAGTATATATTATAATTGTCCTTGTGGGTTTTTTCATTTGTAAGAGTGTTTGTATGAGTGATATTAATATGTTTTTACAACATACCTATATAAATATTCTATACATAAAAATCTGTTTTCATGGATGACTATTTATTTCATAAGGTATGATAATGAGACTAATTTGTAAGAATTTTTTACTTTTAATAGTTAATAATGTGCTTTTATTTAATATGTTTTCATGAGTAGTCATGTTGCACAAAAAAACCTCCATGCATATTATTTTTCCTTTTAAATTTCACCTAATTTTATTTATGTTAATATACGGGAAGTTAAATTTTTTTATTTAGTAAGAAAAATATAATTTGGAACTCAATGTTTTTTATAAAAATAGATACTTTTATATCGGATTTTATGATTTGAATGATAGACAAGTTTATTTTTTATTTTAAGCCTTACATGGATTTTTTTTCTTATCCAACATTTTCAAATATTATTTACAAGGCTTAAGGATGGGTATGAACTACAAAACTGAATATATATCAAATATGTTGATTATTCATAAAATAATTGATCATTTTTTAAACGTAATAAATGCTTAAATATATAAATTTTATTTTCATGGAAAATATATAAAATGAGTGAATGTGTTATCCTTGTTAATTTTTGTATGATACGTAAGAGTTTTTCCTAAATCTAATATATTCAAATACTAAATGATATTGAAAATTTATAATAATTAAATCCTTTATAATAAATTCATAATTATTGGTTGATTAAGGTATAAGTGATTATAAATGTCCCAGGTAATTTTATCATAGATGTATCACATAATGTGGCTAGTAATTAAGCACTGAAAGAACTAAAAATTATTAATTCAAATTTTATCCATTATATCTTGAAAAATGTTCTTATGACGACTATTAACATTCAAAATCTAATGTTCCTTCATAACCCGACCAAACCCATATAGAGTACGGGCCTAATGGTCATAAGGCCACATGGATAGATAGACATACTCTTAATAAATGGATATCCAATCACACATTGTAGAGTATTTAGAAAAATTTAAAAAATCAACTTCACAGGTTAATAAAATATTGTCCTAGTTCTCATCTATAATAACATATATGTTTTATAAATTGTTTAGGACTATCATATTCATCTAAATGAACCATGATAGATGTAAAATCATTCATTTGAACATTTTAGAAGTCTATATTAATATAAAATAAAACATGAATGTATTTATTAATAATTAATATTCTTACTAAATCAAAATAGATTTCGTAGTGTTCTGATAGGAAACATTAGTGAAGACCTTATCTTCTATAATCAACAAGAACATATAGTATTCTTTTTAAAGAGTAAAATTGTCAGCATCAATAAGCATACAAAATGAAAATATTTGAGAGGAATCATTTTTATAGGGTCCTAAGTTCCAAAACAAAAATCAACAAGTCTATTGGGAACAAGAAGAGAGAACATATTAAATATATACAATTTATAATCATCATCACCATCATAGTTATCATATTTAATGTATAAAGAAGACATTAATAAACATATATAAAGTTTAAAAACTAATTTTATTGATATAGGGTCTATGAAATCTGGTCATAAACTCAAGAATGAAATTAAAATATTTCAGTTCATTAATGTTCTAGAAGAACAAATAATATAATGGAAAAAATATAATATAAATCTCATCCATTAGATTAATTATCACTCTAATTATCTCATTATTCTTCCTAGAAATATAAGAATGCAATTAAAATGTATAAAATCAAGGATAGTGCCTCCATGATGGAATAATCACTGTATAGATGTTTTTAAAGGCTCTCAATCATCCTCTTGTGATAATAATGTATCAAGTACTACAGATAATGAAAAGAAGAATCATAATACTAGTTCTTAAACCAAATATGAACAACATAGAGACCGAAATACATTCTATAAGTGGAAGAGGATTATGTGAAAAAAATATTCTATAGCAACAAAATCATAGGAGTGCAAAAAAATCATTTATTTTCATTTAGGATTATTTATCTAACTAATCGATTATGCAGATGACACCAAGTAGTTCATTAAGATTAAACACCCCATAAAACTCATGTTATATTTAATCATACAACGTGAAATATTTAACCCACCAAATAAAATAGATACATCAGATTACATAAAAAACAAAAAAAATCATATTATGTAAATTTATTTAGACACATAAGATAAAATCACTTTCATTCTTGAATAAACCAAAAACTTATCATGTTATAATTCTCAAAAAAACATTTTATATTAAAAAAACATCAAACAAACATGATCCATCCTTCAAACTTGTTGAATGAAATAATAATTATTATTATTAATAAATGAATTTATAACTAAACCACATTTAATATTTAGCTAAAATCATGAAAAAAATATCCAACAAAAATTAAATCTCACAGGATTTAAATTTTTTTTTTGAATTACATTTTATAAAGTAAAGTTTTTTTACATATTGGGAGAATGATTTCATATTTAATGCTCACATTTAAATTATTTAAATGAAGGAATATATGAATGTTCTATCATAGGAAGAGGTAATTATCCCACAAAGTGTTTTATTTAAAACAATTTTCAAAGAGGTTATTTTTTACCAGAAAAAGATTTTAAATATTTTCAAAAGAATCAAAATTATATTTTTCATACAGCAATTTGTTTTTTTAAAAAATTATACTATTTGGTTCTTCATAAAAATATATGAAAATAATAAAATTAAAATTTATTATATTTCAACACTAAATTCATTAAAGTATTCCCAAAATATTACAACCCTTAAAACCAAATCTAAATATACCTCTTATAAGGGAGTAGTCCTAAACATTAATTAAATATTTTTATTATGGAATTCTTGTTCGACTTTTTCTATGAATTAAAATATTATTTATTTATTATCAACAATATAACAATAATACTAAATAATTTATTTAATAATGTGATTAACAACCATTAACAATGTATTGTAATATAATTATTTGTAAAAATGTTATTAATATTTTTTGATTGCATAATTATGTTATATTTAAATATAATTAAATATATAATATTATATTTATTTAACTAATTAATATTAATGTTTAAAAATATACATAATAAAAATTTATTAAAATAATGTAATTAATTTCATTTAATTATAATTATGTTATTATAGTATATCTAATAATTTTATAATTACTAATTAATAATTGTTAACAATTATATTATATTAATAAAATAATTTAAAATAATTTGAAATTATAATAAAATTGTACTTAATAATAGTTAATAATGAAATCATTAATTATATATAATTACTAATAAAAAATTTCTAAAATACAGTGTGTCCAGTAATAAATATAAAAATAATTAGAAAATATATAATATTAAATAATATAAAATTTAGTTAACAATTAATATATTTAATTTTGTTTGTAATAATAAATAAATAATACTCTAATTCATAGTATAATTATAACTAATTAATAAAATAATTTATAAATTGATTATTAATGTAGAAAATAGTACCTCATCATAATAAAATTAATTAAATAACTAATAATGTAGATAAGAGAATATTTAAAAAATAGTAACTATTTTTATTTTATAATTAATTATATATTAAAAAATATGTTAATTTAATAATATATTAATGTTTTGAAGAGAAAAAATAACTAAATACATGAAAATAAAGATTTATGGTTGTTGTACCTATTAAAAATTCTATATGACATTGTCCAAATAAATTTATTGGCATACAATGTTGATCAATTAGTTGCGGAAGAACTTAGGGTTGTTTGTAATTTGTCAATAAAAATGGAAAATTATTGTTTTTAAAGGAGGGGATATATGTTCATGTAAAACATTATTAAATATTTATAATAAGTTCATTACATTTTTGACCACATTTGAGTTAAATGGGTGACAAACCCAGAATTAGATCTGGTACTATTGGTTTGTGAAACCGGTATAAAATAGGTACATCATGTAAGTGGCTCATTATTTTCTCATAATTTGGGGCAAAGAGATATAAATTGACAGAGGGGAATAAAATAAATTCTAACAATCATATCTAACAAATTAAGGGATATTGTTTCTATATAGAACGTTATAAAGTTATTCTGTAAAAATATGAAGTGAAATATCCAAATTAACGGGTTTTAAAATTTTTATTGAATATATATTGTTACCCAAATAATATAATTTGGGAGTAAAAAAATAATATTCGAATATTTTCTCTTAATTATATCATGAAAATGGAAAATAGTACATGTATCATTTTTAATGTGGTAAATCATGAAGTATGATCAACAGTTATTGTTGTGATGTTTAAGGAAAGAAGAAGGGTTGTATCATAAAATATGAATAGTGAATACATAGTGGTAGTTTGTAAAGTGTGAAATAAACGAGGTATCTTAAGTGAAGTATGTTCATGAGGAATCCTTCTTGAAGTAAGTTCATGAAGGTTTAGTATATGTATACATTAGTATTTATAACGTGTTTGATATAGAGATATAATGGAGACACTATAAGGAAAAAAAATATGTTAGGAAGAAGGTACGTAAGAAGGGAAATTCAGAAAAAATAATATTAAAAATAATTTTCCATTATATAATATATATGTTTAAATGGGGATTTCATTACATGGATGAAAAATAAGATTCATCAATCACGTATATTAGTGTGATCCATATCTGATATGATATATATCAAATAATTTTTTTCTGGAGGAGTAGGGAGTTATTTTAAGAAAAGTGATGTCTATTGCTATATATGTGTGTTAGTAATATCATAGTAGAAATGAGTCGAGTATAAAAAAATCTATAAAACTGAATATTTTGTTTCCATTTTATTATAACATGACCACTTTATTCCATTTTGGTTATCATAGTTTTGGTGAAGAAAGTAAAAATAATTGTGGGTCTTATATGATTTCACTGATATATATATATATATATGAGAAAAATTAATATGTAAGTTTAATATAACAATAAAAATAATTTCAATGGTTAAATTATTTTAATCTATCCAACCATGGTTCAATCCCCCCATAGTGTATATAACCTAGTGGGGATAACAATTTTTATTAGAGATAGAGGATAATGAACAAAAATAGCAGTTAGTAGAAGTAATGAAACTAGATAACTAGAAATGGATTTTTAATTTTCATCCAAACTAATTTTTTTATATATATGAATAATATGAATCATTTTTCCAATTATTAGGCATGTATTTTTACACTTTTTATATAATTGTAATTTATAACAATGTGTACATTTGGAAATTATCAAATTTTTATAATAATAAAATAGATTTAAATTCTGAACAAATCAATTATTTAGGATGTTCTCTATCTAGAAAAATCTAAATGAATGTGAGGTCATGTAAAACCTTAAATGATATATGTAAAAAGTTGAATAATATCTATGATGGATATCCAAAGGTCATAAAATAAAAATGGATAGAATTTTGAAACACACACAATTATCAGAGGGTCAACATGAATGATTTTATTTATACATTACTAGATTAGGTCAATGTTATTATATAAGATATGTGTACCATAAAAAAACCCTTGTTGAAATAGTGAATATTAAGAACATCCTATAAAGTTGTCTACTATGACTGCTTCTAAAACTCACTGTGCATTTGGATAATGATCTAATATTGTTGATGTTTTAATGTATTCAGAATACTCTAGTTGATTTTGATTTTATAAATTATGATAAAGATGTTATTGAAAAGTGTAAATATAAATAGGTGGTATAAAATACATTTATTAATTTCAACACTAGGGATAATGATGAAATATAATAGTTCTATGAAGTCATTTTCACCCATTTCTCAAATCATAAAATTAGAAAAAGTGTAACATCTCCTGTTTTGGAATGGGTTGAAATTATTAAAGGAGTTTTATATTTTCATTTAGTGGACGTGATCAATATTTATCTAAGATTCAACAAGAAAATAATATCATTGAATTAATTAAATGTGATATTTTGGACGGATTTAAGGCTTGATATGTATCTTAGGTGTTCTGTTGTGTTTTAGGTGGTCCATTCTTTGAAAAATAATTTTTGGGGGAAATATAAAGAGCCACGTGTTTGTCACATGGTTACAACTAGATATATATCCAAAACCATGTGGAATGATTTCTATAGGTACATGGTTTTATGAAACCACGAATCACTATAGGAAAAAAAATGTGACCTAGTTTATGGTCTGAGAGGGTTTGACATGATTTTTCAAAACAAGTACCATATATTAGACGATAGTGTGGGGGGTCTCTGAAAAGATATGAAGGTAGCCATAAGGGATGCATTTGGTTTATATTACTATGTTAAAGCCATGTGAGGTGGGTTCCACATTGGAATTAATCACCAAACATTTGGTGAACTGTTAGAAAAACCATGAATCCAAACCTTATGGATAATTAAATAGTTCAAGATTAACCTTTTTCCTTCTTTACTTAATTTTATTTCACCTCATTCCCCACCTTAATTTCTCTCAGAAACCCTTCGTGTGTTTCCTCCTCTATATCCTCTTCCTATGTTGGGTTTTCTTTCATTCTTGTTCTAAAAAAGGTTTTTTTGAGTGTGATGGAAGCCTCTCGGTATTTATATGTCTTTTATTTTTTATTTCTCAATTTAATCTTACTATAATGAATATCCTTTAAAAGTGATCTAATTTACCATATTTTTGTTTCCATTTTATTACCATATGTTCTCACTCATTCCATCTCAAATTAATGAATGATAATGGCTTACTGAAGTGTCCTGAGCTTGAGGTAGTTGTTCTATTGATTTCTCCGTAATTGTTTTTCAAATACACCATTTTGTTCTACACTATCTTCTTTATTCATTTCACCTGGAATGTCAAATAACCAATATTTATTTTTCTAAAAATAGACTATAAACAATTTTACACAAATTTATATTTTTGGAGTTTGGTGACCGCATCTTGGTACTCTCATTTTGGTTTGTCTATTTAATCTCACTTGTTGACCATTATTATAATATGACCTAGAATGAGGATTCATTAATTAACTATAAATTAATTTTTTTCTTTTAAATTTTGTGTATGCTTGGGAAAATATAATATATGATGCATTCATTGGATAAAATTTCATAATAAAAGTTTTATATTTGAAATTATTATTTTCATTGACCTTCCCATTTCCTTATTAATTTCACAAGAATGGAATGACCCATATTGTACACATTAGTTGTGATATTTAATGCCACTGTTTGTGGAATTATTAACTATTTAGGGATAAATTATAATGTTGTCTGTTCATATTCATAGCCATATTTATTAAATATTATTGAATTGAATTGAATGATAAAAATAATTCATATTTTTTTCATGGATGTATCATAGGGCCTCTGTGTAATTATTTAAAGCATGTACCAATTATATATTATATTCTTTGATACACGGGAATAGTGTCCATTATTGTGAGACTTATGTATAACATCCCCTATTTATATGTGATACTCATATATGAAATTCCATATTAGATATTTTTAATCAGGCATGGTGTATCTTATATAAATGTAATACCCAGGAATGGAATACCCTATATAAATTGTATACCCATGCATGGAGACCATTGTTATTTATGATACTCAAGCATGGTGTCTACTAATTATATGTGATATAAAGGTAGGGTGTCCCTTTTGAATTAGGATAATTGGCCTTGGTGTACATTGCAAATTTTGGTTATCGAGCAGATACTCCATCATGATTTAGGATACTCGAATACAGAATCCCAAGATAATTATGACATTCAAACATAGAATCACTTACTATCATATGAGATAATTGTCACTATGATTGGATACATGAGTTATGCAATGAGTCCTGCATAGAACTATGTATATATATGTGGTTATATATTTTACTAGTATGTAGAATATATATATATGGTTACACATAATCAAATATATTTTAGCTTTGGTCAAATAAGGTATATTTGGGCAGGTTTCCTTGAGGAAATCGACACCAACAAGGTTATATTTATTGTTCATTACATTTGTAATATACATGCTAACTAATGTGCTATATATTCAAAAACTAGATCACATTAGAAACCCTTGGTGGTGGCCTACATAGTTTCTCTTATACCTTGTTCAGTCCATCATTTTGTACATAGATAGACCCTATGGTTTAATAGTTAGGTTATGGACTCATCTTTCTTGATGTTATACATTTCATCTGATTATTCATGGATACATAAGAATTGGAGAAAAATTTGGATCCATAGAATATGGTGATTATATAAGTATACATTTTTTATTTTTTTATTTCATTATGTATTATTTTGTATTAACTATTGTATGTTTATTTCATAGAACATTATATCATGCTCATTCATTGTTATTGATTCATTTATTATTCATTGTTAATAATTATTATTATCATCAACTTCTTAATTATTTATTTTCCTTGAAAAACTGATTATCTTGTATAACACTATGTCAATTTTCTTTTGAGGGTATAGTCTCCCCACGACACAAACATTGGACCACCATAGCTAGTATGAAGACATTAGTGTATAGAGGCATGTTTGGGGACAATTGTAAACCAATCCAACTGTGTTTTATAGAGTGATAAATGAAATGAAATTAGAAGTGTTGTCAAATTCATTTTTTCCATTTCATTACTATTTTTGGAATTTATATATGAGACTTGGAATGTTTCAATGCGTGGTAAATAGTAGTGTCTTAGAGTGATCAAACCACACATGATTAAAATACTATGTGGCTAGGGATGGGACTATTGTACATATATTTTTTTTTTAAAATCGGATATTCATTTACCATAAGATATTGATGTAATTTCTCTTCTTAATAATTTATGATATTTATGGTATTTTACCCTTCAACCCACATAAAGATATTATTCTTACATTCATCTCTATAGGCTCATATAATATCATAATTTATACATATTTTATTCCATGTATGTTGCATTTCGTGACTTCCTAATACCTAATAGATGTGAATTGTATAAATTATTATCATGAATATATATATAACATGTTTATATGATTATTTAGAAATAATTCTTATATTAAATTATTTTTGTATTCATGTATATAAATATGGGTTCATTAGAGCCATTTGATTTATTTTTTTTTGGAATATAATATATGTCTTGTAATTACTGTGACTTGGATAATCCAAAATTTATTTTTCCCATATAGCTTTATATTGGAACATAAAATAAACAACCATGAAATTTTTAATCCATAAACCATTGGTTTCTTGGGATGAAACAACAGTGGTTTCAATTAAATGGATGTCTATTTTTATTAATTTTTGTTTTTTATGGGACTTTGTAAATTTGAATGTGTGACCAATATAATAAGTCAATAATAAATGGTCTTCTTGTGTTTGGAAATACCATATGAGAACCTAGTAATTGTTATATGAATGTAACTTTTATCTAACAAAATAGTGTACCTTTATTAATTTGAAATGGTAATTAATCGAAATTTACCATGGTATGTGAAAAAAAATTCTAAACAAGAAATTGTTTGATTTACAAAGGCTAGTACCTATATAACATGTGAATAATGAAACATATGACCATATTACAAACTTCATATCCAAAACCCTATATTTTAGTTAGGTTATATTTATTATATGATAATCCCATTAGGGGTGTTTAAAAAATATGAAAGAAGTAACAGATCCCATGTCGGTCACCTTGTTCATTATCTTCAATGTTATTTAATCCCAAGGGGATCTTCATATAATAAATTGGATTGTTTATTAAATTGTTAGTTTCTATTTAAAAATTTTATGAATATATTTATAGTGTAATCATACTAATCCAACACCTTCAAAATAAATTAAATACAATTTATCTTTATTTCATATTTCTTATATAAAGATTTAGTTAATTACAATTTCAATCCAAACATATAGGGTGTTTCCACTTTATATTTGAATTGAAATTTTATTACACTAATCTAATTTATGAGAATCATTATGGATGAATAAAATTGAAAAAGGTAATTTATTAAATAAATTTACTAATTGTTATTATATTTCAACTAAATAAATTATTTTTCAATTGAATTTTTAAATAACTTCATAATTTTCCATATCATGTTTGCAAAATAATGTACCAAACACTTTTTCCTTATGATCAATACATAATGTTCATAAACTAATCATTTATAAAATTAAATAATTGTTTTTTAATTTGTGTAATAGATTAAATTAAATCTTATCACTAGTGTTAATTTTTTAATACTCATGTAAATTAAGTTTAAATTCTTTCCAATGTTAATACTTGGAATGCGAATGTTAGTATTTTCAGTATTATTTTTTCATGTTGTTGAATAAAAATGATAGGATATATAGAATACTTACATTTTATCATGAAAACTTTGTCGGTCTGATTTATTATATTTCAGTATAGTGCTAGATTATGGTACGCAACTTCCATAGAAATTAAAACCATGCTAAATGCTAATGATTAATTGCAGACATGTGGTGTCGTTCAGGTGTTGTTTATACCATGTATGAATCTATGTGGAGAAAACACCCTCAGATAGAAGGGTTTTCTGATGGTATATAGAGCCTCATAAAGGATATGAGCATGGTTTAATGCTCTATTTTAGTAATTATACATGATAAGGGAAGAGTTTGCTAAATAGTACATCATGTGACCATTCATTATGTTTACTGATGGATGACTATAGAGTTTGTTAGATGGATTAATATTCATAACAGATATAAGAAATTAGGGATAAATCTTTTTAAAAACCCATTGGATAAGAGAAAGAATAATGTTTCTAGGAATATGGATAGTATCAAATTACATTTCATTATTCATGTGAAATATCAAGGTAGAATGTGGTGATGCACATGATATCTATCATATTATTAAAAGTAATTAGAGGACCATAAGAGTATGGTGGAAATCATTATATCTTTAACTTATTTCAAAATATTATTGTGTCATCAACGTAATAGAGTTACTTACATTTTTGAGGAAATTCAGTTGTCTTAGTTATTGGTATTACATTGAAATGGGATCAACTACAACAACACAACTAATCAGTTCAGTTTTTTATAAAATGAATGATACTAATGATCTGAATGATAATGAATTCATAGGATGTCACATATAGACCTTAAAAAATCTAATAAAGTGTTCTTTTAATCATCTAGCTTCTATGTAATTTTCATTATCATTTGGTGAAAGAGTGTTGTACACATTTATAACTTGTGTTTTTGGTGGATAAAGTGTCTTCCATAGGCTATGTTCCCTTTATTAATAATTGATTTCTGGGACCCTCCAATTTCTAGTATTATTGTGTCGAATGTGTTTTTAAAATTCCTACCATATAGAGGGGGCACAATTAATGAAAGATTTTTGTGCATGGTTGGAGATGCTTCTAAAATATTATGAGTCTTGAAGGTGTAGTTATCTAGTTCAAAATAAAGATGTGAGATATACAACCCAGTTTTATTTTTTGAAGGAGTTTTGACACTAGATTCAGGCTTGGGGTTTATGATTGACCCATATTATGTATCTATTTTTTATCGTGTTTATTTTTACAAGGAATCATGGTGTTGAAATTGTTGGATGTATACTCCAAATTTGAGGACATCATTTGTCGAGGTTGGACTATGGTATATTTTTTTGAAGTAATCATTAAATGTCTAGGTAGTTTTTTGTATTGGTAGGTAAATTATGATGGGCCCATAGGTGTATCCAAAATCATCATTGTCTTTTTTCAATAGTTTGTTCGAAAACAAATGTAAGGCATGGCTACATATGGTCTATCAGAATCCATATCAGGTACATCATATTAGAAATTATGGGACTGTCTTGTGATGTAATATTAATTATTGATAACCACTTACTATACTCTTATCTTAGTGATTATCATGCCCCATATCTTTACATCATACATGTTATTCTAATAGAGTTTCAGTTATACATTAGTCTAAATAAATAATGAAATTAAAAGTAATGATATATTAATAAATTGACTCCATGGAATTTGTTCTATGGGAGAGTAGTTATTTATAGAGGTTATTTTTATCCAAGGTGATACTGGGATTTACATGTAGGAAGGTCATGGTTTTACTCATGGATTTTATCTAACTCTCAAACTCATCTTCTAGGTAAAATACTAATTTTGGGATCAATCAATGTCTTGTACATGGGAATTTCATCTAGGTACCGACATCTAACATTAAAATAATATAGTATTTAATACATTGGATGTTATCCTTAGTCCTTAATAGTTGATTATAATGTTACCTTGAACATGAAATACAGATATTATTATATTTTCTAAGAATAGTGATCTAAGGGTTTCATATTGCATATAAAAATATGTTCTCGATAAGGAATAATAAAAGGAATGATTCTTGTGTAGATATACGTAACTAAAATATACATGCGATATTAAGTAGTAATTATATATTAAATATGTACATAATTTAAATTTAATGTTTCATAATATGATTTTGGATAAATCTCTTAATAAAGATAAATTTTCTAAAAAATATTCATCTGGTAGTTTTTCAACTCTTTTTTCCCGTGTTTGATTGAATACAATCAGCGAGGAACCTATTCTTACACATTTTCTTGATGAGATGAATGTAAAAAAATGTTCATCCAAGGATTTTTTAAGAAAAATATGGAGTAATGAATCTATATTTTACTGATTGGGAATCAAAAATTTGATCATTTGAGAATCTAGAAAGAACAATTGTCAAAATGTGAAGGGATTTTCTAGATAGCTAATTGAGATATTGGGGTCACATTGGATCATAGTTATTTATTAAATATAGAAACTTTAATGGGATGTTACATGGGATAGTTGATTAATTATATGATAATGTGATAGTGTCTCATGATAGATAGACTCTATAAATAACTTTCTGGACGACCAATTTTGAATAAGAGTGTTGGATTTATTTTTTATAGCCTTTGTACTGTCCACATATAAGAAATTATTATACGAACATATTGTGTTTTAAATGAAATATTTCCATTTCATTAGTAATTCCATGACACTAGTAGGAAATGTTATGATTAATTATTTCATAAAGGCATCTTAGGTATGGGAAGTTCTACGGTGTAATGGTTTTAGTGTCACATGTTTTAAACCATTTTAAAATTTATAAAAATTGTTAACTATTCATTTTGTGTATAGGTTGAATATTTTACTATGACCAAAAATAAAAATCCAATCATTTCATCATTTAACTGTGATTTTTTGATGGGTTTTATATCCTTATAGTTGGTTATGGAGTTTATTTAAGTTTTCATATTATCGGTCTCTAAAAACACCATTTGGAGAGAAACGTGTAGAGTTTCACATTAAAGACCCAAATATTTTATAATTTGATATTACAATTTTTTAGTTTAATATTCATCACATTATATAAATACACACTAGAGGATTATAAACATAGAGTTCCTTTGGAATCTTTGAAACATAATCATCTTTTTTATTATTTTTCTACATTTTCCCTCACTTAGTTACTCATAACTAGTCTCCCTTCATAGAAATATCACACATAATACCTATCTTCATAACATTGGGAAAATAAATATATGAAAGAGTGATATAATATAATCAATAAGTGTAAAAAAGTTAAATACCCAAAAATAATGTGATCATAGGGGTATGAGAACGTGATCATAACATAAAAAAACTATGCACTATATATCAATAAAAAAATCCTAATTTAAGGAATAATGATATGTAGTTTAGAATAAATGAATCATAAGTACATAAAATAACTTCATCCTTGAGAAAATAAAATTTGAAATAGCATGTAATTTTTTAATAAACGTAAGGAAATAAAACCATTCTTAAAATTGTATTGTCTCATTGTCAAAAATATTATTATGAAATGGATTCACACCCATAACCATCATAACAGTCGTGGTTTACTCCCTAGACTATCATTGTGGGTAGATTTCCTCAGAGAGAATTTTTTATCCCCATAAAATTCGAACATTTATCATTATATATCAATCATTACCAATTGCATTGTAAGGAGAAATAGGTCCCACTAGTTATTTGTTATAATAATACAATCATTATTTAATGAAAATAATACATATGATTTCCCCATGATCATAAGACATACATCATTTTGGAACTGACTAAAATTAATGTGTTTCATAAACATTGCATCATAAAAATGTCATAGTAAATGAAATATGTTTTATAATAATTTCATTATTTAATGAAAAAATAACCCATGTCAAAAGAATTAATTTTCAAAATCTTGTTATCATGGAATAATGTCTTCAAGATAAATGGGTATTACCAAAACCATTTCATCAAAATATAAATAAACCCTTAAAAAGATATAATAATTTTATGCATTTATCATATCCATATTAAGTCTTATGTAACATCAAATGATTCCAAATAAGTTGGAAAATGAATTGGATGGATGAATTGGAAGTTTTTTTCATGAAGAAAAATTTTTATTGAAATATATTTTTAAATTTTAAAATTTATAAAATATATTCAAAATAATTTTTTTAAAATAACCATAAAAAAACATAAAGGAATATTTAAAAATATTTCAAAATATTTCTTGAGTAAAATATTATTACCCATTTTAAAAACACATAATATAACTAAAAACATTTATAAATATTTTTATTTCAAAATAACCTTAATATCTTATAAAGGATTCGTTAAAAATCATTTCAAACATTTCAGTAGGAAAATATCATTTTCTATAGGATTTTTTATATAAATAAATTTCATTAAAAATACATTTCATTAAGTATGAAATTGAAATACTATAAAGGAATCATAAATTTTTTTTAAAACATTTCTTGAAGATAATATTTTTTTATGATGAACAATTTTTAAAACATAACACATTTTAAAAATCCTTTCAATTGAAAATATCATTAAGATCATAAAATAGATGATTTAAAAAAATTAAAACATTTCCTAAAGAAAATATATTTTCTTAATTAAAAAACACGTGTTAATACATATATCATTTTTAAAATAATTTTCATTTAATCTAACCATGAAAACATATATATGAATCTATTAAAAGAATTTAAAAAATTTGTGATTTAATTATACATTCCAATTTATAGGAATCAGTTAATAAAATAAAATATTTTGAAAATTATTTCAATTGAAAAGAAACATGAAAAATTATAAAATTATATTATTTGAAAATAATTTTCACAACACTAGGAAATTCTTTTCTTTCTATGCATGTTTAAATAATAAATCCAATCGCATTTTCGATTAAATCCATACTATAATTTCTAGGAAAAAGATAGGAAGATCCTTTAATAAATTTCTGAAAATTAAATAATGGGTAAAAATTATTCAATAAGCCATTTTGATAATGTTAAAAAACGTTTTCAAATATTTTTATAAACTATGATTTTGTTCAAAAAAAAAATTCGACAGATGATAGAAATAAAGATGTTTATTCTAAAAATATTATTTTGAATAATTGATTTAATAATGAGATAAAAATGAAGGAAAAACATCTATTGTGATTACATACAAATATGGTAACACAATTCTTTAGTTTTTTGAGATATAGATCCTAATATTTCACCATTTAAAGCATAATCAGAACAAATTATAATAACTGATGATATTATAAAAGAAAAAATATACGATTTTGGTAACATTGAGTCATAATTCTCATGAAAGAGAAATCATAAAATGGATATGTAAATAATAATATTTTTGATGAAAATAATGATAATATAAATTCATGGTATGTATTTACACCAAATAAAATAAAAACATAGAAAGTATGGTTTGTGTCCCGCTGAAAATAAGAGTGAGACAGAAATCCAATACACTATTACTTGTAATAATTTTTACAGGTTTTAACATCATTTATAATTAATATATTTTTATTATTAATATATTACTAAACCATATATTAATATATCATACCATAAATTATTTACTTATTTCCTTTTATTACACATTTTATTACAATTTCATAATACATCATGTTTTCAAAAATAACTGCTTTATTATTTGTGTTTGTTAGATTGGTTATTATTCATCCTCATGAATTGATCATGTCTACATAATTTATTTATTTTTTAAATGATAAAATTAAAAAAATTAATCAGTTTAAATTAATTTAGAGTTTTCCATAATAATTATATAATGAAAATTAAATTCATTATTCATAGAGACAATAGACCAGATGTACTTGTGAATGGTATTTCCATTTTCTAGACTAAAAATAGTTAACAAGAATAAATTATATATTACCAAAATTGAACCATTTTTATTTAATATATATCATATATATTCATTAATCATAAAATTTTATCCTTTCATTTAATGAGTGAATAATCATACCTCAAAGTGAGATAGTAGTTCACCATACACACAAATGACATTAACATATTTACAAAGAGTGGAATGAAAGTTGGTACGTGTTATATAATTATTATGGAAACATAATAATATCATAAATATAATAGAAAAAAATAAATCCATCATTATATACATCCATGCTAGGTGGTGGTTGAAGAATAATATCATCATCTCACGAGGATGTATCCCACTGTACACATGAATAATGATTTCAAATTTCATTTGATGGAAGAGGATATGGTTATAGGTCCTACCATTAGAAAAAAGGTATCATTATATTGGATATAATAATTTTATTATATCATAATTGGTTAATAATAATTTATGGAGGTGTATGAATAAATAAAATAAACCCGATCCTTTAATATTGTTATATCTTCTTGGGGTACCACCTAAGGTTTGCAAAAAATTCCTTCATCGAATGGTTTTCTAAAAAAACATTTTATAGGGTGAAATCAAATAATAATTTATGAAATTGTGGTATGGAATGGAAAATATTTTTTGTATGTGTGAATAGGGGAGGATAAGGGGTGGCATTTTATAGGTGACATGACAAGGACACTTGTAATTTATGAAATGGAAAACTAATTCCCTGGTTTTGATGAAGAAAAAAGACCTTAAAATTGTCCATTATATAAAATGTAAGTTATAATGTCGAATTATTTTCATCAACTGTGTGTTGTAAATGTTTATAGGGTATTTTACCCCTTATCCTTTTAGTTTAACCCCATAGTAAATGCATTTTCAACTTAATAATAGTAACTAACTTTGACTATGTTTAAAGTTCACTATAGTCAAAAATAAGTTGGCATTATTGGATAATATAAATTATTAAGATTCTATAAATGGGACCCATTTTAATAAATTTAATTCATATATGAGGAATTTGTTTTCTATAATATGAATCTCATGGATGTAATGAGAATACTACATTCAAAAGAGAAAGTATTCAATAATTTAAAATGTTACTATAAAAAAATTCAATATGATGTTTTTAACTGGACAAAATTGTATAAATATATTTAAAAAGAAACTAATTTTTATTCTAAAATAATATTACAATTATTTTTTTTATTTTAAATTTTTTAAAAGAAATGAAAATTTTAAATAAAAACCTATATTTTTCAGTACTAATCGAAAATTTACCTTTTCAGAAAATTATTAAAATTTAACTTCATAATAATATAGAAATTTAGATTTAAAAAGTGATGTGTTTTTCAATATATTTTTATAAAATGGAATAAAACTAATATTAGACTACGTTCACAAAATTTTATAAGTAATATTTTTATAAAAATACAGTTATTAAGCATGAAATTGTAATTATTATTATACTTGTCTAAAAAACTCATAAGATCAATGATAATATTTTGAATAATTAAATAATATTTAAATATCATTAAAATCATTATCCTAAAGTAAAATAATAAAATTATTTAGGTAAAACACATTTTTTCACAGAAAAGTTTTTTTCCAAAAAAAATATTACAATTATTTTCGAAGTTTTTTACTCTCATAATTTATTAATTTATCAATAATAATTTATTTGTATATAAATGGGTAAAAAATATAATTTTATAATTGTTTTAATAATATTCATAAATTCTGTTAAATCTCATAGGTGATAAATTACATAATTGTATATAAATATTAAGTCATCTTTCGTTTATGCTTGGAGTTGCATGTAACAAAAGATAAACTCAATGTTTCTTTTAATGAATGAAAAAATATGTAATTCATGTAATATAAAATATCTAAAAGTGTATTTATTTCTTGAAAAAAATCACAAAATCATGGGGTGTTACATTATACACCTAGTGAAATTTATTTATCCTTCAATATTCATCTCATTGGTACAAAGAACTGAAGATATTGCTAAATCCTTACATCTTTACGTTCCAGTGTATCTTCCCCAAGATAGTGGGCCTTCCAAAAAACATAGACCAAGTAAGTGTTCTTGTTTAATATAACTTCCTCTAGTTGATCAATAATATCTACTACTCATTCCTAATAAGAAATATCAAGATCCTATGGTAAGAACTGTAAGTTTCAGTATATGTAGTGGATCATTTATGAACTTCCATATGAGTGAAACATGGAACAAATTGTGAATCAAAGAGATATTAGATGGAAGAACCTATCATTATGATTCCAACCTAATATTATTATAAATTTCAAAGGGAACTATAATCCTAGATATCAGAATTAATTTATATTATAATTATAATTTTATCCGTTATTTTTTACCTCAATAATGTTTATATTCATCTCTTACATTTAAAAATGAAGATGATAATTTTTTCCAGAAGTAGAAGTGGATAGAAATATCAATAATATAATGATAATTAATTTCTTCATTCATAGTTTTTATTAAAAAAAATTAGTATAGTTAATCTTATATCATACAATGTTCAAATTAATCTATTACATGAATAGTTAAACTTATGGATCATCTATGTCAAACCAAAATTCAAATCCAAAAACTAAAAAACAAGGTAACAAAATTTTAAAAATCATATTAATATTAATCCCTTAAATATCTTATTTTTTCTATTAAATGTGACATATCAAAAAATTGAATTCCATAGTCATATTGTTTAATAATTCATGGTAAAAACTATAATTACAATAAATCCATAATGTAAAGAATTCATAATTTTACAATACATGAATTAAATTATAGATTGTCAAATATATTAAATAAATCCATTAACTCTATAAACTCCATTGATTATAGAAAAACCAATTTATCGACAATCATTAATCAGTTCTAATGTATTTAGTGTAATAAATTGTATTATATCTATAATAATCATCTATTTATCCCAAAATAATTTACTCAATATTAGAAATAAAATAAAGGTTATATTTACATTAATAATTTTTTTCCCATGAAAAAGAAATAGTCCATTAAATTAATTTTCTAGTCTATCATCCCCATTCAATATATTCATTCCAATCCTGAAAAAAAAACATATACCAAAAAATCATTACATATTTCATGTTTCAAATAATATAATTATTCAATTCCAATTAATAAAAACATAAATCATTCTAATTTATTATTAAAAAATTAATTAAGATTCATCATATTATTACTTAATATCAAATTCCATTCATATTTCATTTATAGTATATACATCATCGGATACCAAACCAATACTCATATAATATTCCCTATCCTTTTCTTGAGATTCACCTATATGAATTCAATTTGTATTATTACTATAAATTATAGATTAGAAATATTAATCAATTGATAATAACATAGGGATATCACTATTAACATCCACTGTATTAACTAAAATTAACATCTTTTTACACCAAATATATTCTCTACACCCTACATCTCCACACATAAAACATCATATCATCCCTTTTAGAAAATCCCTTGACTGAATTTACCAAATTCTCAACATGTAGTAAATTGAATCATCTTTACTCTGTGGTCACCACCACTCAAAATATCAATATATTTTATCCTTGTCATCTTTTATGAGTATTTAATTTTTTTGAGGTGAAGGTTTTTGTTCATAAACATTATCATGATTACAAATAATCATTATATCCATCACTATACTCGTCATCACATTTTTGTTACCGATCAACACATTTTATATCAGATTTTATATTATCATTATTTCTCTAGGTTCTATCCATTAACCAAAATAAAATATAATAATGTGTGAAATAATAATCATACTAGAGTGCCACATTATTATGAAAATTTAATTTCAAGATTTTGTAGTCAGAAAAATTTCAACTTATTATATGTCATATTATATTTATCCATTGTAATTCCTTATATTTATTTAAATCCATCATTATGGTTTGAATAGAGTTTTTAATTTCTAAATATTAACCCTCTAAGAGTTTGAAAATATATGGGTATCACCAACCATTTTCATGCATTAGCTGATTATCGATTCTAGCTCAATGCACCCTTTTTGATGTTATTACCCCTAATAACCTATTTTCTATATCCATATCCACATGTATTATCCTGAAAGGTGTGTAATTTTATAGAAACAACTTGCTTCATATTTACCAAAATTAAACTAAATTTTCCAATATTTTGACTCATCCATAGATTTATACTCATATATATACATTTATTTCTCACAATTGTTTTCTACTCATAGTTTCAATAGTTTAAATAAACCTAACATTTGATACCAGTTATAAAGGTTTTATCATATCATGCAAATAAATTACATCTTTTATATAAATATTAATTATATTAAACAAACAAAAACCTGAGTATCATAAACAATTAGTGCATTTAGAATATGGAAACATAAAAAACATGTTTATAAGAGTTCTTAATCATCTCCCTCATAGTTCCTCATAACTAGAAAACTTATTAGAAACATCACATGTAATTTGTATCATCATTAACTTTGAAAAAAACATAATAAATTTTTAGGATGGTTTCTCATTATGGTTAATCAAGTGAAATATGACAACATAAAGTGTGCATAAAAGAATGAGAATGTGAATATAACCTATGAAAACCATACCCTATATATAAAATATCAAAATCTTGAGTCATTTCATAAAGATTATAAGTTCATAATATAAAAATCATAAGTAAATTATTGAAATTAATCCATGAGTTATAAATACTAACATATGTCATTGAATTGTGGAATACACAGATGCATAGAAAATCATTTTCATATTACTCATATATTTTTACCAAAACTATCATAGTGGAATGGGTTAACTCCAAAAATAATCATAGTGGTCTTGGTTCACTATTATGTGTATCATAGTGTAATGATTTCAATACTCAACTGCTATTTCTCCCCATTCTAGTCCTATTTACACCATTAAATATCAATCATTACCCAATGAATTTGTAAAGACCTGGAAATTTCGAGGAAAATTTTTTTCTTAATTTTCTTTGAAATTTTACAAGAACGCAGTTTCTGACGGCGCCTGATTCCGAGGCCCGGTGTGCCCGGAATCAATTTCTGAAGTTTGGCTCGGGTACGTTCAGTGAATGAACGAGCGGGATTTTTCTAACATTTGAACCAGTGCCTGGAATCGAATTCCGAGGCCACCGATGGAACCACAGTGCCGGTAATTGCTTAGGAACTTCTGTTCCGGAGTTGCGTTTACACGAGTGTTGATAATAAAAATTGTGGAAGTTTATTTTATAATTACACTACAATTTTTTTTATTTTACTCTAAGTGTTAGTTCTCGATGGAAGTTGGGTAACCACCCAACCTCCCTTGGGAGGATATGAGGGTGGTGGTGCCCACATGAACCCCACCCCTTCATATCCTCTAAAACCCCCCTCAACTCCCACTTTAATTTTTGTTAACTTAAGTTATAACTTATGACTTTAATGTAAAAGTTTAATGAGGTGAGTTGTGTGTGGTTTTTGAATTTCAAACTCTTGAAATTAAAAAGATTTGTTGTGTTAATAAAATAAGAAAGGGTCTTATTTTATTTTTGTTAGAGTTTTGTCACCCTGAGAGGATTTGGGGAAGCGGTCTTCTTCTTCTTCAACCTCGACGAAGAACGCGAAGAACACTGTTCTTCAATGAAGAACTTCTCCGCCGAAGAACACGGTTCTTCCGCGACGCCGTATCTGCGACGCGACGTTCTTCTTCCGCGTCGTCTCTTCCACGACGGTTTTCTACGACGGAATCGCCATCATCGACTTCGAATCCTCGCTTCGCGACGTCGACGTTCTCCCGCGACGCCAGACCTCCACGACGCTCGTCTTCCGCGGCTCGTTGACGAACATCATTCCTGAACCGAGGTAGGGGTTTTATTTATTTAATTGTTCATTATTTCCAACTTGATGATCTTTGTGGATTAAAACCAAATGTTATCGAATAACATGAGGGGGTCGGACCGCACAAACACGGCTGACCCTCCTCCTTATTTTCGTATTGGTTTCTTTGTGGTTGGTACGAGAAAGCGTTGTTCCGTCGCACCACGTGGTTCATGCGAAAGGTTATGCGCGGCGCCATCGCGCCGCGTCGAAGAAAACCAAAGAACCGCGGTCGGAGTCGGACCGCGGCGAAGGGGTGCGGCGCCATCGATTCACGCTGGAAAACTACAAAGATGACGCGAATCGTTTTGACGTGCGGATTGACGGGCGACGATGAAACAGGTCGTTTTGGCATTTGAATCCCTTCGCAGTGAAGGTGGGGTCCCAGGGGGACCATAGGTGAAGACGGAAAGAGAAACGGACCACCGGAGCGCGTCCGGTGGTCCGCGAAAGGCGGCGGCGGCGGCGATTGCCACCGGCGTCAATCAGCGTCGAAGGGGGGCGGTCGCGCGCACCCCCGCTGCTCTGCGGCGACCGCTCGGCCGCGGCCGGCTGGTCGGGCCGGACAGGACCGAGCCGGACTGGGTCGGGCTGGGCCGGGCCAGGCCCAGCCAGGTCGGACCCGGGTCGGGTCGACCCGGTTCGGGCCGACCCAGGGGGGGTCGGTCCGGGCCCAGACCCCCTGTTTTCGGACCACTTTCGGTCAAATGCCCATATCTTGAGCTGTAGACCTCCGATTGACGCGCCGTCAGTGTAAACGCGATCCTTGGACCGAGAAGGTCGTTTCGGTATATTACACTCAAGGTTTCAAGGAACTTTGGGTTCAGCTGGTTTGGTTCGTACGCGAAACCAACCGGGCCCTCGGAGCGAAAACGCTCGTAACTTGAGTTCCGGACGTCCGATTGACGTGCCGTTGACTTTGATGGATTTATCTAAGTGAGACGGATCTTTTGGCTTACTCCACTCGAGGTTTGGATGCCGTCGGAGTGCGGTCGGGTTGGTTCGCTCATGAAACCAACCGGGCCCCTGCAATGAAAAAGACAATAACTCACAGACCGAGCGTCCGATTGACGCGTCGTCTGTCTTGTTGCTTTCCTCTTGATGAGACGGAACTTTTGGCATACTTCGCTCGAGTTTTGGTTGTTGTTGGATAGTGTCCGGGTTGGTTTGTACATGAAACCAACCGGGCCCCTAGGTCGTAAAGGCTAATAACTCACAGACCGGGCATCCGATTGACGCGCCGTATGTTGCGTTGAGACCCCTATGACGAGGCGGTCCTTTGAGATACTTCTTCATGAGAATTTGTGATACTTGGAGTATCTACCTGTAGCTCATGGAGCGGACCCTCCCAGAGATGAGCGTGCGGAATACGGAGACTGTGTAACCGGCTGAGACTTGACGACTGCTGATCGAACGACTCGGTGTGTTACGGATAGCCTAGTGGGGAGCACTTGGTTGTAGCGGCAGACCCATGACGGAGGTACGCTTGGTTGTAGCGGCACAGGGGAGCGCTTGGTTGTAGCGGTAGACCCACGATGGAGGTGCGCTTGGTTGTAGCGGCACAGGGGAGCGCTTGGTTATAGCCGCAGACCCACGACGGAGGTGCGCTTGGTTGTAGCAGCACAGGGGAGCGCTTGGTTGTAGCGGCAGACCCATGATGGAGGTGCGCTTGGTTGTAGCGGCACGGGGAAGCACTTGGTTGTAGCAGCAGGCCCACAGTACTCGACAGGAGGAGTACCTCAGTAGTCTTAGGTTAGTGAACAGTACCTCGGAGTCGTGACAGGACCACTGTACACTCCAGAGACGGGGCTCTTTAGCAGTTGCGGTTTCGATAACGAAAATCCTGGTTTGAGATGAGACTTTTGACCTTTCTATTTACCTCATGATTGATATGGGTCACTTGTTAACTTAGGTATATGTATGGTCATATACCTGGGTAGTGGTTATCCGTTGATTTCATGATCCTTGTGTTTCCTCATGATTGAGATAGGTTACTTGATAACTTAGGTATATCTATGGGCATATACCTAAGTAGAGGTTATCTGTTGAGATCTTATTTGTGGTTATCCTTGTTGGTTTTAGTGAGACCTTAAGGGTCTCGGGGTCCCTACTGAGTATCATTATACTCACCCCTGCACGGGCTATGCCCGCACCTCGTTGTGTTGGTTGCAGACAACGGGCAGTGCTGACAGAGGCCGAGTGTTCGAGGACTGGATGGTACCTGGAGGTGGACTACACGACGAGTCAGTACCCGGAGGTGGACTACACGACGAGTCAGTATCTGGTGGAGGTTGACGGGCAAGAGCGTTGAGGAGGCTATCTGTACCTACCCTTCAGGTAGGATCCGTGGCGGACGATCCAGGAGTTGCGCTATCTGTACCTACCCTTCAGGTAGGATCTGAGGAGGACGACCCTGGAGCTGCTTCCTTCTTCCAGCTTTTTTTCTTTTTCTGTTATACTTTCGTTCATTTTTAGTTGTACTTTCTTTTGGGTTTGTATTCTGGCCCATTTACTTTCCATCACTTCTCTTGTACTTAGTGTTTACTTTTTCCGCCTGCTTACTCTGTGGTGCTTGTTTTCTTTTATAAAGGCAATGTCTTCCCAGTTATCGGGATTTACGCCTTTGGTGCTAGTCTCCAGCCCCTGGCCTATGGAAGGCGGGCTTGGGGTAGTCACGGCACGGGCCCCGAGGACGGGTCGTGACAAATTGGTATCAAAGGAGTCGGTTCTACCGCAGAACTTATAACTCTGATATTTTCTTTCTGTGAAGCAATAGTGTTAAGAGTACCGAGTGTGGTTTTCAGTTCAGGGAGTCCAGTGTTGGTGCGGGCGGCCGACGTATCCATACACCAGGACCCTAATAACTGATTTCCGACTTTGTGCATGAAAACATTGATTGTGTGTGTGTTTCCAGAAGTTTTTATCAGCTCAAACCAGGTCAGCTCACCAGGTATAAATTGTTTGACCGTGTCACGTTGTTCCTTTCAGGATGCCTCCCTGTGGACGACCAGCTAGAGCCCTGAGAGTGGTTCGTACTGACTGCCCTCCGAGCGACGTGGCCTCAGTACAGGGCCCTTTTCTAGTTGAGGCACCAGCAGAGGCACCAGCGGTACTACTACCCATTGGGCCACCGATGCCACCAGCCCCAGTAGCAGAGGGTGCACATCGCTTGAGCGCACTGCACGAGTTCCAGCGCCAGAGGCCACCCAGGTTCCAGGGAGGGACGGACCCGTAGGCAGTTGAGGATTGGCTGGAGGCTGTGGTGAGAGTCTTCAGGCTAGTGGGGACGCCGACAGACTTCATGGTGATCCTTGCTGCCAGCCTTCTTCAGGTAGCAGCAGGCAGATGGGGGAGCCTGATGCTCCAGATGCATGACGAGGTGACACTTCTTTGGGCAGACTTCGAGAGCATGTTCCGGGAAGAGTTTGTACCAGCCACCCTTCGAGCGGTGCGTATACAGGAGCTACTTCAGCTACGGCGGGGCAGCATGACAGTGGCACAGTATTCAGCGAGGTTCACAGACCTCTCGCGCTACTCCACAGATATGGTACGGGACCCGTTCTTCAGGGCCCGAACCTTCGAGCACGGGCTCAGGCGAGAGATTAGAGCTTATTTTGTTTCTCACAGCATTCCGACGCAGACAGGGGTGTTGGAGAGAGCCCTCTTAGTGGATAGTTTCCTTGCTGATAATTCTCCAGCAGTATGACCCACCACTAGCCGACTTGCGGCAGAGTCTTCTGCAGCAGACAGTAGACAGATGACGCAGAGGTCCAAGAGGACCAGACCTACTGGTGGCCGACTGCACGACTCAGGTTCAGTTGTGCGGGGAAACCAGGGTGGAGTCAGAGCCAGTCGTGCCGAGAGTAGACAGTGTTACTCATGCGACGGGAAGGGTCACCTAGCACGTGACTGTCCGACTCCTCGTATAGTTGATCCGCAGGCGTTGGAGGAGCCACCAAGGTAGTAGAGCTCCGGGAGGAAGTGGACAGGAGAGGAACTAGTGGATACGTCCCTTGTACTTCTAGTTCCATGTTGCTGTTGTATTCATGTCTTTGTACTATGAGCTGCAATATTAAAAAGACACTTATCTTTGTTTTATTTCATGTCCTTTTGTTTGGTTGATACTGAGTGGTCCCGGTTAAAACTGTTGACTTGACCCTCACTTTCGAGATTTCTACTGGAGGAGACCCAGTGACCTCACACTGATGCCGATAGTGTGACTCGACCCTTGGAGGCGAGAGTGATAGTTGGATCTCTTGGTAGTTACGTCAAGGCCTTACGACGTCATCCATGGCATGAATGCATCATTCATGTCAGGATTGACTGTATTAGGCAATGACTGAGGTTCATCCAGGGGATGAGACCGGATTTCTCTTATCGGCAAAGAAGAAATCATAGCAGCTCTTGTGAGACTAGAGAAGGTCCAGGTCATCCAAGAGCGGATGAGGACAGCACAGGGCCGACAGAAGCCTTATGATGATAGGACTTGGAGGCCTCTAGAGTTCGAGGATGATGATCACGTCCTTATACAGGTCTCACCTCGACGAGGTTTATGGAGATGTCGCCAGGGAGGCAAGTAAACTCTGAGGTTCAACGGACCTTTCTAGGTCAACAGCTGGGTAGGCAAGGTGGTTTACCGCTTGACCCATCCACCTCAGTTGCACCAGGTGCACGACGACTTCCACGTATCTCAACTGAGGAGATACGTGCTCGACTCTTCGCATATCATCGACCATGAGGAGCTGGATGATGGCGATGGGGTGTCTTTCACGGAGGTTCCAATGGGGATCAAGGATCGACAGGAAAATATCCTATGAGGATGATCGATTCCTCGGGTGCACTTTTTCTGGCAGTACGGGAACCTCCAGGTGAGCACATGGGAGCAGAAGGCTCATATGCGTGCTCTGTACTGCTTTTGTGACCCTAGTTTGTGTTGAAGCTTTACGGGGACGTAAAGTCCTGTGGTGGGAGTAATGTAAAGACCCAAAAATTTCAAGGAAAATTTTTTTCTTAATTTTCTTTGGAATTTTACAAGAACGCAGTTTCTGACAGCGCCTGATTCCGAGGCCCGGTGTGCCCGGAATCAATTTCTGAAGTTTGGCTCGGGTACGTTCAGTGAACGAACGAGCAGGATTTTTCTAAATTTTGAACCGGTGCCTGGAATCGAAATCTAAGGGCACCGATGGAACCGCAACGCTGGTAATTTCTTAGGAACTCTTGTTCCGGAGTTGCGTTTACACGAGTGTTGATAATAAAAATTGTGGAAGTTTATTTTATAATTACACTAAAATTTTTATTATTTTACTCTAAGTGTTAGTTCTTGATGGAAGTTGGGTAACCACCCAACCTCCCTTGGAAGGTTATGAGGGTGGTGGGGCCCACACGAACCCCACCCCTTCATATCCTTTAAAACCCCCCTCAACTCCCACTTTAATTTTTGTTAACTAGTTATAACTTATGACTTTAATGTAAAAGTTTAATGAGGTGAGTTGTGTGTGGTTTTTGAATTTCAAACTCTTGAAATTCAAAAGATTTGTTGTGTTAATAAAATAAGAAAGGGTCTTATTTTATTTTTGTTAGAGTTTTGTCACCCTGAGAGGATTTGGGGAAGCGGTCTTCTTTATCTTCAACCTCGACGAAGAACGCGAAGAACACCGTTCTTCAACGAAGAACTTCTCCTCTGAAGAACACGGTTCTTCCGCGACGCCATATCCGCGACGCGGCGTTCTTCTTCCGCATCGTCTCTTCCACGACGTTTTTCCGTGACGGAATCACCGTCAATGACTTCGAATCCTCACTTCGCGACGTTGACGTTCTCCCGTGACACCCGACCTCCGCGACGCTCGTCTTCCGCGGCTCGTTGACGAACACCGTTCCTGAACTGAGGTAGGGGTTTTATTTATTTAATTGTTCGTGATTTCCAACTTGATGATCTTCGGGGATTAAAACGAAATGTTATCGAATAACGCGAGGGGGTCGGACCGCACAAACATGGACGACCCTCCTCCTTATTTTCTTATTGGTTTCTTTGTGGTTGGTACGAGAAAGTGTTGTGCCGTCGCACCATGCGGTTCATGCGGAAGGTTATGCGCGGCGCCGTCGCGCCGCGCCGTGGGAGGATGTTTAAGAACGCGACTCCGTCGTGCCGCGTCGAATAAAACCAAAGAACCGCGTTCGAAGTCGGACCGCGGCGAAGGGGCGCGGCGCCATCGGTTCGCGCTGGAAAACTACAAAGATGGCGCTAATCGTTTTGACGTGCGGATTGACGGGCAATGACGAAGCAGGTCGTTTTGGCGTTTTGAATCCCTTCGCAGTGAAGGTGGGGTCCCGGGGGGACCATAGGCAAAGACGGAAAGAGAAACGGACCACCGGAGCGCGTCCGGTGGTCCGCAAAAGGCGGCGGCGGCGGTGGTTGCCGCCGGCGTCAATCAGCGGCGAAGGGGGGCGGCCGCGCGCACCCCTTCCGCTCTGCGGCGACCGCTCGGCCGCAGCCGGCTAGTCGGGCCGGACCGGACCGAGCCGGACCGGGCCGGGCCGGGCCCAGTCAGGTCGGACCCGGGGCTGGTCGACCCGGTTCGGGCCGACCCAGGGGGGGTCGGGCCGGGTCGGTCAGGGCCCAGACCCCCCGTTTTCGGACCACTTTCGGTCAAATGCCCATATCTTGAGCTATAGACCTCCGATTGACGCACCGTCAGCGGAAACGTGATCCTTGTACCGAGACGGTCGTTTCGGTATATTACACTCAAGGTTTCAGAGAATTTTGGGTTCGGCCGGGTTGGTTCGTACGCGAAACCAACCGGGCCCTCGGAGCGGAAACGCTCGTAACTTGAGTTCCGGACGTCCGATTGACGTGCCATCGACTTTGATGGATTTCTCTAAGTGAGATTGATCATTTGGCTTACTCCTCTCGAGGTTTGGATGTCGTCAAAGTGTGGTCGGGTTTATCGCTCATGAAACCAACCGGGCCCCTGGAACGAAAAAACCAATAACTCACAGACCGGGCGTCCGATTAACGCGCCGTCTGTCTCGTTGCTTTCCTCTTGATGAGACGGAAGTTTTGGCATACTTCGCTCGAGTTTTGGTTGCTTTTGGATAGTGGCCAGGTTGGTTTGTACATGAAACCAACCGGGCCCCTAGGTCGTAAAGGCTAATAACTCATAGACCAGGCGTCCGATTGACGCGCCGTCTGTTGCGTTGAGACCCCTATGACGAGACGGTCCTTTGAGATACTTCTTCATGAGAATTTTTGATACTTGGAGTATCGACCTGTAGCTCATGGAGAGGACCCTCCTGGAGATGAGCATGCGGAATACGGAGACCGTGTAGCCGGTTGAGACTTGACGACTGCTGATCGAACGACTTGGTGTGTTACGGATAGCCTAGTGGGGAGCACTTGGTTGTAGATGCAGACCCAAGACGGAGGTACACTTGGTTGTAGCGTCACAGGGGAGCGCTTTGTTGTAGCGGTAGACCCACGACGGAGGTGCGCTTGGTTGTAGCGGCACAGGGGAGCGCTTGGTTGTAGAGGCAGACCCACGACGGAGGTGCGCTTGGTTGTAACAGCACAGGGGAGCACTTGGTTGTAGCGGCAGACCCACGACGGAGGTGCGCTTGGTTGTAGCGGCATGGGGAAGCGCTTGGTTGTAGCAGCAGGCCCACAGTACTCGACAGGAGGAGTAACTCAACAGTCTTAGGTTAGTGAGCAGTACCTCGGAGTCGTGACAGGACCACTGTACACTCCAGAGACGGGGCTCTTCAGCAGTTGCGGTTTCGATAACGAAAATCCTGGTTTGAGCTGAGACTTTTGACCTTTGTGTTTACCTCATGATTGAGATGGGTCACTTGTTAACTTAGGTATATGTATGGGCATATACCTGGGTAGTGGTTATCCGTTGATTTCACGATCCTTGTGTTTCCTCATGATTGAGATGGGTTACTTGATAACTTAGGTATATGTATGGGCATATACCTAAGTAGAGGTTATCTGTTGAGATCTTCTTTGTGGTTATCCTTGTTGGTTTTAGTGAGACCTTAAGGGTCTCGGGGTCCCTACTGAGTATCGTTATACTCACCCCTGCACGGGCTATGCCCGCACCTCGTTGTGTTGGTTGCAGACAACGGGTAGTGCTGACAGAGGCTGAGTGTTCGAGGACTGGACGGTACCCGGAGGTGGACTACACGACGAGTCAGTACCCGGAGGTGGACTACACGACGATTCAGTATCCGGTGGAGGTTGACGGGCGAGAGCGTTGAGGAGGCTATCTGTACCTACCCTTCAGGTAGGATCCATGGCGGACGATCCAGGAGTTGCGATATCTGTACCTACCCTTCAGGTAGGATCCGAGGAGGACGACCCCGGAGCTGCTTCCTTCTTCCAGCTGTTTGTCTTTTTCTGTTGTACTTTCATTCAGTTGTAGTTGTACTTTCTTTTGGGTTTTTATTCTGGCCCATTTACTTTCTAGCACTTCTCTTGTACTTAGTGTTTACTTTTTCCGCTTGCTTACTATGTGGTGCTTGTTTTCTTTTATAAAGGCAATGCCTTCCCAGTTATCGGGATTTACGCCTTTGGTGCTAGTCGTCAGCCCCTGGCCTATGGAAGGCGGGCTTGGGGTAGTCACGGCATGGGCCCCGAGGACAGGTCGTGACAGCATTAGAGGGAGATAACAGTCCCACCAAAATTTTGTTATAATAGAACCTTAATAACATAATTAAAATCATATTTATGTCTCCCCCAAGATCAAAAAACAATCATCATTTCATAAAAAATGAAATTAAACGTGTTTAATAAATTTTTTCTTGTATCATAACTCAATGAAAAGAAATCAATTCCATTATCCTTTTATCCTTTCATCAAATCATAACATATGAAAAAAAAAGCTTTTTTCATATGCATTTTATCATTGTATAACATATATAAGTTAAATTGTCTTCATATAATTATGATCATCATAATCTATAACCATTAAGAGAATCGATAATAATGTTATCCATAGATTATATCCCTAAAAACCATAGGTAACATAAAAGGATGACATCATATAATGAAAATTATTTTAAAAAATCAATTGAAACATATCTTGAGTAAAATAACTTTTCATTGTAAATAAATGTTAATTTAAAATAACTTTTTAAAACTTGAAATTCTAAAAAAAATCAGAAAATATTTTTCTAATTACTATAAAAATAAATAAAGTATTATTTAAAAATAATTTAAAACTATTCTTAAAGAAAATTGAATTTAAACTTTTAAAAAAATTGAAAAAATAAATTATTTTCAAAATTATTTTCATTCATAATAAACTTAAAAACATATAAAAGAAGATTGAAAGAAACTTTTAATCATTTATTGAGGAAAATAACCTCAACCATTTCAAAAACATTCCATAAAAAATCTTTTTTTTGAAATTATATTCTCTTAAACTGACCATGAAAACATTAATTTGAATTTAGAATATATTTTAACACATTTTGGTTGGAAAAAATATTTTCTAATCTAAGAACCATTTTTTAAAAACAAAATAATTTTAAAAATCATTTTCTCTGGAAATAAAAATGAAAACATTAAAAGAAAAATTTAAAATTATTTTAAAACAATTATAGAGGAAAATATGCATACCTATTTTAAAAACACTTTTTAAAATAAAAAAAATTAAAATACATATATTTGAAAATAAACATTCAATCATATAAAGGAATCCATAAAAAACATTTAAACCATTTATTCATGAAAATTAACTTCCCGCATTGAAAAAATAATTATATATTCAAAAAATATCATGGGAAATTTGTTATTTAAAATAATATTTAAAAATATAATGTAATCTTAAAATAAATTAATTTTCATAATTATGGGAAATTCATTCTTCTTGTAAAAAATTAAACAATGATTCCATTAATTTTTTAATAAAACCCAATCATGCATTGTTTCGAAAGAGACATGAATATTTATTTTAAAACATTTTTTAATGATTAAATTATATTTAAAAAAATATTAATAAATAACTTTGATAATGGTAAAAACATTTTTCATAAGATTTTATGAAAACATGGTTTTAGAATAGAAATGGTTTTCAATCGAATATAGAAATAAAATTGAATTTTCTTAAAAACAATATATTGAACTCATGAGTTTATAAAGAGAGTAAATTGAATAAAAAGATTTATTGTAACCTAAAATGATCAATATGAGCCTGGCCCATGGATAACCAGTCCATACCCATGACTAAATCGTTAGACCTCGACGCTGCTAATAGGAGATCTCATCCAATGCTCTCACCTCCTAGAGTAAGATCACTATGTAGGCACCAGTGGGTAATCGTTGAATCCTCTCCCGTATGAGTATCTAATCATAAGGATTGGGACATTTTCTCTACCCGAATCTTGAAGATATGAATGAGATCCATGAAAATGAAAGAGTGACTGGAACCCCTGTCTATAAGTACTAAATATAGGGTGGTGTAGACATAGATCATACCTCAAATATTCTTAGGAGCACTATGGTCATAGGCCTTAGTTTCCTGAAGTTGTGCTCATCCATGTCCCCTTGTTCCCCAAGGTCGGGGTGGACCACCATGAGGTGGTGGTGGTAGATCCTCAAATAGCCACCCACCTCCTACTTCAAAACATGCTCCTCCACCACGTCCACCACCTTGTGTACCACCTCACCTGAATCTATACCTCTAACTCAGCGGTCCCTTGACTGTATTCTAAAAATTGGTATAATAGGTTGGGTAGTTGTGAGCAATGTGTCCCTCTCCACCGCACATGAAGAACAGTCTGCTCATATGATGTCCTGATCTTCATCGTGAGCTCCGCACCTCCGAACCCGCATCATAGGGTGGTCCTCCGGAAGGTTTGGCCTACATGAACCTCTACATCATTGGACTTCTGGCTGCTACAGATGACTCGACTACCTTTCATCTGATGGTGGCTCTCACCGTCAGTGCATTCTCATCTAAGAAGCTCTCCACCAATAATCCCCACTCAATTACATTATCCTTTTTCAGGATATTGAGAGATATCATTGACACTCTGAAATCCTACTGAAGACCCCACTCAATAATCTGGGCCCTAAAGAAAGGATCATGTACCATGTCGGTGGAGTAGCGTGAGGTCAGTGATTCTCGACGAGTACTGGGCCATTGTCTGGTTGTCCGGTTGTAAGTGCCAGATCTCTTGAATACGCACAAAGCATAGTGTCGCTGGAAGGAACTCCACTCTAAATAGGCTCTCAAAGTCCATCCAAGTGATGGTTTCCTTCTCATGTCACTTGAGCATCAGGCTCCACCATCTCCCTATCGTGCCCTAGAAAAGACTAGACGGTAGGATCACCATATTCTCTACTGGTTTCTCAACTAAGCTAAAATCCCACGCCACAACCTCCAGTGACTCCCCAGGTGCCTGGGGATCAGTCTCGTCTTGAAACCTTAAAGTCTTCTTCCACTAGAACTCGTACAATATGCTAAGTCGGTGTGCTCAATCCACTGGTGGGGATGGTGTAAATTTCTTCCCAATGGGTGGTGCTGCTATGGGTGCACCACCCGAAGGTGCTATCACTATAAGAGGGCATTGTACCGATGCCTCATCGCATGATGGGCTTTCATCGTGAACTCTTTCTAAAATCTTGGATAGATATCTATGTGTAGGAATCCTAAGAAAATAGGTGCACCATGGTTAATAAGATATACCTAGTGAGATAACCCAAATGAGATCAAAAGTAAAACATTTTCAAAAAAACACAATCAGTGTTTTCATGCACCGAGTCGGAAATAAGAATTCTAGGTCCTGGTGTATGGATACATCAGCCACACCACAAACAATAAACTCCATGAACTGAAATACACACACAAAAACGCTTAACACTATTGTTCCATTGAAAATATCAGAGTCGAAGTTCTTTTTTAGAACTGACTCCTCTGATACCACTTTGTCACAACCTATCCCATGGCCCATGTCGTGACTACCCCAAGCCCACCTTCCATAGGATATGGGTTGATGAATAGAACTAGAATGTAATAACCTAGAATTCAAGAATGCATGGACTTTAATTCTACAAACAAACATACCAAGAACATGAGAAGATGCAAACCACGAAGTAAAACTGTAGTAGTAAAAGTGTGTAATGAAAGTAAAGGGGATGAAATACAAGCCCAACTGAAAATATACTACTATAATAGAAACCTGCTTCTGAGATCATCCACCAAGGATCATATATATATAGTAGGTACATCTTGTCTCCACATCTCTCCATTGAAAATAGTCACCTCCATGTATAACCTGATCCTGGCTCCCTAAAGTCTCTTCCAAGCATCTCTCCATCTACAAAAGACGCAATAAGGTTCGGGTGAATCCCATGAAGGGGTGAGTATAAAAATACCCAGTAGGGACCCCGAGAACCCCAAAGGAATCTCAGAAATCCAAAAATGAAAACCAAAAAGCATGATATCAATCATAATGAACAAAGAAAAAGAATCATCTCAAACTAGGTATACAACTAAGAGATCATGAATAAAGATGATTAGTCATAATCTACATCATTTTATTCTATTAGGATGTTTCCATAACCGAACCAAAAATAAGTTGTTCCATTTTTTATCCACACAAGGTTGTATGTTGCTGATCCACAACAAGCTACTCTATGACAAGTCCTCATTGGGGTGTGCACTTCTGATCCACATTAGGTCGCTTGGACGTTGATCCACATAGGGTCACTATGATGTGGATCCACACATGGTCGTTATGATTCTGATCCACATAGCGTCACTATGATGCTGATCCAAATAGGTTTTCTATGATTCAGATCTACACAGGGACTCTATGATGTTGATCTACACAGGGATGCTATTTAATTTACATACAGCCTTAGGATTTCCTACAATCGGTGGGATTAAGTCAAAAGAATATACTCTTCAAGATATAGGTCTTGACTAAACCACCACAAAGTTCCACAATGGAGTAACCCAAAATACTGACATGTTATAATGGTTCCAACGTGATAGACGACGCATCAATCGGATGCCCAGTCAGTGAGTTATAAGCATTTTAGTACTGAGGACACGGTTGGATTCAGGTTCAATCCAACCCGGCCATTTTCCAACCTTTTCCAAAACTCAGGTGGAGTATCTCAAAAAGACCTACTCATTCCAAGATCTCCAATGACGCATTCAGTTCATCATAAGGACGTCTGGTTGGTGAGATACAGCCTTTTAAACACATCTGGTCCAAAAAGCGACCTGGTCCAGTCTGACCCGGTCGGACCACCCGACCCGGTCCAGGTCCGTCTGGGGTACAACCCGGCATGGCCAAAACATGTTGGGTCGGTCCGAGTGGGCTAGATCCTATTCCTATCCCGCTGGGTTGTGGGCCCACTAGATGGCACGGCCCTCAGCTGGGTGGCCCATGCGGGGGTCATTATACCCCCATAATGGACATTCTATGTGTTTTATAAGTAACAGTGGTGCGACATGGCACTTCCCCCTGTCAGTGGGACCTACGGGGAGCAGGGCCCCTCTTCCACATTTCAATGCCGAGGATTCCTTCAGTGTCATGCTACCCTGCTGCCACCACAATCGGGTGAGGACGGCCACCCCGTCGATCCGCCGGCATCAATGATGCGCCAGTAGGGCTTCCGCAGGCCACCAGGTGAGCTCTGGTGGACCGGTTTCCCATATATTTGCTTCTGTGGGCCTCTCGAGATTCTACAGTCAATGCATGGCTTCTGGATTCGAGATTTCATCAAGTTGAAAATACGTTCCAAAAAAATAAGGCAAAAACCAAAACAACTGAGGGTCCGAGCATTGTTCGTTTGGGACACACCCTACGTATTAGCATCAAATCATGTGGGTAGTAAATAAATCATCAATAATAAGTTAAAACCCTTTCAAAAATTCCCGAACAATCATCCACAATTTAATACATATCGCGTATCAACTCATTTTTTTGATCCAATATTGTCATGATTTTCAAAATTGGGAATTGAATAGAGAATTTACTTGAATTTAATAACATCCCCTACCTCAGATTCAGAGGTGATGTTTTTTTTGAGGAAGGAAAATCAATGTTCATTGAAGTTTCCAGTGTTCGTTGATCCTGAATTGATTCCTCCAATGATGTCGTTCAAGCCTCTGCTCCACATTGGAGATAAGTTCATTCTTCAGTTCTTCATCATGGATTCTCCCACAATCCCCCAATCCTCATTTTCTCCAATGATTTAACATCCCAAGGGTTGTATTAAGAGATTAATCCTCTTATTCAATATAATGTTTTATTTATTAGAGTAATTATTGAACCATATTAACTAAAGGAGGAGTGATTACAAAATTAATGTTTAACAGAAATTTAATTCCACTAAATAAAAGTTTGACCACCTCCATGGTCCCCGCCCCCATCACTCATGAGCTGGTAGAGAAATTAAAAAACATTTTTATGTTATTTTATTATTATTCAAAAATACATACAACTATCTTTTTCCCCCAACATACTACGGTCAAAGTTAAGCCTCCCATATGTGAATCTCGGTGTTGTGAGTTCAATTGTGCCCTTAGATTTCAATTCTGAGCACTGGTTCAAAAAATAGAAATTCTCACCAGCATGATTACTAATCATACCTTAAAAAAAGTTAAAATTCTCCTTCAGGCACACCGGGCCTCAGAATAAAGTGTTGTCAATTTTTACAGACTCATAATAATCCAAAATAATTTAAATATATATATATATATATAATTTCTAGGTTATTACATTGGTGTTATTAGATTCATGATTAGTTTAAACTCTTTGGTGAATCTAGCTTTATCTATTTCCTTATATCCCCTCTCTTTTGATTATTAACAAAAGTTACTCTACCTATAGAATATGGGATACCCTAATAAATATGACTTACCATTTTTCTATAGTTTTCATTTTTATTAATTTTTTAAATCATTTATTTAAATTTTTTTACAAAAATAAGTATTGAAATTAGAAGGAAACATTCTTTTGTTGATTAAATGAAGTATGAAGATAAAAATATGATTTACTATTCTTTTTTCCCAAAATTGGACATGTTCAATAATAATATAATGTTTATATAGTTCTATTTCAATGACTAGTTATAATTAAATTACAATATTATATTTAAATCAAAAATAGATTACATTTCATCATATTATATCTAAGGTTATTTCCCACTGATTTTTTTGGTGTGACTATCTATTTTTCAAATAATTTATAGTGAATCATCCAGCTTTTGTAGAGATGACTATCCTATAATAAATTTTTTGGAATTTACATAGATTTGAGGTATATAGTAAAACATTTAGGGGTGTCCAAAGAAGCTTAAGAAACAACACAAAATAAATATGGAACTAGTATGGATAAATTGATCATGGAAGGAAAGGATCATGGAAAGAAATAAATTGATACCATAATTGGATAATGTACTCAAATTTATGATTAAATGATATAGTTATATAAATTAAATTCTTCTCATTCTTAGATGCATACCTCAATACAAATGATATCATTTGTTTTTTCTCTATTTCTAATATGGCAATGAATACATTAGATGAAAAGTATTGGATTGTTATAAATTTTTCCACATTTTCACATGGTATGTCCATGTGATTAAAAATTAATATTAATGGGGATAACTAAAAAATAAATTGGATATCCATTAACCATATACTGATAGTTTAGAATAAACTATTGAGATTTATTTATATATTTCATAATGATACATAAAAAATTTAAATATATAGAATGAAAAGGATGAGTTGGTGATAAGTTATTTTAATGAAATTAAGTGATATGTAAAATCACATTATAGAAATGTTAAATTTCAACGCCTATATTGCATCCATAGGCTATCATGTGATTTTGAAAAAGAAAAATATGATAGATATTTGTTTTAAATGGTGATTAATTTATATAATATGACTGATTATTGAATGGTGATTGAGTTTCTTCATGTGGGTTTAATTTATTTTGAACCAATAATAAGTGTAATGTATGGTTTCTATATTTTTTTTAACTAGTTTTTTATTTTATTTTTATGTAGTTTTTAGGGAGTGAAATTCTTGATATTTTGGATATTATTTGTTACCAATACCACTTAATCCCAAATTTATTTTTTGAATCACAAATCATAAAATATAAATTTAATGAAAATGTAAAAAATAATAATTATGGAATTTAAGAAAAAAATTCTTTAAAAAGATACAAAGAAATGTTTAAAATTTCTACCTCTTTTGGAAATTATGGATGTGATTGTTAAATTGAACTAAAACTCTATAATCATTGATTCATTAATTGTTTTCTCTATTTTTGATTCAGAGGAATTATACATGTGATCAAACATGGATAAAGGTGGTATGGGGGAAAAATACACAATTAGTTTTCTTCATCTACTAATTACTAAATAGCTATCTGTTAATGATGTTTTATTCACAAAATCTAATTTTGAGGATAGATTAGATTTATGGTAGAATAACCTTGTTGGATATGTCCATAAGATTAGGCCTGAAATATTGACGATGAACTGATATATTATAACATGAGAGTGCATAAATGATGTTGACCATGATTAAATATTTTATTGGGGTGTTTTCTATATATTTTTTCTAACAAATATAGAATTCATGAAACTGTGAGAGATAGTCCATACTCATATAAACATTTTCCATTGACTCATAATATTTGGAATTTGAATGAGTCATATGACATTAGAAACTGAATATAATTTTTTTGGTTATGATTCATAATAAATGACATTATCATTGGAAAAAGGAGGTACCTAAAATTATCTTTAGCTTAATAATGTCTTTCCCATGACAAAGAACCCTGCCATTAAATTAATTTTCTATTCCATCATCCCCATTCATTATATTCATTCCAATCATGTACAAAAAACATATACCAAAAAAATCATTACAAATTTCATGTTTCAAACAATATAATTATTCAATTCCAATTAATAAAAACATAAATCATTCTACTTCATTATTAAAACATTAATTAAGATTCATCATATTATTACATAATATCTAGTTTCTTTCATAATTCATTTATAGTATATACATCATCAAATACCAAACCATTACCCATATAACATTCCTTATCCTTTTCTTGAGATTCACCTATATGACTTCAATTTTTATTATTACTATAAATTATAGAGTAGAAATATTATTCAATTGATAATAACATAGGTATATAACTATTAACATCCACTACTTTAACTAAAATTAACATTTTTTCACACCAAATATATTCTCTACACACTACATCTCCACACATAAAACATCATATCATCCCTTTAAGACAATCCATTGAGGGAATTTACCATATTCTCAACATAGACTAAATTGAATCATCTTTACTATATGGTCACCACCATTGAAAATATCAATAAATTTTATCATTGTCATATTTTATGAGTATTTAATTTTTTTGAGGTGGAGGTTATTATTCATAAACATTATTGTGATTAGGAATAATCATTATATCCATCACTATACTCGTCATCCCATTTTTGTTACTGATCAAAACATTTTATATCAGATTTACTATTATCATTATTTCTATAGGTTCTTTCTATTAAACAAAATAAAATAAAATAGTGTATAAAATAATAACCATACTAGAGTGCCACATTATTATGAAAATTTAAATACAAGATTTTGAAATCAGAACAATTTTATCTTAATATATGTCATATAATATTTATCCTTGGTCATTCATTATAATTATTAAAATCCATCATTATGGTTGGTATGGAGTTTTTTGATTTCTAAATATTAACCCTCCAGAAGTGTGAAAATATATGGGTATCACCGACTGTTTTCATGCACTAGCTGATTATCGATTCCAGCTCAATGCACCCTTTTTGATGTTATTACCCCTAATAACCTATTAGAAAGATCCATGTCCACATGTAATATCCTTAAAGGTGTGTAATTTTATAGAAACCACTTGCTCCATCTTTACCAAAATTAAACTAAATTTTCCAATATTTTGACTCATCAATAGATTTATACTCATATATATACATTGATTTCTCCAAATTATTTTCTAATCATAGTTTCAATAGTTTAAATAAAACTAACATTTGATACAAGTTATAAAGACATTATCATATCATGCAAATATATTACATATTTTATATAAATATTAATTATATTAAACAAACAAAAACCTGAGTATCATAAACATGTAGTGCATTTGGATCATGGAAACATAAATAACTTATTTATAAGAGTTCTTAATCATCTCCCTCATAGTTCCTCATATCTAGAACACTTATTATAAACATAAAAAGTAATATGTATCCTCATTACCTTTGGAAAAGAAACATAATAAATTTTTAGGATTGTTTCTCATTATGGGTAAGCAAGTGAAATACAACAACATAAAGTGTGCATAAAAGAATGAGAATGTGAATATAACATATGAAAACCATACCCTATAAATTAAATATCAAAATCATGAGTCATTTCATACAGATTAGAAGTTCATAATATAAAAATCATAAGGAAATCAGTGAAATTAATCCATGAGAGAAAAATACTAACATATGTCATTGAATTATGGAATACACAGATGTATAGAAAATCATTTTCTTATTATTCAAAGATTTTTTCCAAAACTGTCATAGTGGAATGGTTTAACTCCAAAAATAATCATAGTATTCTTGGTTCACTTTTATGTGTATCATAGTGTATTGATTTTCTTACTGAACTATTATTCCTCCCCATTCCAGTCCTATTTACACCATTAAATATCAATCATTACCCAATGCATTAGAAGGAGATAACGATCCCACCGATATCTGTTTATAATAGAACCATAATAACATAATTTAAATCATAATTATGTCTCCACCAAGATAATAAAACATTAATCATTTCAGAAACAATGAAATTAAATGTGTTTAATAAATTTTTCCTTACATCATAACTCACCGAAAAGAAATCTGTTTCATAATCATTTTATCCTTTCATCAAATCATAACATATGAAAAAGAAGCTTTTTTTATATGCATTATTTCATTGTATAACACATATAAGTTAAACTATCTTCATATAATTATCATCATCATAATCTATTACCATTAAGAGAATCAATACGAATGTTATCCATAGATTATATCCCTAAAAACCATAGGTAACATCAAAGGATGACATCATATTATAAAAATTATTTTTAAAAATCACTTGGAACTTATCTTGAGTAAAATAACTTTTCATTGTAAATAAATATTCATTTAAAATTACTTTTTAAAACATGAAATTCTAAAAATATTTTTCAGAACACATTTCTTTTAATTATCATAAAAATAAATAATATATTATTTAAAAATAATTTAAAACTATTCTTCAAGAAAATTGAATTTAAACTTTTAAAATAACTTTTTAAAACATAAATTATTTTCAAAATTATTTTCATTGATAATAAACTTAAAAACATATAAAAGAATATTGAAAAATACTTTTAATAATTTATTGAAGAAAATATCCTCAATAATTTCAAAAACATTTCTTAAAAAATATTTTTTTTCAAATTATATTCTTTTAAACTAACCATGATAAAATTATTTTGAATATAGAATATATTTTAACACATTTTGGTAAGAAAATTTATTTTCTAATCTGATAACCATTTTTTGAAACAAAATCATTTAAAAATCATTTTCTCTGAAAATAAACATGAAAAAATTAAAAGAAAATTTTAAAATTATTTTAAAACAATTATAGAGGAAAATATGCTTACCTATTTTAAAAACAGATTTTAAAACAAAAAGAATATTTAAAATACATCTATTTGAAAATAAAAATTCAATCATATAAAAGAAGCCATAAAAACATTTCAACCATTTATTCATGAAAATTAACATCCCGCATTGAAAAAATAATTTTATATTCATAAAATATCTTGGGAATTTAATTATTTAAAATAATATATAAAATATAATGAAATCTTTAAATAAATTATCTTTCATAATTGTGGGAAATTATTTTCTTTTGAAAATAATTAATCTATGATTGCATTAATTTTTTTTATAAAACCCAATCATGCATTGTTTCAAAAGAGACATGAATATTTATTTTAAAACATTTTTTAATAATTAAATTATATTTAAAAAAATATTAATAAATAACTTTGATAATGGTAAAACCATTTTTTAAAAGATTTTATGAAAACATAGTTTTAGAAGAGAAATGGTTTTCAACCGAATATAGAAATAAAATTGAATTTTCTTAAAAGAAATATTTTGAACTCATGAGTTTATAAAGAGAGTAAATTGAATGAAAAGATTTATTGTAATGAAATAAATAGATGATAGAAAATTTCATGAGCTTCTTGATAGATATATCATATAATTTTATCATTGGAATCATAATCATAAGAAATCATAGTAAACAATGAGATTGTAACATAAAATATTTTTCATTTTGTAAAATTGAATTCTAATCCAAATAAAAGGGTAATAATAAAATGGATATCTATATAAATATAATTTTAATGATAATCAACAAAAATATATATTTATTTTAATTATATACAAGAAAAAATATAAACATGTAGAGAATATGGCTTGTGTCTCACATAAAATAAAAGTGAGATTAAAATCCAGTAAAATAAGTATTGAATTCCCCAGTAAATGATTGAAACCCTACAACAATAAATATAATTATTTTATAAATATATTATATAAGAATAAATTTTTATTTAATAAAAATATTTATTATTCATTATATTTTATTAAACATTTATTAACAATTTCATATTAATGCCAAAATTTTGGAAAAATTGCTTTTTTTCATGTATACGTTGATTTTTATTGGAAATATTACTTGATAATAGTTATATATTATCCATAATTTTATCCATGATATAAATATAATAAATCTTTAGTATATATGTTTTTAGAGTGATCCATTAAAGTTATATATAGAAAATTAAATGCACCGTTCAAGGAGGAGGTAAGTCGTATGTACGCATGAATTTTATTTCCGTTTCACTAATGGAAAGGAAGAAAAAAATTAAACAATATATGACAAAATTATAATATTTTTAGTTCATATATATAAATATATGTTATATTATCATTAAACCCATATGTATTAACTTCAATGGAATGAATGAACGTATCACATTATTTTCTGAGGTGGTAGTCAACTGTAAAGAATAACTACTTGGTCGTAATCCCACAAACTGGAATCTATGAAGGAATGTAACATCATGAACCTCATCATTGTCTTGAGAATATGGAAGGAGATTACCTTGCCTAAAGAAATATCCCCAATAAGACAAAATCTGGATAAAATTCCATGTAATTCAACACATTTGGGGGATGGTGTTCCCATTGATAATAAAATAACCAAAATCATGCATACCATAACCAATACCAATATATAATTCATGAAAACAATGTAAGACAATTCACTATATAAAAAACAAACAAACTATAATAGAGTACCATATAGAAAGAAAATCAATATCAACTACAAAGAGGAATACTGATACAAAAAACTCAAATAATCCAAAGGCACTAAATATTCAAATACCAACAAGGTATATGAACCAACATTGTAATTCATGCCCATGTTTCAAAAATAACAACTATAAAAGTGTGATACATTACCTTTACCTGTATCTCTACAAGCAATATAAGAAATATCTCAAATATTCCAAAGAAGGGATGAGTAATGAAAATCAACAGATATACCCTAAATGACATCCTTATTCACACCACTAGTATAGAACATGATCTCACATTATATAAAAAAATTATATAAAATAATTCTAAAATAGTTTATATCTGAATTTTGAAATAATTACCATAACAAATTTGTATGCAAGCAATGGTACCAAACAAGCTATTAACCATTTCTTAAATTCATTTGGCATAACCCATTAATTTTAACATAGCCACAAAACACCAACTCACAACCACAAAATCATTTTTTTACCATTAATGGTTGAAATTCACATCATAATATATCCCTTTGATGGTGGTACTTCAAAACCATTATTTATCCTAGTCAACTCACTCTTACTCATTTTAGCCAAAAACTATTTTATTGATTGTGTGAAAACCATTTCAATGAAATAAAACCATTATGGAAAACACATCCCCATAAATAAAAAGAAAACAATCACTTTTAAATGATCATTTTAAAATAATGTTACCAATTTCTCATTCCATCGAAACACCAAATTTCCAAAATTCTATAAACTATCAAAAAAGGGGGTCTTCATCAAGAAATTTCACAATAATTTCACAATAAGTTGTAAAAATGATAATATATTCAAAATTAATACTTCATTTAATAATAATTGAACTTGATAGTGAAGTCTCATAACTAGGATTTTGTGGAGAAAATAATGAATGTTACTGATTCTTCAACCAAACCATGTTGAATCTCAAAAACCCCACCACTAATCTTGGTCACTAACGTCAATACAACCATAACGCATCATGATTTGAAACCACTATCATAGATCTATCCCCAAAGAAAAATATCTATGAATCCATGATATCGAAGAAATGTATATTTATATAAAACTATAGAAAATGAAGACTTTCTAAGGGAATCGAGCTTCAATGGCCCATTATATTCCAAGGTGTTTTTCATGGATTGAGGTGGAATGTCTTTATAGACATTGGGAGGAATAAAATATGATTTAGGGTAAACAATAATGAATATATAGTGATTTAGAAGTGAAAACTATTGATATCCACTTTTTGGGGATCTAATTATAAATCGTGCACGATTGGATCTTACTATTTGGAAAACCATGCAATAATTGTGTTCTCGTACATTCCTCAAAACAATCATAACACAGTTTTTCGACACATTTAAACATACTGTGTTCCAAATGTGTTTTTCATAATGTTCCACATTCCATGGTTTCTCTTAGGTGTTTTTACGGTTTGGAAAAACTATGACCTTATCCATGAACCAATGTAATGTCTTGGAATTATCTGTGTATTATTTTTAAATATTATATAGAATTAATTTTGGACTAGGAACTGAGACGACCTGTGATTTGGGGCCTAGAATTCTAGGAAAAAATATTTGAAATATATTAAAATATTAAATAGCATGCGCACACAATTTTCTTGAAAACCCAGAATAACAACTAAATGGGTTCTTATATCAAAAATCATAGGGCACCATGGCGTTTAGAGCAGCGGCATTGCCATAGGTGAGGCCAAACATTGGCTGGTGCGGTTCAGCTGTGAAAATTAGTTTTTACATGTTTTATCAAATAAAATTAATTGAGTATTTATTTAATTTCATTCTATTTTCTCAACATAGTTTTTGATTATTTTAAATAAACCTAGATGTAGGGTTCCGAGGTTATGCTCATAACCCTATAATTCCCTGGAATCTCTAGAGAGAAACCATGTAGATTTCTCTTGTCATCAAACAATGTTGAAACCATGGATCGATGATTGACAACCACCATTATTGAATGATATAACCAAAAATTATGATGTGACAACCGAAATACATTAGCGATAGACCCAAATCAATATTATGGAATTGTTATTTGGAATCATTTCCTTGTTTTTAGAATCAATGATGAACGTGGATCAACCAATGAATAGGTTGGAATGCAAATTGATCATTCTTACAGGATGTGTTGTGCTTGTGGGAACTAGAAGGGTTTGATGTAGAGATTATTTTTTTGGGATTTATTGATCGTTCATATCGGAATAGATCATGGCCGGAAAAAAAGTGCTGAGGTTTGTTCCTTTATTTTTTCTTTTTTAATTTTTTCCCCAGTTATATTCATTATGTTTTCTGTTCTTCATGGATTATGAATGAAGGATCATTTCACCTTTTATCTTTGTTGTATGAACATCGTGCATTAGGGTGACCATGTAGTGGTTTGACAGTGATGGCAATTGACAAATCGAAGTGATTTGAGAATACCTGTTCTTTGGATGATTTACAAGAAGATGAACGAAATTGATTTTTGAAGATGATTGAAGGCCCAAAACTCACTGATTCAGTTTTTTGATTGGGGGAAAATAGGATATACAGTTTTGAGATGAAAATACCAATGGTTCATGCTCCAGAGGATCATCCAAGGCACGCAAAGGAAGGACAATGGTTTCCAGAAAATCATGATGAACACAGTGTTTAACCCGAGTATACATGGTGTATAGACCCCACTGAGTGGATACTATGGTATCAATAGTTAGTTAAATTTCACACGGTGTGTGACCATATCCCATTCCATGTAGGACCCCTGATGACTCCATGTATATCTTGGGAGATACACAAAACACAATTTGAAGTACATGGGTTTCATACATGGCATCTTGCCGACCACATGACTTGGCTTGCACCAAATACAAAGACTAAATCATATATTCATACAAGGGCACTACTACATGGGATGAAACCATGTATTTGAACATATCCAGAGTACAAAAGTAGATCCAAGATGGATGGGCATGGTGTGAGAGTATAACTACATGTTGTTTACTATCATTTTACATGATATGTACTTTTGACATAGTTTGTTGTACACTGGAAACACTCTGGGTCAAGGGTCTAGGTGTGTGAAACTACTACAATTAGTATACTATCTTATAAATATATTGATCCAAATTTACACCACATCTTGGAAATGTTTCATTAAGGGTTCATTCTTATGTCCCTACCCATAAGTTAAGTTGGTATCGTTTGTTACTCATATGAGTACAATCCCTTCAGTAGGATTTTCTGGATAGATTTGATGGAATCCCCTATAAGAGACCTAAAATGGGATCCTATTTTCATTATTCATTCCCTAGGAAGATTCCTTGCTATTGAAATTACTAACATCACAGATCTTCAATCCTCTACATAGAAGTTTAATCCAGGTGGAGTTGTTGGTATCACCCAATAGCCCTGGATATGATACTCATTTTTGTATCACATTTCTCTTCAGATCTATCTGCATATCTCTCTCATGATGGTTACTAACAAATAATACCTCTCATATGGACATCATCAATGCTATCAGACTCAAGATTGTGTTCTCCTAGATAATTTCTCATGGAATTCTCGGATTGAATCCCTAGTGTGGGTATGTGGTGTGTGTGACTTACCTCTAGGATATTTATCTTGGTTTGAGTATATTTGGATGTTCATATTATATTTTTTATTCATATACTATGTAGATTTGATGGTCAATTTTCTTTGAGTATTTCTTTATTGGTTTTGGGTGTCCTACTAATTGTTTTTATACTAACCCTTCATCGGATTTCCCAAAACATGTCGTTTCTTCAATTGATTAGTGACCTTTAGATAGACAAGGACCAGACAAAGCATTGTGGGTTTAGATAGGTTCAGGTGTTCCTACTTTTTTGAGAAGTAGTTTTATTACCTATTTATTATACAGGATGGAATTTTTATTTTATATTCTCTTTTTTTGTGGGATGGAATTCGGTCCAAATTAACTTCACTTAACTTTACATATTATCGCACTTTGTTTGATGGGATAGTAGTATGCATGCATTTTCGTATTTGTGTTTTTTAAATTTTAGTATTTGTGTACATGGAAATGTGTGTGAGTGAATAAGTGCATATTCAATGCCACCCATGTTAGTGATGCACCTACTCATCTCCAGTCACTAGCCCCTAGCCTATTGGAGGTAGGCTTGGGGTGTCACAGTATGGGCCCCACTAGAATGGGATTAGAAATAGTGGTATCAGAGGTGGTCAGTTCAACCATAGGGCCAATATTCTGTGAGATTGGTCTGGGGAAACAATTTTATTTGTTTTTCAGTTCATCTTTCAGTACGAAGACTCAGGTGTTGGTGCGGGCAGCCAATGTATCCATACACCAGATCTCTGATAACCTGATATTGACTTGTTACATGAGAACACTAGTTTCCAGGGAAAAAAATGGTACATGCATCATATAATATTGGGTTGTGGTTACATGTCCTTCTTGAGTCATATCTCGAGTTATACTCACTAACCATGGTGCATTTGTTTCTTATTGAATTCCTATGTGATGCATGACATCTTGGGTTTAGTAGATTGACCACGAGGATGATCCCCTTAATGATGAGGCTTCAATATATGGACCAGTTCCATAGATTTCACCTCTACGGTGGTGCACTAGCTATACCACCACCTATGGAGAAGTACGTAGAACCCATTGTACTAATAGATGAGGAGCACAGGCTGATCACACTTCACAAGATTCTGAGGCAAAGGCCTCTCCAGCTCTGAGGCAATCCCAACCATCAGGTAGCTGAGGATTGGATTGAGGTAGTGACCAGCATTTTTCATCTAGTCAAGATACTAGTGTACCAGATGGTGGTCCTTATAGTGAGTCTTCTTTAGGGTTTGGCAGAGAGATGATGGAATTTGTCCATGCAGACTGATGATGAGGTCACTATATCATTGGCAATGTTAGAGAGTCTCTTTAGAGAGGATTTCTCATCAGTTACGCTGAGATCTGTGAGTATACTAAAGATTCTTCAGCTCAAGTAGGGTATCCTGATGGAGAGACTATTCATTGAGGTTCACCAACCTTTCTAGGTACTTGATTTATATGGTCAATGATCGGTACATTAGGGCTTCGAACATAGAGCGAGGTCTGCGTAGAGACATATGAGTCTGTGTTATACTCTAATGCATTCTAACTGATGATAGAGTGGTCGAGCGAGTTTTGTTTGTCAAAATATTCTTGGTTGAGAATATACAGCTACTGATAATCAGTAGAAATAATATAGGTGAAAAGACCTCCACTGTATAGAGATGATGTCAGACTTAGGGATCTGAATATGAGAGACATTTCAACAGGCCTTAGGATATGTGATATATAGATCAGAGATCTCAAGCTAGATTCAGTCATCCTTAGTATAGGTGATGCTGCACATGTGACGGTATGGGTAATATCCCTCAATATTCACCAACCTGTTGATATAATAACAAAGAGATGGTGGATGGACCCATGAGGTATAGTAAACAACCGGAATAGGTACATCTATAAGGCAACAGATGTGGTAGATGATCTGGGGGAGTTGAAGGAGGTGGTCAATGTTTCGACTTGTTACCACCACCACCACCACAAGGTTCACACTAGACCTAGGGTGGTGGAGGAAAAATGCATGTAAAACTGTATGCAGTCATGGTATTTGAACTAGGGGCATTGGTAATGATTCGAGGTATGATATGTGTATTTTCTATTTTAGTTTTAGTTTTGATAGACATTGTTTCTATTCATTCATTTCTCACCACATATCATGTTTGAGACCTAGAGATTCTGGTTGGACCATTTAGTTCACCATTACACTAAGAGACAACCATGGATAAGACTAAGTGATCACACACTTATGATGACAATGTGACCTAACCCTTGGAGGTGAGAGATTCAGTTGGTACATCTCAGTGCCAACATCAAATCCTTATGACATCATTCTTGGTATGGATTGTTTATCTTTGTAAAACTCACATGTTGACTATTTTAGGTTATTTTTTTGTTGTTTTCATGTCTATTAAATGGGGTTTTCCTTTATTTTTGAAATGAAAAACTAGGAAATACAGGATGGAATCATGCATAGTTGGGTGCAGCCGATTACCCATGAGTTGGCTAGCCTGACTCTCAGTGTATTTAACGTCTTGAGTTTTCAGTTCTAATCTATAGTGGTGGAGTACATGGACGGTATTCCAATAGATGTTCTAGGTTTACCTCCCCACCAGAAGATATAATTCTTCATCAATATACACCACAAGATGATGTGGATATCATCACCATCATATTATATATATCTCAAAGAGCTTCATGATTTGAGGGTGCATTTGGATGACTTACAATGGACGGGAATCATGAGACCCAGTGTTTCACCCTAGACTACCCCCGTTTTGTTTTCCAAAAAGGTAGAAGAGTTCTTGAGGTTGTTTGTGGACTATCAGCGCTTGAATCAGGTGATTGTGAAGAACTAGTATACACAAATATGAATCAGTGATTTATTTGATCAGTTGATAGGGGAATGTTGGTTCTTGAAGGTTGAACTCACATTATGAAATCACCAGCTATGATTATGGGATGATTATATACTTAATAAGGCATTTAGATGTATTTATGGACAGTATGATTATTGGTTGATAACCATTGGTGTGACAAAATCTCTAACATAGTTCATGGGACTCATGAACCAAGACTTTCAGCCTTATTTAGATTTTTTATTAGTAGTCTTCATAGACTATATCCTTGTGTACTCGATGATCGGGGAGGATCATATGAGACACATAAGGATGGATCAGTACGTACTCCATGAGCACTAGATTTATGGGAAACTCTCAAAGTGATATTTTTGTATTTAGGATGTCGACTTTCTGAGATATGTAATCCCAGCAGATGGGGTGGCAGTGAACCAGCCACGGTTGAGGCAGTTTTATCATTGGATCCACCTAAGAGCACGATGGAGGTCCATAGCTTCCTTGGTCTAGTAGGATATTACTATATATTCATACATAATTTCTACAGTTTATCATCACATATTATTCATTGACTTAAGAGGAGAAGCCTTTCGTGTGGATAAAGAAATTATAGTAGGATTTCCCGCATTAAATGTTGAGTTTGACAAGCGCTCCAATCATGAGATTACCGAAGGAGTAATTTTTTCTTGAAAAAGGGTATTAACTTCTAAATGAGTGACCAGGTCAAAAATATAAGTTCACCTTTCAGTTTAGAGTAGTGATGTTACCCTATGCGAGGCCTAACATCACCCAAAATGGGTCGGTTATGAAATATAGTTTTCGATCATTTTAACCACTAAATCAGGGAGTTTTTTATAAAATCATTTCATTTTCAAATATTTATGACGATATTCATAAAACTAATATGGGTTATTTCTATTATTAAGTCTTTTATTGATTTCCATTGTCCTTTCGTGTGTTTTTATGGTACAAACAACTCTTTTATATCATATGGGGCATTATAAAAATATGTGGTGATGGGAAAAAACATAGTTAGTTGGTTGCTATAATCCAATTAATTCCATATATTCTTTCTATAATCTTCCTTGTAAAAGTTGTATTCCCTTTCATAGTGATACTACATAGGTATCCATTCTTCAAAATTCAATTCAAGGCCTATATATTTTAGGGCTATTGGTTACCACTCAAGAATTCGTGTTTTCCATGGTGGGGTTTTCCTAGTAGTTGATTGGGAACAATATATGGATAACTTTAGTGTTTTGATCACCTATGCATATATGACGGTTCAATAAAAATGGGATGTTTTCCATTCCTCGGTGATATATTAAAGTGATGATGTTTTTATGATCGATGTTAATGTAAGGAACCTTGTTAACTATATCATTTTTATCATGTGGAATATTTTCAATTTTCCAAGGTCTTATAAATCATAAAGATTCATAAAATTATTGATATTGTAAAAATATTTACTATATTAGCTCGAGGATACATTATTTTAAGGGATTGAGAATATGAGCCAGATCCTATCTAATGGTAGGAATATGAAAACATAATGTATAGAATTGTGTATGAGTATGATCCTACTATGTGGTAGACACTAGAATTTGTAGAAATAAATTCTACTGATGTGGGAATATGATATTTACTTTGAGGATCTACTGGATAATTCTTGTGGTTATATATATTTTCAATGGAAATATGAGGATTCCTTTAATAGATTATAATTAAATTTTGACTACACCAAATTAATGGGGGAGTTTGAGATGATTCAGATGTGAATTCCCTACTATAATATACTAATGTAACTCTATAATGGGAGAGGAAATAAGGGACTCATTATATATATCCTTTATTGGATGATGGTTTAGTATTTCATAGGTGGGAGTAGGAATATTATCTTGTATTATCTTTTCAACAAGAATATTCCAAGTCAGTTTTTTAGAATAGATATCGTCTTACCCTATGGTGAATACAAGAACATGACGATGAACCTCTTCTAAAGAATTATTTTTGTCTCAATACTTTCCATCATTTTGAATATAACATCAGCCTTTTCAAAAGTAATATAAAACTATATTGAGGTGATTATCATTTTGGTTTGATATTATCCTATATAAATGGTGATATAAATTTGTTCATGTGACACTTATTTTATTATAATATTATAATTATCTATCTATATGAGGGAATTTATATGAAATTTCAATGGATTTTACATTTTCTCATATTGGACATACTGACACACTACCCAAGAATATATAACATGAGTATGTTCATATCCTTTTATAATCACAAGATTATTCGGGAAATGTTCTTCCATCCCTAATAGAATATATTTTAAACAATATAAGTATACATATAGGAATATATTCTTTTACATTATCCATCATTATGACATGTTGAAAGCCATTTTCTACTGATGGTAGGATATATTCTCACTCCAAACCTCCATTTCAACCTGAATATATTCATAGGATAATTTTTTTGGTAAGTAACACAAACATTATCCATATTAACTATAGAAATATATATATATATATATATATGGAATGAAATTGTAGGGACATGAAGTATCTCATTGGTGACGTCATATGTGTCAGTGGAAATAATAAATTAAAGTAGAGATATGATCAATCAAATTGGTTAATATGAAAACATATTGGAGGTATTTATTTATTAATGATATAATATAGACATGATCCATGTGATCTACTACATGTTATGCCTGGATGTATTTTCTTGGTTCCCTGGTCTGGTTTTTTGGGGAGGTGGCTCATTAGGGAATAACCCTCTAATGGAGACTAAGGTTTGTTTATCACATGATTCTATTAGTAGTTGATCACATCCATCCTAGATGAATCCTAAAATATGATGTATTAATGTTAACTCATTGATCCGCCATTCAATTTTATGGATGATTTTGATCATCTCATAATAGGGATAAACTGTCATTGTAGTTAGTGGTGATGACTAATTTCACCAACTTCATCATCGAATTACTTGATTGAGGTGGTTCTATAATATTTAGTTCCCAAAGAACAACATATGAAGCCTCTATGGTGAAGATTTTTCCATGATAGTGTTACTCTTTGACCCTCAAATTTTACAACTAATATTGAAGGTGTTAGTTTTGTAATTTTTTTCTCTAGTACAAACATGTAGTTTCTATAGGAGATGTACTGGAAATCATTAACAAAGATTCCATATTCTTGTATGAATATCAAAATTATGAGAATAATATTTTTGGTCATAATGAAAATAAGAAATAAGGACATTGATTCATGTTTCATCTATAGTATGTGACATGTTTAATTATCTATGCACATTAAAATCCATTTTTTCTTGATGATGAAATATTCATGATAGGATGGTTTTTTTGTATATGGGCCAAAAAATTACTTAAGTTTGGGAAATATGATATCTATTTTTGTTTTACCAAGGAAAATATTAAAATTGGGTTAACTATTTCAATTATTATTGGATATATAAAAGAAATTGGTCGATGTGTGTTCAACCCATCTTTTTGTTAATGAAAGATTGATGAAAAGTTCACCCTTTTTTGTTAGAACCAAAAATGGGGAGTAATTATAGTTTGATTATCTAAATTAATGATTCAAATTGAGAATACATTATTTGGCCATCACATAGTGTCATGGTGGGTTTACCAATATTTTTTGACATGGGACATAGATTTCCTTTACCTAAAATTTGATTATGATATGAGGGATTAATGTAGCTACATTATTAAGCATATTGGGCTCAACATTTCTTTTTCTATGGTTTCCAATGGTGATTATTCACAAATATTGAAACACCTAATACCTCCTAAATATATAAAAGGAAATGGGAATTCTTTTCAAAGGTAGGTTTTCCTTCAAGTTTTTTATAAATGACTTTTACGAACTCACATTATTCAAAATGTTGGTAGTTCAATATCCTCACATAGTTTTTGTGTGGATTATTCTATACTATAATACTCTATTATATATATTTATTTAATAGTCATTGATATTTCCCAGATTCATTAATAGGACTGGTTACCCAAACATTCAGATTTATTTTTTAATCATTACAGATATGAGTGTCTTAAAATATTAGAACCATCAAAGAAGTGATAAAATCATTATATATCAATGTTACATGATCTTATAATTCATTATTACATGTTGTTTCTATTTATATGATAGTAATGCTTTCAATTCCTTTTATCATTTCTCCTGTTCTTATATAAATTTTATAAGTTGATATTAATCTATGGTGTTGGGAAAGCATGGTGAATGATTCCTATGAAGGGTCGATGTGAGGATTATGCATGAGTGGACCTATCTAATTTTTCATGAATAGAATATGGCCTTGTCATTATGAGTGGATTTATCATGGATTATTACCCTATGTAGAAGGAACCTATAATTATTATGATTCTTTTGGAATCATATAGAATGCCTCGTAAGGGATACAGTCCTATTGGTTATGGATTGATTTTATTGAGAGCATAGCCGGATAAAAGATTGTCTAATGGGAGTATGGACATGATACAAAATAAATATCATGGGAAATATGTCGTAGTGTTGATGATGATAGAATTTTTTTTTGATATTATATTTGAGACATATGGATGTGGAATACATATTATGTCTTATAAATAATCAAATCCCACATAGTTTGAATGTTTTAGTTTTATAGTTGTGTGATAGTTCAATATGTTATGTCATTTTACATCTACTGGTATACATGTTTATGAGTGAATTTGAATATTATATATAGGGATCATGAAATAGAGATGTGTCTTGTATATCCCATGAATACATGAAATAGAGTCCACATAGTTCATATATAATGGGAATATATGACATAATTGTTTTGAAAACATATTTTTCAATTTGACATATGTGTATAAGATTTAATAAATATTATTCTATGGGAGTATACCTATACTATTGGATAGAACATATCATTGGGACATATCATTATATCAATATTTTCCAATATGAGTCATGGTCAATTTTAGAAACAATAGAGAGATAAATATCATACTCAATGCATGTGGCTACATGGATTACAGAGTAAATCTTATCTAAAGAAATAATATTATAAAACCATGGAATATAGAACTATATATGAAAAAGAAGAAAATATTTCAAAATAAATATTTGAAATATTTAAGTTATATGGGAGAAATGTTTTTCAAAACTAATAATCCATCATAGATATAATGATTATGAATATATTCATATAATATTGGGGCTACGTCCTTAGTAATGAAACAGACATATCATGTTTATAACTAAAATCAGAGTCCTCATAGTTCACATGGTATGTTGACTGATGTTGGTTAATAGAGATTGAAATAACTCATAAAGGATTATATCCATATGAGTTAGGGAGTAGTTGTGGATATTTTAGGGGTATAAAATTAAGGATAAATAGGAACATCTAAGGGTTAGTAGATTCCACAAATAAAATAGTTTCAGTCACTCCATGTGAAGAAGTCAGGGTTATGCACTACACGTGAAGGATCAGAGTCTATTGATCAATTAATGGAATAAGGGTAATATTATTTTTAGGAGGTGTATAATTGTTATGAAATATCTTATGCATGATTTCATCATGACATCCCAGCACTGTGGAGTCATTATGAGTTAAGATCTCACATTAGTGATAATGGAATATGATCATCAATTCTTCTTAATTTTTCTCTATATTTCTCATTGAATCTACGATGTGGAAGGATATAAACTAATGTGATTTATTTATCTCTATCAATAAAAATTTCTACAAAATTACTCATTGTTTTTCTATCATAATTTTTTTTATTTCAATGTGTGAAGGATGGTGTTTTTATTAGTGTTTCCATGATATATCCATGCTACTTTTCACAGTTGTCAAGCCACATAATAGGGAATAAGATGGTGGAAGTACTCGGTAAGATATCATGCATCATTCATTACAAAGTCACATTCCATCCATGATGAATCCTAGTGGGCTTCATAATGAGCAGTGGTTGTGAGATAGGAGTTTCACAAACAACCTCACCCAGTTGATTCATGTGATTCATTTTTCATTGAGTGATAGCTCCTTGACAATTTCATAATGAATATTGACCATGTGATGTACTTGTCATGAAAATAATTCATTTACTAAATCCTTTGGAATTTGGAGTCTTTTCACCTCTAGGATCTCATATGTGAAATCCTGGGTCATGTGAACATGTGTGAACTCTATCAGAGAAAGCCTATACAATTTTCTTCATTTTATCACAAGAATTAATATGGTGTTTTGATTGAATTTATCTTTATGGTCTATGGGATCACATAACCTTACTACTTTTCCCTGAACTGGTTGAGCCTTAACTTATTAACCATTATCCCAAAAAATTCCATTACTATTTTTGGAATTTAAAAAACCCCAAATATTCCAACTTTCATTATGATATCATCAACACACACTTTTGTATGGATTATGATATGTTGTTCCAATATCTCCCTTCAATATCGTGTGTTATTTTTTAACAAATGAGATATTTAGGAAACAATATAATACATTTCATCACATATTCATGGGTATGATGGGACAAGCCACATTTTCAAGTATAAGAATAATGTGTTTGTTAACATAAAAATTGGTATAATGGGGTTTCTTATAGCGTAATTCCCTTGTATTTGAATCTAAACGTTCTTATGTGGTTAATTATGTTATGTAAAATTATCAATATGAATATAAATTCCATCAAATACCCTGATTTCATCATAAAAAAATATTTTTTATATATTTTTTTTACATTAACATCATGATTACATGGTTTATGATTAATTAAATTATTTTTCCACATTTTTTCTTACTTTTCTAATAATATCGATATTATATTCTATTTATATATCATTTTTTATGACAATCATAAATGTAATAATTATTTTTTATTAATATATTTTTTTCTTCCTCGTATTCTCCATCATGTTTATTATCCCATAAATTATTATATGTTTCTACTTTACCGAGAATCTGATCTCAAACCATTTTTATATTTCTATTCCCCAAGGTAGGATAAAATTATATAATGTGAGATTTCGGGAAAGGATATAGAGATTATTATAATACAAAATTATTTTTAACTATTGTACGATAAAAATTTTAGGTGTCTAATCTCTATGATATTGAAGCTTTATGTCCATGGGTTGGGTCACTTTTTTTAGATGTATAATTAGAATAGTGGGATTACTATACTATTTATATCATGATTGGGCTAGATAATTTTTTTTTAATAGAGTAGTGTTTAGTTATTGTTAGATATTATTATATTTATTTAAATGAATATTCAAGAGAAAATTAATGAAAAAACAAAAAATCTTTCCCTATAAATACTTCCCCATATAGATTCTCTATGTTATTGATGGATTTAGAACAGATATACTTAGGGGTATTAACCTTGGGATGGTTTTTTTGGGTAGTAACATAATCATCATCTAGTATAAGATAATAGGGTATATGTATACACGTAGTTTGACACTACTATGAGATATTCTTTTTTTATCATATACACTTAATAAAATTTTATGAAAGATTATATTCTTAATTACATTGATGGATTATAATATGAAGAGTATGAAAACCCATCATAATTTTACCTTGGGAAAACTAAAAATAATAGAGGTTGACCTAAAGGGACTACTATACTTTATAAAAAATAAATAGAACATGAAATTTTAAGGTTAAATATTGTTTTTAATTTTGTTAATATCCCAGTATTCTGAATGTGCCATGAATCAAGTGGACCCTTTTGTTTTTGATAATGTTTGGAACTAAAACTAGCATTTTTTTATGGTATAACACAAATATTTCATAAAAATAAAACTCATTGGAATAGAAGATGGTGTGAGAAACCCTATTATTATTCCAAAACATATGTTATGAAATATTATTAATAATGTGAATATAGTCGAAGTCCAAAACATGTTAAATATCAAAAGGATGGATTTGCATGAAAGTCTATGGGAAGAAAGTGATGAATGAAATATTTAAATATAGAATATATATAGAAGAAAATTGAAAAATAAACATGAAATTTTCTTCATGGATTATATATTATGATTTACTTATGGAATATGGAATCATTAATAATCAAACTATCATAGAAAAATTAAGATGTTGATTAGTAATATGGTAGTGGAAAAGAAGATTCCAAAATATCAATGAATAGTTCAATTCCATAATTAGGTAAAGACTAAACATTTCCAAATTCATTTTCATAAATAAAAGTATGATAATATTGAGTTGAGAAAAATACCGCTACAACATAAGTAATAAGGTGGAGCATGTTCAATGTGTTCTAATGGGGTAGATTACGATAACTAATTCCTCCAGTTTAGAATTATCATTATTGGATGTTTATTGTATCCACTCTAAATTGACATTTTTTTATAGGAGTACCACACTGATCTTTGGTTTATCAAATAAAATATCAAGATGTATGATGGTTTAATTTTTACATATAGTTTTTCGATAATATAAACACTAATATAATAAATTTTTTTAGATTTAACATAATGGATTGTATATTTTAATGTCAAATACATAATCATTGATCATAGTAACATTCCCTAAAACATCCTCACCATTTTTGAATTTTTTGGGGGGAAATAAAAAAATAATGTCTTTTAGGGATAGATCATAACATCCCTATAAAAATAGATGACCCCAATGAATTTTTTTTGGTTATCATGCATCAATGAACTGTCTCTACATATAGGGCCGTAGTATTTCCCAATAAGATAGAGTCACCATTCCAATTATATGATTATAATAAAACCCACTTTATACCCACTAGTTCTATAAAGAAATCTGGTTTGTGAAAAAATGATTCCTCCAAGGGGCCATAGGTATGGGGGTAGTTCAAACATCTTGTATGATGTAGAAGACTACATGTGGCTAGAAATAATAAGTGATAAATCATTTTAGTTTGTAAGGCCCTAATTGGGAACATGAAGATCCAAAAAGAGATGAATTTTCTGGAATCCATTCCCCATGAACCATTAGCTACGATTTTTTATAGAGTGGGTAGTATAGGGAATATTGAAATATTTTTTAGTAAGATGAGAAGTTATTTGTTGAATCTAGTGATGTAGGAGGGGGATTATAATGAGTGGGAACATGTCGATGTAGTGGAGGCAGCTACTCTATAATGTTATAAGAGTGTTCTTAAATGGACCTCGGTGAGCCTTATGATGGAGTGAACCATTCTTTAAATGCTTCATTATTTGACATTATCATTCCACCAGACCCACCAATATGTGTAACCAATGGGGATTGATTGATACATGTGTTTGGTGAAACTATTATAATAATATGGAGTTATATTTAATACCTTAAACAAATTAATGATAATTGGCTAATACAGGTATGAATTATGAACTAAGGTAAAAATAAAATTATTAATAACACTAAAATATGAGATCTATATAACTTAATGGTTAATAAGAAACAAAATATTTTGATTATGATTGTTATACATGTATAAATGTGATTGATGCCTTATTAAGAAATTTAGTTTTTGATTCATTTCAAAGATACTCTTTTCTGAATTCATTTTTATGTGATAATTTTAGTTATAATGACATAATGTATATAATATGAGATAATTTAAGGAGCTATGATTTAATTTTATATTATACATAGAGAAATAATATATTATATATAGTGTTTCAAAATCTATAATTAATTGAAAACCAATTATATATTTTCTATATTAAATATGGATAATAAATTAATGATTATAAATTGATGTAACTATATAATAAAAGAAAAATAAAAATAGAAAAATAATTTCACCTATAATTGGAATTATTCCTTATGGTTATATTTTCATTATAACATGGATGGGAGGTATCTTCAATGGGGTTTTTTTCAGACAATATTATTATGATCTTTAAATATTTAGGTAGGAGAAAATGTATATATCAGAGAAGTTCTTGCTCATGGAAATTTTTACAAGATCCAAGATAGCTAAACTACCACTCAAAACTATAACAAAAAAATATGATTACTAGGTTTGACACATATATTTCAAGGTTTTATATATGCATAAAATAATCATTTGTCAATTTCTAAAAAAATATTTATATTCATTGATATAGATTGTGTATTAACAATTTTTGGAGTAGTTAATTTTTTAAATTCACATAATGTTTAAAATGTGTTCTTTAGAAATTTGTTTTTTTATTTCCATTAAACTAGTTAGCTTTTATTCAATAAAAACAAGACAATTTAATATTATATTAATTAGTAATATATAGTAAAATTATTATTCAGTATAAGAATAGTTTTTTTCTATAAAACTATTTTCACTATATTAAATATTTTAAAGGGAAAAATATATTTTCAAATTTTTGGACAAAAAAATGAAAACATCAAATTCATTTATTATTTATTAGATTAATATTATTATATTATTATTATTTGATATTTTTATAAATTAATGGATTTTTTGTGAATATTGTAAAACATTATTTCCACAAAGACATGAAATTTATTGCGTAATTAGTATATAATTATAAATACATAATCTATGAAACCATTTTATAATACCATATATGTAATTTAAAATTGAAATTATTATTAAAAATTTATTGTTTTTAATTTATAAATCATAATTTAAAAATGTAAAACTTATGATATATTTTTTACAAAATTAATTTTAATACATTTTATATTTTTTATTTGGATATTGTTTTCTTACATTTAAAAATTGATTCATAAATAATATATTTACAATCTATAATTATTAGGTTTAATGTACATGATAAAAATAATTTTATTTGTCGCCATAATGGATTTATTACCTTGGTAAAACTAGTTACCATGTCAAAAACTAGAATGGTAAAACTGAGAAACATAAGTGCTAATATGAATAACATGTTTAAAACCGTTATCATTGACTAGTAGAGGTTTGGATCAATTATATATTTTTTATTGTACATTATTTATCATTTTTTCCTTTTTCCATGATTATGAAATTTCATTAATGAAATGTTTTATATATTATGAAAAATGACATCACATTTAACATATAAATGCGGATCTCCTATTATAAAATCCCCTCTCACCAAACGCCTTAATTTAGTTACAAAATAAACCCAAAACACTTATCTAACACAAGTAGATTATGTTCCTCCAAAAAAGTTGATTATGTAAAGGTGTAATCTCCATCACAATAGAGATAATGAATGTGGTATGTATAGATTTCTAAAAACTCCCCCTCTTTCAAATTTTTTATGTTCCCTTTTTCTTTATAATGTTTATTTTCAATATATAATAATGACGTAATTGGTACTATTAACCAAACGATATGTCATTATAGTGATGGTTAAAATATTAACCACCATACATAGTTACATTAATTAATGAAAATATTAAAACCATGATTCATAATTACTATTAACTACCCTACACAACATGTTTCATTTTCCATCACCACAATAAAAGGATTTTCATAATAGGGAACATAATAAATTATTATTTTATGAATTAGATATATTATAATATAAAATGAAATCCATATTTATCATTTTCTCTATTCCATAGAAATAATAAGTCATCAAATATGAATATGTGTAAGCTACCACCACCAGATAATGATAAATTTTTTGTTTTAATTTCTTCACCACTCTATATTGATGATCCTAAAATCTATTTAAAAGGATAAACAGGATTTTTATTTGATGGATATGGTTATTTTAATTCAAAATGGGTAACATATTAATAATATGTCTGATGTACAATCATTATAAATTTAATAATATATGAAAATAAATCCATGAATGAAAATCGATTTATTCTTGTTATTTAATATTTTTCATATCCATTAATTTAAATTATAAAGTCTTAAAATTATAATATATAACATTAGAAAACATGAAATATGATCAATATTATTATTTCAAAATAAATATTGGAACTAAACCTCCTAATATTCATCCATTAATCATGGTATGTTTATGTTTAAGTCAGTTAAACAATCTAATAGAAAAACACCACAAAATAATATCTAGGATGACTATGAAAATAATATTAAAGATATAATATGGTATAAATATATTAATAATAATATATTTTTGAATTTATATTGATAAATAAATATTTTAATTAATAATAAAGAAAAAACCTTTTATTGGTTTAGAGAAGCATCAGCATTTGATATTTATCTATTTCATCATCTAGGATAAAGAATAAAATAATAAATAAAAGAGATTTAATCTATATAAATCATGATAATTCATCCAACTAGAAATTTTATTGAAAATTTACTAGTGATATTTCTGAATAAAATGAACATTGACATAACTCCTTTAAATCTATTATGAACATTTATAACTATTAACAACCAATGTGGGAAAATAACTAAAAACTAACAAGTATACATGTAGATAATTATTAAACAAGAATATTATAAACCTTATTTATGATTATTGGTTTTGAATTATTTATTAATATATATTAGAGTTGGTTAATACACTTCAATAAAAATTAAAATTAAAGGTTTGGAATTCATTGTATTGTTTTTAACTCCATGGAAAATGATTAAAATTTCACACCCTAACTTATTTTATAAAGGTAATTAAAAGCCCTATTTATTTTTCATATCAAAATATCATTAATTCCAGGATATGTTAATGTTTATTTAATGTTTTTTCACATTATTATTTGATTTAGTTAAATATAATTTTGTAATAGAATCATTGAACCATGTTATGATTCATTCAGTCATAGTCTATCATAGATGATTATATTTTTTTTATTTTTTATTTGATTCAAAATATACCATAATTTTATTATATATATATATTTTTATAGAAATTACTTTTATCACTTATAAAAAATATTTAATATAGTTTCATATAAAAAAAATTATCATTAGTAATAATAACCCCCACTCATACACATGAATCCTTCATCACTTGTCCATATTTTCAATCCTTTAAATGTTCTCCATCCATTTTAGTAATTATAATATAGAACTATTTCTGTGATTCCCAAAATTATTTACCCAATATGAGTAGTAATGTTTAATACATTTTTTATGATTTTGGATTCCATGCAACAGAATAATAAAATATTAAGGAAATGTGTTTCCCATACACTAAATATTAAAATAATTTATATTATACTACTCATTTTATGTTAAATTTAATGCATTGTAATGGATATTTCCTTTGTAAATATATATAATAAATTTTTGAAATTTATTTTTTCCCATAATTTAATTTCGTTTTTGAAATTAATATTCACTTCATCATTTATAATAATTTTTGAAATGTTCTTTGACAACACTTGTAAGGTTCACTTATATTTATTCCTGAATGTTTTTCTCTTATTAAGTTATGTTTCAATCAACTATTATGTTTTATTGTGATTTTATTCTTTTGTAAAAATTATATTTTGGATATTCTAATTTTTAATGTTTATGTTATATTATTATTTTGTATTTTTTATGTATCTCATTCAATTTTCATTGGATTATTAAGATATGATTATGATTGATTTTAAATTGGATGAATTTGTATTCATGATGACTATGGGGTTATAAATCACACACTATTTCATTGGTTTATGTTTACATATCATGAGATAATAAGAAATTGAAAAAATGATATTTTTCAAATATGTGTGGGCATGATGGGTTTGCAAAAAAATTAGTCATTGAATTAATGGGTTAGTCTCAACTAGAATAGTCATAAGGGGTATTCTAAAAAAGGGTTTTCTGTACAAATTTTTTTTCCACAATTACATGTTTTTTATCATGATTTTTCAAATATTTAATATTCATTTAATTTCCATGATGTTACATGTTTTAATTTTTTTTCTTATTTTTATATATATTCAAAAAAATTAAAAAATTATCCCATGTATTATGATTATTATTATGTTTTTAAGGCTTATCATATTTTTTAACACGTAATTATCGAACATGATATATTCTTATGATTATATATCATGTTTTATGACTATAATGTATGATCATATGATTAATTGTTATTAAATTTATATCTTTATAACGTTCTTTTTTATGTTTATGATATGAAACATTATGATTGTTTTTCACTTAATATGTGTATGATCTCATCCCTTTTTTATTTTTCCATTCTATTGGGTATGAAGATTACTATATCATGTTAGATTTCTAGAAAGGATATAGAGTATCATTAATTTTGGATAAATAATCATATTGTTTTGGAAAAGTATGATTTTAATGTTATACTCTCTAGGTACCTAGATGTTGAGGTCCTTATATTGTGCAAATGTCTATGATATGTATTATTTAAATAATGAGTATAATGTATTTTTTATGTTTATATTTGATCATTTTATATGGATTCATTGGGAAAGGGGGATATATACTATTCTATAAATTGGAAATGATTTCTCCAACCCTCTATGGTGTTGAGTGATGATGGTTAAAAGGAGAGACCTATTCATTGTAAAATATGTTGGAGATATTATGTAAGGGTTTGTATGATACCATGATGATTTTGAAGTTTTTCAATAATTGTATCCCAATCATGAACATGGTAAAAGTATGAAATTTGGTTTCAAGGTGAATTTAGTTACCATGTATGGTTTATCGGTTTGCCTCAATTGTTATGTGAGTAGTTCATTGAGTTATATAAAAATGTATCATTTAATAAGTGGTTCCATAAATGAGTTTTTTTATTCATGATATTTTCTTATTACTCTTATTTCTCATGCTATGAAATAATCATGGGTACACAAAGTATGTTTTTAGTAAATCATTTAGTTTTATCTTGATTCACATATTGTGTAGCGATCCTACCCCTGCATGCCTACATCCAGTGTCTATAACCATTACATTGGAATGATTACATGGAATCAAATTCATAAGGACTGAGAGTTAAGTCAACTTTGTAATCCAAATACATACATGATTATTTTTTAACAAATTAATATACTAATTACGACATAATTTTTTCCAAAACTACTCAGAGTATATATTTATTCCATCTAGTATATCCCTGCATATATCTCATAGTAAAATTCTTGGATCCTTGGTGAATGGAAACATAATATGTGTGATCACATATTTTGAGTAAGTGTGAAGTATAATAGAAGTGAAAATTAATAAATAGAAATAAACCTATATGAAAAGGTATATAACTAAACAAACATGCTAAGTAATAAATTTTATAGAAAAAAATAAATAAACTATAAAAAACTGTAAATGAAAAAAAAATCCCATTCAAATTACTTGGTATGTAAAAAAATATGGAAAGGTGGGAGGTTTATAAACAATACATTTAATCAATGAACTAAAAATGAAATGCATCGCTAGATATGTCTATAAAAAGTCTCTTGGATAAATAATAAATGAATCTAAATGAGGGAAACGATTAATTATGGGATTCCCTAATTCCTAGGTACATAGAACCATCACCATCAAGAACTTTCAAAATAAGGTTTAAAACATACTGGTTATAAATAAATTTGGTTTTTCCAACCATAACTACACTTTTAGGAACTCCCATAAGAATGTTTATAACACAGTAGTTATAAACGTGATGGGTTTTTTCAACCTAATATCATTCCATGAGACTACTGATGCATTGAGGGGATTTCATTAAATTCTCCCAACCAATAGGTATTATCGTAAATGGTCCCCCACTCATGTCTTACCTATCAAAAATATTCCTCATATCAAATAGAAAACATTTCTTATCAAATAACCATGTTAAAAAAAGGATGGAAATTTATCAATATTTCCCTAAATAATCAAATAAATTTAGATCTAAAAACAATGTGAAAGTTGGTATATAATTAAATAAATAGTGATATCCACAAAATAAATGATAAGGATATTTAGGGGAAATTCAATGTCAAATGTTCGTATGAAATTTAATATATCTAGGGGACTAAATGTAATTAAGGAAGTGAATGTGAATACTATCATTGGAAAAATTATTTATAAACCCTCCATATTTTGATTAAGGATGTTATCAACCCACCATTTCCCATTTTGAAAAAAAATAAAGGGTTTTTATCATTTATGAATGGAAATATTATAAAAATATCTATAAAAACATTCTTGAGGAAAATATAAATTTAATTGAAAAACCATTCGAAAAACTTTTCTATAAAAATCACTTTTGAAAAAATTTTATTTCAAAACATTTATCCTTTTAAGAATGCAATGGAAGATTCAAATAAATGATAGTGGGTAATTTTATACCTTCCATAAGAGGAAAAGGTAACATTTGTTTTTCAAGGTAAAAAGTCAATAAAAATGGGTTGTTCATAAATCCACACAAATATTGCATTAAAGAAAGTATTAAAATATAAAAAGGGGAAAAATTAATTTAATAACTCATTTTTAAATTGATAAAATAAATTTGGAGTTTTTTTTAATAAAAAATTATTTTTACAAGAAAATAAGTTCTCTAACTAAAAAGATAAATTTGGTCAGGATTTTTTAAATATATTTTCTAAAACATTTTGTGTGCCCAAGAGCTAAAAATAGTAATAATACAAATAAAAATTAATGAATAACTATAGGATAGAAAAATTAAAGGTCTTGTTGAAAAATTTTTATAAAAGTTATTCTAATGGAAATAAAAATGAAATTTGATTAAATATTTTCTTGTGGAATGCAATCTTTAAACATTTCAAAGTGTCTCATACCACATTGATGCATTTTAAATAACAAGTCTCGTGAGTGAATAATATTAAATTAATGTTTCAAATAACATGAATATAAAATAATTATTGATATAATATATCAATATGGGTAGTATATATAAATAAAAAAATTATGTGGTGAACTTAACCTTCATCTCACATATGTAAAAAGTGAGCTGAAAATCTTTTACAGTGTGTCCATCTTATCTCGTGTGACATCATATTCATGAATAACAAACTTATATTAATTATTAAAATAAATTAGAACAATGTTTATGTTTATCATAACTTTTGATTCACTTATTACCATTATTTATGAAACTACAAGAACAATTGAGTTTATGTTAGGTGTTTTGACCAATCTATTTTTATATGTCAAAATAACTTTTATAGGTCATATATGATCCAAATGGTAATTAAATTATATCTATAGAATAATAAAAATGAAATAATTATCATATTTATATATTAATTATACTTTTATACACCCTAATTAATTATGGTTATGAAAAATGAATAGAAAATTTAATCTTGTAGATGGTAAGTCATACGTAAACATGAGTAACATTCCCATTTTTCAATGATCGTTATGGAAAAAAGGATATATAACAATCTAAATTTACAAAATTATAATTATATAATAAATAACAAGAAATTTAGTCATATATACGTATATATAATCTTGGTAATGTAAAATTAATCACATCGTGTCATGGATGCACCAGTCCACAGGTCCACAACTGACGTTATCATGTTATTGTTTTTGAAATAGTAGTAAATAGAATGTTTTATATTATATTTCTGTAAAATTAATTATTACATGAATATCATATATATGTTTCATATGTCACATATGATAAATTAAAACCATATATTATATATTAAATTTATCATTTAAATGAATCACATCACTGTTAGGGGTGGTACTCCACACTTCCACAAACGATGTTATCATTTTTAAAAAAAATTAAAAGTATAAAGATATTTTTCGCAAAACAATTAAATTATATTTAATACATAATAAATATAATATATAAAAAAATTTAAAATTTTTTCAATAATAATTCATAACCTTTAAAGGTGGTAATGTAAAAAACCAAACAACATCATTTTGTGAGGCGATAGTTTTCCATACACCTAAACAGTAGTAGTAGTAGTAGTTTATTTTTTATTCAAAAAGAAATAATGAAAGGAAACAAGACCCCTCAAGGGGGACGGAAATGGTGAAGACCGAGCACATCCCCAAACACAAAGGAGGCACATTCTGAAGGGAGAGAGAGGGGAGAGTTATAGATAATGAGAGGGTCGTCTTGTCTACCGAAGTGGGCAAGGGAATCCGCTGCGAAATTAGCCTCCCTCCAACTGTGAGACAAATGATCCCCAACTGAGGCTTCCATTCTGCACCTTCTGATAATGTACGTGAGTTCCCATGGAATTCCACACCACCCTTTCATGATCTTCACGAGGATATCCGAGTCCGTTTCTATATCGGACACGACCAGCTTCTGTCTTCTGCACACCAACAGGCCCGAAACCAAAGCCTGAACTTCCGCACACAGGGAATTTCCAGGCCCATAAAATGCACTGAAGGCGATGAGAACCGATCCAGAGGAATCCCATAGCACGCCTCCCACCCTCATGATCCCTCCCATGCAAGAGCCATCAATGTTAAGCTTGAGTCCCTCAACCGGTGGATGCCATTTAACCCACTGACCAGTCCCCTTTTTGCGAAAACAGGGGCGATTAAGGGGGTTGTTGATCGCAGCAGACGTCACTCCACCTCTTATCTGAGAAGAAATATCAAAGATGAGGGACTTGAGGCTAACCTGGAGGAACAGTAATGTATGACTCTCACCTCTCCGAACCTGATTGCGTGCCTCCCAAAGCACCCAACACAGAGCCACAAGGATGATCGTTCTAACCAGCTGCTCCTAATCAGAAGACCCCTCACCAGAAAACTAGCACTCCACATAATCCTGTAACGAGTACACTCCAACGCCTCTGCATGGATTATACGTGAACAGGGACCAAAGATGAAGTGCCCATTGACTTTGAAAGAATAGATGTTTCACTGTTTCACACGTGTGATTGGTGTAACAGAAGCACCTCGAGGCCAAAGCAACACCCCAGAGTTGAACGCTATCCTCCGTAGGTAACGCTCTATTTCTGATCCTCCAGAGTAATAAATTCATTCTAATGGGAATATCTTTGCACCAGAGTGCTGGATACCAAGCATTGATGATGCTACCTGCCTGGACGATACTCCTGAAACCTTGTGAGGAAAACCTCCCTGAGCTAGAGGCCGAGAAGAAACATTTGTCGGGTTCATCACTCATGACAATATTCTTGAACACAGACATTTGATTAGAGTTCAAAGAGGTACTTATCAAGTCGAGATCCTTGCATGCATTACTGAAGGTAATATCTAGAGAAGGACAGCCGGGGTAACGCAAGGGCTCCCCCGACCAACTAGTATCCCAAAAATTGATATTTCCAACACCAATGATCCACCTCTCCTGACCTGACAAAGTGTCAATGTGGGAAAACATACATCTTTCCAGCCTTGTGGAACTGTATAGACCCCTTGCTTCAAGCCCTGGGTAACGTGCTTTAAAGAACTTTTCCCACAACAAATCCCCTACGATAATATCCCAAGCGAGACGTGCCTGCAGACTTTGGAGTGTACCCTGTATATCACGTAAGCCAATACCTCCTGCCTCCACTGATCTGGATAGACGCCTCCAAGAGGCCCAGTGAAACCTTCCCTCCTCCTTTTCATCCCACAGGAAGGAGTTGAGGATGATTTCCATCCTCTCTACCGTACCCTTAGGAGGGTGGATCACTGAAAACACATGCATGGGAATGGATGTGAGTACACTATTAATCAATGTAATCTGTCCGCCAAAGGAGAGAAGATTATTTTTCCAATTGTAGATTATGCCCAGTATACGATCAAGGATCGTAGAGAAATGCATCTTCTTAACGTGGCCACAGGAGATCGGAACCCCAAGATAGAAAATGGGGAATGGTCGTCTACAACAACCCAGAGTTTTTTGGAACTCCATTAATCTTGAAGCTGGGCATTTATCAGAGGTGAAGAAATGACTTTTAGCAGGGTTGACGCACTGCCCGCTCCATCTGACATAAGAAGATAAGGAGTCAATGAGAAACTTCAACGATCTATTCTTGCCATTGATAAATATTAGAATATCATCCGCAAACATAAGACGAGAAATGACAACACTATTCCTCCCCCGGAAGGGGATCATGATACCTATGTCCATCCCATGCTTCATGTTTCTTGAGAGTGCATCCTGGGCGATAACAAAAAGAAGCGGGGACAAGGGATCCCCTTGACGAACACCGCGTACAGTCTTGAAGAATCCAAAGGTCTTTCCCATCAAAGCAATGGAAAGCCATGGGGAAGAGTAACATCTAAAGCAAATATCACAAAAAACCTCACTAAACCCAAAGTTCCGCATGACCCGTATGATGAAGCTCCACTCCAGCATGTCATACGCCTTGTTCATATCAACTAGAAAGATGACATTATGACCAACCGATTTCCTGTTGATGTCCTGAACCAATTCATTAGCAATTCCCACCGCACCCTGAATGTTTCTTCCCTTGATGAAGCCATGCTACTCCATTGATACTAGACGTGGGAGAATCTTATCCAGCCTACTAACAATAACAGAGACAATAATTTTATAAGCAACGTTGTAAAGACAAATAGGAATTTATTGGCTAATGAGAGTAGGGTCCCTGATTTTTGGAATAAGAACCAATATGGATGAGAAGTTTCCCCTAATGAGCAGACCACCCTTGAAAAAGTCCTGGATCGACTCCACAACAAGCTGTCCAACAATCTCCCAGGCGAAGCTGAAGAAGCTGGCCGGGAAACCATCAGGACCAGGTGCGCTGTCCTGGGGCATTTTCCTGACAGCCATCCGGATCTCCTTAGCCTAAGGAATGGAGGAGAGAGTAGAATTTTCCTCCTGGATAACCGTTGAGGGAATAAGGTTGAAAAAGTCCTCTGAAGTATAAAACCCCCTCACGAAGGAAGAAGCAGGCTCCCCTACCAAGATCGTCTCAAAGTAATCCAGAGCAATCATCCCCGCAGTGTTCACATCTGAAGTGTAGTCCCCATTTTCCATTCTCAGGTTAATCTTTGAACTTCTCCTCCCTTTAATGCAAGCATGGAAGAAAGCACTATTTCGATCCCCTTCCTTAAGCCATCGGATCCGAGACCTTTGTTTGAAGTCCCTCTCCAAAGAAATAAGCCTCTCACCCAAGAGATTATTTTTATCACACAAAACAATGAACACATTCTCATCCCAACAGTTTTGAAGAGAATCTTCCAATCTTTCGACTTCTATCCTGAGATTATCAATCCCTTGGGAAACATCAGGTCTCGAGCTCACCCAACTTTGCAAGTCCAATCTAAGACATCTGAGGCGGTTCACCAGGCCACCCCAAGATCTAGTATCATCACCTTTAGCCCAAGACGTCCTGATAA